>CM043714.1:11020281-11750010 GCA_023969325.1 Oryzias curvinotus | reverse complement strand
TTGCAAAGTGGTTTGTTACCAATTGAGGGAAAGTGGTTTTGGTTTTCCAATCAGGTAAAGATCTTTTTGGTTCTTGCTCTTGTTTTAATAACAAAGTACTGAGACATTAAATACATTAATGCTTACCTATTCTGTCATAGCCACATACATTTGTCTGTTGTTAATTCCTTTTGTTATTTATCAGTAATTTTACATGTACCATATTTTGAGGATTTTTCAGGTCCCTATGGAGTATGAGTCAAAGCAGCCAAAAAATGCACAAAAACAAAGGCAAAAAATAATCTGTAGTTCACACTGGAGTACAAGTCACACACACATTTTATCTTGAAAAGTAAATCATAATAACAGAATAGATAATGATAATGGACTGAATATCTGCACGTTTCACCACTGTAACATTGATGCTTATTTAGCTTCATGAAATATAGGCGGAATCTAGTTTATTATCTTAACATAAGAACAATTATTCAGATAACCATAGCATAAAGAACACGCTAACAAATTAACTAAACTCTTTATATCACTTCGAATCACCAACTCCTTTGAAAAAAGACTGAATGGTGCTTCTTGTTCTGCAATGCACTCAATAGCAAATACTGATACACTCACCTAATTCGCATCCCCGGCCAGACTATGCAAAAAACTCTGAACTAAACTAAATACACTAAGCTGTTTTTTTTTTTATAACCTCGTTTTTCTAATGACTGTGGCTTCATGTCTTGTGTGTGCTTCAGATCAAACCTTTGGCCATACGTCCAGTCAAAGTCAGTGAGGACGAAGCGCTGCAGGAGCTAAGTCGACCACACAGGAGCAACTCGAAGGAGCAGCTCAGTGAGGTGAGTCCATCAGCACAACCTCTCCCCTTTACTCAGACCTCCTGAAGAGAGCCATTTTAACAGCTCCAGCATGGAGCCCCTGACAGGTTACAGAGAGCATGCGGCACAGACACCAAGATCAGAGAGGAGCTGGTGCACTTAAGCTCCTGCTACCCCCCTGCTCCTGTCTCGTAAAGCTTCTGGACTTTAAAAAAAAAAAAAAAAAAGTCAACAGGGAAGGCAGCAGAGCGGCAGGAAACAATTAAGCTGGTCACACAGCATCAACTAGTCGGGCTGGCATTACTTAAAGCATGATGCGGTTAAATGTAGTCGTGACCTAACGTTGTTCAGCCAGGTGTGGGTTGACCTTGCCAACCCTAGAATGGAACGAGTTAAAGAAATTGTTCCAATTACCGCTTCACCGGCATCCATATGCCAGCCCATTTAGTTAGATGAGTGTGTGGCAAAGCAAAAATGGAAGCTAGGCGTCAGTTCAGCATAAGGGATAAAATAATGCAATTTAGATACGGGGAAAGTAATGAGAATTTATGCAAAATCCCGAGCGGCTCATTTTAAATGAATGTAGAAATATTCTTCGATACTAATGCCTGTCAAGCAGGCCTCCCAAACTGAACTAAATTCAATCAGACTGTTCATTTAGCTGACGAAAGCAGGAGGGAAGAAAGAGGGAGAGAAGAGAGGCAGGGAAATATGCAGCTTCCTTTTCCATCAGGGGGAAAATGATGGAAAGAAAAAAGATTTTAATGAACTTATTAAATTCATTGTCTGAAGCTTTCAGCATTCCAAAGGAAAATTCAGCCTGACGAGGGGAAAAAAAATCACTCTGCTTAATTTTTTCCCTTATTTTCCCTCCTTTTTTTTCATGCTACTTATGCTCAACCCCCCCCCCCCCCCTTACCCGCTTTGCCTTCTGCTTATACTATTTTTCTTGAATTTGTGTAAAAGGCTGTCTTTTAGAGAAAAAGTCAGGAGGGAGAGGCGAGCTTGTCAGATAAAAGAACAATGCTTGTTGACAGCTCTGACAGGGATATACGACAAGCGCTAAGGAGTAGGATGGGGGTGGATGGTGGAGGCGGTGGCAGTAGTGGTCGGATAGAGAGGGGGGGGGGGGGCACTGTTAAAAATTGCACGCGGTAATTGCCAGCAGTGTAAGATGTGGTATTCTCCTTTAATCTGCTGTTAAAAAATGGTGTACACTAGAAGGGCTGCTTGATATAAGGAAAACGTGTAATGTGCGATGATGATGTGACTTGCAATACAGGAACAGAAAGCAAAACAAAAAACAAATAATACATAATTTCCATTTTATTGCTACAGTCTTATTGGTTATTGAAATAAAAGTCAAAATAACTTAAAGTCCCAATCCAATCATCGTTTGATCTATTTTGAAATTGTTCCCAGTGGTCTTTTAGGGTGCACTCAGGGGAATGCTCTTGGACTCATCTATCGAGGTGGCCTCGGTTTGTTGGACTGAACTTCGGACTGAATTGGACTGAACTTCGCTTTACTCTGAGTTTCCTCGGCCTTAATATGTTCAGTGCTTGGAGCAGAACCACTGGCCACCGTAGCCGGACTTTACGTGATGTAAACACAGTAGTGCAGCAACGATTAGACACAGCAACTCATTGAAATTTGGTTGGATGGATGCAGGCTCATGAAAAGAACTTCTAACCTGACACACATTGCTACTCACACTGTTTTAATGACAATCTTTATGTCATAAACACTTATCAGCGAACCTTCAAAGCTGTCGTTTCCTCAGTAACCGCCTTGCAGCATGTCTGTACCAAAAGAGCAAGTAAAAGTGTTGTACCTGATGTTAATAAAGATGTTCAAGATTGGATAGTGTATTATAAGGTTTGACTAAGTGAACTATCCTGATTAGGATCGCAAAGCACATGACTTCCTTAATTTCTGTGACTTGTTGCTTTGCTCCGCCCTCTTAAGTCCTGGCAAATGACGGAAGAAATCTTTAGTCATGGTTTTGTTTACAAGCTTTGGTCCGGAACGGGAAGCTTGCTTGACGCCAGACTGAATACAGACCTTACTCAAAACTGCATCATTGTAAGTGTAGGACATAGGCCTGGGCGATAAATCGATCAAAGAATAATTCGAACTTTAAGGTTCAGCTGGGCCTGATTTCAGTACATACTAATCGATTTTTTGTGGGCATTTTTGCCCTTCAAGCCGTCGTAGCGTTAGTTCACCGGCACTGACAAAAACCACATACAGCACGCGCTGCATTGCTAGGATGAGGTCCCGCGGGTCCGGGGAGCAACCCAATCTCGCGGGTTGGGCGGTTTGGATTGTGTGCGGGCGGGAGCGAAGGCGGCAAAAATTAAACCCACGGGATCCGTGCTGGCATGAATATCGGATGAATATATAATAGCGGACTACGTTAGGCTGTGCGGCTGTTGGAGTCTTACGTACTGAAGCTCCGTGAAGCACCAGGTAGAGATGCCCAATGGCCTCTGTCATCAAACCTGTTGTTGGGGGGTGTGCAACGCCCCGCCCCGCCTCTTACTAAGAGCGCGCTTCAGGCCGTCTGTCTGCGCGCGCACACACGCACACTTTTAACCGAACAGGATTTGTGAAAATATATTTAATATTTAAGTTGCACATTACACAAGAGAAGAATGCATCAAAAGATGAGGCTGGAGGAGGACATGAATCTCTGTAATAATATCAATACAAATACGTGTTTTTTTTCCTGCGGGACGGGGGACGATACAAAATCAATGCATCTCTATTACTGTGCGGGACTAAATTCTCTGAGTTTTGCGGGTGCGGGCGGGAGTGGACATACATATTGCGGGAGCGGGCGGGAGTGTAACGCATACGTTGCGGGAGCGGGCGGGATTGGTCAGAAATTCAGCGGGCGCGGGCGGGAGCGGGATGAAAAAAATAGTCCCGCGCAGGGCTCTAAAACCACACACCCCCAACGTAATATTAGTGGCGCTTACAAAAATACAGTTTTGATCCAGATGCCAGCCCAAACAAAGAAAACAAAAGACATACATGGATCTAATCCTCTATGAGTGAATTCATCAGAATGAAGCAGAGCAGGGAACTCGTGTGGCTGATATTGCAATGATGACATGTTAGGGATTCATTGAGCAGGCCTAGTGCACAGACTCTCATGGTTGTAGCAACGCTTTTAATATCCATCTATCACTCTCCTTTAACCTCGTTTTTGGACTTTTCTCCCTATGCCTGTCTTTTCCCATGTTTACTTTTGTCTATCTCTGACTGTACTGGACTGAGCAGGGGCCTCGATCTGACACCCACCGGCATTCCTCGCCATCACGGTGTCACTTGCTCTCCTATCTTTTTTTTATATCTTTTTCATTCAGCCCCATGAAATCTTCACCACCACCACGCTGAAAGCATCACTAATTTTCATAAAACGTGCTTCACCACATCAAAAGGGCTTCCCAGCTTTAAGAGCTCTCAACTAATGATACCACGTCGACAAAGAGTAAAATGGATTTCTCTTGTCTTTCCGCCAAAGGAAATAGAGACAAATGCGGACGCTCCCGCCTTCCCACCCGTAAAAACAGTCATGCATCAATTTGAGCGCAGAGGAAAAATTCAGGCCATGTTGTTCGTTCATCACCATGGTGGGGTGTTGATTAGTTTGTTTTGACTGTGTATGGGTATCTGCAGTGCAGCGTGACTCTAGCAGAAAGCCAAAACAGACATTTGATTAATGTGGAGAGGTGCTGTTGTGCATTCCATCTGTGACCAGAGTCGGAGAGGGTGGCAGGCGGGGAGGTGCTGTCAGGGGTCTCTAAGACCATCTTTGACTCATCAGTATCCACCCATGTGTATCCGAACCACCCACCTACCTAGTCCTCCTGCCATTGAAGGCGTACATCTTTGCATCCAGTCCTTCATCATGGTCCTCTAAGCTCCAGCTTCCCCGCCTCTTGGCTTCCCTACAGTGACCAAAACCAATAGCCTGGGTAGAGGGACAATGGGCTGGACTCTCCCCTTGTTTGTGTGAAGGAGAGGCAAAAGGGAGACAGGATTAAAAGGTGGATTTAGCAACATTTTTCTTCTCTGGGGCTGTTTAGTTCACCCTTAAACTCCCCCAGCGTCTGTGCTGTCCTCACCACCAAGCACCATAACCACCACCATCCGTATCCACGCACTTGTCCACCACCCTCCCCCATTCCCTCTTTTGGGCGGGTTCCTAAATCCTTTTGAAGTCCTAGGCACTGCAGAAATCCATTGAGAGCCATGTATAATGGCTTTTAAGAGAGAGTGTTTAGCTGCATGCAGACCCTATGGCTTCTGAACCACTGGCATTTTAATGGATCCCCTCTTTCCCTACTCTTTTTTCCCTTTTCACCAGCACTAAATCCAATGGATTGTCGCTCATTATCATTTAAATAAGCCTCTCTTTCTACTCAGAATGCTCCAAGTTGAATGAACTCTATATAGTAAGACTAATTCCAAATGGCCTTGGCCTCTTTCCACCTATGTGCGTAAGCACACAAACACATTGAAATGCCCGTTAAAACATGCAGACACACACGTAGGCAGAAGCACATTCTCCCCGAAAATGCACTTTTGGCACTTTTATACCAGCAGATTTCTGCCTTGTGTGCACTTGCCGAGTGCCCTGCCCTCTTCTTTGGAGTCCTCTGTGGTGGTAGCAGTGAGGGGAGCAGAGAGGTTAAGAAGAGTGGGAATAGCCTTTTGATTCCCACAGAGCTTGCTTTCCGGTTCGCGGCAGGACTTCTCCCTAATCGTCACCACAGGAGTTGTCCTGTGAATCAGAGGGGCACACAAGCGTTGATGAGGGCTGATGCCTGGAGCAGGTGTGGGAGAGTGCTCCCGGGGCACCGGGAGGGTGCAAAACAAGGAATTCAGTGGCAGTAAGGTGTGGGGAAGGTCGATTCGGATTGAGGGTGGACCTATGGATAAAATTGGTCTAGCAGAAAAGTCCCCACCAGAGACCGGGGGGGAGAAATTGCCAATCTAGACAGAGGAATAAAAGCAGTAGAAAGTGGAAGTGGAGGGAGGGATTTGGAGATTGGTATTCGTGCTGAGCGCTGTCTCACAGTGAGTACAAAACAAAACCCAGCCTTTTCTGTCTCCACGCTGCTCTTGTCCAGCTTTTAAAGTGCTGCATTTAAAAGCACCGGGTGAGTTTATGTACATAAAAAACAGAGATTTCAGGTGAACTCAAAGAGGACTCTAAAAAGAAAAAAGATGCTTATTCTAAGGAATAAAAATTAAAAGAAATAATGAATTGGATAAATTGAAATTTTTGCTTTAGACTGACCTGTCACGCTCACCACTGATTTACGGGATCAGGTGTGTTTAGTCAATCTGAGTTTTTAAGACACCAGATTGTGATTGCACCAGAGGCAGTACAGGGATACCTGGAATAAGGTTGGGTTGCTGTGATATATAATGTTATTAGGGACTGGCCATTTATTACCTTGGTCTCTTATGCTTACATTGGTGTTCCTCCTGAACAACATGTTTTATCGCCATATTGTGGTTCACCTTTCACATTCTTGCTGTTTCTAGAAATGTTTCCATTACAATCTTTTTCTTTTAACATTCTCTGTCCTGATTGGCTGTTGACCTTGAAAATCAACCTCCTCTGTACTGTGTCTCCTGTACACAATGCGTCCAGTTTGCCACATTTACATTGGTCTTTGTTTTATAATAGTGGACTTTTTTTATGAAGGTTTGAAGATTTTAGACAAGAGTGAAACGTGTGAAAATGTTCATATACGACTGAGAAAAGGGTATAAGGTGTGCAGTACAGAGCTTTACTGCCTTAAAAAAATCTGTAATCTTACTTTGAGCATTTTTCCTATTACAGGTTATTTTTAGAACCCAACTCCTGCAAAAAACAAGAGAACACTGCCCTGCGATTTACTCAATTCAACTTTCTAACAGATACAGTGGTGCTATTTCATAACAAACAGGACTCTTCTAGACCATGCTTTTAATATGTAACTTTACAGTAACATGAAACCTGCTCTCTAGCTACTGTTCTTGAGGTATTAATGTCCACCAAGATAACTGGAAACCATCATACATGGTTTCTGCTTCTTAATGTACCGTATTTCCTGCACTATAGGGCGCACCGAATTATCATGGACAAGGTCAATGAATGGCATATTTTTTAGTCTATGTCATATATGAGGCGCACCAAACTATAAAACGCTTTAAGTGAGACAAAAGAGTCAAAGATTAGTCTAGAGATTCAGTCAGTCAGACTTTATTAACTCTGTTTACAGTAGTTCTAGAAATTCTTTGTTACACGCTACACTGTTTGCCATGTTAGGAGCATCAGCCGCGTTTGCCACATTAGTATCCACATTTCCGGTAACTCCCAACCTTGTTTGCAACATGTGGAAGAACAGACTGATAGGCCTACCACTAAAACAAAAGTTACTGTGACTACGCTAACTCCCAACCTTTTTAGTAACACATAAAAAAAGAGCAGTTTGACACCACTACATGTTAGTCATGTTAGGCACGCTAGTGTATGCTTGGGACCTGTATCTTCCAACTTTGTTTGCAACACATAAAAAAGAACAGTTTGAAACGTTACACATTAGTCATGTTAGCATGTTCACAATAACACCCAATCAGACAGACAGACAGAGCCCCATGTACCTCTCAAAGTACTTTGGATTATAAGATACACTGTCATTTTTTGAGAAAAATTAAGGTTCTATTAGCAAAAAGTACAGTGTATATCTTTTGTCTTTGTTAAAATGTAGGTTGTTTGGCATCAGGTTTCAAACATCTTGATTAGCTGGATAAAAACCATGAGCAAGACAGTGATTTATATGTTCAAATACCAAAAATATAACTATCTTATTTTACCTGCTTTGTCTGGCTGTAATATTTTCCAGTTAAAAATCTTTTGTCAAAGACCCCATAAATGATTTAAATTCCTTCTTTATGTAGAGTTATGTGGGTGCCGTTAAATTTACAGAAGTCTGGGGTTCTTCTGTGTAATTAAAAATTGACCAGGTTCCCATGCCGTTGATATGCCAATTTCCTGCCAGCTTCATCTTGTCTGTACACATTTATTAACCAAGCACTAAATTGAACTTGGCAGGATTTACTTTTTGGATGTTTCTGGGGACCCCTCTGGTACATTTCACAACTCTTATGGCGGGTTCACTCTGTATTACTGGAAAAAAAGTTATTTTCAAATGTCTAACACCAGACCATGCTTGATGGGACCAAGCTGTGAGTCATCTTCAATAGAAAGCCAACAAGAATGGCTGATTTCTGCTGGCATTGTGTTAAACCATGAAACACACAGCACGTCTTAATAAACTGCAGTCACTTTTCTCCATATAAGCAAAAAGTTATGTCAGTGATTTTTTTTAGGTTTTCTTTATCATAAAATATTTTATCTAAATTTTACTTTTAATTTATAGTCTTTTTTTTGTTGCACAACAAAGTGACTTGGTGTTTAATAATTAGATTAATTTGAAACTCTTTTTACCTTATTACATGATTGACCGGTAGATCACAAAGAATGTGCAGGTAGATTGGAGGCCATGAAATATAAACAAAAAATATATATTTTTTGAAAATTACTATCTGTGAATAATCCTCCTCACTGAGAAGTATGGCACTTCATTGACATGCAGAATGGTATTCGTGTTTCACTACACTGAGCGCACATTCTGCTTGGCATCGAAGAGCCTCAGTGCTGTACGCTGCTCACCCAGCAGAGGGCCCGCAGGGGTGTTTGAGGCATAGTCCGGACTACGTGCCTCCTTGATTTAAAGTGAGATGAGGCTGTCTCTCTGATCCAGTTTGTCCAGGCAGAAGTAGCTCGCATGCGTAAAGGTGTGAGCACCCCTACCGTAGAGGGTCATAGACAAGAGCAATCTCACATCAAGGGTATGTATAATTGTTGTGCGTGTGGTAAGTTTATCGTTGAGTATTTGTAAGGATAATGTAAGTTTCTTGCAGTTATGACATTTGAGTGATGCTGTCGTACGGTGCCCTTACACTATACTTTAGTTGCAGTAAGTACCCAGAGGACACTCGTAGAATTCCCAGACAAACTAAACTTTCCTCATTTCTAACAGTCAGTCTGTGTGCAAGGAGTTCATACTTATCTGGTGAACAGCTCTAATGGGCTCCTTGTGCAGTGTGCAGGAATTAGAAAGGAGGAAAAAATGTAAAATTTGTATGTGTCTCTGTCTTACCTACTTCTCTCTTACTTACCCTTGTGTGTTGCTTAAGGGTGTATTTAGACTGGAAAAAATGTTTGCTCTGGACCGAGTCGACTTAATTTGTTCCGGATCGAGTCCTGAACCTTTTGTTTGGTCTGTATTCAGACTGCTGTCAAGTGGTTTTTCCTAATTCGAGCCAAAGCTTGTAAACGAAACCATGTGACTAAAAATCTCTTCACTCATTGGGCAGGAATTACGAGGGTGGGGCAAAGCAACTAGAGACAGAACTTATGGAAGTCCTGCACTTTCCAATCCTTGTCACGACAGTTCATTGATTGAAACTTTATATTTCGCTGACCGATTCAAAAACCTGTGTCAACGTCAGGTAGAACACTTTTTATTGCTGCTTTGATACAATGGAGGCATGCTGCAGGGCGGTTACTGACAAGCAGACATTTAAGAAGGTACACTGATAAGTCACTGCAACGAAAGCACAGAAAGCATGTAAGAAGCGTTATCAGCTGCGTTAAAATAAACGTTCTAACAAGTAAACAGTTGGACTATTTTTTTCTCTTTAATAACATGGCAATCATTGTTTTATATTTGTTTATATGTTTATATTTGCTCATCTGTTGCTACATTCCTACTGTGTTTACATCACGTGACTACTGGCTGGTGGCCGTTTTGGTTCAAGTGTTCTGCTCCAAGAGAGCCAAAGCTCAGTCCGACTGGAAATAAGCCAAGACCACCTCAAAAAATGGATCAGAGAGTGGTTCCTGGTCCTGGGCCAGAGTCCGCTTGGGCATATTCAGACTAAAGCTTGGTTCCAGATCGTCAGGGGAAAAGAACTCTGGTTTACTGTAAGCAAACCAATTGAGTCCAGTCTGAATGCACTCTAAGTGTTGGCTGTGGCCTGTCGAGTGCTCATAAATGGGGCGGCCGTGGTGCAGCGGTAGGGCGGTCGACTCATGATCGTAAGATTGCAGGTTCAATTCCCACCTTGCACGCCCATGTGTCGAAGTGTCCTTGGGCAAGACACTGAACCCCACCTTGCCTCTGGTGGGAGGTTGGCGCCAGTGTTCGGCAGCGGAGCCGCCGCCAGTGTGTGAATGTGTGTGAATGTGTGTGTGCATGGGTGAATGGGACTGTGACTGTAAAGCGCTTTGGGCCTTCGTAAGAAGGTAGAAAGCGCTATATAAGTATACGCCATTTACCATTTAAATGAAATGGTCATGAACATTTACACTATGAGGGCTCACTGATGGTCTTCGACCTTGATATTTCATTCAAGTTGGGACTAAAGACTTAACCAACTACCTGGTCTCAGAACTGTTTATTTTATACACTTCTAGTTTGTCACAGCTATAATTTTAACAAGCTTGTTTTATTGCTTATTCTTAGACATCCTAGATGTAGTTTCTTATCAAGGTGTGACTGTTTTCAGTCCAGCCCTCACTAAACTCTCCCTGTTGTGCGGGCTGCCCTGACTAGGAGTGATGTGAGCAGGCTCGGGGTACACGGCAGGGCAGATAAAAGGTTAACGTGAATATTGATATTTAAGCGACAGCGCTTCATCATGTCTGTGGGAGCGAGTGAAACGCTCCTTAAAGGTCATCCCTGTTCTCCTCTTTCTCCCTACAGAGTTCCACTCACTCGCTGTCAGGCCGTGGCTACTCGGTAAGTGACATTTTCATGCTTCATAGCTTTACGGCAGAATTACAATCTCCAACGACCTGCTTTATGGCCCCAGCGCTCGACATTTTAATTATGTTAAATAGAGTAATGGAGAAATCATGATATTAGGAACATTAATTCTGGCTGACTGACTGATTAAATTGCAGGAAGGTGTCCTGCGCTACCTTGGTGAAAAGTGCCTTGTTTTATTGGGATTGTTAAGCACCGTTCCACTGTGCTGCAACTCTGCTCTTAAACTTTCATATCGACCTGCATGACTACGGGTGAAAGATTACATATCTGACAGTATGCTGCAAACCATTTGCTCGTTTTGACACAAATATTATTTTGCTTTTAAAAAGATACACATGTGCAGCACAATTATAAGTTTGAAGGACAGAGTTGTTTATGGAAAACTCATTGTATATCAATGTAAATGACCATATACTTAGGACTATAAGTCGCTCTGGAGTTGAAATAGCAGCAGCCAAAAAATGCATGGTAAAGATATAAAACGTGCGTTCTTGAACGCGCATTTAGTCAATGGTGTTCACACTGGATTGTCGCTACCTAAAACTAGCACACCTACAGTTCGAAGAGCCTTACTTTGAAATGTCAAAGCGATTCAATTCTTTCGCATCTTGCTGTAGGAATTTTCTTTCACAGCTCTTTTCCGATGTGCAATATACAAAAAACTGCAACTTATACCTAGAAAAATACAGTAAATGGTGGCGTAATGGAAATTGACTTTACAAAGTTTAAAAGCATGTTTGTCAAATTGTCTGTGTAGCACTATTTTTATCCCTTGAAGGCATCTGTTTGCCTGCCCCATTGTGTCAAATTGCATAGTTTTGCTCATCTCTATACTGAGTTTTACTTATGTCTGGTCTCGGGATGACACAGACATACGTTGTCCTTTATGTCCTTTTCTTAAACGAGGAACATAATTTAAAGTGTGCTACTTTTAGTTGATGAGTGGCATATGGCAGTTTTCATTGCAGCTTGGAAGCAATTATCCAAACAAACAAAACAACTATAAACTGTTTGTCATCCTTAATCTGCCTCAAAGGATGGTAGTTAAAACGAGACATTGATCTGTGCAATTTTTTTTTTTTTTTTAATAGAACATGTCAGCTTCCTATTCCCCACTGGCTGTATGTTCACAGATGGAATAAAACAAACAAGACCTTCCCAAAAAATGCTGGAACCCTTTGGCTCAAGCTGTCAGTTTGAGTCGGCAGGGAGCAAGGCCTTCCCTTTATCAGAAAGAGGGAGAGAGGACAAACGTGGAGGTGGTGTAGGTTTGAAGGTGATGGTGTGGGAGGAATGGGCAAAGTGTAAGCAAACACAGGTCTAGTAACAAGGGCAGAAAGTCTCATGTTGTCTGGCTCCCCTCTCTGGATATCTGATGGTGCTATCTGCAGCGCGTGCAGCCTCCAGGCACCTTGCCACTGCTAAGCTCTGACTCTCAATCTGCCTTGCTGCGGGGTCTGCCTGATTTCTAGGGGCTGCTTATCTGTCTGTAAGTGCTTCGGGCTTTACAATGTGATGGGTTCATGTTGGTGGTTGGGGGTGGGGGGGGGGGGGGGGGGGGTTGGGAGGTGAGACTAAGAGAGTGTAGAGACAGGGTGAGGCAAACAGAAGGCTAGGAGGTGGATTGGGTTGAAAGACGGAAGACACTGGAGTTGTTCATTTAGGGAGGATGAACAAGTTAGCATTAAGGTACAGTCGGTGGTACCGGGTATCAAGAGCCCCTAACAACAGTCTCATGATTCAGCTAATCAACATATACTCTGCTGCCTCTTCACAAAACAATGAAAAAATCAAGCTGGTGAATTGGGGACAGATAACTGTCACAAAGCAAGAGAGATTTGAAAAGGGAATCTCTTAGCTATTTGTTTTCTTCTTCATCTAACGCCTCTGCTCGTCTACACATCTTCCTTCCTCTGTTACCTTGCAAACGTCCGCAGCTTTGTATTAATGGTTTGACCAAGAATAAAAATATTATTTAGTATGAAATATTCCCAAAAAAAGGAGAATAAAACTGCAGTCATACACTTGGCACTATAAACCTCTTTGGGTCTTAGTGAAAGTTAAAAAAGTCCATATAAATCAAATGGATTAATGCTGAAAGCATTTTACAGTCATTCACACACATTCATGGCACCAACCTGTAACCACCAGGAGCATTGTTGGGTATGGTCTTGTCCAAGGACACTTCGACACATGGCCAGGCAGGATGAGAACTAAACCTGCAACCTTCCTGTCAGACTTTGTCCGCTCTACCTTTGTATGTTTACACCATAAGAATGCACCACTCATTCTCTGAATCTAAAAAAAAAAAAACTGCAGCTCTCTTGTCCTCCTGCTGGTCAAAGTTTTAACATTCATTTTTATTTATGAAAAAAATATATTTTTGCTTCAAATTGCTGCGAAATACAAAATGTATTTAACATGTATTTAAAGCGTTACAATAACTGAATTATGGTTAAATTACATGTGAAGATATGTGGATACAATATTTCTGACATATAGAGGGAATCAGCAGGTTTGAATACTCAGTAGCTGTATTTATGTTGAAATTATAAAAGTAAGCAAAAACTAGCTTTAGATCAAATGTTTAAATTCAAAAAGCTGCGTAAGAAAAAAGATAAGAAAAGAAAAAAGTGCATTGTCAGTGTAAGTGTTTCCATACTTTACACCAAAGTTACCATGTCATTCACTTCCCTTTGGTAACCCCCCAAAAGCATGAAACAGTCAAAAGATCACCACATTAGCACGTTACAATAGAATATATTCATCTGAGCCGATATTCCAATCTTTAACATGGGCTTACCCAAATCTTAATGATAGTGGTGCCTCTTCTTCACACCAGGTTACTTTTATGTGTTCCTTCATTGATGGGATTTCTAGACATGCAATCATTCTGACCACCTGCCCTTCACCAGCCCTCCATTTCCTCATTCAGAGATGAGCACTAATCTCTGGAGCGCACTGATACGCTGCTGTCTGACTGAGCGTCACTATCTAACTCTCTGTGGAAGTCTGGATATGGAATTGTTTATCAAGTCAGCTCCTTCCTGTCTGCTTTGTCCAAGCTTCATTATAGCCTCAGCTATGTTTGGAGACAACATCTGTGCCTTGTTTCCTGCATTACTACCTGCTTGTTGTTCCAGTGGAGATGGTCTGGGCTTAGGCGATTTATCATCCTCTCAGGGGCTCCTTGATAAAGAACCCCAGCATTTTCCCTCTGTGCCTGGGAGATATGTGCAGTAAGAGATGGGGAAAATGTCGCAAAATCTCTCCGAGACTATCTGCCCATCCTGTCACTGGGTAGCAAAGCAAAAAAGACAACACACCACCCTTTCCTTTCAGATGGAGCGATTGGGTTCAAGTCTCCCACCTCCCTATCTTATGAAACCACCCAAGGCCGAGCTGTGGCCCATGTTTTCATGGACGATAAAACCATAATGCTTTGTCTGTGACGCTGTAATCTGACTAGCCTGTTTTGGGAGGTGCTTATCTCCACGGTGTCAGACAGTCAAACCTTTTGCTGCAGTAATGTGGAAGTGCAGGAGTGCTTTGAGCTCCCAGACACACCCGTTCTTCATTTCCTCTGCACGGATTGCTATAATCACTTTTTAAAGCTAAATAAGCCGGCGCCCTAAACAGAGCAGCGTTCTGTGTGCATCTTTAAACAGCCCTGATTTGGTATTCTCAACCTCCTTGTTGTGACAAACACACATCCCTGACTGACGAGGCTTTTCATGAAATCTTTATCAAAAGCTAGAATTATGTCACTTAATTATAATGAAAGCCTGTAAAAGCTTCACACTTTGTTTAACAAAGCAGCAGATGCAGTGGATTTAACTCCAAAGTCAGTAACTTTGCACTTTCTGAAGGTATCTGGCGGCCAGTCTTGCTGTGCAGGTGTCTCTGTAGCACTGGCTCTGCACATGGAGAAAATTAGTGCAGGAAACCAATAGCCCAGCAGGAGCGGGCTGGGGCCCTGACATTGTCCTGGCCTTGGGGTGGGGCCCTGCTTGTCAGAGAACTCTCTATGAAGGCTGTCTGGTGTTAAACAAAAAAAAAAAAAGAAAAACCTATTTGTTTATCCCCGTGTGCGGTCTGACTGCCGATCCCGGGCCCTGCTGCTCTTTGCGCACCAGGGGACCTGAGCTGTTGCCGCTAGCAACAGATAAAAATTGCTGTTAACCACAGCAGGTCCCACAACACATCAATCAACGGGTCTGCAGATAAAGGCTCTAGGCTTCTGGGGCCCCGGTTGAATGGCGCGGTTGAAAATCCTTTTCCAGTGGCTGAGCACACAGAGCTCTGAAGATACAGGCCTGCTATCATTAAGTGTTGAAGGGAGGGGGGGGGTCTACATTTTCAGCAATATAGGGCGGGTTTTGTTCTAAAGGAGATGCAATCCAACGATACTGAACACAAATGAGTCTCTGGGAGAGATTGTTTGAATAAGAAGGCAGCTCTATGGGGGGAAAAGAGGGGTAAAAAAACAGCTCCAGCATTGTGTACTTGTTTTTTAAGTACCTCTCCATGCTTTAGCCCCTCTCCTTTTGTCTCCATGCTGCTTAAAAGCTGGGACGCTTAACCACAAAACGTTCACATACCACAACTGAAAACTACTGAACAGTAAACCCCACTGTTCCAAAAAAAAAAAGGGGGTTAGCGCTGACATTTTTTGTGTCTGGAGGGGGATTTCAGTGCTTCACTCTAACCTTTTCTCTAATTCAACACCCTATAAAGTAAAGGCATGGTGATGACTTTGCTTTCTGGTAATAAAGAAGAACAATAATGATCTTTTCTTATATTAAACCCAGTTAATGTATTCCCTTACGGAGCGACTCGCTATTGCCCATCTTGAAGTTAGTCCAAATGAAATACAAGCTCTCATGGGTACAAGCATTACTTTTATCCCCCTAAGCCCTGCTTTGATTATCATAGTTCCCACTTTGTCCTGGTTGTACTGTCCCTCAGCTCTCATTTGCCACATTTTTAAACAAATAGGCCTATAATGCAACAATCAGACCGTTCTCCGAGGATTTGTTTACTGCAGCTTTTTTCACCATTTAAGTTTCATGGACACTGTAGACAAATAAAGTGGTAATATCACTTTATCATATGTTACATATACCACAATCAAGCGGCAATTACATGCTCCTTCCATTTGTAAGAGCTCCCAGTGCCGCCATGGATGTTTTAATGAGGGCTGTAATGAATGCTCAGGGTGTTTGGCAAGTCTCCGAGATGTTGCTGGAGCTTTTATGGCTCCCCATTATAACGTACAATTTGCATCAGCAAATTACAATACTCTATATTATTATCCAGCACCAGGCCTGATCATAAATTAGAGCTCCAATTACAAACATCTATCTGGGAATGGGGAATGAATTTGATGGCAGCCTCCTCCCAGAATCAGAAGCTGCCCCAGTGGATGAGACTTTAGTAAAGGTGGAGCCTTGTGTCAAACCGTCTTTGTTTTTTATTTTGCTTTTTTTTTTTTAATAGACCCTAACAACCCTAAACAAATGAAGGTTTGCAAAAGTCTCGTCACTTGTGCGTCAGTTCATAACAAGCTGCAGTGCCAGTCTCCTCCTAACCCTCTGCTCCCCGTCTTCCATTTAGCTTGATTATCCTCCGGAGGGCAAACAATAAATCAAGGTTTATTAAATATGCAGCTTATTAATTTTGCGCCACAAGTGCAGCATTTGTCTAGTTCAAAAATACATTGCAAATGTATAAATTCTTTTATGATATTAAGTGGAAGTGATGTTATTCTCTATGCACTACTGTCCCGTATTTTCTGCACTATAGGGCAGACCGGATGATAAGGAGCCCCCTTAATGAAAGGTCTATTTTTGAATTTATGTCATATATAAGGCGCACAGAACTATAAGGCGCACTATGCGAGACAAAAGAGTCAGAGATAAGTCTGTCTGTCAGTCAGACTTCATTAACAAGGTTCACAGTAACTCTACAGCTTGTTTGTAACACGTTAGACGCGTTAGCCACATTAGCATATCCACAGTACCTGTATCCCCCAACCTTATTGAAACATGTAAAAAAAACTGACTGATACCGCTTAAAGGCCTGTACACACCGGGACGAATTTCGCGCGCGATATTCGCAGACGTTTAACGCCTCGTGAAGGGCACCAATGTGAGTGTGCATACCGATGCGAAATAACGCCTCGCGTCAAAGCGTCACTTTTTAAAAACCGCCTCGGGTTTGTTTTTTTGACCAATGAGAATGGCGCTTTTGCACACGTATCTGGAGCTTTTGAAGTTACAGTAAAACACAACTTGGGGGCGCTCAAACACAAAACTGTCTTTCTGAGCACACATACCAGCAAAGAAGATAGACGGCAAGTAGCGTCTACACTGCTGCAAAGAAATAATGACGGACATTCTAAAATATCCCCGAAAACGCTCATGATAACATTTTCAGCTCTTGTACCAGTCGATAAAACTCACCATGTTCTTCTCTTCTCGTAACTATGGGATGTACCCAAAATCGGTGTCTTTTCCGGCGTCTTTGATCATTCAACAGAACAATAATTTTTTCATCATTGGAACTGGAGCTGGAGCTACTGGTGCTTGAAATATTCATGTTTTCTTTGTTTGATTCTGACAAGCGCGTAAATACTGGCTCTCTTCTTCTGAGTGAAAACCACCTTGTGTACAGGAATATTTCTGTTTGACATTAAGCGCCATCTAATGTCAGGGAATGAAATTGCATGTTGGCTCGGCTCATCGTCAGCGAAAATCGCCTGGGTGTGAACACAAAAGACGTGGCGAAAAACGCTGGCGAATAACGCCTGGCGAATATTCGTCCCGGTGTGTACGGACCTTAAACGTTACCGTGACTCAGCCTTGTTAGTAACATGTACAAAAAAACCCAGTCTGAGATACATATTAGCCACAATAGCTGTAACTCCCAAACTTGTTTGCAACATGTAAAAAAATGACTGATACCACTAAAACAAACATTACTGCTACTTTACACGTGTTCCCAACCTTGTTAGTAACACGTGAAAAAAAAACACAGTCCAACATCACTACACAGTAGCAGCATTAGTTTATTTACAATAACACCCAAATTCGTTTTGACAGAGGGTTGAGTACTTCTCAAAAATGCTTCAACATCAGCCAACACAACCAGAGTAAATCCATATAAAAGACGTACTGTCGTTTTTACAAAACAAAAAAGAACACTTCTAAGTGCGCCTTATTGTATGGAAATTCTTGTAAAAGTTGAATTTCCCCTTTTAGTTTCATATTTGTTGATAATTCCTGTCTTGCTCCCTAACTAACTCTCTGCTCTGGGCTCGATCATTTATTGTAGGGAGAAACAAACAGCAGTGTGTCTGTGATGGCTGTGTTGCCTGTAATCTGCGACCTGTGGCCAAATCTTGCACGGAGAGGTAGAACAAAAGGCGTATGCCAGCAGATCGCTGTGAGCGCCAAGCAGAAACCACCTCGACTGATGAGACAAAAGGCCTGCGGGTCTCCTGCAAGCCCACAAGAGCTCCCGAACGCTGCACAAATAAAGCCTGAAATTAAGAAGAGCCGGAGGCAGGCCCATTTCTACAGCACAGCTAAAGTGTTCCTTTTTCATGGTCTCAGTGGATTTTCAGCATGGGGTTGTAATAGAGCAGAGAAGGGAAGCGCTTTGCCATTTTCTGTCACAGTTTTTCAGAAAGCAGGTTTCGCATCTGCCTTTTTTATTTGTCTTCCCTCTTTTCTGGCTCTCCCTGCATTGACACCTTTTAGCATGCTTTTTAGGCTATTTTTAAAGGTGCTTAAATCCTCTCTTGTAGCCTTTCGAGGGGTGTCAGGTAATGTTTAATTCATATGTTGTTTTGCATTATAACCTTTCATGTCTAAAGGATCACATGCATCCACATTTGCTTTTTGTCTGTGGAGCAGGAGCACAGAGAATAACTGAAAAGGCTTGTTTAAATTTGAGAGGTCACGAGATGAGGAGGCTTTATTTTGTTTTCACAAACACCCCCTGGCAATTATTAATGCTACTGCTGCTGCTTTAATGTTGCCACGAATCCTTCCAGGTTAACCTCCCACTCGCTTAACCAACCGAAGCTACACGAGTATGTTTTTTTTTTTAAACCTGTACAAAAAAGTTGTACTAAGTAGGTCATGTTCTGCCACTTGTCTTGTAATCACTCAACGAAAGGAACATGATTTTCCTCCATCAGAACCTCTCAGCCTCGCTCCTGGGATTTCAGTGAGGTGCACTCATTTGATTTTACTGGCATGCGTTTCTCTTTTCCTCTTTGCGTCACCCTTTTTACTCTACCTACCGTCTTCCTGACAGTACACAAGCAACACCTACCCTGCCTCCAACTTTTTGACACATACTAGCACCACAACCCCTCCTCCTCCCCATCGCCGTCTCTGCGGAGAAGGTGTCTGGCAGTAACAGCAGGTAAGGTATAAGATTACGGGAGAAGCAGGGGCAATTATACCACCAGCTGACGCTGGCGTGTTTATGAGGAGTGTAACTGTTAATGGCAGTGTTGTGGTTTCTCCAGAGTCCGGAGCACAGCCGAGGGAGGCCGCGCTTTCTTCTCAGCTGTAGAAGAGTTTTTCCCTCTTCCTCCCTTTTGTTGCTTCCCACACCTGGCTTGACACCAAGATCCCTCAGAAATGCTGGCGTGCCTCTGTGCTGAGCTGCTGTCAGAAAGTAGCCGTACGACATGTTCGACCAGTGTCGGGCCGCTAACTGGACTGCAACCCCAACAATTCTGTCATGTCCTGCTAAAGATTATACAGCCCATGTTAGCAGCAAGCTAACAGGGTTTTGGCTGGTTTGCCACTTCCCCCCTACGTGCTTTTATGCACAGCAGGCAGATTGGAGTGATTGGAGAACAGTTTGTGTTTAGATAAAGGAGCTTAATCATAATTGCCTGTGGTTTCCAGTGTCGTAACAAAAGCTCTCTCCCAGTTGTTGTTTTCCTTGGACGATGTTTGTGTCACAGCAAACCATTTCATACGGTGGCCCTGAAGTGTAAATCAACCAGTCATGATGCAGCATAAAGCAACATGTTGCTAGATGCTTATAATCATTGCAGTCAGGTTCAGATGTAATACAAATTCAGATGTAATACAATGAACAGTTATTTTTTCAATTAGTCAATTGGTCATTAATGATTGTTTATGTAAAGTGATGGGTATTTTTTCTTTACAAAAGGTGATCTTGCTGGTAATCAGTCTGGGGGGGGGGTTTGCGTCATGTATGATATTGTAATGCTCGGCGTATGGTGCGTTCACAGAAACAGAAATTTTGCATTTATAGTTAATGGATTTCAATTTCACCTTATAAAAGATTTTTTAAAAAGTTCAAGGTCCCAGGTAAGCTATATGCTTGCACACAAAAAGACATAATTTGCTTATAGGCTATGGGGTTCCTGATCCCTGCCCCAGATCATTGTTTAAACTTCCCATAGAAATAGTAAGTAAAAAAGATTTTTATGAATATGGTTGTTAGTGAACAGTAAAATATTCTACAATAAATTTTCCTCCATTAGTTTGCAAACGTGACTTAGGTGGTAGCCAGGGTGCAGCACCCCAATCATGTCTTTAAATCTAGCCTCTACAACCATTGACAGAGGTCTCAGTCCCTTCAGGAACACATTAAGGATGCTCCGTGTAAGTGTTGCAGCTGTTGGCTCCTCTCCAGTCCACAACCAATGGCGTAGACCAGAATTGCGGGCTTCTGCATCTGGAACATCCATGATCACGCCTCGCTACGATCATGCGTCGCTACGATCGCGAGCTCTACAGACAAACTGGGCGTTCATTGATCGCATGCTGACAGTTCAACCAGTCGAATATTTTCACGCTGAAATACAACAACGCAGCACTGTGATGAATCAGGGACTCAGATTTAGTAGTGACGTGGGTGGCGTCCACTTCAAAACACAGATGTACCAACCGCTGTAAACATGACCACGAAGGAAACATTAATAATTGCAGTTTGTGTCTGGTCAGATTAATATGACTCCAAGACTCTATAGGAACAGAGCTGTGAAAACAACAGGTCTAGAGCAAGATTTGGTGGATTTGCACCACTTTCACTTTGCGCATCAAACCTCTCCCTATTATAATGACAGATGAAAGCTAATAAACAGTAAAAGAAGGAGAATCTTCTTCCCATTGCTACCTGTGTGAACACAACCGGCTGTGTGCACGTTCATAAAACCGAAATGACAAAAAAAAAAGACAATGCCAAATTACAATAGACAATTTTCAATAGTCGATGGGTTGACAACATCAACTAATCGTTGATAGCCCAACTATAAAAGAGTTAAGAATAGCATGGTATAGGCCCCTTAAGAAGTTAGTTTGCTCATAAATAAATAAGTTGTGTGTTGGGTTTACAACTTTCTTTCAACATAAAACATCTAGAAGCCTTCAGATGAAAAACTGCCAGATGGTGTGACTGTTTTCCTCTGAGGCCGCACCTGTCGGACTATTTGATTCATGTTTGATAAAGATTCAACGTCTTTTTCCCACCAACACCGTGATGTTCTAGTTAAAATCAGTAGTTTGTGGCTCCCTGACATATATTGTTTTGCTCTGGCTAATTATTTTGTCAGTCTTTAAGAAAGATAGACTACTTTTACTTATTGTCAATTGAGCCACAACGTGGCTCTAAATGTGGCCCACCGCCACCAGTCAGTCTTTTGCCTGCAACCATCCCCAGACCACAGGAAGCTCCTCACTCTCGGTGAGTTCTCGGCTTTGGCCCCGATCACACCGGGGCACATTAGAGATTAACTGGGCTGGCTTACTCACTCAGCAGGTTCCCAGACTCCCCTCCACTCATTCTGGCCCAATCTGCCAGCTAACCTCCTGCTCCGCCGAGCCGTGGCAGCAGGGCACCACAAGCCCGGCCCGCCTTCATTACGCCTGCCAGATGGGCTGAGAATTAGATTCGAACTCCCACTATGGAGGGAGGGAGCGGAGAGAGATTGAAGAGGGAGAGAGGTGATGGAGGGAAAGGGAGGGTGAAAGGAGGGGAAAGTAATGGTTTTTGTTTTCATTTATGCTGCAAGTTATTACATTTTAATGTAACACCCCTGGGACCTGGCAGCATTAAATGCCTGTTCTTGAATAATCGACACTAACTGCAAGCAAATGCTGGGGAGAAATGAAATTAGCGAGCGCAGCAATTTGGCATAGTGATTATCGGCTCCTCGGAGGCACTTCCTGATGATTTAAGAATGCTAACATTTAAGCAAGTCAGATCTCATTACTTTTCAAGGTTAAATCGAGCTGTCTCTGCTTGGAAATGGGGCTCTCCATCGCTCTTCATTTCTCTTTGTTCCTGTCGATGTTTCTCACGGAATTCTGCAAGCGGAAATGAATCGGCTCGGAAATCTGTCAGACCCCGATGACACCTTTAGCCAGCTCCTAATTAGATCAGCTATGGACTCACTTTCCAAGGTGTAATTTGTCCTTTACTAGGCTTCATCGCTTTGCTAAATGCTAATGCCTTAGCGGTGAATAAATGCCAAAAGGGAAGTATGTATTTCTTTCGTCAAGCTGTGCAACACATCTGCCTCTACAGATTACCTTTTTTTTCCACACTCATTCTATAAAGAAGGAAACCCAGCTATTCCAGTGCTGGCATCTACCGGTTTAATGTTTACGCTGCACACATCTGTTCTTCACACAAACTTGATCCAATTAGGCGCCAACAGACAAGCAGCCCGACACAGGCCCGGGAATCCTGAACAATGTGGATGGGCTTTTTTTTTCTTCTATTACGGGGTGTCAGATCGCTTTAGGCGTGTTTACCCGCTGTTGATGTGTCGGTTACCCCAAAGGGGGGTTGGTAGCAGATAATGAAGATGATGTTATTAGGTGATGCAGAGCCACTTCAACCCTTCCTGTAAAGGTGAGGTTGGTTTGTATCTCTGATTTGCTACGAAATCAAAAGTTTAGATTTATTTACAAGTTTAGATTTATTTACAACCAGGCAGAGGTAGGAAATCCACTGTAGGGAGTATGTCTGTTTGTTTTTCCGGGCTGTTGTTTTCTCATGCAGGCAGGGAAATCATTGCAAGTCAAATGTAATCATTCCAACAGTGGGTTATGCTCTGTCTGGAATAATAATAATATTAGTTTGGTCTCTGGCGTTGCGTACGCCAAGCTTGTCATTTCATTTAGCAATTTACACATCTGTTGTTAATCACAACCAATCACCAGGTTGTATGTTGGTTTTTTTCTTACCCATAACAGCTTTATCTTTTGGCACATCAAGAAATCTGGCAGCCTGAATTCATTTTCTGCTGCGTTTCTTGTAGTCAACAAACATAAGTGCAACGTGGGACTCTGCTTCCTCCTACTTACATGCTGTTTGCACTGTACCGCAGCTCATGTCTCTACATCGCATTTCATCTTTGTTGTGGCCAAAAGGATTTCTGGATTGTAGCAGGGTTAACCCAGGAACGATGGCGGAGGAAAAAAGCCTTTAAATTGTAACCAGACATTTCCACATGAAACATTCATGCTAAGTACGATTAGCGAAGATTAAGGTGGGTTTGTTTTGCCTCTTAGAAGAGGGCCCCGTGACAATTGAGAAATGGATTGAGAGCAGCTTTTGCAGACACAGTACTCCTAATCCTGTGCCAAGACTACTCACCCGCCTTTGCAGAATTATTAACAGCAAGAGTCTCGTGTTAGCTTTGGAACCAAAGACCAACAGAGACTGCGAGTTCAACTGCCTCAACCTGAAAGAACGGCAAGGATGGAGAATCCCGTGTTAAGTCTTTCCAAGACTTTTAATGGAACGTATTTGGCACATGCAGGCGCCGTGGAAAGAATGTGTAGCATTTGCGTTCAAAGACACTATGCCCACAGCACTATCTTGTACATTTTTCCATTTTTGGGTTTGAGTGCTCAGATCAAATAGTGGTCTATTATCCCTGGCAGAGATGCAAATCCATCTATCCATCCAAGCCATTCTGCTGCCATGTATCCCATTTCCATGTAATCTCCGTATCATGTATATGAGATGGAGCCCTCCCATGTGCTGGATGATGCGATCCCCAGATAGATTCACTCATACATAATGATAAAAGATGGGTTTGGACAGAGCTACTTATTTGACAATCATTGAAGTGCCACTGTGATGGATGGCGAGGAGAACTTCCACCCCTCTCTCCTCCCACCGATTAACTATGGCTCCCTTTCCTGATCCCACCTTATTTATTTTTTCCCGGCTCGGCTCAAGGTCTCATCTCAATTTAACAGAGAAATAATAAATTCAAGTAAAATTGCTTGCTCACCCTGGACACCCCCCCCCCCCAAAAAAAAATTACATCAACTCCTCATTTCACTGAGCACTTGATAATGTAAATTGTTAATGTCAGGAAGGCTGCAGCATGTTTCATCACGTTAAAGCACCTATGACATATGTGACAGAGCCACTAATGCCTTTGCATGTTAGCTGTGCAAACACATTTGGATGCAGGAAAGATTTTGCAGTCTTTGGAATCGTAGATGTGAAGAAAAGAACCCCCAACACTATTGACGTCAGATCTTCAACATGTCAGCCTTTTTATGTTGAGGTTCTTAATCAAAGTGGCGCTGCTGTGGCTGCGGGAGGAGGGCGCTAAATGAAATACCCCCAGTTTCGTTCTGTGTTTTGCATGCTCTTCTATCTCTGCATTGTTGCACCAGATCAATAGTTTTTTGGACAGGTAGAATTCAGCTTTGTTTATGCCTTATCGCAACTGTCTCTACGGGTGGATTCAGGTTGTCTTTGGGGGGAAAAATGGGCAAACCTGTTTAGGGAACGCAGGTGTCCCGCACAAACATGAGCCGGTAAAGCAGGGGTGTCAAACTCATTTTCACTGAGGGCCACATCGGCATAGCGGCTGTCCTCAAAGGGCCAGATAGAACTTATACATTTGGCCCCCGGGCCTTGAGTTTGACACATGTGCTGTAAAGTGAAAATGTTCCTGCAGTTTTTACTACGGCAATGCTGCAGGCGACAGGTCATAGCAAACACTTGATCAACATGTAAGGGTAAGTAAGAGTGAAGTAAGTAAGATGCGGGCACGTCATATGGATTTATCATTTTTTCAGCCCCCCTCAATCATGCACTGCACAAGGAGTCTACACTGAAAAAAATATTTCTTTGAATTTACATGATTTTAATGTGTACATCGGTCCCACACAATTGGTATGTGTAGAACCAACACAATTTTCTTCTTTCTCACAATTAATATTTTTTTGTAAAACCAAATCATTTTAATCATGTTAGATATTTTAAGGGAATCATGTTAGATTATTTAAATGAATTGTGTTAGATAGTTCAAAAGAATCATGTTAATTCAATGTGTTAAATGTTGAAAATGTAAACCCAGTTTATTGTGTATTGTTAGAATGATTTTACGATGTGCAGCAAACTTAATTCTTAAAAATAACTCCAACTTGATATTTTAAAAATAGTTGTTTCTTATTTAAAGCTACAAAACTAGTGTTTTCATTATGTCCTATACTAAAGCAATTTTTTTAAACTCCCCATCAAAATTGTTTTTTTTTTTAAATGGTTACATGTTAAAGTGTACATGATATGAAATTTCAAATGACTTGCAATCACACAAAGAGATGGTATCACAAAACTATTCTGTATTCAGAAAATTGAGTTGCCAGCAATTAAGAAAGCTGTAAAACCAAAATGGAAAGTGCATTGTCGGGTATTTCAAAAGTAAACAACTGTTGCCAGTGCAAATATACCAAAGGAAAAACAAAATCATCATAATTGTAAACAAATAAGATTGTACATAAATCAATTTTTTTATGTGCATACTGTGCATTCTAAAATATCAAACTAAAAATATGTCAACGAAGAATCTCAAAAGTTATTCCATTAAAATCTTTAAACTTACCTGAGAAAACACAAAAATATTGCATACCATGCAATTAAATGTTAAATATGGAACTTAAGTAGTGCTGGCAAATAAGGGCATACCACCTTTAGTAGTGCAATTCTAAAGAAAATGCTACGTTTTCCGGACCCTTTGTCCGTTTCAAACCAAAAGACTGGCATCACAAAGCAATTCTGTATTCAGAACATTCACAGTTGTGATAAACTTCTCAATTAAGACGGTTGAACCTTGTATCAAGACAAAAAAAGTGCATTGTCAGGTATGTTTCTTAAAAGTAAACACTGTTAAGTGCCATGAAAATATACCTCAGTGGAAAAAGAATACTCCTAAAGAATTGTAAACAAATAGGAATTTAAAACAGTTTTGTTATTAAAATCTAAAGCTTTTAAACCATAGAATCAAACATTGCACAAAATGCATTTAACAGCGGTAACAAATGCTTAACAATGGAAAAGAAATACTACTGGTAGGTGAGGACATAACACCCTCTATGGTGAATGTCTGAAGACACTGCTCACTGTCCATGGCCTCTGATGTTGTCACTGAAAGAGTCTGTTTTTCAGAGCACGAACCTTGTTGGAAAGTTCTCCTTCGTTCAGTTCCATTATTATCTTTTGAAGTACCTCAAATGTGTAACGGAGGTTTTGCGGATAGCTGAGGTTGAGGGCATACATCAATCCAAACAGCATGGCGACAGCCATTGGCACATTTTCCAGATTCTGTAGCACCTTGATGCCCTCCAAGACAACTCCAATGTCTTTACCCTCGGCACTCGAAGCTTGTTCCTTCAGGACATAAATACCCACGCAGGTGTCCTCAATGGCATCATTAAAAGAGTCTTCATCCATGCTCTGTGCCAAATATACGGGCAAGATGTTAGTCAAAAAGAAATATTACATTTACATTGACAAATACACAATATTTTACAGTGGCAGATGGTTAATAAATACAGAAAGACATACACTTCCTTTAAGGCCGTGTCGCACTGCCGCTACGTACAACTTGTCTGTGGACGAAAACTGGTCATTCA
Source organism: Oryzias curvinotus (assembly GCA_023969325.1). Taxonomy (NCBI): domain Eukaryota; kingdom Metazoa; phylum Chordata; class Actinopteri; order Beloniformes; family Adrianichthyidae; genus Oryzias; species Oryzias curvinotus. Next base: position 11,723,346 of record CM043714.1, on the reverse strand, counting down.
CAATGTGAAAAAAGATTGTAGGTGGTGGCATTGCGACACGACCTTAAGCAGTTGGAAAGAAAATTAAGGACTGTTAAAGAGCATTTTGTTAAGTCCAGCACTTAAGAAATTTATAACCTAAACAAAAGATATACATACCTCATATTCCTGGACCAGGTTTTCTGGATCTTCACCCATGTAAATGCAGACTCCTTTAATAATGCACTCTCGTCTGGCATCTACATCATTACACTGGAAAAGGAAATATCTTTGTTATTCACCTTTAGTTATAGCTGCAGCTATAACTGTGTAAGGAAAAGTCCCGCCCCTTTAACTGTCTCCACCAATCATTCTTGAAGGCTTAATCACATGTCATCAGTCTGACCAATCAGAAGTGGTTAAAGTATTCACTTCCTTGTTTCGATTTAGCGCAAAAAAGTCTCTCTGTTCTAAGAAAAATACCAGCTAAAGCTCGTCTTTAGCGGTGTAGCTTTCCACAGAATCTGTTATCAGACTGTGGAACAAGTGAACAAAACCATGAAGCTCAAAGACGCGGGTCTTTCCGCGGTCACCGGATTATCGGCACTACATCTCCCATGATGCATTAAAGTGACTGTTTTAGCGGACAATGAGTCTCTCCTCTTAACGTCTGAAAACAACGAACACACATCAAACAGTTTTTGAATCTTTTGACTTAATTTTTAATACATCTTTTAGAAAAAAACAGCTGCAGCTTCCAGCTTTTTCTGCAACAATTATCACAAAAATGCATGTGAGATTACAGAGGGGCTGTAGATCAATACAGACTATGAGCTTTTTCTTTTGTATTTATTTATCTATTTTTTGGGGTGCTGGTGTTCCGCGGGATTTTTGTCAAGGTTCAAGTGTTCCGTGGCTCAAAAAAGGTTGAAAAACACTGCTATAAACTAGCGGAATAGACTGTAAACAAAGGGTTGAAGGGAAATAAGAGAAAGTGAATTCCCCTGCCAGCAGTCCAGCCCAAAACTCACAGAGGCGAATTTCTAAAGAACCCCTGCCGCTCTGCAGAAACCATGACTCAAAATCAACACATGCTTTTTGTATTTTGTTGAAAACAGCATAATCATAATTAAAAGACCACTGGTAACATAAAATATATAGTTGGAGGGAGACTATGTCTTTTAGCTGTAGAACATGCATAGTAGTAAAAATGTTAAGAAACTAAACAAATCATTGACAACTTTAATGCACATACATCAAATCTAAGAATGAAATTAGTGAGGCTGCTTACAATTAAGAAATTATATGACTTGACTAAGATTTCATATAACATTGTAAAAATTTGATAAATATTTCCACCTACTTGATCCATTTCTGCTAAAACTGTTTTGAGCCTTTGTCCAAGTTGACCACCTCTTTTTTTAAACAGACCCGTCAGGTTTTCAGAGTAGATGTCTAGTTGTGACATAAACTGGGACTGTAGTGGAACCGTGGTGATTCTTTTGAATTCAGCATTAATCTGTCAGGGAAGAAACACACCTATGAATACAAAGTAAAAAAAATACATTTTCTTTCATGTGACATAGATAAAAGAAAGTCTTACCTCAATGACATCAAACAGAGCAGGCCACCTTGCCATGAAATCTTTCACCATCGGTGCATCCCGGACAACTTCATGTCTTCTGTGGGCAAACGTGCGTTCCATCTTGTATTTTACTACGTCCCGGTTGTTCTTCTTCTTCATGTCTAAGAGTAGAGATTTCTGCATGGCCTCCAGACTGTCCTCAGTTTCTTCTGATGGATACATTGGGCAAAAATTCACCTCTGCTCTCTTAGCCTTTTTAACCCCAAAGGCTGCAGTGCGCTTTCCAGCAGGTTTGTTCTTTAAAGTGTTCACAGTCACTTCTGGGCAACCTAGTTTTCTCAGCTGGGTTCTATAGTTTGACAGTTTATATTTTAAACTAGTCTTCCACCCACCATATCCAGTTGAGGATCCCCTCTCAGTTAAACATGGATGCTTCTGGATAAGACTGTGGGCAACCTGATCCATCTCTTTATCACTCACATAGACCTTATACTGCACAATTTCCTGCACCAGGCCATCAAGGATGGCGGACTTCAGCTTGGGATCTGGAATAACCACAGTACCACTCTGAACATAAGTAAAGCCTGCCTGCTGAAGTTTTAGTTCAGCATCATAGGAAAACTTTGGCACATGAAAAAAAGCAGGCCAAGAAGAACGTGAACTTGAAGACTCGCTGGATGACAAGATATCTGTGTCCACAGATCCACTGGATGAATGATTTGTAGAGGGAGTACTGGATCCTTGCAGTGGGTTGGAAACAGAACTTTCCTCACTGTGCATTGTGGTGGGTTTTGACATATCAATGACTTTGAGAGTACCTTTGTCTTCCACTTCAGAAACTGAAGTCAAGTTGAGGAACTCATTTCCGAACAGGGAATCCATAAACTGAAGTTTAAGGCTGCCATCCAGTCCACACTGTTTCTTTACTTCATCGATAAGGTCTTCAATAGATGCAGGGAGTCCTCTGGAAAGAGTCAATCTCTGGCAGCTATCATCAGGCAAAATAATCTTCAGAATCACAGCCTTTGGGATGTTAGTCGCCATGTTCATGTCTTTTACTCTGCACAGATAAAAAAACAAAAACAAAAAAATAACATCACATCTTAATAAAGTTTGAATTTCATTATAAATTGTAACAACTACTGACATGCATATTTGCTAATAAAATGTTTTACAGACTAAAAACATGGTATTAATGCACAGATCAAGACCCACCTTTTATTTCTATATGTCTTTTTAAAGCCACCATGCGTGCTGATCCAACTTTGTAGTCAACAAGCGGATATGCATCAAGGATGTCACAGATTTCTACAAGAGTGAATGTTCGTTTAGGTGCTGGGCTGAGTTCAAAGGCTCTATAATGCTCCCTATACCAACCACACAGCTCTTTGACAACATAGAACACACAATCATGTACAATGCATATTTGGTCAATTTCAGAAAATTCTGGCAATCCACCTGCTGCTCTGTGAGCCAGTAACATCCCTTTTCTGTAAGTAAAGCCCTTGGTTGTCACACACTGTGCTAAGTGGACTTCATGTGTGCCAGGGAACTTTAGCTGGATGACTTGTGCTATGTTTTCATTGAGCAAGTCCACAGGCAGAGTGGATACAGCTGAAACCTCAAGGTCTGGCTTAGATAGATGTGGTGCACTCAGATGGTAAGAAATCATCATCTGATGTTTTAAGGATAAAGAAAGGGCGACATTCTTGAAACAACTTGTGTGTCTCATAACCTGTTTGAAAAAGCTATGCTTAGCTTCAAAGCGCATTGTCCATTGCCCAACAACTGGACCAAACAGCTTGATCATCTGCGGATAGTGCTCCAAGTAATGGTGTTTTGGTAACAATCTCAAATCAGGGAAAAGTTCTTTGAGTCTGTGCCTGTGCTCAATTATCTTACTTTCCAAAAATGCTAGTGAGTCATCACTGTGAACAGGGGCAACAACAAGCTCTGTGATATCTTTCAGATCCATAAGGACAAGCCACGCAGGTTCATGTTCAGGTACACGTGACCCAACCAAAAAGGGCAAAAAGCGGAGCAAGCTCCAGTTTTCATGTGCATTCCCTCCCACTGTCTTCGTGCTGGAGAAACTTTGTGACACAACATGTGGTTTGTTTGTCCTGTCAGCCCATTTATAGGGAAAACTTAGAATAGCATTGTTTAGGTCAGCCAATGAGAAAAACCTTTTGGAAATAAGCAAATTCAAACAATGAGCCAACTCCACTGGGATGATACCTTCGAAAAGATCATGGGCAAGATCAGGAGGATATCCAAAAATGACATGAAAGTGTGATAGATTTTTTGTGAAAACACATTCATTTTTCACTCCATAACAACTTGTCCCTGCATCTTGGGCTTGTTTCACGTGAAGTTGATGAAGTTCCTTAGTTCTAAGATTGAAAGCCCCAGATGCAACAGAGTGTAGTTGAATGTCACTGTTTTTCCCAGTGCAAAATCTGCAATAATATTCCACTGAAAAGCTCTGCATAAACCCTGCTACACTGTGCGCTCCCAGGTTGTCGGCCACCACACTGAATACTGTGCCTTTAACAGACTCGCCTAACAGGGGGACATAAACACCATGCTCCTCCAGTGTTTTCAAATCTTGTAGGAGAGGCTCAAAAACCTTGTTGTAACCGTAGGTTTTAACATAGTCAGTTTTGCACAAAACTGACAAATAGATGGATGATAAAGAGGAATGAGACCCAGGAGGCAGGTTAGCTAATGTCCAATAAACAGCACAAAGCTTGTGTTTCTTCCTGGAGGTGCCAAGAGGGTTGCAGACCTCAAAGTCATCCACATATAGATTTAGGATAATCTTTGGCTTTTCTCCAGCAAGGAAACCGTTTGCTCCAAACAGGGCACCATCTTTTGATGACATGTACTGACCTGACACTCCAGATTGTGTGCCATCCTGACTTTGTTGACTTTCAACAACTTTATCAATGATTTCTTTTTTATTTAATAGCTGCTCTAAGGACTTGAGTAATGGGACATATTGGAAACTGTGTTTGTTTTTTGCATGAAGAATGTATTCAACTGGCTCAATAATGTTGAATTTCTGCTTGTAATACTGCTTACGTAGATAAGCAGTACTCAAAGGGCCACCTTTTTGTATGGATCTCTGCACAGGATTGGTAGAGTAAATTGCATTAACAATCTCTCCAACTGTGACTTCATCCACAGAAAGGTTTCTCTGATGCAAAATGTCACGGAGAACATCACAGGATAGTGGAATAGATGTGGAACCAATAAAACTGTGGATTTCCTCTAGAAACACATCCACTGCTGTGCTTGGTACATGGACCAGGTGTTCCAACTTAAGCAAAGCAGCAGCAAAACCTTGCTCTATTTCCTTCTCCAAATCCTTGGTTTGATGACTAGTTGAAGGAATAGAACTATCTGACTGATCCAGCAGTTCCTGACTGTCTCTCTCCAACTCATTCACAGAGGGTACTCTACTTAGAACAACACCTGGTTTAAAATCCACCAAGGTGTGATGGCTGTGTTTACGGTTTTTGTGAGACTTAAAAGTACAGTAAATGTTTGTTTTAAAGTCACAGCCTAAAAACATACAAACAACTGTCTCATTTCTTTTGAGATGAGCATTTACATGAGCAAAATAATCCCTTTCTGATGTTAAATCACAACAAGCACAATGCTGACAGCTGAATATTACATCCTTTTGATAGGTAGGTGTACAATGTATTTTACTTTGGTGAACAATTAGGGCATTCCATGTCTGAAATGTACATGGACATTGCTGGTATGTACATGGAAAACGACAACTACGCCCAAAATGTGGATGTTTTAACTTATAGTGCTGTAAAAGCTCAGACCTACTTGTTTTAGTTTCTGTGCACCCCTTACAACACCACATGAATCCCACTACCTGGACCTGCAACACATGAGATGACAATTTTGAGATGACAATTAACCAAATGTGGTCTTAAACAGTTTATTTGCACGCACGCATGCACACACACATTAAGAATTACCAAAAAGAAGCTTTGAAGAAAGCAACAACACTTACCCTTACAAGTCTGTGTGTTGGACGTGTAAGAAGATGACCTGTGCAAAAGTACATTTTCTTTAGAAACATCACTGAACATGGAACTGTGTACATAACTGAAACAGGTTAAAGTAGACAGAAAACAATACAACATTCTGCTTAACATGTGACCAAAACAAATGCTTCCAAAAACATGTCTCCTTTGCTAAAATATATTTACTCCTCAAATATACATTTGTTTGCTTCTATTTTTTTATTTCATGGAACTATCTGATGTTTTAGCCTAAATTGATTAAAACGCTGAAGGCTACGCTGAAACTTAAGCTCTTCTGGTAATGATTCCAAGTAAAACAATTTTAACTTACTCTCTGTTATAGCGAGTCACCTTTATTATCCATGATTGTTTTTTGCAGACTAGAAATGTAATATTTTTAAGAACTATTTCTCGCCAAACTATATTTCCCCAGTACACTTAAATAAACAAATGTTTTATAGAACCATTCCTAAAATTTAGTTTAGTACTTCTCATTCTCAACCACACCTAAAGCAAATAATTCACTCTAAATGTGTCATTGCATTTTTACATCTGATGACTTCATACACACACACGCGCGCGCGCGCACACACACACTTAAAACTCCACGCGCAAGACTTTTTTTCTCATCACCCAGAAGCCCCCCAACCCCCGCCAGACACAGAAATGATTGCCCCTCCCCCCCACACGTTTTAGCGCTGATGGATTCTTCTTCTTTAGACTTTTAGCGCTAAGCGTTGCTCTTAGCGCCCAGAGTTTGTGCACGCTCGACTTTAACACAAGTCTAAAACAGCACCCTTTCGTAAAACTTATTTTTGCAACACGACGAGAGACAAAACCAATAGCTTTTTCAATTTCTTTTAGCTAGCGGGTGTGTGTATTGTGGAAAGGTACAACAAGCTAACCACGGCAAAACGTGTTACAGGAGTTAGCCATAGAACTATAAAGTATTAAATAAAAATAAGAATAAAAACGCAGGATTATATAGTCGACAGGAATGGTAAAGTTGCGTATATCATTGTTAATAAACTTACCTTTTAAACTTTTGCTTCCTGATTAGCACCAGTGAAAGGACAAGCCAGCTGAAGTTCCCGCTCCACAGACACGTTTTCTTCTGCTGAAGTTAGGGCCGTACCATTTCGGTTTGAATGTATTTCCGTTTCCGGTTTTGAGGGAAATTAATTACATCACGTTCACTTTTTTTATTTAATCACTTAAAGGCAACACAATAGAAACAAGAAAATTAAACAGTTTTTCAATCACGTAGGATTAACTTGTTTCAATTAAAGTAACAGAAAAAACATGAATGAATTGCGTTGCATGTACTGGCATTATTTTAGTAAATTCAAAGACGCTGTGTTTCCTTTTTTTCAGTGTATTAGTGCAGTTCAAGTGATAAGTGTGCACCCCCTACACGCCTATTGCGTGCCTGTTGCTGCCAGCCTGACTGTTAGACATGAGGAAATGAGGAAATCAGAAAGTGGTTTGTGTGGACATCCTGCAGGCACCCTCTGCATAGCCTGTGTGCAGTGTTTATGTGGTCAGTACGTGCACCTTATTATTAGCTAGAGTGTGGTGTAAGGGCACCGAACCCTTACCACCACCTGTACGTCATAAGTGCGTTCAACTTCTATTTGCCTGATGCTAGACACCGGGCATTTGAGGCGCTTTTTACAACACGCTAAACTGGAATTCTTGAATGCAATTTTAGCATACAGTGTTCCCACTGGACTGTCCCTCCCCGATACTAGCCCATGTACCCACAGCTGGAGGAGGCTTGTGAATCTTGCTCCAGGCTTTTTCTTTTACCGCTCTCTTCTGATACATGATCAACGTGACATCATATAATTCCAGCCAGGCAAAAACCACAATTATTAATTTGTCCTTCATGATCAATTTTGAAATAGTTGGTACTCCCATGAATTAAAAAGGATGATATCCATTCATCCCAACCAAATTCGAAGTCCCCAATTAGTCAAAGTTAAACTGGTTAAATCAGTGGCGGACCGCGCGTTACACACTTGGGCCTTCAGTAGTGCTACATCTGAATCAATCAGTCACTCATTAACCATTTAAGGATGCAGAAACGAGCTTTGCATTACGTTTGTAAAATTTCTGTAGCCACAATCAATGCAGTAACAGTAAACAAATCTCGTAATGCAACTACAGCCACCAAAAAACATTGAAAATAACCACATACAATTAGAATTTTATTTATTAACATATTTATCATTTCACTCATCAAAACATCGGAATATTTGAAGACAAAATCCATCCTACTCTCTTTCTTCAAAAACAGTTCGATCACCCTGTCATGTAGATTCAGTTCCATCAAGAAGTCCTTTTCTATTGCCATCAAGGCCAGTGCTGAGAGCCCAGTCTGTCCTGTTGTGTTTCTGCTTAGCTTTTAATTCACTTTAGAGCTGAAAATGTTCGCTCAACAGACGCAGTGGGCACAGGGATAGTCAGCGCCAAACACACAAATCTGTAAAGCTGCTCTGACTCAAAATCATCAATGGCAGTCAGTTCTGTTTTTAACTGAGACCAATCAAAAAGTGTTCTGTGGCTCTGTGGCAAACTGGACAATGCTGCATGTGGGACATTTTTCCTGTATTCCATAAACTTCTGGGGATTGTCCAATCAAAAGGTCTTAATACTGTGACGTTTCCTAAAGGCCCGTACACACCGGGACGAATTCGCCGGCGAAATTCGCCTCGTGACTAAACAAAGGGCACCAATGAGAGTGTGCACACCGACGCGAAAAAACGCCACGCGTCAAAAAAAAAAAACGCCTCGGGTTCGTTTTTTTTTTTTGACGCCTCGCGTCGAAATCTATTCGACCAATGAGAATGGCGCTTTTGCACACGTGTCTGGAGCTTCTGAAGTTACAGTAAAACACAACTTGGGGGCGCTCAAACACAACACTGTCTTTCTGAGCACACATACCAGCAAAGAAGATAGACGCCAAGTAGCGTCTACACTGCCGCAAAGAAATAATGACGGACATTCTAAAATATCCCCGAAAACACTCATGATACATTTTCAGCTCTTGTACCAGTCGATAAAACTCACCATGTTCTTCTCTTTTCGTAGCTATGGGATGTACCCAAAATCGGCGTCTTTTCCGGCGTCTTTCATCATTCAACAGAACAATAATTTCTTCATCATTGGAACTGGAGCTGGAGCTACTGGTGCTTGAAATATTCATGTTTTCTTTGTATGATTCTGACAAGCACATAAATACTGGCTCTCTTCTTCTGAGTGAAAACCACCTTGTGTACAGGAGTATTTCTGTTTTACATTAAGCGCCATCTAATGTCAGGGAATGAAATTGCATGTTGGCTCGGCTCATCGTCAGCGGAAATCGCCTGGGTGTGAACACAAAAGACGTGGCGAAAAACGCTGGCGAATAACGCCAGGCAAATATTCGTCCCGGTGTGTACGGACCTTAAGCCTGGTAGAAAGCCCTGCTGACATCACCTCAAAATCTGATTGGTTGAAGGAAATTACAAAACAAGAACGGATGGTGAAGGCCTCTTTAGCTCTGACCCTGCCTGGCAACAAAGGACAGCTGAAATGTCATTGGTTAAATGCTCCAATATGTAAGTACATGTCTGTCTGGAAGCAGTATAACCATCATAAACACAATAAAAAGAAATTGACAGACTATTTGGAATGATTTAATGAGTATGCAAGGACAAAATGTGATTAACACTTAATTCAGATATTTTTTAGGCCTTCAGAGAGGGGCTTGAAGGCCCAGACGGCCCACCACTGAGTTAAATGCAACGTTCAATGGCTGCGCATTTTGTATGCAGAGCCTGAAAACAGACTTAAAGACTTGAGTTGCAATACATGAACGCGAGTGTTTTGAACGTAGAAGCCCAAAAAGCACATTTACATACTTTTCATTCACTTTATGATGTGGCTGCTCCTGTCTACGACCCTCTTGAGGCCCGGACAACCCAAAAGCCTGCAGCACCCGTTTGGGTCAACCCATGTGACTAAGGCAGAAATGAAAGGTGCCTCTAACCACTAAAAAAGGCAAAGAGCTGTTCGCATAAGAGCTCAGCCATTAAGTCATATAGTTATTGTGAATATAGCATTGTACTAAACTTTCATATTAAATCACATTTACGCCCAGTAATCTTGAAAGTCACAGCCACAGTGTGCAGATGTTGCAAAAAGAAACTCTGTGGTGATCTGAATGATTCATTTGTCCTCTTTGAACATTTCCCAGAAGCTTAAGATTCAGATTTCTGTTCAGTGTTTTAAAACTTTACAGTTTTTAGAGAAAAAAAAGAGCCGATAAAGCAAGTTTCACTCAAGCCTTTCACCATCACCTCACCACTAAAATCCCATCTTGCGACTTCCCTTTGTGCTCGGTGAGATAATGCACCTCGGTAACAGGAGAGTTCATTTGTGTGAATGTGCATTTGCACAGGAAGCTATCTGCTAAATAGACTGAAACTTAATCCAGCAGCTCAGTTGGATGTGTGATTGTGAATGAAAAGCATCAGTTTGTGAAGAATATAGTTGGAGTAGATTAAGTCTCTCCGTAAAGAGACAGCAGCCTAGATTCTGCTCGGCGTTTTGGGCTTTAGATGTGTGTTTTCATGGCTGAAAGTGTGCAGATCGATAAGCTGTCACACCATTGCACAGTGCATTTCCTCTATATATCTGTTCAAGAGAACCACACAAAAGAAGGCCTTCCAGCAAATGATCATTTTTTTATGCTGTAAATTGCTCTTTCAGCAAGCCGCTGCAGTGTGGCGTACAAAACAACAAACAAGGACAGAGAGCAGAGGAAACAAAGAGAGGGTATGAAAGTATTTCCACTGACAGTTTGTGTTAAAGCGGTCTCAGATCTGCTCTTTGTGAAGCCTTTCTCGCCTTTCAGAAACCGTCCGCGCGTCTGTAAAGGTGCGGGTGAGATGAGCCAAACCGATACTGCGGTTCCCACACGCTTTGCCGTCTGAAATTTCACAACCGATAGTGGTTACTGACAGCAGAGGCCTGATAAAATCTCACCTGATTAAAAAACACAGTGAGTGAGGCAGTGAGAAAGCAACTGAGGCAAGGTGAGTCAAAGCTGGAGGAGATGGCGGGCTTCACTGGGTCTCTGAGGTTGTGATTGGGTTTTAGTTGACACAACTCTGTCTTGAGCAGCACTGTAGCCCCCCTGATCCGGCTAAGGTTAGCATATCATCATTTGTGTTGTAACGACCGTATCTTTGACTGTACTGGGGAACTGGAGTGAGTGAGAAAATAACTTCTGGCTCCAACCAAATGAATCCACTTAGGTTGCCCTTTTTTTTTAACACAAACACTGCCATGTTGGAACCAGACGACATCAGTAAGCAGTGATTGGTCCAAGTCGGTAAATGCTATTGTTTCTATTGCAACCACTCTCCCCAAACAGGAGTGAGCTTGTTGGAAGGCCACACCCCTACAAATTGAAAGTGGGCTACACAGAATTTGTCAATCGAGCATCAAGTGTTTGATGTGAGACCACATACTTTTGTTGGAGAGGGACATGGCTGCAGACAAAATGGAAATAGAAATTATACAACTTACACTCCCCAAAAAGTGTTCAGAATTGTAAAAAAAAAAAAAAAATATTAAAGCTTAAAACGGGTCGATCGTAGCTAAGTTAAAATACAGTTTTTTTCGAGCAATGTGAGGGGACTTCTATTTATTACTTGAACTATTTATTATTTATTAACTTTCACTGAAGTAAAACTATCATGAAAAAAAATTAGGATTAACACAAACATGCTTTAAAAAATAAATAATGTTTATACTAACAAACAGAAAGACTGACTATAGCTGTTTATTTCTCACAAATACACCTTTCTAAATCATACGTTTTTAGGGTTTCTATGTCCGACATCTAAATAGATGTTGCTGCCGCTTGGATAGATAACGCTAACTGCTGCAAGACTTCTCCTCGGGCAGAAAGATGAGCCCGTCTCCAGGTAGGCAGAAGGTTTGGCCTTAAAATAGATAAGTTGCCTGACTCCTGGGAGCTGTTAGACTGAAACTGAACTGCATCAAGAGATGCTATCACAGCCAACCAGCAGCCCTTGTTGTCGACAAGAGGAAGAAGGAACGAAAGCAGTAGACTGCATCATCCTGTTTGCTCTTTTGCTAAATTACCCCCTCCCTCCCTCCACAATGGCTGTATGCATTTTTTAATCATCTTGCTGGGGTCTGTTTTTGGCGTTCCCAAACAAAAGCGGCACTTTTTTAAAAACCCACTCTGATGAAAACATGTTTGTGTTTCTAACATTTTTTTTCTCACGATTGAGGTAAAAATATATTGAAAAAATTTAAATTAAAATGTCATGTCTGAGTACTTCTTTATTCAAATCTTTGTGAATTAGGAGCAACAGAAAAAATGCTGTTTTAATATGGTCGTAATTGGGGGCAATGCAAAATACCCTGGCGGGCCACAAGCACACTGCTCCGCTTCATTCTGATGCATCTACTCGTAGACGATTAAATCTGTGTCTTTTGTTTTTGAGCTGGCATCTGGTGCCAAACTGTATGGCTGGATAGCTCCAATACTGCTCGCCATTTTTGTTGCAGTGGTAATGCTAGGTTGGGGGTGTTAGGAGCTGGAAGCTAGCGGGAGAAAGCTTAAACAGACGGTTGACGAGAAGTGGGGGCGGGCTTGCTCTGCGCAAACAGTCACGCTCACTACACAGATGTGAATTTGTAATGAATAATCGCCACTGCAGAAACTAGTTTTTGGAAGACGACACAGGTTTTTTTTTGTTTTTGCCTTGAAAAAGTGTAATCATAATTTGAAAACCACTGGGAACACTTTTAAAATACTAAAATGCTGTTTGTAGTGCTGTGACTGTTCAACCAACTACTACTATGACTGTAAGAAGATGGCTCTTTGTGCCGGTCTCAAATATTGTTTCTTTTTCTCACAAATTGATTTCAAAATGTCAACGTAAAAATTTGGATAAAACATATTGGCGGGATTGAATCTCCTTGAGATGGATCTTCTTTTCCCGCACTCCCTGTGTCTCACAGCTATTGAGGAAACTGTATGTTTTTTTTATTACAAAAGCAAAGTTTGGATTTACTCTCTACAGCTTCCTCTCTGGAAGAAAGCCTTTAGGGTAATGTTAGACCTTTTCATAAGTTACAAAGATGTAATTAGACAAATTAGCCCAGCAGACACTTGGGGTAGCGTTTTTAATAGCGGCATGTTGCCTAGGTTGGTAATTAGGAGGCAGCTTCCACTACAAAATCACACATAGCACCCAAGGCCTTGCATCCGTAACCTGACAACAAGTTGCTCCACAGTAATGAAGGCTTTTGCATCCCACAGGCTCGGTTTGTCTCACTTGCCAGCCTGGTTTGACATTGGATTTCACACTGAGCTGCTGTGCAAATCACTTGTTTATTCTCAGGTATCACCTTGTTTGAGGTTGAGCATGTTATCTTTCCAGAATGTTGATGTATTTAAATTAAACTAATGGCTTTTTTTTGCCTCAGAGCTGCAGGCTTTTATTTGAGCCGTTCACCTTCAAAGCTCGTTTGTGAATCTGCATGTCCAGCTCCCTCATCGTCTGCAGCAGCAAAGGAGCAGATCAACCGTTTTACCCGCTACACGATGCGACTTTTTGCTAGACGCCTTCATTTTTGTGATTTTTTATTCTTTTTATAAACTGAAAACAAATTCCTCCTCTCTATTCCTCTACACATACCATTTTAAACTGAAATGAGAGGAGCTGAAAGCCAAATGTACGAAATGACATAGCAGAATGCAAATGAACCCAGATGAAAATTGATTTGCCTGTTTACAGATGTATGTGAAAATATTAAATGTTGCGTCTTCGATTATCAAAAATATGGCCAAGTAGCAGACCTTTCGCAGCTACAATGAGTCTTCATTAGAAGGAGGAAATTGATTTTTTTTCTCCACTCAGATTTCTATTCATTTTTATACAAACTGAGAATATGATTTAGATGCTTTCAGTACAAGCAATTCAGGGAGTCATAATCACTTTTTTTTTCAGATCTTATTCAGTCGACCACACACATACAATCATGGATGCATGTGTATGATGCAGATGCATGTGTGTGTTTTTCAAAATTTCATCCCACATGCTGCTTTTTTGTGTGTGTGTGTGTTTGGCTTCAACCCAGTTCGGTTTTCAGTCCTCACTGACGTGGGAAGGAAGTGATTGGGAAAAACGTGTTGAGAGTGGATAGCACCACACATCCACAGGAGCTTTGTGGACCAAAGAGATAAGGCTGGAGCTTGCGGCATGACAGGAAGAGACGGGCCGGGGAATGTAGGACAAACGACAGTAGCCTTATGGCCGCAAGACTCGCAAGGGAGTAATGAGGGTTGGCTCTCACCAAGGATACAACCTGGAACAACCTGCAGACGTGAGAGAACGGAGAAACAAGAGGTGGAAAACACCCCTCAGAGGGCAAAAAGGCTCCTCACTGTAGCAACTGACATGGTATAACATGGGGGGGTTACCAATGACAAGCAACAGATTTCAACACAGCTTTGATTCCAAGTGCAGGAATCTGAAAGAATTAGAAAACAGATAATTGTTACAGATTACTAAAACAAAATTACGAGTTTCATGTCTTTACAAGTTGACTTTGTTGGATATTGAATGGCAATGTATCATGAGCATAATAGTTATCCCTATAAAAAATGTAGAAAATCTAATTTGGGGTAAATGATTTGGCCAAAAAAGGCCTCAACAACATACCAAAACAAGTGACTGGACTGAGTGACCCCGCCCCCCTCGCATTCTGCTAGTTCCTGTAATTTTGCAGTGGAGATTGGGCTGCCTAAAAACAGTTCAGTTAAAAGCATTCATAAAAAGTACAGTGAGCTGAATCAATGTCGATGTTGAAACTTCAATGTCTTAAAGAAACTGAATTCCTGACAGATTCTGTGTAATGTGAACAAGTAAGACTGTAATAAGAGAGGCGGGAACATTTCATTCATTTAACAATTAAGTGTAAAAACAAAAATGACTAATTGAGATTGAGAAAATACAGGTTAAATTAGACACTAAAAAGTAGACTGTGTTGAAGCCCTCTTTCCACCAAATTGATGAAGCCAAAAAGCTGGAGAGTGCGCACGAATCACTTGCTGCTGTCTTAAAAGGAAATGGCTTTTATCTCACTGGGGGCAATGAAAGATTCTCTAAGGGTGCAGGGTGAGTTGAAAAATACTTTTAATTTTGAACGTCACAGTTTCTCAGGTGTGGATTGTGAACCATTCATTCAGCGTTATGCCTTCAGATGCCTCTAATGGAATTTGCTGTTCTGTTTCGCTCTCTTTTTTCCGTTCACACACGGATTTTTTTCTGTGCTGGGCCTGCCTGTGGCATCAGACATGTAGGATCATTTGATTCCATCTTGGCCTAGAGAAAGGCGAAAATGAGTGGCCTCCCTGGGCTCCTTCTGCTGGCTGTCTGAAGTGTGAGAAGACAGGAGGCTCTCAGCTAGTCAGCTCTCTGAATGGAGGTTGATTGTATCACGAGGGTGCACATACGTATGCTCTCGTAGAGGATATTATTTAGACATGGAAGCTTCTTGCACTTTCCAACAAACATTTCTGTTTAGTATTCTATTTGGCATTTGCTGCAGGTAGGAGTGTGACAATTAATCGCTGAATTGATTTATATTTCTATGATCCAGATCAATCTGCCTGAGGCAAGTTTCTAATCGAATCAACCTATACCATTATAAAATCATTTCAAAATGAAAAACAAAATCAATTATATTGGAAAATACCATTTGGATTGAGGCACAGAAGGTTTATTTTACTAAAATGACCAAGTGCCATCACAGTGGACAACACACATGGCAGCCATCATTCCAGTCCAATGTGTGGAAACACAGAATTTTACCATGTGACCATACAGTATGGAAAAATGTTCTAATAAATGTTCTATTTGCATATTTCTATGTGGAAAAACAACAGTGGACTGAACTTCAAGAGATTTATGAGTCACACTGGTTGAATTTTTGGCTAAAGATGTTCTGGATTGATTATTTTTAATTGGATCATTCATAACGAAACAATATAGACTATGAATCATAATGTCAACCATGTTATATTTATTGAATCGTTGGTAAAAATGAAACGTTAAACCCCTAGCAGCAGGTTAATGGAAAGTCTTATCTTTTCTTCAGATTTAAATTTATTATTTCATGCTTAATCCAATTAACCCAATAACAGGTGGTTGGTCATTCATTGCTTTTTTAGTGTGGTTAGTAAAGAGTGACTTTGCACACCTTACCCAATTACGCAAACCCATACAAATTTGCAGCTTCACACACTCCTGCATGTATGTGTGCCATTAAAACTGAAAATGCACCAATTTCTAGATATCCTCAGCAAAACGTCCTTGTTGACACGTTTAAGTGCTCTACGGTTTGATTAACGAGAGAAAGGAAGTGGTAATGAACTGTGAACATGCTGTTTCCTTCCATTTGGAGACCAAACATCATATTATTCCTACCCCCTCCCTCCAAAAGCAGTGTTACCACTCTGTCCTTTTAGGTACTTATAATTAACTCTGGCACCTTTTCTCATCCTCCTTTCATCATATCGGAACCTGACTGTTGGAGTGACTATGTTGCGTCTGTGTTCTGGTGATGAGGAAACGTGTTGTTGTTGGATAAACTGATGGCAGACAAACAAACAGGCAGATATTAGTCTGTTTTTTCACACAAACATCTCCAACTGCAAAGTCTCACTGTTGCAAAACTCAAAGTGTGAAATCACAATTTTCCGTCCTACTCTTCTGTTGAATCTGCAATTACAGCCTAGCCTGTTCTGCTGCCACAAAAGCGGCGGTGTGCAACTTGGAATGTTAGTAACAAAGAGTTGCAATCTCTTATCACTTTTAATACTTTAAACTTATCTGGATATTTATGACAAGCTCAAAAAAGTTGACATTGCAATTGCAAAGCAGTACACTATAAATGTGCCTTTGTTCTAAACACGGACAATTTCCTGCTTTATGATTAGGATCCCTGCAGTTTATTTCCTAACTATTTTATCCTCACTCACATCTTTGGACACAACCTAAACACAACATACACACACAAGCACTCTAGGATACCTGTAATTATGTCCAGTAGTTTATTTCCAACAGCTCTGTAAGCATGTACAACAAAGACATACTGCAGAGGTACATCATTAGAGTAAGTTTCCAACCTAGAAAAATTGGTTTCAGATTACTTTTATCACTTTTCATACTTTTAAAGCTTGTGTACTGCCAGGACTTTATTTTTTTATATATGAAATATAATGACAAAAGTTGGCAAGTAGTGATAGACATTCCAACATTAACGCTAAAATGCTAAAATTTGCATTTAAACAATAAAATGCACGATTGTGGGCGTTGTCATTAAATCACCTCGTCACTTTGGCTTTTAGAGAGGTTAATTCACTTTCTCCAGCCTGACTTTACAACGAGTTTTAAGCTTATGAATAATAGAGTGGGGACAACAGTGGCTCAGGTGGTTGAGCGGGTCGTCCAAAGATCGAAGGGTTGGCGGTGCGATCCCCGCTTGACCATAGTAAAGACAGTCTAATCTAAATAAATGGAATTCTTTTGGTCAGCCCTAGAATGACCTCTTAGATGCACCAGCAGCAGAGGGAATTGCAGCAGGTTGTTCTTTGATTTTGGAGTAAGGTTTGCCCTCTGCACAGGATGTCATGAGACAAACCAGTACTTGGGGCCTCAAAGAGGACAAAGTGTCTCTTTTGAGACTATGCAGACAACTGCCAGTGCGGTATTTGAAGCAATCCAACACTTGATTTCTTGTTCCCGTGCTCTTAATGCCATTTGGAATATATCACCACTGAGACATAAGAATGTTAACATGTGCTCATCAATGTGTATTTAGGTCATAAATCGTGGAGAGATATTCCACAAAACTTTGAGGTTTTATAACCTTTTTTGGAGAGCTCTGCTACTGACCTTGACCCATGACCACACTCTAGCTTTTTTCATCTTAAAGACCCACTCCAATCCTCTTTTGATCTGTTGTCACAGCGTTTCCAGTGGTCTTTTAATTACGATTATGCCGTTTTTAGCCAAAATTCTAAAACCTGTGTAATTTTCTAGGACCTAGTTTCTGTAGAGCGCCAGGAGTTCATTAGAAATTTGCCTCTGAGTTGTGGGCAGAAATAAGCCTGCCTTCATTTCCCTTCACCCCTTTGTTTTCCACTCTCTCCCGCTAGTTTGCAGCCTCTCACACCCCCAACCTTACATTACCAGTGCAACAAAAATGGCGAGCGATATTGGAGCTATCCAGTTTTGAGCCAGATACCAGCTCAGTCAAGGAAAACAAAGACGTACATGGATCTATTTAATCTTTCTTTTCTTTATATATGTCTTCCATCATCAGAAAAATGCCACAAGGACATGTTAAAAAACACCAAAAACATCATTTTCATCTAAGTAGGTTGCTAAGATGTTTTACAAATTCATGAAAAATCATTTTAAACTGTAGCTCAGTCAGCGTTCAATGTTATAAATAGTATTGTTGGTTATCCATAGTTGAGAAATTGCAAAGATAAACTCTCATGTTGAAGCAAAGGTGTCAACAAGTGTATTTTATCGCTAAGCCACCAGTTGTTTCTCACATTCCACATGCATGACTACGTTGTGTTTATTTAGAGCACAGTTGTTGCTTGTTCAATCTTCTCTGACTTGTACCAACTGACCTAACCCATCTTTGATTATCCCTGAAATAAAAGCCTATTTTGACTATTTACAAGCACTGGGATTGGGAAATAAAAGTGTCCTTGAGCTACTTTCTTTCCCTTTTTTGTTCCCCAGCAGCAAAAGCGGTCAGCAGGACTTTCATTCCATCTTTCCTTCCTTTCTGCTTCACTCTCCACCTCCTGGAATGCATCAAAACAGTTGGATGTTTGGGTAATTAAAAGCTTTCTGTAAAATGATATCTTTGTCAGGCTTCTCAGTTGTTACCAAAGCAGGCAGCCTACAAAGGTGTTGGTGTGCCGCATTCATCATTGTCATCTGGGGCTAATTACCAGCCTATAAATCATTGCTGTGACCTGGTCCAGCTACAGCTAAAAGCTACTATACTCTGTTTTTAGGTGCCTTAACGGTTTTATTAATCTAATGCACTGCCTGCATCGCACTATCCTTTCATTTTCCTCGTTATTATACTCCCAAACCACTCGAAGCTGCGAGAGGCTGAGTGAGATATTGTAACATTTTCTGCGTCAGACATGGCTTTAAGTGTCCTCACCCTGATTTTACAATGATTGGAAGGTTAAGTTCGCACTGCGATAGATTTATGCTGCCTTTCAAGCATCCTTCTTTTCCACTTACTTACTAGATCAAGCAATCCCTGGCTAGTCTATAAAATCCCGCAGCTTACTTTTCTTTAATTAAATGCCACTCGTAACGCTCCCTGGTGCACCTCGTATATCTGCAGCCATAGCTGATTCTTTAAAAAGCAAAGAGCAAACTTTAATGCTGCACACACTGTCTGCAGCTCAGGGGACTGGGCTACCAGACATTCATCTTAACAAGGTCACACCGTTTGCTTTTTAATATATCGGTCAGTGCTCGGGCCGCGCTTTCGTCCTTTGAAATGTAAACGCTCAGTAATGAGGTGGAAGCTGCCCCACCCCTTCCGTCCCCACAAAAATCTATCAACAATCATTCTCCACGCGAGGGTGAGCCCGGTCAGATCCGTGCTGCGGCCTGCTCCCACTTACTGGCCAAAAGCCTGCTTTATGGAGCAGCTTTATGGCATTCATTATGCACACTTAACAGCCACTATAATTCTCTTGGATGGGACGAGGAAGTGATGCGATTAGCTGTTGGGTCTAAAAGTGCTTTTCCTGAGAATTTGACCTTTAGTTCTGGACCTAGAAAATGATGTATTTTGCTCAAGCAGGAAAACTTTGTTTTTTTCCATGTGGTCTGTAACCTTAACTTTTACTTTTTGCACGTCTACTTATAAAAATTACATCTAAAAAGAAGCTTTAATAATCACCCATCTGCTATGGGTAGACACTGGGCTAATGGCCGTAGAAACTTGTGCAGCACAGCATGAACGCAAGAGTTTGAACGCAGACGCCCGAAACCACATTACATGGACCTTTCATCGGAGGTGGTTGCTGAAACGGTGTGAATGTAGCTTAAGTTGTAGCCGCACCAATCTACGACCCGAACAACCCAAAGACTCGAAGCACCCGTACGGGTGCATGTCATTAAGGCAGTAGATCTTGATTGTTTTTTATCAGGGCTTTTTTTTCAACGTTTTTGCATTCCCTTTTTACTTCTTAGCATCTATTCGTAGACTGAAGCAGGTTTTGCTTTGCTACATGTAAGAAATCAACTTTAAGGGTCAGGGCTGGAAGCATCTCACACTCCTACACAAACAACTTATTACAGGCAAGATTTTGTGGAAGGGTTCAACCTTTTACTGCTTGCTGTTTTGCTTCCCACTCACTTAAAGTTGTGTAGAAAAAAAAGGACTCAAACAACAGCAGCTGTGCACTACAATGGTGTATGGCAGATTGGATTTGTTGTTCCATTTCAAGGCTTTAAATCATTTCTTTAGCAGAAGCACTGAATCATGGCCCGATCAGTCTACTAGATGACGTGTTTTCTTACTCAATCTTTAATGATTAATTGCCAAACGTACAGGGCAGAATCTGCAGAGTGGAGCAAAGCTTACGCCAGCACCTTCTTTCAGAGTGACTTATTCTTCTATATAGATGGAGATGCAATATTTTCAGGAAGTTATTGTGCTGTGTGTCCTTGGAGCGGCTGGCATGTTTACACAGCTCATATTCATGTCTACATACTGCTTGGCTGTTTTTCTTTAGGCAGCTTCCTGAACCCGAAAGCAGTTCTGTGTGAGGATACTGGGAAGCTGTCTTTGAGAATGTTGGTTCCTTCTTTACCTGTTGACCCACCTTTAGGTACCAGACACCTCACAGAGTGTGAAGTCCACCAGAACCTTTGGCTAAAGTTCATTTTCCAGGATGGACATCAGAATTGGACCACTTAAGTCTTTGAGGAATGCTGCCTTGCTCCATTTCCATTCGCATACATTGGTGCAACCTTTACATTTTTGGACTAACCTGGTTCTGGTATTCAACAGCGGTAGGGCAGACACATCGAATGACAGAAAATAAATCACAACTATTAAAAAATAATTCATAAAAGAAGACAATTCATTTGTAGGGATTTTGCTTACTTTTTCCCCCAATCATGTTCCTTTGACTTAGATTGTTTAGTAAACTCCCAATCCAATCATATTTGGATCTATTTTTGATCTAGTGTTCCCAGTGGTCTTTTAATTATGATTATGACTGATGTAGTTTTTAGTCAAAATAAAAAAAAAAACAGCCTGTGTAATTTTTGAGGACATTGTTTCTTTTTAGAAATTTTCCTTTGAGTTTTGGCGCAGATTAACCCGGCCCCCATTCTCCTTTGCGTTACTAAGCACTCTCTTTTTTTACACACTACCGCTAGTTTACAGCCAGCCAACCTACTAGTGCAACAAAAATAGCTAGCAGTATTGGCAGTATTATCCAGCTGTTCAGATTTGAGCCAGATGACAATTCTGATGAGGGATGGTTTTTATCCCACAGTCCAAAAACATGCTTCTTAGGTTTATTGGTGATTCTTAATTGTCCCTTAGGTATGAATGTGAATTTGTTGTATTATTTATCTCTGTGTTGCCGTGCAATGGACTGGCAAATTGTCCTGGGTGAACTTCACCTTCTCCTGACACTAGGTGAGTAGGTTCCAGCATCCCTGTGACCCTGACTAAGACCAACTGGGTTAAAAAAAAAAAAAGGGTTTGTCGATGTTTAGTTAGTTTCAAAGTTGTTTTTATATTGAGACTATTTTATCTATAAAGCCCTTAGTGATACATGTTAAACTGCGCCTGGCTCAGGTTAGTTTTAATTTCAAAGTTTCTATTCAAAAGGCCTCTCAGTTAAATCAAGAATAAAAAATAAAAAAATCTTTTTTTTTTTTTGCACTTTTCTGTTTTTTTTTTCTTTCCTTAAATCAGGCATGTCCAAAGTCAGGTCCGTGGGCGAAATGCAACCTCCACCGACCCCCCTGTCATAAAATCAATAGCATGTGGCCCACAGCATTTTCTAAAAAGTATTGATTTAGTTGGCTAAATTACATTTGAAACCTTTGTAAACCTGTGACAAGACTGTCGTGCGACCCTTCTGTGACGCTTTCTAGCTCATTTCTAAAATGTCAGCTGTAGATAAAAAAGAAAAGTTGACAGTGAGGAAATTGGAGTAATTTTTCAGTAAAATATGAAAGTGTGTCTACTTAAAATGCCAAGAGACTGTGGCTGTTTTCAAGGAGTTCAATGTCAACAGGTAGACGAGACTTGCAAATCATGACAAGATAACTGGGAATGAATGGTGAGAAAAATGTATGGTAAGTTTGGAAAAAAGGTAGTTAGATGTATCTGTTTTCTATGTGATGGAATTAAAAGTATGCCACAGCAATAAAATGTTCATTAAATAGTTCATTTGCATTTATGTTAATAAAATAGTTGAACTCCTTCACCCCATATGTTGCTAATTCACTACACTAAATCCAGGACTCCACTTTATTTAGCATCACCTGGAATAGAATAAACATTCATAATTGTTTATATATATATATATATATATATAATTTGAAATCAATCCAAGTATAAAGAGGTTAAAGAATGACTGACTGAATGGTCAGCCCTCCAACATTTCCACCTCACCAAATCTGGCCCTCTTTGCAAAAGGTTTAGACACCCCTTCCTTAAATCATAAACAAATAATCAAATAAAGAAGATGCTAAGAAAAGGTGTTGTTTTATTGGAATAGTTTTTGTTCCTTTATTGTCTAGCTTAGCTAATAAAAAGCTGTTAGCGTTGTGCCTTCGTGAGATGGTTTTTTTTCTCTCTCCCTAATTTGATTTGGAAAACCAAGGATGGGGCTGGGGGGGGTTTACCTCAGAGGGAACGAATATCAAATTAAAAGAACAAACAAATCAGAACCCTTTAGAATTCATTAGACTTGACGCAGCACCTTTGGAACAACAGTAACCAATGAACAGGAATTGTATGGTGTCATGGGAGGAGTTCTTATGCAAATCCCTCCTTTGAAAAAGTCATTTAAAGAGATGAGTCTGACCCTCTGACTTTACTCATTTCATTGCGGTGTCACCTTTCTTTAATTTCTCTGGGAAGAAAGCTGTCATTGGCAGCCTTGCTTACCTGCAGATCCTCCATATGGAGCAGGTGCAATCTCCTCTGCTGCCGTGATGCTGCAACATATGACAACATCTGCCACATAATCAAGTAACACACTGACCCCCCTAGGTACCACAAACTGATAGGGAAATTGTGATGACAGCATCATTTGCTGCAGCTATGGAAATGTTACCCGTCTTTGAATGCAAACCGCATAACCAGAAATAACAATCTGGCAGCAACTTTTCAAGAATTAAAAAGTTGAGGAATTTTTCCAGTTCAAATATTCAATGAATACTGCGCAAAAGCTTAGATTTTTTTTTTTTTTTAACTTTCCTTGACAGTATTAATCACAAACACTCACACACACAAATATCTTTGCTTGACTCATAGCGCGTCCTGATCTGTATCTCCCACACACACTTCCCCAGAGAACTGATTAAGATCAGAGAAAAACGGGCCTTGAACATGGCTGCTTTTGTGTGAACAAACAAAGACTGCTAGTAATTGGATTCACATTGAAAAAGGTATTTAAAACAGGCTGATAACTAACACAAGCTGCAAGCTTTTCCGGGGTTCTCTCCGACCCAGACACTTTTTACTGCTCCGCGCAAGCAAATGGACCAATGTTAAAGACACACGCTAATGAAATTTGTGTTTTTGGTGCTTAAAACATGTTCTTGTGGCATTTTTCTCATGATTGAGGTCTGAGGAAAATGAAGCTTAAAATGGCTGTAAGCTAATGGGAGAGAGTGGAAACAGATAGATGAGGGGAATTGGGGCGGAGGCTTACTACACAGTAACAGTCATGCTGACAAATCAGAGGTGAATTTTTTAATGAGTTACTGCCATTCTGCAGAAACTATGTCCTAGAAAGCGATAGTTCTATTTTTTTATTTTTTTATTTTGGCTAAAAACAGCATAGTCATAATGAAAAGACCACTGGGAATGCTTTGCAAATAGATCAAAGGATGATTGGAGTGGGACTTTAAGCCTTTTTCCTACTATTACAGGAAATCTATCATTTAGAACAGCCATAGAGGCCGATTATGTTGATTTCTTCTGTTTTCCTTCCATTTTGACAATTAAATGCTGTTTTCTTTCGCCCCAATTTGTAAATTGCAAATGGCTGATTTGGGGTAAATTTGCGTGGGGAAGAAAGTTTCCGCTTTGGTGTTTGAAGTGATAGAATGCAACCTAAAGATTTAGAACCCCTGCAGGAGGCTGACGTGACCTGTGGCAGTGTAATCCAAGCAGGGCAAATACCACAAGTTACAGATAATTAAACCAGTGAAGGGCTGATTAGAGACGGCGAGACAAGAAATCAATAAAACACGGACAGACAAAGTGTGTCTGATTGTTTACATACCTGGAACAGAGAGGGGGGAGTGAAATGACTGCCATTTTACGTCTGGGTGTGAGTTGAACAAGATAGAGATCAACTCCAGATGGCTGAAGTCAGAGGGGCTCTGGGCTCAGGGGAGACTGCTGGCTTACAATTTATCACTAGCCCAGGCAGCGATACTCCATTACGCTGGTTCTGAACCTGGATTAAATCCCATCCCAGCCCTGATTGTCTTTTACCTCCACTCCATCGTGTTGACATTGGGATCCCCAGGCTGAGAGGGCATCTGCAGCTGACAGCTCCAGCTTGCTAAGGTCCTGGAAGATTAGCACAAGAGAGACAAAAGTGGTATAATAGGTAGATGATTACACCAAACCCTAAGAGCTTGGGCTGTTTTAAGTGTGTTTGCACAGAAGGTTGTCCCAGTGCAGTGATAAACACGGTGAAGCCTCCTAATCAGCCCAGGGACATTGAGTAATGCTTTAGTTATGAGTGTTCTTATCGGAGTTTGGCTACACATTATACCATTGGCTGTTTGCATTCTAATGTTGGAGTGTGTGTTCTATCAATATCTACCCTGTGTGTTGGTTGTTTAAGGGCACAGAGAGTTCTTGGTGGTCTCAGTTTCACCCGAAGGGACATTTGGACTGAATATCAGAGTATTTTGACATTGTTTTACTTTATAAAGGCTGACAGGATGCCTCTAAAACTCTCTTTGTCACTCCTGCAAACCGAACTGACCGAAACAGCAAACCATCTCGTGACATTTTCTCAAAACTTGGTGATGAACCTCTCTGGTTCAAACCCTAAATTTCCTTGGAAATATTGCAAGTTTCTGCACTGGTGACCACTTCTAATGTTAGGGTACAGTGTTCTCTTGTTTATCACGGGGGATACGTTCCATAAATGACCCGCAATAGATGACATTTGTGAAGTAAGATTATATATTTTAAGGCTAAAACTCCTCACTACACACTTTATATATTTTCTGAGACTTACATGGACATTTTCCCTATTGTCTCGTTTAAACTCTCAAACTTTGGTAGAAAAATGAGCCCAGTATTAAAGAATGAAAACAAGGATCTGCTCATGATCATCAATATTTGACAAACTTCTGTACAGGAAACACGGACACAGAGGAGCTTGATTGACAATGGTCTTCTGCTAATCAGGATGCATAACACAGTGGGCTGTTTATTAAAAAAAAAGGGAAAAAAGAAAAGTGTGCAAAATTGCACGGAAAAAATCTACGAGACCGCAAAAGATGAACCGCGATATAGCAAGAAAGCATTGTAATTATTTTATGTAAATGCTGAGTGTTCCACTGGTTAACAACTTAGTTATAAATATGAAAACAATGAGGTTATGTACCATAATATAGAGTTATTTTATTTTTACTTTTTTGACCCAAAGTACACTTATTCCTTGACAGAAATCACAAGGCACGCTAGCAACAACAACAAAAACAGATAAACTCCTAAGTCTGCATTAATGATGTACCAGTCCCTCCATGCAATAGGTTGCATGTTTAGTAAAAAGCTTGAGGTTGCATCTGATGGAAATTTTAAAGTACAGTAGCTGTTTTTCTTTTCAGCTTATTATAATTCAGTTTTATTTAATCTCACCAAAACACCAATGCTATTCCTTTATAAACCTCCTAACTTTAGTTCTAATTTTCCCTTCCAGGTGCACACAAAGAGGGACATGTTAACTACATTTGTGGTTGATTTCATGTCTTCCTCCGTCTATCCATCCATTTTCTTAACCTGCTATATCCCTTTCGGGGTCACAGGGATGCTGAAGCCTAACCTGGCTGCTGGTTGGCGAAGGCGGGTGCCAAATGTAACTTATTTGGCAAAGCACCATCAAGTATAAAAAAAACTTTTTGCTAATATTTATCTCTAATTTTACTTTGAATAAATATGTGCCCCAAATTGAGCAAACTCTTAAATAATTCTGCTTCCTTGTGCGCATCATTAATTGTGCCAAAATGGCCCCCACAAAGGGATCCAATTATAAAGGAGAAATTAGACTAAATTAATACTTTCTTTGTTTATTTTTTGAACATTCTTCCTCGTTTGGCCAATGTTCATAAACCTCATTGTGCATGGAATTGGTATTTCCTCATACTGAAGCCGACTGAAGAACTTGTGATAAAATATTAGCTTGAATATGATTTGCATTTATTAGTAAACTCTTGCATGGCAGATAATGAAAATCATAATGAAATGTTTTGTTGAAATTCGTTTCTGCAAGGGAGGTTGGACTTCCTCCCCCCACCACGCACACATATTACAGATTTGCAGTCAGTGCTTCAAGTGCTGCCCGCATTTTTTATTTTTTAACAAGTTAAAGTGTAGATTTAAGCTGTAATTGCACCATCCAACTGTTGGGCCCTTCACTGAGATTGGGTTCTGTCTTTTCCATTCGGCAGCCTCCAGTTAGTTTAATAGGCTCCTCTGTCTGATAGAGCTATTACCAAATCCAGTACAGACCATTAGGCCGCATGGGCTTAATTGCACATTAATTGGCTAATTAGTTCTGCACTTTGTTTTTCTCCCATTTTCTCAACTCTTCTCCTTCATTTTGGCAAGCAGTCGGTCATTCAATAGATTTTCCAGTTTGCCATTATGCCTTTCAGCACAGTAGGAAAAAATATTTGCCATCATCGTGTGGCTGGAAATGTGCCGCAGGGAGTGGCTGCTCCATGTGGGTGGGAGGCCGTGGCTGAAAGGATGGATGAAGCCCCAGGTTGCCTTCCTCCTGCGTTGTCATGTTGATCCACAATACATGCCGCGATTGTACCTCTGCCAGCACAGAAATCAGAAAGAGGCATGCATAGGTAAATAGGCAACAACCCTCTAGTCCGCAAGGTGCATTATTTATGAACTTTTTAAAGTGATTTTATTCCCCCTATCCTCGTATTTCCCCGCCGCTCCATTATTGTCTGCGTTTAAGGCGTGTGCCTCAGCACTTTCAGATTGCTGCCATTAAACCCAGGGAGCCATCTGATGGAGTTATCAAAGTAAATGTTTGGCGCATTTGATAGAAATATCCTCCTGTAATATAGCTCTCCGGGGAGAAAGAGGGGGACAGGCTTTTCATGCAAATAACCCAGTGTCTGATATCACACAGTGTGGAAAAAATCCACACAGAACATGCACCTATGAACGCTGCTGTTTGGCTGGTTTCCAGACAAAGGAACGGCGCTGACAATTCGACACCGGAACCAGACAGCACATAACAGAGTCATTTTCCCCAAATTTGCGAGCTGCAGTTTGGAGTTGAGGGAGATTTAATTGAGAGTGTAGCAAGCATATGGAAAGCAGACAATTAGAGGGGAAGATTTGAACAGAGTCAAATGATGTATTAGGTTTTGGACGGTATGGATGCGCCTGCGTATTGTCAGATGTGTCGTGGGTTGCACTGTCGAAAGCGACTTTAGGGAACAGAGAGGAAATGTGTGAAAATGCAAATGTGGCGATGGACTGTGAGCTTCTCTGCCTTAATGAGCAGAGCGTTGGCATCTCCTGCCAGACCCTGATGGCTCCCCTACTGATCTGACAAGTTAAAACTCATTTCTTCTTGGTTCCCAGAAGAAGTGCCTCTTGCTTTTGTCTTTGAGCTAATAATAGCCGTAAAGTGTGATCACTCCAAATGTTCAAATGCTCCCAATAAACAATGGTCTGTTTTCATTTTGTTTATTATTCATCTCTTCCAATTACCATTCTAAAGGGGGAGTGTTTCTTGCCAGGCGCTGAGGGAATAGGAGATTAAAAGGCAATGAGGAAACATCTGTGTCTCAGCTTTGCCACAAATCTGCATCTCATTCCTAGCATTGGCATTTAAATCGACAGCGCCTACAATGCAAGAAAAAAATGAAAAGCCAAGGCTCACAGGGCTACCGAATAGAAGGAAGGGTTACCATAGAAACACATAGCTCACATGGGTTTATGGGCAGCATCCTATCACATGCTATCAGGAATTACCATAAATCTTCAGGCGGCAAGGGCGGTGGTTAAGGTGCATCTCAACAGTAAATGACAGCGTGTTGATCCCCACATATATGTAGAGATGTGTTTGAGCTCTTTAAATGAAGAGGAAAATGGTTTAGCCGGTGACAATAGAAAGATGGAGAGTGCCTGGAATGCATTTCCTCTCATTAACCTGCGTGCAAACAGTTATTGGAAAAACCCGGGGCGATGCCGGTCACTTTTCCAGCCTATTTAAGTTGTTGTAGAGATAAATGACCACAAAATGCAGCGGCAGAGAAGGATGGCGTCCCCATACCTTGGTGCCTGCATGTCATCATGCTGGTTGTACAGCTGTCTGCATGCAGCCAAAGCTGGCGGTGGGAATTGTGTCAGAGCTCAGCGCCGCGTCAGGGCGATTTCTGCAAATGGCATCTATCCCCGGGCTCCCATCCTCTCGACCTCTGGCGCTGAGCGACGACACTGAGACCATTATCAGATGTGTTTGAGCATTTCCCGTCAGTACGACCCTGGTGGGCGGCGCAGATATCCAGTGACCTTTTCCACATAGCTCCATGATATTAAGGCAATCTCCGCGCCTTATTACCATGGGAGCATTTCACAGAGTATTAAACTTAATAAATGTCTTTTTTCTTGGGGTTTCATGTCTCTTATCCCGTCTTCCTTTTTTTTCTCCCCAACCTCTTTTGCTTTGCTCCCCTCGTCCTCTGTGCTTCTGAGCCGATAACCCGACCTCCCCAGGGCCCCGGCCTCCATAATCGCGTCAGTTCATGGCCCTCTTATTCCTGTAGAACTGCTTAATTGGTATGTGTTCTACATAACTGTTGGAGTATTAGACTCACAAATGAAGGTTAGAACCTCAGTGCTTGTAATCGACTGAAAGAAATTGATTTGTGCTCAGCTGCCCTTCTGGGACGAGACTTTATGGTTGTCTGAAGAAATTAAGCTTTTATAATTGTGCTTTCTTTCCCCCTCCACTATACTCTTCCCTCATTCTCATCCTTTCTTTCTCATTTCTTAACTGAAATCATCAGATGGACAGAGGACTTGAAGGTGCTGGATCCAGATTAAACCAACAGAAAATGGGTTTATTATAACTAACTACAAGCTAGATATCTACCAGTGGAAATATGATTTAAAAAGTTGCATTTATTTATTTTACTTAATGTTTTTTTCTGATGATGTGGTGTATTAAAGACCCACTCCAATGAAAATGAAAATTTTTTTTTTACATTTTCTTGTGAAAATGTTCTTATGATGGAAGACAAAGAGAGAGAGAGAGAGAGAGAGAGAGAGAGAAATAAGCTTAAAATAGCATTTCTGAACATTTATTGATTTATTTAAATTGTGAATCAGGAGCAGACGAAAAAAATGCAGTTTAAAAAAACAGCATATTTGTGATGTAGAAAGTACGCTGGGCGGGGCCACAAGCTCCTAGCTCCGCTCACAGATACATCCATGTACATCTTCGTTTTCCTCGTCTGAGCTGGCATCTGCCTGAAAACTGTACGACTGGAAACTTCTAATATTGCTCGGCATTTTGTTCCAACGTCATGCTGTGAGTGTGAGGGGCTGGAAGCTTTTCAAAGGTGAATTTTTAAGGAACTCCTGACGCTCTGCAGAAACTGTGTTCTAGAAAACAAAACAGGTTTTGGGATTTTGGCTAAAAATGGCATCATCATATTTAATAGACCACTCACTGGGAACTCTTTTACAATAGATCAATAGATGATCGGAGGGGGTCTTTAATAACTTTGGCATACCTCATGATCACAGCAGGAGCACTAGAAATGAACTAAAAATAGTGCTAAATAAACACAATTTCAAAGTAAAAGTTCTTGTATAGGAAAACTGAGGCTGGCGTGTGGATTGGAGCGATGAACCGCAAACTTTTAAATTTGAAAGAACTCTATATAGCTAAATGGAATTGTCTTAAATATTAGTGACAAAACAAAATCCTTAACTTGATCTTGAAAAATGTATCAATTACAACAATTAAAACATATTTCAATTAAAAAAAAACAGTAGAGGAATCAACTAAAACTAGATGTACAGAACTGCCCCGCTTATTCGTGTGTCAATATTCGCGGTTTCATGTATGTGCGGATTTTTTTACAGTAATGTGACTCCTCCAGTTCATCACAAAAACTCAGCTCAAGACGCTGTTATGCTTCCAAAAGAAGTGCAGCAAGGGGGGAAGGGAGCGAAGATGAAGAGTACCCTCGCCCGTCGGCTTCCTTGCCGGCTGCTAAGGAATATTTCACAGCTATTTCCACTGGTTCCAGCATCGCTATATTCAACGTTTGTGGCCCTGCATGGAGAAATGGATCAGTTGACTCAGAAGCAGCCAGAAAATATCCTGATACGCTGAGGAAGATAATCGCGGAGAATGATTTTCATCCAGATGAATGAATGATGGATGAAACCGGCGTCCTCTGGAAGAAGATGACCTCTCGCCCTTAACTGTTGAAGGAGGAAACACGGGCTCATGGTTTTAAGTCACAAAGTGACACTCCTTAGGTGGCTAGTAAAGTTCGCTACGGTCTTTACTCTAATAAAAAAAAACTCTATATGTTGAGAAATATTTCAATGTTCTTTAATAAATGTTTTACAAACCATCAGAAATGGTTTAAAAGGTTTTTTGTTGAAAAAGGACTGGTGACGGACATTCTACGGCCGCCGGGATGGGGGTTGGTTCTCCGTATTCGCGGGTGTCTCTGGTCCATAACCCCCTGCGAATATGGGGGGAATGCTGTTTAGAGATTGAAGACATAATGAGTGAACCAGAAACAGCTGTTATTGCTGGATACCTAAACCTGACATGAATTGGACACATGGTGCCAAAGACTTGAAGACATTCCGAATACTAAAACAAACCAGGCATAGTTAACCCTTTAACACCCAAGTCTTAGCTCCAGTGTTGACATTCTTTTGATTACTGTAACTCTTCAACCGTTGATGCAATCAGCATCATTCCAGCAGATTCTGAAGTGGAGCAAAAAAGCCTCACACTGATATGCAAACACTTTACAGTAGGAAAGCGCTTACGTAATCAACCTGAAGCATCTGATTCTGACGTGGAGAAAAGCGCCTTTGTGCCATCATCAACACTTAATGTTGTAAAGTACGCTGATATGAAAAGCCACTTTTCTCAGTGTCAGAATCAGCTGATTCACATTGATCGCATAACAATTGATTAGTTATTTTTTGTAATGTATTTATGTATTTATTTATTTACTTGTTCTGTCCAACAGGTGAGCAAACAGACGAGAGCTGAATGTTTAACATTTTTATTATTTCCCAACTGTATACATTAAGAGCTTTCCACTGCTTAAAGACATACTCTGATGAAAATGTGTGTTTTTTGTTTTTTGTCTGGCTTGTACCATTTATATGAGGATGGAGGACATATATAAAGATAATATCTGTATTTTACACACTATAAGGCGCCTCTATAAGGCACGCTTTAAAGTTTTGATTTTTTTAAAAATGTTCACAATATATATGGAGTAATTCAGATTGTGCTTACTGATGTCAAGAAGAATTTTGAGAGCTAGACTGTGCTATCTCATAATGTCTGAATGTTTTTTTTTTGTATGAGTTTAAATCAAGCTGGGATTGTAATGTAAATAAGCAAATGCAGTGTAGCGGTGTCGAGCTGTGTTTCATTTAGGTGTTACCAAGGTTGAGAGTTAGCGTAGTCACACTAACATTTGTTTTAGCACAATGAGCCGATTTTTATGATTGTTGCAAACAAGGTTTGGAGTAACAGGTATTGTGAATACACTAACACACCTATCATGTAGCGTCTTTCAAACAAGCTCGAGAATGACGGTGAACGCAGTTCACAAAGTCTGATTGACGTAGAAATTTATCTCTGAATCTTTTGTCTTGCTTAATGCACCTTATAGTTTGGTACGTCTTATATGACACGAGTTCTAAAATAGAGCATTCAATGATGGTGCACCATATAGTGTTGCACTTCTGTGTTTCTTTATTCAGATCGTTGTGAACCAGGAGCAGACCCAAAAATACTGTTTGAAAAACATGCACTGGGTGGCCCACAAGCCCCCTGCTCCATGTCCACTTGTAGACAAATAGATCCATGAACGTCTTTGTTTTCCTCATCTGAGCTGACATCTGGCTCAAAACTCTACGGCTGGATAGCTCCAATATTGCTCGCTGTTTTTGTTTTACCTGCAATGTTAGCTTGAGGGTTTGAGGGTTTGTAAGCTAGCAGGAGAGCATGTAAACAGAGAGCTCTCAGTAACGGGGAGGGGGCTGGGGCTGCTCCAACCCAATGGTCCCGCCACAACACAGGGGTGAATTTCTGATGAACTCTTGCTGCTCTGCAGAAATAATATGTCCCAGAAAATGACACTGTTTTTTTATTTTGGTTAAGAACAGCATAATCATAATTGAAAAACCACAGGGAATGCTTTGGTAATAGATCAAAAGATGACCAGAGTGGAAGTTTAAATGCTTACAAAGACAGAGGATGTGCAACGCTGGTACTTAAAAGTTCAAAAATAACAAAGGCGTCATGTCCGACACCAGAAGACTTTTTTCCTCAGTCAGTGAATAAAATCATCTGAAAGAAAGAGTTTCCCTTTCAGGACTGCGTTTCTACAGCTGTCCTACAGGTGACAACTCCCCCCAACTCAGGTGACCGCAGATTATTCATGCCTGCCTTCCAGGTGGGCAGACACAGGTGTGTCGGTGCAGAGGTTTACCCAACGCAAAACACATCCTATTTCACACTTGCACTAATGTCACCAGGCGAGTGAAGAGGAGGGAGGACTGGCAGGTGGTGCTTACAAATGAGAGCACCTCAGACCCCAAGCCACTCTGGCATCAGATGCTGATCTGATTATGCGCTGACATGTAAGAGAGCATGAATGTATGTAGCAGCCGAGGCGGGACATTCAAAGTCGATTAAGTGAAACAGAGATGACTTTCACGTCCGCTTATCCCATTTCACCCAAATGGAGGTGTCATGTTTGAGATTCATGAAAGACTTTTATGACATGGGAGGGGTGTCAGGTGCTCTCTGATATTATGTTTTGAAGATTTGACCGTGTTTGCTGCTTTTTGTTCTTCAGGCACTTGTTTACCTTTTGAAGATATATGTTTTTTCGTGGGCTTTAGGTGTGCCTTATTTGCTGTAGGTGCTATCTGTTTGTGTTGAGATAAGTTTAGCAGAAAATCTGCACATTAACCTTGTCAGTTCTTTGACGTATCTACCCTCAGCGATGGAGATGAAACAAATGGAGGGTCTTGAAAGCTTTTAACGAGTTAATATCGTAACACATTATTCACGTTAATGGCAACTCTTTGAACTTTTTTTTTTTTTTGGAGAGCTGCAAAGACTGCATGTCTGCATGACTTCATGTTTTCCAAAGACCAATGGGTTTGTTTCATTCAATTAAAGACAGCTCATATTTCTTATGTACACAACAGAAAAATGGCAAGGGGAAAACATTGAGCTCTTAAGAATACGTCAAAACAATGCAAATCAGCCACAGCACAACACCTGAGGCACAGATTCCTGTGTAAAAATGAAGGCAAACAATGCTTGTTGATGAAGGGCTAGCCTGTGTCTTTTTAAGCTAGCCCCTTTGCCATTTATACTTGTTCTTTTCTAAGAAAAACAAAGCAAGGGTATTATATCATTAGTTAAACATGAGAAAATGCTGTTTTTCTGTGTTTTGATGAGGATTCCGCACACATTTGCATGGTTGGGTAGAACTTTTTTAATTTTTTTTTTTTCAAGTTCAACTCCACAGAAAGCTCTTAGCTTTTACAACTTTTACAGTATGAACTGAAGTAGTTTCAAATAAATGTTGCTGGGTTTTTTCATGAAATGTTTACAAAGCAATAAAATCTTCTCTTTTTTTTGTAATTGTTGGTACGTCTTTAAACCCATTTGACTTCCATATTGAAGCTGGTTGGAAAAACAAAGTATCTGGAGCCAGATCAGTTTACAGGTAACCCACTAGGCAGCTTGCCACATAAACACGTGAGTCCCCCATACCGAAGACCCATTCCAATCATCTTTTAATGTATTTTAAGTGTTTCCAGTGGTCTTTTAATTATGATTATGCAGTTTTTAGCCTACATCAAATACCAAATTCCATTCAATAAGAAAATCCACAATTCCAAAAACAAACAAAACGTGAAACAAAATAGATTCAAAGCATTTGGAAAACAAAATCATTTCCAAAAATCAAAATGAGATAACTTAAACATCAAAACTCGCACATATTATCCAATCTGCAATGTCCCATACCTTTTTCAGTTTTGTATTGTGTTTCGTTTTTTAAACATTACATTCTAATTACTGGAAATAACTTTTGTTTTCTGAAACGGTTCAATGTTGTTTCGATTTCTAAAATGTAATGTTCTTGTTTTTATTTGTTTTACTTTTTTAATTGTTGAGTAATTTGTTGGTGTGATTTGGACTTCAGGGCCACCATAGAGTAGAATAGAAAGCCTTTATTGTCATTATACCTGGTAAAATGATATTCAAGTACAGTTCTCTTAAATGTGGACGGTCAATACAGATAAATATATAGAAAAGCTCATATGACTACAGAGTTGCCCACTCTGTATACAGAATATCTACAGGCGTAAACTGTCTTTGTTGACTGTAAGTTTAGGCACTAACCTCTTCATAATGTGTGAAATAAGAGACCTCAGAAAGCAGATTTTTTTTTAAATCCAAAATGCTACCACTGCTAGGTTCAGATGTGAATACATTATAAACTCAACCAGGGGCGTAGCTACAGGGGAAGGGGGGGCAGCTGCCCTCCCAGCAAATAGCTTTTCCCCAAATAGCCCCGCCAGTTTTGGAGACAATATCAGTATCATTATAGACAGATATTGAACAAATCATCAATAAAAGCTCTTTGAAGCATTAGTAACAACACCTCAGCTAAAAGAATTGCTGTTTTAATATTATTAACAACTGTAACAATAATAAAACTGTTTGAAGTACGTATATTTGATCCTTTCATTTGTAATGCCCTTCCACCCTTTTGTTCTCATCTTCCCCTCTATAAAATACGCTAATACTGAAAATACTCAACCCAATCATGGTATGTGCACTATGACTTCTTTTTCACAGTAGGGCTGACATATCTTCAATGGTTTGGTTAATAAAATACTAAAACCCTAAATATAACTAATACATTTATCTGCATCATATATTTTGTTGATTCAAAATTGTTGATGAATGAATATTTCCAATTTTCTAAATGAGAACGTTTCCTATTTTTCTTTCCATCACAATTACAATATGCAAATTGTTCTTCAACAGCCCATAGCTGCAGTGGAACTTCAATCCCAGCCTCTAATCAACTTTGTGTGATTTAACACTGCATCTTAAGCAATAGGACTCCAGAGCAGAAGCCTTTTAGATCCAGGCTGGGATAATCCTAGCTCTTAACAGCAGAACTAAGCTGGTTAACACCTATTTTTATTGACATCTCAGCACCAGCTTAGGCGACTCAACTTGTATGGTTTTTAAACGGCTTTTTTTCCACTTTCAGCTCTCGTTTTGACTTCTTTTTACAAATAATTTGCTGTATTTTTCACCAAATTTGGTGTTAATTTTAATAAAAGGAAGAAAAATGGCTTCATTTGTCATGAGGCTATGTTAAAAGTGAATTTAGGTTCACATAGTGTTTATTTTTTCAGTTGAAGTCTAGACATTAGACTTCAGTCGTGAAAATATCTTTGTTCCAGGGCCATTTGCTAAATTTGCCAGGATAAGAAGAAATGCATTTTATGTGTTTATCAGACTGGTGTTTTCCACTGGGATGCACAAGTTCCCCAGCTTAACTGATTCTATTAAAACTGTTTAGCTTGTTAATACAACCCTAGGTATTACAGTGGGAAATTGCCAAGCGTCTCTGTTTTGAAATGTCTCGCCAAGCTCAGCGGGGAAAAAACTTTGAAGAATACCTCTGGATTTATCTACTTTATGAGGTTCAGATCCATTCAAATGCTGCCGGCAGTAGGGCTGAGCCCTGTCAGCGATTCCATTAACCTAAATTCTAAGCGGGTCTTCATGACATGACCATGTTAAAATGTTAGCGCTCTTGGTCTCTGTATTTAGATTGACAGCTTTGCATGGTTTCCCAAATTTGTACTGGTTACAGACTGTTTCCTGACACAGCCAAGGAATTATCTATAATACGACCCCAAATTATTTCTGTTTCCCTTTTTGTTTCGAGCCCTATAATAATAAGACAATCTGATTAGGTAATCACATTGGTTATGCCAGATAATAGGGCGCTTAGACCGGACGAGGACAGCATTCCGATTTGCACATTTTTACCTTTCCTAGATGAATAATAAGCGTTTCAGGCTAATGGCCAGGAAACAAGCAGAGTAGAGAAAGAAACCAGTGTCTGCCTTCATTAGGACAAAGGGAGGGTGAGCAGGAGAGCGTCTGACAAGCCAGTAACGCCTCATTGTCCCTGATCTCAAGTTTCATAAATTTCCACGGCTCTCGTTAAAGGACGTGTCGCTGCTGTCACCAGGCGCTAACTCGTTAGCTCCTCAACGCCATAAAACGCTGTAATTAACATTCAACAACTGTAACTGATCCAGCATTGCTCCTCTCTAGCCGATAATTGCCGCACCATTGTGTTTGCACATAAGTGGGACTTTTGTGGATACATGTGTGGTTGGGGTGCACAATTTTGTGGCTCATTTTGATTATATGTAAAGGTGGGGAAGCTGTTCATCTGAGCTTAAAGGCGAACGGTTTTCGCTCTGCCTCTCTTTTGGGGGTCACTGATTTTGTCCTTCCATCTGAGACTCGTCTCTGTTTTCTTTTCAGAAAATTGGAGCTGGTTAGGTTGATATTTCAGACAAATCATGCATTTTGTGGTACAAAGGCCACTTTTCTTTTGTAGCTAATGCGCTTTTCTGAAAAAAGGGATCCTAAGGTACATCCATGCCAAATTTGGTGCTTATACCACAAAATGCGCACTAATTTTAATAACCGTCTCTACTAGACCAAATCTAATGTATTAGGTCTCCATTTTAAAATGTGTAGCCAGAGCATCAGTTGTGGTCTTGGCAACATTCTTTAGATCAGATTCTGCATCGTTGGTCTCCTGCAGAAACCCAGGGGGTGTCACCCCTGTTTTTGTCTCCCAATCAAGCCTGACTTTACCAGGGAATCAGCCATCACAAAAAAGCTTTATGAGTAACTGGTTTGGGTCAATGGATACTCTGTGGCAACATACAACACACTGTCATCTCTGGCATCTACTCCAGCCAAAAGCCAGTGAACTGTGCGTGATTCTGCTCAGCTGAATAAGGTAAAGTTGATGCTGCTCCTGCTATTCAAGGTAACCAGCTAGATGTAAGTTAATACGGGTTAACTTTGAGGCCAAGTGTGGAATGGGAGAAGGGTTGTCAAATTAGCAGTGTCACAAGGTCCAGGTTTTGCAGCCACCATGGTGGTCTGCCACCGATATGCAATCGCCAGTTGCTGTATCTGTATGCTGCTGGTTCTGCACTTCATTCCCTGGGGGATCACAGCCAATGCCAGAATGAGGTTCCAGAGAGCCAAAGCAGCCCCAGGATGACAAACAAAACCAAAAGGCTGCATAGTGTTTCTTGTCCTGGTTTCATGTTCAGGTCAGTTGAGATGGCGTGCAGGTGTCTAGGGACCCAGACTGAGTATCTGTGAGACAGACTAAAAGCTTTTTTATCAAACACTCAATGTTAACCTATTGTCTCTTGGATTGTTTCTTTTTTTTTGTCCGTAAAGAGACATTTTCCGTAACAGGAAGTGTCATGATCTAGTGTTACTTCAGAATAGTGTGCATGGTACTTGAGAAGCTCCTTTAGAGATGAGTTCTATTCATTGTTGACGCTTGTAAGGAAAAATCTAGATGTAGTATCAGTATCTTGTTTAGTGTTTATTAATGCACAGGTGTTTTTTTTCTATTAACAGGTTACTCTCTTACCTCTTTGTGCCGGAATTTAGGATGGCTTTCTGTCGCAGTTTTTCCACTGCGTAGATTTTGTGCGGTTTTCTTCACAGGACCAAGATTCAGTTAATGTCAGGCATAAGTTTAACCCCAAACATAAATAACCGCCCTTTTAGAAACTCACAGCACCTTGTGTGGTTTTACATGTTTGCACAATAGACACTAAGGTTGTGGTTTTCTCTCACATTTTCACAACGGATCACCACCAACTATACTGCTGTCGCTGCAGAGTGTGAACTCTCGCTGCTGCCTCTCCTTCCTTCCTGTTAGAGTTATATGAAGACTGACACCAAATAAAGACAGCCCAGACACAAGGCATCAAGCCAACAAGTCTTTTGGCATCCATCTTTTAACTCGTTTGTTGTCTTGGTCCTTCCTTGTGCTGTCAAGTTCAGACAGACACTTCATATTTCTGACTGAATAGCAAACGTGTGGTTGTTTGCTGACTGGTAAAATGTCCCGTACCTCTGCTTATTAGAAGCAGCTCTCAATCACAAAAGAACTTCTTTTTTTAGGGTTGTTTTTGGCATAATGTTTTCAGTAAGGTATCCCAGTCAGCTGATGGTGTAGACACAAAGACAACCTTTCAGTTTAAGTGCTAAATCGCATGCTTAATTCATTTTCATGCCCATATTGGCTCTAAATTGACCTGAAACTTTTTGACTCTGAAGCCCGTGCAGCTCTTTGATTGGACATAGATCTGTAACAAGACGTTTCAGATTGTAATGAATTTTGTTTGTTATACAGTGGGGTAAAGGACACCATGATCTAGTGACATTTTGTCCTCCTCAAGGGATTGGCAGAGAAGACTATGAAAATTCTACATGCGAAAAAGTGTTATCATTCCACATTTTCTATTAGATTGCCAGAGATATATCTAATTTTGATTTGGACTAATGCGAAGAACACTATCAGCCATTTAGCCGGGGTGTCTTATGACTTACTTGAGGTGCTTCCCTTGGCAGTCTTGTGCTTTTACTCTGCCATTTCAGCTCAGACACACGGCGAGACGGGATCCCTTTAAAAGCTCTCGCAGCTCAATTCATGAGCCTGGAAGCCCCCGCCTCCGTCCTTTCCTTCAACTCGTGGAAACTGCAACTATATTAGGATCTTACAGAGAACATCAAGCAAGTCTGCTGCTTCTGTTTACAAGTTATTCAATCATTCCAAGTACCACTGGAATAAAAAGTTCTTGGAAGCACATGCCCCTGTTTCCCTTGTTTTTTTGTTTTTTTTGCGGGGCATTTATCACATAAAAGTTTGGAACTGTCTGACCTGCCTGTTTTACTGTTTTTTTCCCATATGTTGGGACTGATAAAACACTGAAGCAGTCATAACAGTTAAAAGAAACATAAAAATATCCCTGGATCGGGTGGGATTTATGATGGCATTGCTTTGGAGATAAGACCTCAGTTCGTGCGTATTCAGGGTAATATTGAAAGATTTGTTTTTATTTCCTTTTTGAGGCACTCTCTTCTCACTTGTAGAAGCTAGAAAAAGTGGCCTTTAATATGATTGTTTCTTTTATTTTTTATTCAGCATGCAGTTGGGAAATTGCCGCCGTGGGCGACCTCATGTCAAGCATTTTCCAGCTACATTGCATGTGTGTCTGCTTTGCCACGCATATTGCGATCTGGGTGTGATCAGTTATTCTGCAAGGTAACGTGTACTTGAGCCAAGCTGTGGTGGCTTGTATAGCACTGTAATATAAAGTTAAGACGTTGTCCAAATCCTGTAGGATTGATCACTTTGTATCTTTAGCAAAAAGTTATTTGATCTCAGTTTCCTGATGTATGTGTTGACTGGAACAGTTTCGTGAAAATTTAGTTTTTGGTGTTTAAAGATTTTTTGTAGCATTTTTCTGGTGATGGAGGACACATACAGGTGAGAGAGAGAGAGAGAATTAAGCTCAAAATTCCTGCACGCAACTTAGAGGTAAATTTCTAATGAGCTACTGCTGCTCTCCAGAAACTATGCCCTGAAAAATGACACAGGTTTTTCTTTTTCTTTTTGCTAAGAATTACTTCAATTCAATCAAAAGACCACTGGGAATGCTTTTAAAATAGCTGAAAATTGATTGGAGTGAAACTCTAGCCCTGTAAAGACCACTACATCAAGTAATTGAAAGAAAAATAATGTGATTTTTTTTTATTCAAATGTTTTTTTAAACCCTTCAAAATCTGCATGAGAATGTTTACAATATCAGTTTTTTATCACATGTAGATAATATCAATTATGATACATTAAATAATTTAGTACGTTCTTGCACACAACAATGTTAGTTTATGATGTAAATACATTGACAGGAGTGTTTGGGACAAAAGCATTTTAATGACCCGCAGTTTGACCGCAAATTTGATCCACACATTCTTAACCTGCTTTACTGAGACTTAATTATCAACAAATTTAGCATTATTTCAATCTTTAATCAATTCAATTCAATTAATCAATTCAATCAAATCAATTAATCTTTTTTAAAACATTTTTAAATGTTTGTATATTTAGTATATTAGATTATTGTTATTTTTACCATCTGTTTGCACCGTAGGTTGAGAAGAAAGAACCGACATCTGTGCTGTATGTCATGGGTATACAGTATATTTGACAATTAAGATTACTTGACTTCACATAAAATTGAACAACAGATGAGTTATTCTCACCATAAAGTATTGAAAATTAGCTAAACATTTCAAGTCAAAAGTGTTTTTGAGATTTCACGGAGGCAGCCATTTTGAAAGGAGCAGGAAAAGCCCTTCTACTGCCCCTAGTGGAACAATGATGAACTACAGGGCAGAAAACATGGACCATGTTATATTCCATAGATTTTTAAGGAACGTTTTAGCATGCTAATGAGATAGAAGTCTATGAAATGTGTGTATTAAATAGGAATGGTTATATAGGGATAAAGGAACACAAGGCTCTCAATGTAGAGAGTGGTTTAGAGGTGAGCTTTTACGATGAGGTTGATGCGCTGATATTTTTGAAGTAGAGCCGTGACGTTTAGTACAAACTATAGCGGTTGTGGCTAAGTAGAAGCATGGTTTTGATCGGCGCCAAAATCACCTCTAGGAGGATTTTCTGTCTTGTCGTTCCTCCTTTTGACCCAGCTATTTATCCTTGCGTCCCCCTCTTTAATAAGGAGCGCTCTTCATCAGCCGTGTTTATACTGCAGGCAGGATTAACTTAGCTAAAGAGCTGATGCACAAACACAGCTACC
Organism: Oryzias curvinotus; assembly: GCA_023969325.1. Lineage (NCBI taxonomy): Eukaryota > Metazoa > Chordata > Actinopteri > Beloniformes > Adrianichthyidae > Oryzias > Oryzias curvinotus. Next base: position 11,681,925 of record CM043714.1, on the reverse strand, counting down.
CCACGGTCTGTTTGCCGTTTCCAGCTTGCAAACTGACATGCAGCTCTTTTAGGCTCCTCTTTCCTCCACCCCTCCCCTCTCTTTTTTGCTCCCTTTGCGTAGGCCTCCTCCTCCACCCTCGTCCTCAATTTGCGTGAATTAATTGAGTTCTCTTTTTTTTTTGCTCGAAAGCTCACAGGAGGGCTGTGTAAGGACAAGGGAAGGGTGATGGAGAGAATGAGAGACAGAGACAAATCAGCAACAGAAGCCTACGGCGCAGAGCTCTCCCAGAGTGAGACCGTCACCCGTTTGCTTGGGGAGGCAGAGGCCTCTCCACGGTAACTTATATCTTTATCCTTTCGGTAGTCCCAGGTTGCTGATGGGGGTCAGGCACATGTGCTTCTTCTTCAACTCCTCCCCCTTGTCTCCAGGGGCAAATTCACCTAATTTCAGCTTTTTGTGCCTAGAAAGAAAAGAACTGCACAAAGTGAGAATGTGTTAAAAATAAGTCGTCTACTGGGAGTGAACCTCTCCACTGACAGTAACTCACGTACAGTGTTTCATGTGGAAATCTATGAGGCTGGTAAGCTCAGAAATACAAAGACAGAGAACCAATATTGAGATGTCAGATGATGTGATTGAAGTTATTACCTTCATGTAATTTAAATATGACAGTAGAATTAAATATTTTGCATTTATATGTTTATTTGTGCCACGACTAAAGGATGAAGAGCATAGTCGGACAAAGTTAACAGATGATTAAGTGTGTATGAAAAAAAATTAAAACTGTCTGTGCAGATGTCAACTGCCCATCATGTTACTAGTATACGGTGTTCACATTTGTTTTTTTGCAACATGCTGCATCCTAATTGGCTGTTGTCAGTCAATCTCCTCTTGGTGTGTCTTTTGAACAGATCAAGTTCAGTTTGCCACATTTACTAATACTCTTCAACTGCGATCAGAACTTTGTTTTCATTCTACAATACTAGTCTTATTTTTCTACAAATGTTTGAACTTTGAGAGTTTAAACAAGAGAGACAAGTGTGAAAATGTTTATGTCTGTCTAAGAAAAGTGTATAAGTTGTGCGGTAAGGAGTTTTACAGCATTATAACATCTTTACTCATCAAAGGTTTTTTTTTTAACGTAACCCCCATGATAAATGAGGGAACGCTGTACTGAAAATGTCTAATAAACAATCATTTAGAAAAATAGATGTTTTGTGGTGCTGAAACATCAGTTCTTACGTCTTTTTCTCCAGTTCTATTTGGTAAAACCAACAGAGCTCCTTGTTCGCATTGAAATTGTTAACGCGATTGGTCATTTGGTCTGTCATTCTATTGGCTGGTATATTTCGACAGGCTTGTCTCACACAGAATCCAAGCTCTAGCAGAAAGATTGGAGTGCAAGTGTTCTGATAGTGATTAGCTGCAAAGAGAAAGCATCAACACAGGAGTTCCAAGAAGGAAGAGTTTGTGCAAGAGTACAAATAATGATTTAAAATCTGTCTTTTGATTAAGTCTTAAAGCGTTCATAGTGGTCTTTTTATGATGATCATGCCTTATTTAGCCAAAAAAAAAAAACTGTGTTGACATATTTTCTGCAGATTGACAGTATTTCATCAGAAATTCGCTTCTAAGTTATGGGCAGGACTGTTGTTGCAGAGGGAACCCCCTCCCATTTCCCATCATGCATCTGTTTACATCCATTACCGGTGCAACAAAGATGCCAGCCCAGACAAGGAAAACAAATGCGGACATGGATAGTTGTCTACAAGTGGATGCCTCAGAATGGAGTGGAGATGGGAGCTTGCGGCTTGCTGGAGTAGCTTCTACGTCACAACTACAAGCATTTCCCAATAGCATTTTTTTGTCTGCTCCTGATTCAAAAGAATTTGAACAAAGGAATACTCAGACATGCAATTTTAAGCTTAATTTTCCCCTCTATCATGAGAAAAGGGCCACAAGAACAAGTTAATAACACCATCTTCATCAGAGATGGGTCTTTAAACACCAACACAGCAGATATTAATTCAAGCAGGAACACTTTGTGTCCAGATATTGTTGTTCTTGCACTCAAAACCCTTTTATCATATTCAAAGTTTCAGTACAGACCCAAAGTTTGGACACACCTTCTAATTTTTTAAACTCTTGTCCTGATTAAAGATAGGGATCTTCTCACATAAAAATGGTGCAGTTTAGCATGTGCCACTCCTGTACTGAATGAATTCAGCCAAATAAATAAAATCCTTCCATGCTACCATGGCTCAGTATCAACCATGACAAAGTTAAAAAGTTAAAATAGTAGTTGCGATGTGCACCAGTGGACTCCACTTTGGCCTGAACCCTTTCAATTATAAACTATTACAACTCCTTCCATTGCAGTATTCATGAACAGGGAGATAACTCCATTAGATGTCTTGGGTTGCTGTAAGTTGAGATAAACACTTGCAGAGTTGTTACAGCCAATCGCCCGCCTCTGTTCCTCAATGTTACTGCCTTAGCGCTCAATAATTCAAAGCTTGGCGGTAATGAGCTCCCTGTAGGCCACGTCCCCAAGGAACCTCCCCACTGTGCCTGTACTGTAATGTAGTTATATCTCATGTCAGCTTTCAAATCAATTACATTTCTATCTGATGGCTAAGTAATTGCGCCTGATTGAGTTTTTGGCACAGCAGCCAAGTGTGTGATTCCCAAACTCCAGCCAGACAAAACAGGAAGCTTCATCAAATGAAACTGTATTTCATCCTGATTGAGGCCGTTTGCATGATAAGCACAACTGTAATTATGATAATAACAATAATAATAACAATAGCAATCTGTGTTTTCTCAGCCCTCATGTATTTTGCTCGCCAGATGAATTTATACCCCAAGGACAGCAAACAGTGTTTACTTTAGTCGAGATGCAAAGGCTGATTTGATTGTTTGTGCAATTGAACAGATTAGATGCAAACAGCAACGCAAGACTCACAGTTTGCTTCAGTGCAGCAGATGTTTTCCGGACAATTGCACGCTCCTCTCTACCCTTTGATGTGTAGAGCTGGATGTTGGACATTGGACGTGGCTGTCTTTTGGAGGGAAGTCAAGAAAAATAATGGCAACCAGCTGACAGCTAAGGTCAGAGTGGCATCATTGTGCGTCGGATTTGTACACCGATCAGATGACTTTGCACATGGACAGATGAACAAAGGGATGAAGGGATGGATCACTACACAAGCATCCACATGAATGGACGGACGCCGGAAGATGGATAAACACAATACATGCCTGGATGGACAATTGAGCTCTGTAATAGAGAGGTATTGAGACAGATGAGGGGGAGGATGCTGCGGTTAGGTGCATCAGCAACTAAATAGTGATGAATTGTGGCTGCTGTCAGCAGCACTAAGTGTAACAGACATAGTAAAGCACTCGTTCTCATCCATAATCAGCAGACGCAAATGATTGTCTTCATGCCAGAAGAGAAGTTCTCTGGAAATAAAGCACCGAGAGTATCTGCCAACCTGTCTCCCCATCCTCACTTCATCATTCTTTTTCTTTTTATATCCCCTTGCTGTTGGTGTTTATGCCCTTTAACTCTCTTCACTGGCTTTATTCTCCGCTCATTCCTCTTCTTCAGGCCCTTCGTCTCTCTGACACAGTCTTTTGTGTTAACAGCCCCTGTTTTTTTATTTTTTCTCTGCAGTGGGGGTGCACATCTACAATCTTGCCTTTCATTTCATGGCTTCTGGAAATGGATGTTTTACTGCCTTCATTAAAGCATGCAGCAGTCGGCGCTGTGTTTTCCCTCTGAAGTTTAGCTCCATGAACCTCGCCATTAGAGGACATTATGGCCCAAGATTTCAGGGCACAGTGGAACACTGTATAATTTGATTAGTGTTATTAATCAAGTGAAATACCCCCCTCCACACCCCATTCTTCTTTTCCCTCACCCTTTCCTTCTATTTTCTGCTTTTTGCGTGGGGCCTTCCCTCCACTTCTTCCTTTAAAATCTTCACTTCTACAACCACAAATCGTCAAAAGCACCTTCCGTTTTAAAAACAATGATTTACAACTTGTTTTTTTTTTTTTTACCCACCTCCCTTCTCTGCCCTCTGAGCCATGGCCCCCACTCCTCCTTTTACCCAGAACATAAATCAATTGAGATGAAAGTTCCAGAATTGTGCTTGCTGGGAGGGATTTGAGCAAAATTGCACTATGAATTTTTTAAAGGGAATTTTTACTAGCTGTTCAGCGAGACTTGAGCGGCGAAGGAAGGTGAGGCCACGAGGATTTATGGGCCCGGATTCTTCATTACTGAAGTAATTTTCCTGCAAATGATAGCGCAGCACCCTGGAGGGGGAGCGCTGCCTGCCCGAGAGAGTACAAACCTGCTTAATCTCTTGTGGAGAGAGCAGCTCGGAGCACTAATATCATCTGTAAGGAACTGAGGCTCCATTTGTTCACATCTAAACTGCAGCCAGTCTATGTGGGACTCATAGTAATTGATTGCTCAGATTTGTTCCAAGAGCTTCTTGATTTCATTATGGAGCACAGTTGGTTGGAAAAACACGCATTTATGTGCTGGAAGTGTCAAAAAGAATGTATGTTTCCCAAATTTTTGAAACAATTTTTTGGTGAATGCATCCTGGTTCAATGTAAAAGCCTCCTTCTCTTTGTGTTGTAGTGTCAAAGCTACTTTTACTTTATCGGATGCATGTCCACCTCATGCTGATTTCATTTTTCATTCATTCATTTTTGCATATGCCTTAGTCACAGCTGCCCTTATGGGTGTATACAGGCCGTCTGCGGGGGGGGGGGGATGCGTAGACCTGTATAGAACACGCAGGCGCCCTGCTCTTCATTTAAAGATCGTAGTCCACTCGGCAGGCTCCTAGGGTAAAAATGTTTTTCTATTTTTTCTATGGGCATGATGCGATGCAGGTTATTGGGAACACATTTACAACATGTAAAGTAGGTGACACACAGATGTGTTGTAGAGATTTCGTATTTTATCAACTCCAAAAAACCTGCGTATTGGGCAAAAAACCCTTTGATGCTGTTCAAGTGATGAGTGCATGCCTGACCTTTAGAAATTAGTAAAATAGACAATCAGAGCGTAGTTGCGTAGGAGTCCTACAGGTACATTCATGACACACCTGCACTCCTTCTAAGATGCAACCAGTCCTGTCTACGACCCTGCATGGGCCCATACAACCCAAAAACCCACAACACTCTCACAGGTCATTCTGCATACGGGCGCATGTGACTATGGCGTAAGATATGGTTTCATCATGACGGCTTTCCCCCTGTCCCCCTCTCCTCATTTCTTTAAGTCCAAACATGGCTGACGCTCTGTCTCCATCTCTTTAGGTGCAGTCAGCAGCAGTGGCCCTCCTCAAGGTTAGTGCATGCACGATGCCAGGTCTCATTCTGTACACTGCCTGCTGTCCAGTCAATTTTACAGCTCACTAGCTTGAAAAGCAGAAGGGCAAAATCTGCAGCAGAAGAGGGAAAAGAGTGGGCAGGATGAAGGGGGTGGGGGTGGGGACAACATTATTTTGCACCCTGTCACTGATTCAAGTGGATCTCATTCTAGACACACTAACAACTCATGAAAATTAGTCACTTCTCACTAAACCAGACCTGAGACTTGGTTAAGGAGTCAAAAGAGGCAGGCAGCACAGAACCCGTCGGCATATCAAAGCACTGTAGCCCCAGGAGCGACTCAGTGAAGAGAGCAGCAACTTGCAGATGAAAGTAATCTGCCAGAACTTTTCCTTTTTTGGTGCCTTTTGATATAACGATGTGGAACAGGACTTTGAAGCACAGCACCATGTTTTTTTTCCCTCCCAATATGACCTAATATTTTCTTCTGGGCACAGAAGTCATGCAAGTGCATACCGTTAAGTAGAAAACATTAAAAGTTTATTTATTTTAGCTATACTGATATTAGAAAGTAGAGCTAATGTATTAAACATATATATTGTTTGTGTTATAATCATAATGATTGTAACTTAAAGTGCTAAATAACTAAAATCAAGAAAAGTTCAATATTAGACCCTCGTAGTGTCCCACCCTTATCGGATAATTCATTTACAACACCGATAAATATCTCCTGGGCTTTTATAGGGCCTTTCAGTCTGGATCAGAAGGATACACAATGCTAATACTATCTGTAGACTTGACAATCACCATATACAGAAGACAAAGGTTGACACAAAAGTTGTTACTGAAGAAGCTGGCTGTTCAGAGAATGCTGTATCCAAGGACGTGAGTGAAAAGTGGAATGAAAAGGAAATAAATGTGGAAAAATCTGCACAAGCAACGGGTGGGAACTGCAGTCTTGATTGGGTTTTCAAATAAAGTCAATTTAAGAATTTTTTTCTACAAACACAAATATTAATACACCATTGCACCACTAGCGATGTGGGGTTCAGTGTCTTGCTCAAGGAAACTGAAGTCTCATTTCCACTGAGTGGCTCGGTATAGTACGGTCCAGTCTGCTTTAGAATGGTCCAGGAAATTCAGACAAGCGTTCCCATCCAAAGTTGGACCGTCACGGCGTATGTGGGGTGTGGACCGATTGCGTAGCTTTGCGTTACAGTAGTGCGACTACAGCAAAATCAAAGACAATGGAGGTCATCCAGCAGCTAAGTTTTTATTCTGCTTGGCTTTTATGTACATACAAGTCAATTAATGCTGTTTGAGGCGCCAAAGAGGAATACGCTGGTGTTGGTTTGGCGCTTTCTTTTGTCGTGATGACCTTCCATCAATCAACAGGTTTACTCATGAAATAACAGTAGCTTCGCCCTAACTGCTCTGTTCCATTTTTCTATTGGCGTACAATCAACAGGGGCCTACAAATGGTACTGTGCAGTTCGGGTTAATGGGTCAATTTCATATTGGAAACGCTCAAATACTAGACCGGACCATCTGTACCACTCAGTGGAAACTAGGCTTTTAACACATTGGAGTGGAAGGACGGATCTGACCCTCCAATTCTCATGGTTGACCTCTCTAACTCCAACACCACAGCTGCCCTACTATATGTATGCTATCTGCTGAAATGGATCCACTACGCTTTTTAAGGTCTAACATCAGTAAAACCAGTAACATTTAGAGAACTTCCTGTTGCTCGGGTTCCCCGAAGAACCATTTTCTTGGGACTAAGGAATCCCTGTGATTGATAGACCGGCAACCCTCAACTGACCCCAAACCCTATGAAGTAATGTGAAAAGAAACAATTAGATATCAAACTCAACAACTAAACGCACCTTCTTAAAAAAACACACGTTTAGCCCATAATGTGCACACTGGACAAGCAGGGAGGGGCTTCTTCTTCTTCTTTTTCTGTTTATTAGTGCTTACCTGCTACCTACAGATGGAAGAGGTTAGGTGCGAAATGTCGAAGAAGTGCATACCTTGTGAATCTTGGTCCAGGCTTTTTCTTTAACAGCTCTATTTCCATTTATGAAAGACTTGATGTCATATATTTCCGGCCTGACACAAATTGCGATTATTTATCCTCCGTGATCAATTTTCAAACGGTTGGCACTCTCGTAAATTTAAAGGGACACCATCCATAAATCACAACTAAATTCACGATCTTGATTGGTCAAAATTCAACCTGGTTTAACTTTCAACGTGCGTTTAATGGCTGCGTGTTTTGTCCATAGAACCTGAAAATAGAAACGGACGTAGCTACGCATGAACACGAGAATTTTGAACACAGGGGCCCGAAGCAAGCACACGTGCGCGTTTACTTAGACTTTTCAATAAAAGTGGCCGCTTCAACGTGCATTGCCGAGGGCGATATAAATGTAGCTTGAGTGCACTTAATACATAATACTTTTTTAAAGTGAGATTGACAAGAAACTATTTCCTTGATAAAGATATTGAGAAAATTGACTTGCCAGAGAATTTCTCTGTATGCTTTACAAACATTAAGACGATCAGAGCAGCCCTTCCACCTGACTGTCCATCTGAAACGGTTTGCTGTTGGTGATGAGTATCATAGCTTCAAACAACTCAAGCCCCTGAACAAAAAGTGAAGCATGACTAGGTGGGTGGTGCATGGACGATCAGTGAGTGGAATGAGAGGAAAGTTTGTTCTGGGCCCTCTGCAGAGACGCAGTGTGACCAATTGCGGTGATGGGATGAATACGACCATTCACTTGGCCTAATGAAAGAGCTCCTGCTGGGTCTTGAATGAGGGTGGGCCCATCTGCTTCACATAGCTGTGCAAAAACCAGTGACCTCGAAAATTACCCAGGAAGCACTTCAGGACAGTCACCCCAGCAACAGGCTGGGGTTTGCATGGTAACCAGTCGCTTCAATCAGTTCCTGGCAGCATTTCACACAGAGCAAATTTATTTTTCTGTATTGAAAGAAGTTGGTGTGAAATCAGCTTCACCTGACATCCCATCCTATTCTTTTGATTTTTTTTTTTTTTTAAAGAAAAAAAACTGCCAATGATTGTGCTATGGAAAAACACATCCAGCAGCTTTAGCTACTTTTGGGAGTTCAGTGATACTTCCCCAGGGTTTTTAATAGTACTTGAATGTATATGCAGCTTAAGAATAATCAGCAATTCCAAAAATGTTTAAAAAAAACATTTACCGTGAGCTTTTGACATAGATTTGATTACAGAATGCAACACCCTAGGGTCTGGACATTATAAGCATCTCTGAGGATCTGGTTCATTGGGCTTTATCTGTGAAATTTAGTTTAATATATTCAGCCTTGATGAGCCAGAGCCATGCAGGTCATTGAAGTTCCATTCCCCTCGCTGTTCCCTCGTGGAACTTTTGGCAGCGTGAAATGACAATCCGCCCCTGCACCCATCTCCCGCGTCAAAAAGTAATGAGATTGTGCTGCTGGAAATATCACTACAAAGCATCAGGCCTACGCTTGGGTCTGACTACACCTTCAAACAGCGCTTCCTGCCAGCTTGCTTGCCTTGCCTGCTTGCTGCAAAAGGAAACGAACAAAAACAATCAGAATCAGAGACAGAGAAACGGTGAGGGAAGCTCCCCACGCTGAGACAAACGAACACGCCGGGGCCTTTCATCCTGAGAGTGATTAGCCATCCGAAACGTTTTAAAAACCCACTTTTGAGTGTGTTCCTCAAACGAAAGAGTTCCATAAAGGAGTGGTGGTGAGATGCTTCTCACTGGGAAGCACCAGTGATCTAGTCTCTAATTGTGCCACCGCTGACAAGGCTGGTGTGTCGGGAAGCTTTTTGAGCAGGGCTTTTTGCTGCGCTCTTGTTCCCTTCCTGTCAGATCCACCACCAAAGGCACAGGGGAACAAAAGAGCCCCTCACATTTTGTTCTCTTATCCATTTGCAATTTACTGTCTCGCATAAATATAAGGCTAATTTAGCACACTAATGTTCCATGATACAGGCCTAATGTGACCAGAGCTAGCTGCTGTGTTCTGAAAAAAAAAAAAAGATATATATACTTTTCAGCCTGAATAATTTATGTCCCAGCCTCAAATGTGGCTGATCTTTGCAAAAGACGTGAACAAACTGGGAAAAGATTGTTCAAGTTCTCTAAGCAGCAGTCAAAAGAGTGAGTTGGAGCTTTCAGATGTGGAAAACTTTTCTGCCTCAGAACTCTGATTAATGACAACAGTTTGAAAAATCAAAGAATCGGCACTGACAGGCGGAGCGAAGAGGAGTTGAATGAGGAGGGAAAAAAAGAAAAACAAAAGGAGTTAAGCTTGAGCTCATAAAAATCAGTATTATAACAACATTAATTGATGCTGCTGAGCACCATATGTGACACCATATGGAATAGCTGCCCCAGAGGCCTGCTATAATAGACAGCCTGCAGCGGTGCTCGCAACTTGGCACATTTACAAACAAGGGACGTCCCATTAATATCAGCTACACAGGCTGAGCAGGAGACAGAAAGACAAGGAAGGAGGGAGGGAAGGAGGAGTGATAAAATCAGAGGAGAGAACCAATTAAATTTTGACGTCAACTGGGTGTCACTTTACACCCTATTTTTCTGCATCTTATCGTTTCTGCTAGATTAAGTTATCTGATACATAGATATATCAGTATGCATGAAGAAAAACCCACAGATTTCCTTAATTACAGTAATAAAGGGCCCCTCCCATGTGGGTTAATCATACCACCCTCTGTCCTCCCAACTGCCACTCCCTGCACAGATGTCCAGCAGGGCCTTCATCATGCACACACGCAGTCTTGAGCAGGTGAAGTGATTCATAGCTGCTTGATAAAGGTGGCATGAAAGCGTCCCGCTTAACCTCTCTGTGCCGGATCGCAGGGCAGCTGTTATTTACTGCTGCTCATAGCACTTGCTCCTGTCTCCCGACAGCAACCGTCTCCAATCGGGAAAAGTTATAGATTCCTTTAAAACAGGAGTCAATAAATCAATAGTGTGTTCTCAGTAAATCCCAGCTCTCAACTCGGCATAAATATTAACCCTGAAGGTGCATATGAAGCTACGTAAGCCTCAATGTGTGTTCAAGCGACCATTTCCAATAAATATTTATGTTTTCGGGCTCTACATACTTTAAAAGTTAAACCATGTAAAACTTCAACCAATCAGGGACTTGGATTTGGTAGCCTCATATGGATGGCGTCCCTTTTATTACACTGAAGTGCCAACAATTTGAAAATTGATCATGGAGGAGAAATGAATAATTGCGGTTTGTGCCCGGCCGGCATTATAAGACACCAAGTCTTTCATATATCGGGACTAGAGCTGTGAAAGAAAAATCCTGGAGCAAAATTCACAACATTTTGCACCAAAGCTCTTCCAAATGAAGGTGGATACATCCCGATAATCGTTTTTCAGAGCATTGTACACTTCACTCTTATCCATCAGGTCACTGAATTAGAATCTTTTGCCGTGAAGAACAGCAGAACTTTGGCCCGCTTCGCCCTCTGAATTTAGACTGAAGCTCCATGCGCTGCACTCTGCACGGCTTCAATCGTTCTTACATGAATACGCCACGAAGCCCCGAATTCCACTGTTCTGGTACCGGTACCAGTAAAGTTTCAGAACCCATCCCAAGTTAAAACTAAGTTGTACATTTCTCATTGATCTCTGTAACAATAACAACCACAAAGATCATAACTGAACACCTAACACAAAATGGTTCTTGCGATATCTGGTTGTTTTTCTCATGTAGAGCTGCTTATAGAGGCTTGGTGTTCTGTACTGCTAACTCACAAATTGTAGGTTTTAATGGAAATCAGAAGTAAGACACTGAACTACTTGTTTAATAATTAATCAAATATTGTCTTGGCACCATTTTAAGTCAATACAAGTATGGCCAAATGAAATATTGCAATATTTCACTGAATGGCTTTTTTCCGTATACGCGCCTTCATGAATACACGTTATCGAATGCGCGTCACATGCCCGGTGTGATTGTGGCATAAGTCTGTGCAGAGAAAAGCATCAGCTGGTTTTGCATCAGCAGCATATGGATGCAAATCGATATGTATGACTGTGCCCTAAGTAGCAGTTTGTCCTCAATGAAAGAGGCTCCTGCAGCCACTTACAAAAAAACGAAGGAGCTTCTTGTGAAACAAAGTTGTCAGCCACTCTGTTGAGTTTCATAGAATGTGAGGTGGAACAAGAGAAGTGTACAGCTGTTTCCTCCCCGACACAGAGGGAGGCAGATGAAGAGCAAAACAGAAAGGAGGAGGGAGAAGAAAAAAGAGAAAGTGTCTCGCTCTGTGATGTGCACTGATGTAGCTGCAGCTCTAGGTCAAACACTGCCAGTGTTTTGTGTTCATCTTCGTCTGGTCTCCCCAGTGCTCCTTTAAATTATTCACCGCCTGAAGTGTGCAGTGTGGCTGCCATCTTTCTTCCTCTCTCCTCCTTTTACTGCTCTCTCTCTCTGTTATTCCTTTCCCCTTCATTCCTGTCCTCTCGAGTGACGGCTTGTTCCATACACTTTTCAGCCAGCTTTCATAATAGACTCCATCTTCCACATTTCACCCTTGCTTCTCTTCTGCTTGGCTCCCAAACCAGACCTAGTCTTTTTTTGTAATCAGGGAGGGACTACTAGTTGTTTGGATCAGTTCCTCAGTAGCTCGTGCTCTTTAACCTCCCTTCCACTCCTATTTTATTACATCCCTGGTGTACAAGCTGACTTGACAATCTGCTCTGCCTCCCCTATGTTTCTTCTTGATCTTTGACCTTGGTGACATGAATTAAATCCCTCTTTCCACCCTGTCAGCTTAACAAATTCAAGACTTTTTTAACATACATTAATGGTTAGTAGTGATGGTTTAGCCAATTTTTGTTCAACATTAATTTTAAGAATGAAGGCAATTCCTACCAAGCTAACATTAACATGTCAGCTCCCGCGAAGGGGGGTCTAAGGGCAGGGATGCCAGTATAGCTTAGTTAGATTGTTAGTTTATTTTAGTATTTTCCTATTGACTCTTTGTATTCATGATCCTTTTGAGTTCATGTTTTACTTCAAAGCCCATCGAGACGACTGTTGTTGTGATTTTGGGCTATACAAATAAAATTGAATTGAATTGAATTGAATCCTAGTATTGTACCTTCTTTCTTTCTGTCTATAGCATTATTCCAATTATTCAAAGACCCACTTTGATAAAAATTATGTTTTTAACTTGTTCTTGTGGCATTTTTTTTACTATGTAAGACATTTATAAAGAAAATTAAGCTCAGAATTAAACCTCTGAGGTTTTTTTTTTTTTTTTCAAATCGTTGTGAATCCAGAGCAGACAGAAAAAATGCTGATGGAAAAAGCATGTAGGTGTGATATAGAAAACGACACAGGCTAAAAACAGCATAATCGCTGCTGCTCTATGACCCGGTTCGCATTGACATGACTCCTAATTATAAAAGGAAACAACCAAATCCAAGGGTCAAACTAAAGGGAGTTGATGCTTATATTTTCAAAACTTTATTACATAGTTCTTGCTTGTAAAAGCCCTGGTTTAAAAGCATGTCATCTACACTAGCATAAAGTTAAAAGTAGCCTTGCTTTTGTTGGTACAGCAGCCCCTTGAGGATTGTGTGTGCCGCCGTTGGCTACCCCAGGAGAGCCTAAAACGAATAAAGAGGTTAAATCCAATTGGAGTCGCTGCAACAGGACACTCGTCTGAGAGTGCCTATAATAACATTTGATCATTGCAGAAAGGGGAATAGGAGTAACAGGCATGGACGAAGGGAGCTGAGGCCTTTACACTCTGCTCCTCCTCTCCAAAAGTCTTTACCCACCCTCTTGCAATCGCTGTCACCCCACATGAAAGCCCCCTCTGGCCTGATGACAAGTCTAGCGTGAAACGTTTGGCTGCCCCCTGAAATTAGCGGTAGAGCCCCCTGGCAGCACATGCTTCTCATGACCAGCACACAGTGGGCTGCCGCCAGATTCTTTTCATTATGGCGGTGCCCTGCCAGCCCCCTGACTCCACTCCTTCTGCCTCTTCCTCTATCCCACCTCCCTCTACTTCTTCTTCTTCTTCCCCCTGTGTGTCAGCCAGAGCTTAGTAAACAGCATCTGTAGTGCTCTTCACATTACTGTCGTAGAGAGAAAAGGAAAGGAGGGAAACAGGCTCTCTGTGGGTGTTGCTATTATCTCTTTGTATGCAAATGTCTTTATGTGTGCATACACTGTGTCATTTTGCATGAAAAATTATAAGCATTTGCTGTGTATGTTTCCTTGTGTGTCTCTATGCGCCGGCTTGACTGGATTAGTGTGGCGCGAGAGTTAGCAGTAGCAGCAGAGTGAGAAGAGCGGAGAGACAAGGGGAGTAACAGTACAGAGCAACGCCTGGAGGCTCAATCTGTTTCTCACTGAGCTACATCAGTGTTAGAGACGGCGGCTTGGGCCGCGGGGAAGCCTCCATTCGCTCCATCAAACTGTCAGGCAGCCAGCGGAGCTGCACAGGGAGACTCTCAGCTGCCCTCGGGGCCAGTTCAAGTCAACATCCCATTTCCTTGCCTCCTCGCCTAATTTCTCCTATGCCCCCGACTTAAATTTCCAATGCCCAGTGTCTGCTGCTGCAGCTCAGCGACACTGGGCCTGAGGCCCTGTCAAAACACAGCGATGTGCTCGGGATTGTGCACGTTTTTGTGTGTCCGCTGACAAAACTCTGGGGAACAAGACTGCACACCAGCTACAGTCGCACAACCAGCAGAGACTAAACGGAGCAGAGCGGCCTTATAAAAGACAGAATGCAGGAAAAAAACACCCCTCTTGTCTCATGCAAGTGCCCATTTTTCTTCCATGACTATATTCATAGCACAGTTGTGTATTCCTTGTCCCCTCAGGTTTCTGGCAGTTTTCTTATTTTCTCTGAGTTGCATAAATGCTCCCTGCTCTCTCATATATCTGCCTTTAATGTCTGTTTTTCCCTTGCCAAAAGACTCCAAGGATCACACAAGCGCCAGAGCCAGCTCTGTTGCTCTCTTAGGTTTCTTTCTAAATGCAAAGGTTTGGAGATTCCGAGAGGTCATTTAATTTAACCAAGAACTGGGAGTACTTTTGAAGTTTATCCACGCTGTTATCACCATCAATCTTTTTCTGCACTGCACCCCTGCTCCCCCGTCTACTCCTTGACCTCACCGCATACTTCATGGAAGTGCAGTAGAGCTGTGCCAGGTCTCAGTGCTGTTAACATGCATTCTGGGTAATGTTAAAGTCTGCTTAGTTTGGCCTCGGTTTAGGACTATATCTTTCCACACCCTGTTTTGATTTACATGGCCCTCGTTGACTGTTCCTTTAAGTGTGTCAGCTCTGAACCAGGGGCCTGTGTGTGTCTGGCTAATGCAAAAAGCTTCTTAAGCCTGTCATTTTCAACCCTCTTTCACTCTCATTCTCTGTCCTCTCTCAGTAGACCTCAGTGAAAGGGGCTTTTGCTGAAGCCGCCTCTGTTTGCACAGCCAACTCTGAGGTCCCAAGCTCAAATATGGGTTTGCGTGAGATCCTGTCTAGGTCTGCTGGTCGATAATATTTCTGCCAGGCAGAGCTTTTTCTCTCCTTCTCATTCCCAAGGGACCCCACATCTTCATGGAGATCAATACTTTACTAATCCAGAGCTCCCAGGCTCACCCTGGGTAATCAGCTGGCTTCCCATGGCACTAGCTGGGGAGGTCAAGGGTCAAATGGCTCTATAGATTTGATCCTGTGATCAGATCCCCCTATAGGAGAATCCTTTCAAATGTAGCTAGTAAGGTCAAAAGAAATCACTCGTTTTTTGTTTTTTTTTTTGCTTTGTGTGACTAAGGAAGTTTGTGTTTTTGTTGTCATATATACCACAATACTTTAGCTATTTTTTGAAGCCTTAACCATTTTTCACCAAAAGAGAAGCTATCAAGGGTTGCATGATGATGTATTGGTTACTGCTGTCACCTCACAGTGAGAAAGCCCCAGTTGGAAG
Organism: Oryzias curvinotus; assembly: GCA_023969325.1. Classification (NCBI taxonomy): domain Eukaryota; kingdom Metazoa; phylum Chordata; class Actinopteri; order Beloniformes; family Adrianichthyidae; genus Oryzias; species Oryzias curvinotus. The sequence continues at coordinate 11,666,561 of CM043714.1, read as the reverse complement.
CCTAGTTGGGACCTTTCTGTGTGGAGTTTGCATGTTCCCCCATGCATTGATGGTTTTTTTTGGGCAGTCTAGCCTTTTCCTACAGTCCAAAGTCATGCTTCATAGGTTGAATGGTGGCTCTAAATTTTCCCGAGGTGTGAATATGTGCGATTGTGTGGCACTGCAGCAGACAGCACTCCACCTTTGCTCAAGAGTAGCCTAGATAGGCTCCAGCAGCACTGTAACCCCGAAAGGGTTTAGAAGGTTCTGGAGAAGAATTGAAGAAGCCATTCAAAGCTGACAAGAGTTTAGAAGAAAATGCACCAAAGAAACCATCTAAAGACTTAAAATTAGTTCTTTTTTATTTATTATTTTTTCATTATTATTGTTACAAAATCCACTTCTGATATCCCGCTGATGTTTTAGCTTTTTTGGAGGATTTGAGGCTTAGCATGCACTCTCCATCAGGATAGCAACAGATCTCCCACCTTTTCACCACATCCCACTACCTGCAGGAGGGAAATTGCAGGAGAAAATTGATGTTGTTCCATAAGTATCCATTGCTGCTTTGGTCTTCAACTATCTAAATGGACCATTACCCCCTGCGTGAGCTCTCACTCCAAGACACTGGGGTTTGTCAGAAGTCTTCCTTTGCAGTCAGGGGTATATTATGGTGCATCTCCCAGGAGAAATGACCTCTAAATAAAAGTCATGTCTCTTGTATGTAAAGATTTCTGTTATTTTTTGTATTCCTTGTATAAAAAGACTTTACAGGTTAAAATGTGTTTTGACACTCCACTGTTTACAGATTCTTATCGAAATGTCTTGTTCTCTCAAAAGAAAGATTGTAAAGTAAGCAGCTAGGTGTAAAAAGTAGTCTTTAAATGAAGGTATAGATCAAAATGTGTTCTAAATTTTTAACTAGTTAACATAGTGTATTTTCTGCACCATAGGGCACATCCATCAACGAATGGTCTATTTACACCCTATGTCATATATAAGGCCCTCGAACTATAAAGCGCATTACGTGAGACAAAAGGGTCAGATGTAAGTCCATCAGTCAGTCAGTAAGACTTTAGCATGCTAACTCCCAAGTTTGTAAGTAACATGTTTGACACCGCTACACGTTATCCACGTTAGCATGTTCAAACTTTTTTCCAGCAGAATTTTGAGGCACACTGTCGCTTTTGAAAAAAAAAGAATGCTTTTAAGTGCTTTTTGAAACAACACACTACTATCAGCTGCACACTTGTTTTTAACTGAAGCTCAAGCTTGCTGTGTTATCTGCAGCCCACAATCAACAAGCACAGGGCTCTATTCCCTCATTCTAGAGTCTTACTTGTGTCCAAATTTTTAATAAATTGTCCCTTTGGTATATCATAATCATCATAATCTCAGATTATTGACAGGAGATTTGAGGTCACCCAGTTATCAGGTTCCTCCTGCACCCAAATGCACCACTGTAAACCCTTTAACACTGGAGCTTTAGCTCTAGCTCTGGCCTTCTCTTGACTACCAAAACTCTTCAACCGTTGACACAACTGATGTAATTCCAGTAGATTCTGAAGCCGAGAAAAGCAGCTTTGCACTGATATGCAACACTTTACAGTAGGGAAGTGTTTTCGCAATCAATGTAAATCTGCTGATTTTGTGGCAGAGCATAGCGGCTTTACGTGGTTATGCAAGACTTTGCATTGTTAATGGGATGCATATCGGTTTAAAGCCGCTTATCGTTGTGTCAGAATCAGGTGATTCACGGTAATCATATAAACAGTCAAAGATTTGTAGTAGGTCAAAGCACATGTGTTATTTAGGCGTCGCTGGCGAAAGCTCCCTTGTTAACTGGTTATGGTCATTCTTTTGCAACATGAGCTGTGCACAATAAGAAATTTGACTTGACGTCAAACTAGGAAGCAGACATAACCACACCGTAATGACTCTAAGACACTGTGATAATGGACCATAAAGCACAGAGTTTTTTCCCCTGGTGTTGCTTGTTTATCGTGCTCTTATTCTAGTCGCTGACGCAGATGCAGAGAAGCCAGGCGAGTTGCTTCTGTCTTCTTCCATTCTATCTGTTAGTATGAACTCACAGTCAACTGACCTGTATGTGAAACTGTGATTATTTTGGGCAGCCATTTTAATGCTTTCAGGGATCTGCCGTGCTTACTGTCTGCCCTTGGGAATCTGGATTAGGGTTAGGAAAATCTCCGGTAGAATTCCTGCGTTCATTGCTGCCTAGTTTAAGCTTTAGCGTCGTCATGGAGGCAAGTCCAGGTTGAGCCCTGACTCAAGCCAGGTCTGCCAGCAGAATAAATAGTTAGTCTCAGAAGTGTAGAAAGCTGTGTAAATGTCAAATGCATTCATCTGATGTGCTGGCACAAGGGAAGGTGGGCTCATGGAGGAAGTGGGAAGAAAGGGATGTGTTGGAGAAATGAGCTGAAACTAGTCCACTGTTAGTTTTAGATGGCTGTCGGCAGGAGCAGACGTTGCTGCTTGCCTCTGATAAGGTATTCATTTTTTTTCCTTTATTCTTCCTTTCTTGAGGAACGGGGAAAATCCGCAGGGGAGCTTGGTTGCTGTTAGGCAGCTTAGTCAGTAGCATTTCTCCCAGATTTTAACAACATCCCATCTGACCATCAAACGTGCTGTTCAGGAGAACTTCGCTTTGAGCTAACAATTCTACATTTTTTACCATTCTGCTTTCTTGTACTGTAACTACCTAAAAGAAATCTTGTGGAGGGGATTTTTATCACCAGTTGTACAAATGAACAAATATTTTAAAAAGTCATGTTTGATTCCTCTATGATTGGACCAAGTGTAATTGCCCAACAGTACAGTCACATAAAGTAATCACGTAATTGCTTTGTTTCCATCTGTTCATCTTTTCATTTTTTGATGCCCTCTCCCCCCCCTGCTTGCTCTTTTGGTTTGCTCCACCTTTTCCACCTGCCTTCCTTTCTCCTGCTGTGCTGCTTCTCTGCTTCCTTCTGAGCCCGAGCTAGTAGTACCTTTTATGCTCCACTGTAGTGCATGCCTCTTGGATAAGCACCTCACTGTGCTCTTTTGATATTATATTTCCTCCTTACCCGCTGCATCGTTATGCAGCTTCGTCTCCAGTGGAACAGTTACTGCTGCAACAGCAATGAGGCCAGCCATGTACCCAGGGAGTAGTCAGTGCCATTTGATCATTTCTTTTACTGAGGGGCTTAAAGTCATTTCTAGCAACAGTGAAATGGAAGTCATACTTTTGGCTGTATGACAAAGAATAGCACAGATCAAAACAAAGAAATAAAGGTTTTGGATTTGATCTCAGCCTGATAAAATTTAAGTGAGACAAAAATGTCAGAGATAAGTCCGTCAGTCAGGCTTTATTAAAAGTGTTCACAGTAATTCTAGAACTTGTTTTTAACACGCTACACATTAGCCACATTAAAGGCATTAGCTACGGTGGAGTATTCACTGTACCTGTAACTCCCAACCTTGTTTGCAACACGTGTAAAACCAGACTGATACCACTAAAACAAATGTTACTGTGACTAGGCTAACTCCCAATCTTGTTAATAATAATGATACACATTAGGTGCGTTAGTGTATTCACAATGCCTGTAACTCCCAACTATATTAGTAACAACATTAAAAAAAACAATCAGACACGGTTGCACATTAGCCGTGTTAGCATATTCACAAGACTTGTAACTCCCGACCTTAACACAAGAAAAAAAGAATAGTCAGACACCGCTGCACATTAGCGTATTCACAGTACCTGTAACTCCCAATCTTGTTAATAACATGTAAAAGAAAAACACAGTTCAACACTGCTTCACGTTAGCCACATTAATGTATTCACAATAACCCACAAACTTTAGACCTTGTAAAAAAAAACAAGCTAACATTTCGCCAACAGTCATCACAACCAGAACTCATCCACATATCCACATCCAAGCTACATATGACGAACAAAACAATAAAGCAGATTTTTATTTAATATATTTTTTCCAAAACATAGAAAGACATTTGATGTCTCTGTGACATTTAGCTATTTAGGTTATAAAGTCATTTTCTTTTAAAAATCATTCTGAATAGAAAATAATAATAATAGCCACCAAGTTTGTTTTTTTAAAGTTTTATAACTTTGTCTGGGTTTGTGATTTTCATTTATTTCGAACATTTCTTTTTCTGCTTGTTGGGTATAGTTTAATAAGCAAACACCGGGTCTTTTTAATGTAGGTTTGCTATTTAATTTACTAGGAAAACAATGCAAAAGGGATTGCACGCATGTCCACCGTTCTTTCAATGACATCTGAATTAGAGTATTTATATTAGCAACTAAAAGTGTGAAAAAGCTCGCCTATATAAATTCCCATTAAATCTCCTGACTATATATTTGGATACTTCTAAAAGGTAGAGCTCTCCTAAATGTTCTTTTTATTACCATTATAGGATTCTGTTGGTGCAATCATTCCTCAAATCCACCATCAAATCTGTTAGTATGTGTGATGAATTAAGTTCACCTGTACTGCCATGATTTAAATTAGCAGTTGAACTAACAAGGAGGTGCTGTCAATCAAAAGCACTTGATTAGAATGTTGACAAGTGGTAACACCTCTGCAAGAAGAAATGTGTTGGAAGCGCACGGTTCTGGTTTTTAAAGGTGTCTGTTAACACGGTGCCAGAAAGAACAGAAAGTCACTTTTCTTCATCACTTTTCAATTAACTTGTCACGGTCAGATGGTAAGTGCTGAGACAAATTGTCAAAATTGTTAATAAAAAGGACATGGCAGCTTTGATCAATAAAGTTGCATCTGAATCCATAAGACTTCTGCTAAAAAGATGTTTTGGACTTGTTTATTTTAAGCAGTCAAATACAAACAAAAGAAGACAAACACACAAATGTGTGTTTATACAAAGATATAATAAACCTAATTATGGTATGTATTAAAGCATTGATTAGAAAATTAAAAAATAATTCATATGCACATACATCCAAGTATATATTTAAATTGAATCCCTAAAATATTGGGTTCTCAAATAAAGTTTAATTAATTGCTTGAAAGGGAGATGGATGAAACAAGTTCATATATTCCCACCCCTCATATTAAGATGTTAAGCATCGGTTGATGAAAAGCAGAGTATCAGCATGCACACAAAATTATAGTTGTCAGGCATGGTGGTGGAGTGTTAATGGTTTGGGTTGGGGCCAGTTGAACCTTAAGATGGCAGAAGAGAGAGCTAACAAAGATGTCGCCCTGGTCCAGGCTAAGTCTGGACTTTACAACAGTTGTACTTTCTTTTGCCACGAACTAAAAGAGCTGTCCATAGAAAAAAAAAGACTATGTTACAACAACATGGTAATCTTTTAAACTATTGTCAAAGCATTCGTTCTCAGTGGTCTTTTAATTCTGTTCTGATTAGGCTGTTTTTAGCCAAAATAAAAAAAAACCATTCAGACACTGTTACACATTAGTCGTTTTCTAGGACATAGTTTCAGCAGATTCATCAGAAATTCCTTGAGCTGAGAACAGGATTGTGGGTAAAAAGCAACACCGCCTTCCTTTCCCCTCCCCGTCTTTGTTGCAGAGCAGAGCGCTTGTGGCCCAGCGTATTTTCTATGTCACAACTTTTCAAACTGCAGTTTTTCATCTGCTCCTGATTTACAATGATTTGAATAAAGAAATTCTCCGAAATTTAATTTTGAGATTAATTTTCTTTATATAAAAATGTCCTCTATCATCCAAAAATAGCACATGGTAAAAAGATCAAAAGCACAATTCTTGTGAAAATAGGTCTCTATCCTGTTTAAGTTAGCTATTTGTTATAATTTTAATTTTACATTGTTTCTTTTAATAAAAACATATGTTTAGCCAGTGTGTGGAGTTATGTGCAGTTATTCATATAATCCCAACAATAAAGCCTCCTAAAGGAGTTGAGTCACATTGTTTTACACAGAAGCTTCTGGCAGCAAGAACCCCTGCTGTATTACTTGTCTGGAAATAGAAGGATGGATAATGGGGCATGGACACCCACACACACTTGCCCCCTTTTTGGTCTCCTGAGAGATTTTGGCCACGGACCCCCTTGTTCTGATTACTCTCGTTACTTAATTATACATTGGGACCCACCGCACTAACAACAAAGGGGCACTGTGATTCCATTGACCCAGCTCCCTTCTCATTGTCCCCTGCTTTGACAGCAAGTCAAACAAAATAAAGAGGCTCCACTTAAATGTTGCCACAGGAACTTAATTGACAGATTGAAGACAGATTTTTACAAGGGACGGTACCCCCCGCCCCCCACCAACATGTGCTATGCGATAGAATTGCTTTCCTCCTCACTTCCTGCAGTGAGGTCCAGTGGGACTGTCCTGCAGCTTGACCACTTCACTTTTGCACTTTTCTTTAGGAAGAAGGCTTTCTGCTAAAATGACAAAGCAGAAAGTGAGGGTTGGAAATAAAATTAAGTCTCCTACTTGATGAATTTAAAGTTGTGGAATATGGTCTACACATATATCTACAAGCCCTGTTTTAACCATCCTCAGCACATTTAAGCAACCACTTCCAAAACAATGTCTACGTAAACCCACCCACATACATGCGGGTCTCTGGCTTTTGTGTTCAAGATTCTCGCTGTCTTGTGTCGCACATTTTAAAGACCACTTTCAGGCGGACGTAGAGCCAATAAACAAGCGTTGAAAGTTAAACCACTCAAACTTTGCCCAGTCAGGGACTCAGAATTGGTAGTAATGTATAGATGGCGTCATTTTTAATTCACAGAAATACCAACCATTTGAAATTTGATCATGGAGGAGAAATTAATACTTCTGAGTTGTGCCAAATCTCTCATGTATTGGAAAAGAGCTGTAAAAGAAAAAGCCTGGAGCTAGATTAGCAAAATTTGCAAAAAAAAACCATCCCCTCCCTGATTGTCCAGGTTGAACACCACAGGCTAAACATGTGTTCACGATTGCACGTGTAGCACATTGTTGAATGCGCGTCACATGCCCTTTGTTAATGTAGCTTTACTCAGACTGGAATCCACATAATCTCCTTGAGATTGACAGCCTTTTTTATGATTTGCTAAAATAAGTGTTGATTGTGAACATACAGAACAGAAAGACCGGGCACAACAGAATTTCTTTCTTGATTTTGCAACAAAGTTTGACTTTTTGAAATTTTTTTACTGACCTCAATATATCTGATCAACACACGTTTAAGGAGAGAAACGACTTGTGCAATTTCAAGTGTCAAAGACAAAGTGCTTCACCACTATCACTAGACAAAAAGTGATGTGGCCTTTGGCCATGTTAGACAAAACATCTATCAGCAAACAACCTTTCTTGTTATTCAGTTTCTTTATCTCTGTTAAAATCTGACTCACATAATGAAGACTGGTTTGTGACAAGGCAAATTTGAAATACCACACATAATAGGTGCTGTCTTGGAGAATTCTAAAGGTCTAAGCTGCCTATGTCCTTGAGATGTAATTTTAATTTTAAAGCACACTTGAGGGCTAAATAACCAGCTGCAGCTGAATGCAAAATCACTCGTGATAATGAAAGTCTGTAAAGCAGTTTTTGTTTTTCTTTTGCAAATTTACTGTGTTGAACTCGAGACAAAAACACACTTAGTATGGGCTATACTCCTTATAAAAGTGGGAAATACTCCCTGCCACACTTCTCTTTCCCTCTTGTTGTCACGGCTGAAGGGACGGAAACCCAAGTGCAGATAGGAATCAGGCTGAGACTCAAGAAGGCGCTTAGGAGCAATTTAATGCTAACAGAAAGCGCCACCAGGTGGGATCAAAAACACAAAACACTCCTCAAGAGAGGGAAAACTGCAAAAGGGAACAACTAAGCTCAGAGAAAATGCCAAAGGACAAAACAGACCTCAGTGTCGGCTGAGTAGGAAAACCACTGACTTAACAGGGACGCACCGACACTGAGGACTGAGTAGCAACAACTTAAATAAGCATGATTGCAAAGTGCAGGCAGCTGTGCACTCCTCCACAGAGAAGACCAGGCAGGAAAGGGAGGGGCCATCCAGGAGGAGCGACAGCTGACCTGCAAAACACAGAGGCAGTCAGGAAAGAGAACAGAAACACACCACACCGTGTCATAACCCCCCCCCCAGAGTCCGGCTTCCAGACGGATGAGAAGGCTGGTCCGGATGTTCCCGATGGAACCGAGCCAATAGTCCCTTGTCCAGGATGTCCCGCTTGGCCACCCACTGGCGATGCTCAGGACCGTAGCCCTTCCAGTCCACCAGGTACTGCAACCCACGGCCCACTCTCCGAGAAGATAGAAGTCTGTTGATGGTGTAGACCAAACCACCATCCACGACACGCGGTGGAGGGGGTGTCCCCCGCAGGGCATGCAGGGAACTCTCACTTGCAGGCTTCAACTTGCTCACGTGGAACACAGGGTGAATTCTTAAGGAGGGTGGAAGAGCTAGTTTCACAGCAACTGGGTTGATGAGTTTAGTGATCAAAAAGGGCCCAATGAAACGGGGATGCAGCTTCCGTGGCCCACCTTTCAGGGGTACGTCAGTGGAGGACAGCCACACCTTGTCTCCAACTCTGTACTGTGGTGCCACAGACCGCCGGCGGTTGGCCACTATGGATAACCGCTCTTGATTTTCCATCAAGCGAGCACGAAACACCCTCCAAGTGCGCTGGCAGCGTCGGACAAAGGCAGCAGGACCTGAAGTGGATGCCATGCCCTCCTGATGGGGGAAGAGCGGAGGCTGGTAACCATAAGCTGCCTGGAACGGAGAAAAACCTGAGGAGTTGACTAGTGAGTTGTGGGCATATTCTGCCCAAGGGAGCTGAGTTGACCAAGTGGAAGGATTCTTGGAACACATGGCACGCAACGTAGTTTCCAGATCTTGATTGTAGCGTTCCACCTGTCCATTAGTCTGTGGATGAAATCCTGAACTTAAACTGACCTGTATCCCCAAGAGGTTGCAAAACTTCTTCCAAAAGGCTGACACAAACTGTGGTCCCCGGTCAGAAACTATATTCTCTGGCAGTCCATGCAGGCGAAACACCTCTTTTGACACTACCGCTGCCAAGTCCTCAGCTGAAGGAAGTTGTCGAAGAGGCACAGCATGTGCCAGCTTAGAAAAACGGTCGATTATGGTTAGAATTACTGAGTTACCTTGAGAATCTGGGAGCCCGGTGATAAAGTCCATGGCTATATGAGACCAAGGTCTAGAGGGCACTGGAAGAGGCTGAAGAAGTCCGGCAGGGGGTCTCCGTGGAACCTTGACACTGGCACAAACAGGGCATGATGATACAAAGGCTCTAATGTCTGAGGACATCGTGGGCCACCAGAACCGCTGGGCCACTAAAAAGGCAGTCCGAGTGACTCCTGGATGACAGGCCAAACGGGAGCAGTGACCCCACTTGAGCACCTGTGGACGCAGGCTTGAGGGGACAAACAGGCATCCGGCTGGGCAGCCAGCAGGAACAGAGAGGTTGTTAGTCACTGCAGTCTTAACCTTACGTTCCAGGGCCCAGCGAGTCGTGGCCAACACTAAGGCAGGTGGCAAAATGGTGGAGTCCTTCGCAGAATCCACAGCTACATCATCCTGGAATTGTCGTGACAGCGCATCAGGCTTGACGTTCTTTGTGCCAGGTCGATAGGACAAGGAGAACCTAAATCTGTCAAAATAAAGTGCCCACCGTGCCTGACGAGAATTAAGTCTCTTAGCAGTTCGTATATACTCAAGGTTCTTATGGTCAGTCCAAACGAGGAATGGCTGCTCAGCACCCTCCAACCAGTGGCGCCATTCGTCAAGAGCCAGTTTCACTGCCAGGAGCTCCCTGTTCCCTATGTCGTAATTTCTCTCTGCAGGAGAGAGCTTGCAGGAGAAAAACGCGCAGGGATGGATTTTATTGTCAGACGCTCTCTGAGACAACACAGCCCCCACTCCAGAGTCAGACGCATCCACCTCTACAATAAACTGTTTGCTGGTGTCGGGCTGAACCAGAATGGGGGCTGAAGAGAAACGTCGCTTTAGCTCGGAAAAGGCATTCCTGGCCCCCTCATCCCAGACAAAATGTGCCTTTTCCGAAGTCAACTTGTGCAGGGGTGCAGCAACGCCACTGAAATTTCTAATAAATCGCCTATAAAAGTTTGCAAAGCCAAGAAACCTTTGAAGCTGTTTCTTTCCTGTAGGTGTGGGCCACTCTAAGACGGCATTAACCTTGGCACTATCCATGTGAACAGAACCCGGAGAAATTACATGGCCCAGAAATGTGATCTTGGTAGAGTGAAACTCACATTTCTCTGCTTTGCAGAACAGCTGGTTCTCCAGGAGACGCTGAAGAACCGCCCGGACGTGCTGCACATGGGTCTCTACGTCAGGAGAAAAAATCAAAATGTCGTCAAGATAGACAAACACGAATCTATTAATCATGTCCCCCAGGACATCATTAATGAGACACTGAAAGACTGCCGGGGCATTGGTCAGACCAAAGGGCATAACTAAATACTCAAAATGTCCATTGTGGGTGTTGAAAGCCGTCTTCCACTCGTCTCCCTCTCGTATGCGTACCAGATGGTAAGCACTGCGTAGGTCCAGCTTGCTGAATATTTTGGCACCTTTTACCAGGTCAAAGGCAGAATGAAGCAGAGGGAGAGGGTAAGTATTACGGACAGTGATATTGTTTAACCCCCTGTAGTCGATGCAGGGACGCAATCCACCATCGCGTTTCCCGACAAAGAAAAATCCTGCTCCTGCTGGGGAGGACGAAGGCCGTATGATCCCAGCTTGAAGGCTTTCATGAAGGTACTGCTCCATGGCTTCACGTTCAGGGGAACTAAGTGGGTAGAGGTGTCCCCTGGGAGGTTGAGTACCTGGGAGAAGATCTATAGAACAGTCATATGGTCGATGGGGAGGCAGAGCCTTTGCTCGAGTCTTACAAAACACCTCCCCCATGTCGTGATAAACAGAGGGTACTTTGCTGAGGTTAGGTGACTCGGAACATGGGGTACTCAGGGCTGAAGAGCGTGTAGTGGCAGCATTTAGACAGTTCATCAAGCAAAAGGAACTCCAGGTTAAGACTCTACCTGAGACCCAGTCGATATGGGGCCTATGTCTGCACAGCCATGGATAACCTAAGATGACTGGAGGTCTCATGGTCTCAACCACAAAAAAGGACATAAGTTCATTGTGATTACCGGATACAGTCACTTTCACAGGTACAGTACGAGCAGTCACTTTGTGGATTAAAGACCCATTGATTGCATTTATATGCAGAGCAGTACTTAGGGTGTGAGTGGGGATCCTGAGTCTGTCCACCACTTCTTGAGAGATCAGATCTCCATCTGAGCCAGAGTCAATAAGAGCGTTAAACTCACCCTTTAGCTGATCATGTGACACCAGAAGGCTTGTAGGAGGTCGAGAGGGCGAAAAGGAGGCGGAGACGCGGCTCACCAGTTGCCCTCTCACTGGCGAGCCCTGGTGTTTGATGAACAGCTTCGGATGAAATGACCGGACTGCCCGCAGTAGAGACACAGACCGTCTCTCATGCGCCTTTGCCTTTCAGCTGGTGAGAGTCGGCCTGCACCAAGTTGCATGGGTTCAGAAGACGGGATGGAGACAGGAGAAGGGTTGACACCGGAGAGATGAGCAGGAACAGGGCCCATGGGTGCTGGAGGAAGACCTGCTCCACGGGTGGTGCTGGAACGTTCCTGGAGTCTCTCCCTCATCCGTCGATCGATCCGAGTGGCTAAGTCGATCAACTCCTCCAAGTCTTCTGGAAGCTCCCTTGCTGCAAGTTCATCCTTCAGGGAGCCAGATAAACCCTTACAAAACACATCCACTAGGGCGTCTTCTGGCCAGCGAGTACTGGCAGCGAGAGTCCTGAAGTCCACGGCGTAATCTGACACAGATCGAGACCCCTGTGAGAGCCGGAGGAGTTGGGAGGCAGCCGCCCGATGGGGAGTGGATGGGTTGAAAACAGTTAATAGCTGGGCAGAGAAAGCTCCAAAAGTGTGACAGTGGTGTGCCCCCCGAGACCACTCAGCCAGGCCCCAACGCTTCGCTCTGCCAGTCAAAAAACTCAAAGCATAAGCAACTTTGCTTTCCTCGGACGGAAACTCGCAGGGGTTGAAGTCAAACTGTAGCTGACAAGAAGCAAGAAAGGCCTGACAGTCGTCAGCATCTCCACCATACGGCTCAGGTGGTCCCAGTCGCATCTGTCGGGGCATTGGAGCAGGTCTCTCTAAATGTCTTAAACGGTTATGAAGCTCCAACATACCTGCCATACAGCCACGCAAGTCCTGAGCCAAAGAGGCAAGTCCACCATCAGAACTACTGTCACCATCTGCTGGAGGCAGTGGAACGTCACAAGCCTGAAAGAAATCTGCTGGGTTTGACATGGTCGGTGCGTAATGTCACGGCTGAAGGGACGGAAACCCAAGTGCAGATAGGAATCAGGCTGAGACTCAAGAAGGCGCTTAGGAGCAATTTAATGCTAACAGAAAGCGCCACCAGGTGGGATCAAAAACACAAAACACTCCTCAAGAGAGGGAAAACTGCAAAAGGGAACAACTAAGCTCAGAGAAAATGCCAAAGGACAAAACAGACCTCAGTGTCGGCTGAGTAGGAAAACCACTGACTTAACAGGGACGCACCGACACTGAGGACTGAGTAGCAACAACTTAAATAAGCATGATTGCAAAGTGCAGGCAGCTGTGCACTCCTCCACAGAGAAGACCAGGCAGGAAAGGGAGGGGCCATCCAGGAGGAGCGACAGCTGACCTGCAAAACACAGAGGCAGTCAGGAAAGAGAACAGAAACACACCACACCGTGTCACTTGTTTGCATTGAAAGGGGCCAGTATATGAGATATTGCAAACAGCAACAAATATTCTACAGGAGATATTTGATGAATAGTTCTTTGACATTTCCCGTGTCTGCTTTTGTGTTGCAGTGTGACAGTGAGACTGAAATTGAGGAGAAGGTAAGAACTGCTTTTTTTGTGTTCATTCACAAACCACCAGAAGTGGTTGGACGTTGGGAATGAAGTGGTCCTTTGTTTATCGTGGGAGTTACGTTCCCAAAATAACACGAAATAGGTGAAATACGCAAAGTAGACATCTTTATTTTTTACATTTATTGAAGATGTTCAAAGGCTATTAAACCCCTCACTACACACTTTATACACTTTTTTCAGACACACACATTTTCCAACTTTTCTCTTTTGTTTTAACTCTCACAGTTATACCTGCAAAGAGGAAAAAATCCAGTATTGGTAGAACCAAAACAAAGACCTGATGTCATTCAAAGATTGTTTGGTTGGGCGTTATTATAAATAGGCTAATGCAGCTAACATTTTGCGCTGTCAAACTGTGTTAATGCCTATGTGTTACTAACAAGCTTGGGAGTTAAAATAGTCAGTTTTTCATTTTTGTTTTAGTGATATCAGTCTGGACTTTTTTATATGTTGCAACCAAGGTTGGGTGTTATGGCGTATATGGTAATGGCGTATACTTATATAGCGCTTTTCTACCTACAAGGACATGGCGCTGTACAGTCACAGACCCATTCACCTATACACACACACACACATTCACACACTGGTGGCTCTGCACACTGGTGGCTCTCACTGGCCACCAGAGGCAAGGTGGGATTCAGTGTCTTGCCCAACTCATGGGCGTGCAAGGCGGTAGTCGAACCTGCAGTATTACGATCATGGGTTGATCGCCCTACCGCTGCACCACAGCCGCCCAATAGTTATACAGTTAATATGCTAACGCAGCTAACGTGTAGCACTTTTAGATTTTTTTTTACTATAAAGCTTAGGCATTATCATAGTCATGGTAACATTTGTTTTAGCAATATCAGTCTTTTTTTTACATGTTACTAATAAAGTTGGGAATAGCAGGTATTGTGAATACACTTATGTGGCTAATGTGTAACAGTGTCTGACTGTTTTTTTTTTTTTTTATAGAAGTTAGTGTGGTCACAGTTACATTTGTTTTAGTTGAATCCGTCTATTTTTACGCGTTGAAAACACTTTGCTTGTTACAGGTGTTATAAATATGCTAACACGGCCAGTCAGGTCACAAAACATAATGCTGTTTAAAACAAAAAATGCTAACTTAAAGAATCCGTACAACAGCGAGACCACGAAAAGAGAACCAGTAATTAAGCGAGGGAACACTAACAAAATTGGAACTGCCCAAAGAGACAAAAGTCTGATGGCTGAACAAGAGCTCCCTGCTACTATTGATAAGCATTCTCTGTCTTTTTTTTTACATTTACACAGGAAGTTAGAAGTGCGTTGAGGTTTGGTGTTAAACTCTGTGTTGAACATCTGTTATCATTGCATACCACCTGTATTGGATTGTTTTCCCAGGATGTGTCATCAGTGAGCCTCCTAAGTTATTTCCGATTTTAACTCTCAGGCAGTTTGCCAGATGCACTCTATCAGGTTCGCCTCCTGTGTATTTGTTTGTTGCAAAGTTAGATTTGGTGAGCTAATGGCAGCCACCTGTTTACAAGATAGAGCGCCTTTGGGGAACCTCAAACATCCTAATTCCTCTACAGTTTAGCAATTACCCCCTGGTAAATGAACGAGATAGCATGCTTAATCTTCTGTAAGCTTAGCCTTCGGTTCCGTGGAAATGTCTGCAACTCTGACTATAAATAATACATTGATAGCAGGCCCAATTTGCATTAACTGTAGCCTGGCAAGTCAATAGGCTTTTATCTCTTCATTGAAGCAAGAAGCAACCAAGGGCGTTTGCTAGCTGACATGACGGAGAGACGTGGCAGGCCTGTCAGTTTCCATGCGGCTCCTTGGCATCACTGTGGGGGGTTCGAGCACAGAGTAAAATGGGAAGGAATCTCTGAGAGTACTTCTCATTACAAGGTTTTATTTTCCCTTCTGCTCAGTTATACTTCAGATCCCCAAAACCTTGCAGTGTCACAGATTTTGACATTTTAACGTTATAAAAATTGAATGTGACCATGCAGAAAAACAAAAAGGAGGAAGGGGGAAAAAGACAAGCTCCACTCTGGAAGTTTTGCAAAAATTCTGCTGTGTTTTCTGCATTGCTGTAGAAGTGTCAGACTGTCTGTTCAGAAAAAAAAAACAACTCCTTAGGCCTTAGTCACATGGACCCGTACACTGCAAACACTGGCCTCTTAGAAATAAGTCAAAAATTCTTACCCTGTTGGGAGAATTTCATAATCCTACATACATATAAGGCATGTGTGGTGCATTCAACAATGTGCTGAACATGGGTTTTTAACAGGCTTTTAGAATATGTTGTTCACACTAGGACTGTTGCTACTTGATACTAGTGCATGTACTCACAGTTGGAAGAGGCCTGGTTCAAAATGTTGAAGTGGTGTAAACCTCTCGATTCTTGCTCCAGGCTTTTTCTTTCGTAGCTTCGTATATATGAATTACTTGGTGTCATATAATTCTGTCTGGGCACAAACCATTAAATTCCCCTTCATGATTAAATTTCAAAAGGTTGGAGCGTCCATGTTTGTTAAAATATGCTAAATATACATCACTATCAAACTTCAACTGGCTTAGCTTTCAGCATGCGTTCAATTGGAGTGTGTTTTGTAGATAGAGCCTGGAAACGGACCTAAAATCTTTCGTAGTGATACATAAACGCGAGAGTTTTAAATATGGAAACTCAAAACACGCATATATGCACATTTAAATAGATTTTTTTTTTTAAAGAAGTCACTCGAAAGCTTGATAGCAATGAACAAGCAAAATAAAAATCTACTAATGGGGTGAGTAAAATGATCTTATTTCTAGAAAATTATTCCTGTTACTAAGACATTTTTTCCTAAACTAAGATTATCTTGCTATTGAAAAGCTTACTTACTTGGCTGCACACAACTAGCAGGCCTTTTGCGCAGAATTTGTTGGTATTGAAAAATGAAACTGGCCTTGCTCTCACCTACTTCACCCTCACGTTTTAAGTTTTTGCTACTACCTGTTGCCCATAGAAAAATGTGCATCAACATTTTTGCTGTACGGGCTCACCAAGAGGTCTACGATCTTTTGTGCTGACCACCTGCGCGCCCAATACTTGTTTGCCAATTTTTACCCACAGACAACTCCTAACCGCCTGTAAGGTGAGTGGTGACTAAGACAATAAATACTTATTCAAACCGCATATGGTGGTTTGCCAAAAGTAGGTTCAGCACAAGAAATGATGGCCTTGTTGAAATGTCTGGCACAGAGCATTATGTTCCTAAAATAAAAAAGCAGCAAAGTATACAAGTATAGAAAAGTTATCAACAGTCATCTTGTTTTTCGTGTTTTTCACTTCTGGATTCCATTTTCTGTTTATGTCTCAGTTACTTTCTGTTCTCGCTTTCAAAAAGCTTGGACTGATTCACTAAGTACTTGTTCTTTTGATTATCTCGGATTTAAATTTGCTTCTAAAACTGGACCTGCTGTTGCACACTTGGTGTGTCTTCCAAAGGTGTTTGAATCAAACATCTGGGGCTGAGAAGAACGTTTCAGCCACTCGGAAAAAAAACACATTACTGTAATCTGGTTGATGAGAAAGATTGTGAATCATCCATATCAAATTATGCAGGCAAGGACAATGAGCAAAACATCATTTGACAGACCGTCGCCGAACAGAAAGAATGTGAGGTGGAGAAAAAAATTGCCTTCATGAGGACAAAGACAAACACTGTCATTTGTAATTGCCTGCACTCCTGAATGCTTGACAGTGATCGTTTTCTGCAACCTTTCGCCTAGCAGGTGCCAACTCTCCCATGTCTATTCATTGGAAATAAGAAGACTCTCTTCATATTAGATTACCAGACACCTGAATGCCCACATTGTCAGGGTTTCACAGATTAACTTCATTAAAATATTGTCTCCAGGTGTGCAATTTGTCACAGTGTATCTAAAGAACAGTGATGAGTTGCTATGGCAAAGTCAAGTTTAGATGACTGTGTGATAGAAAGCTTCTGTGCATCAACACAATTGAAGAAAATATGTTCCTGCTGGTGCTTTTCTGTATTTTCTGAAGTATTACATGACAAAATGTTGAAAAGAAAAACCTGAGAATGCAAAATATGTCAGTTATTTTTATTGTAATTTACAATGGCAATAAAAACTCTCTATTTTCCAAAATGTTTTGAGTAAAGTTATAATGTACTTTTTCTGGTTCGCTGCATATTGAGCCTCTGTGTTTGACATCTATATCTACAGCAGAGCACAGGAAGATTTTTACTAAATATGTGTGTTTATATTCAATCAGAGGAGGCTGTTTTGAATTAAGAAAATGCTCTTTAGCTTGGATCATTTAAGCTGAGTTTCAGTCTTAAGAAGAGTTTAAATGTAAAGAATTAAAATAAATATTCATTTATGGGATAGAAGGCTGTGAGCTGATGGCTTCTTCATCTCAAAGTGGTTCAAAGTGCCCTTAAAATGGCTGAACTCCAATTGAGTTTAGACATTTATTGAAAACTTTTGTTAAATTACATTTTCTTTATGCAAAACCTTGCCTTGCAAATGTGATATTTTTTGTGCTGGACTTGTTGAACTTTATAAGCTGTGTTATGTAAAGATGGAAATGATGAGACAAAAGTGATCAACCATTTAGAAAAACTGGGAACTTTGCTGTTAAAGAAAAGTCAGAAAACAGACATGAATTCCACACATGTTCAATATACTAATAGAGGGTCCAAAAATACCGTGTTTGCTGTAGTGGTTAGTAAAAAGCAAAGGCTTTAAAAAATGTGGAGCCATATTACTAATATGAACTGTGTCCTCCTCTGTTAGTAGAAACATGACCTGGGAATTTCCACTTGCTAGACTGTGGTTAAAACTACACTTCTTGCATTAAGAAATTCCATCAGGAGCTTCAAATTCCCCACTAGTGAGAGCTTTTGTAATGGAATGTAACTGAATTAGTGAGCTAACTAGTTAGCAGCATGTTGTTGTTTTGCCTGCAGTCATGGAGGAAAGGATGAAGAGGTTGCACTGTCCAGACAGTACTTGCACGATCTAAGATTTGAGCCTCCAGCCAGTTGTGTTCAGAACAGTTAGTCCATTAAGTGGGGCAGCTGTAGCTCAGGAGGTAGAGCATCTGCCTGCTGGTGGTTTTAAATCTTGGCCTCGCCTGCCCCGACATGCACATGGGCTTGTCCTTGGGCACAGCACTAAACCACACGTTGCTCCAAAATGCACTTAAGACTAATAGATAAATGCTTTGTAAGTCGATATGCATAAAAGCTCCTCTGTTCTGATCCCTTCATTTAAAAATTAGACCCATAATATTTTTAGCTGGCAAACATCAGGAGCAGCACGATGGGCTGGCAAAAATGTCTGCTTTTCTAGACCAAGAAATCACGATTAAAATTCTCTCACAGGCCTGAAACTGCACTTCACAATGATCATGTTTGGATAAATTCTTAAATCAATTATAGTCTGTTCAGCTGTTGTTCATCAAATTGTGAAAGAGCTACTATTTATCACTCTGAAAACCTTTAAGTTTAAAAATCCACCCCAATCTAAACATTTTTGTGTGTGTTTTTAACATGTTCTTGGAGCAATTTTCTTAGGGTGGAGAACATATATATATATATAGAAAATAAAGCTTAAAACTGAGTTTCTGATTATTTCTTTATTCAAACTGTGGTTTGAGGAGAAGATAAAGAAATACAGTTTAAAAAGTTGTTCTGTACAAACTCAAATCGATGGGCCACAAACTCCACGCACCACTCCATTTTAATATATTCGCTTTCAGAAAAATAGATCCACGTACATTTTAGTTTTCCTCTTCTGAACTGGCATATGGCTTAAAACTGCACGTCTAGATAGGTCCAACATTTGCTCGCCTTTTTTGTTGCACTGGTAATGTTAGGTTGGGGTTGGGAGGGGCTGTAAGCTAGAGGGAGAGCATGTAAACAGGTGATGACAGGAGGTGGGCGGGCTTACTCTGCCTCAACAGTCCCATTCGCAACTCAGGCAAGCTGCTGATGAAGTCCTGTCACTCTGCAGAAAACAATACGGATTTTTGATTTTGGCTCACAATGACATAATCATAATTAAAAGACAACTGGGAACGCTTTTAGAATAGATCAAAAAATGATTGAGTGAGACTTTAATGCTTTTGTCACAGATGATCTAAGGAATTTGTTTTCATATTTATGGACATATTTCATGTATATTTTCTTGAGTCCTACATCTTTCACTATTCTGTTCATAGCAGCAGATATTCTTACAGCTACATTACTGAAACTCCTTCCTTCAGAGTTCCTGCCTTAATCTCTGAACCTATCAAAACGATATTCTTTCTGTGGAGAGGCGAGAAAAGAGTAGAGTGAGATTGATCCTGTCTCAATTTGTTAATATACTCTTGTGAAGTGTCACCCAATCTCCGTTAGGTCCCACTTCTCTTTCCTGGCTGGCTACTTTGAATATCTTTTTATTGTTTTTTACACCGGCGGCCTGTCTTAAATGTGAAGCTACAGTGGCTTCTTCACCCTATCAGCAGCACCGGAGTCACAGTAGAGGACACACAAGTTGGCTAATGTGATTTAGTCCTATTTGCAGACCAGTCATTCAGCAGAATGTGTCTGACCGAGTCTCAGAGGACCATCG
Source organism: Oryzias curvinotus (assembly GCA_023969325.1). Taxonomy (NCBI): domain Eukaryota; kingdom Metazoa; phylum Chordata; class Actinopteri; order Beloniformes; family Adrianichthyidae; genus Oryzias; species Oryzias curvinotus. The sequence continues at coordinate 11,646,974 of CM043714.1, read as the reverse complement.
CCACATCCTGCCTATGAGCTCCTTTATGGCTCAGGTGTCCTCATCTGCCAGGGCAACACACACGCTCTGACTGACATATTAATTCCTCCTCAACCTCTTTATCTTCCTCCAGTTTACCAGCTGAATGCCGTATCACACATCCAAGCGTTTTTACAGCCTTATCAGTAATGGCTTGTCAGCTTGTGGATTCCTCCTGACTGATATATTGGGAGGTGCACCCTGTAAAGATAGTGGTGCAGCAGCAATGAAAAAACAAAGGTGCTTCTGGGATTTAAACAGGACCTCTAATATACCCACTACCACAACCTCTTTGTTTCTCTACAGTCTGCTCTCTATACTCATCAGTCTTCTTTACCTCCTCTCCTCCAAAGAAAAGTGAGCGCTAATATATATTCATGTACTGAAGACATGTCTCCCCTCCCACAGACCCCTCCCCAGCCCCCTGCCGCTTTGTGGGAACCAGTCTGCTCTCCTACAGTTGTCAGATTCCATAACCAATAAGCAACCCACCAGGCTGCTGACAGCTATGGCGAGGTTTTTTTTTTATGGACGGGAAAAATGGATCGGCTTAATGTTTCGACACAAGTGATCATCCGTCCTCATCTCTTTAATGAAATTAGATTAAGTGCACCTGGGAAAGAGCTGAGAAAGCAGAATGCCTCACCACCTCCTTTAATCTAAAACCAATTTGCCAGTAATATTCCTTTGCCCCCAGCTTGGGATTCGTCTGCCCTGATTCAAGATGGAGGAGGAACGAGATGAGGCCGGAGCTGACTGGTTGCATTCAGCTCCCCACAGGCACTGTGAAATTAGAACTGACACCAGCAACACAGGCCTTAATATGGAGATGTCATTTTCTCCTCTTTGTCTTCTTCTCTGCTCATTCCCTCATCTTTACTACACTCAGTCCTTTCCTCTTGCGTTAAGATCTGTGTATCTAAACAGCAAGAAGATTTGACTTTTCCCCCATCCTAACTACAAAATGGACTCAAATCCCACTTTGATCATCTTTTGATCCATTTTAAAACTGTTCCCAGTGGTCTTTTAAATATGATCATGTCATTTTTAGCCGAAATCAATAAAGTTGTGTTGTTTTCTATGACAGTATCTACAGAGCAGCGGTAGTTCAGTAGAACTCTGAACTAGAACTCTGACTTTTGGTGGTGAGCATTGGGGCAGAGCAACCCCAACACCCCTTCCTCTTGGAATTGCTGAGAGCTCTCTATTTACACTGTCTTTCACTAGATTAATTGCGGGTGGGACCGTAGGCACAGAGTAAGCCCGCCCCCACTCCCCATTCCATCTGTTTACATGCTCTTACACTAGCTTACAGCCCCTCACACCATCAACCTAACATTACCAGGGTAACGAAAATTGCAAGCACTTTCTAAGCTATCCAGCCATACAATTTTGAGTGCCAGTTTAGACGACAAAATGAAGACGCACATGGATCTATTCGTCTACAAGCGGATGCATCAGAAAGGAGCGGAACAGGAAGCTTCTACATCACAGCTACAATCTTTTTTTTTTAAAAGGTTTTATCTGCACCTAATTCACAACGATTTGAACAAAAAAATGCTCAGAAATGCAGTTTTAAGCTTGATTTTGTCTTCCATCATGAGAAAAATGCTACAAGAACATTTTAAAAACACCAAGAAAAACACTTTTCATTGAAGCGGGTGTTCAAGGTACACTTCAACCTACTTTTGACATGTTTCCATTAGGTTGGTTTTATGTCTTTCCTTCTTTTGAGAATATGCCAGTAAAACTGGAAACACTTAACTTTTTTATCTATTTTCAGCTGTTTACAAGATGGTCTCTTTGTATGTTAAAGTGGCTTGTGTTTTATTTTATGTGTGCGACTGCATCCCCTGAAAATGTTGGGCCTAAGCATGTGGAGATCAAGGAACACATTTCAAGTGAAAAAGGTTGCCCTTATGGGATTTGTGTGTGGGTGTGTGTGAAAGCTCAGAGGCACACAAATAATGCGTACAGCTGCGCTTAGCAGTGAAAACCCGCCCAATGCATGTTGGGAAGAAAAGGCATGATGACAGAGAAAGACTGGGAGCTTCTGCAGGGCCAGCCAGCAGACACAGCAAACTGACATCAGCAAAGACAGCTTGTCAGTAGTAATGCATGTCACCCAGCGATGTAAGGACGGTCAGCGTAGCCGTAGAGTCATTGATGTGGCATCCAGTACCCCGGCCCAGATTCTCCCTTAAAGGTTAGCTCCGAAGTTGGCAGATGAAAATGGAAGGGTTGTGGCAAGCAAAACCACATCGGCCCTGTCAGAGAGCAAAGGAGGTGTAAAAAAAAAACCATGGCATCAGCACTGTAATCTTCCTTCACTTACTGCTCCTGCCCAGGAAGTCTGCTTGTGTTGGCAGTGAATGTTAATAGAACATCTCTTTGTTTTGTTAAAATCATAACAGCAACGGCACCACTCTGCCTCTGAAACACCGATGCTTGAAGAAAATCGTCCCCACTTAACCACATTCAGCAGTTCCTGATCATTGTTATTGTTGCCTCCATGAAAACCCGTTTTTTTCTGCGTTTTTCCTAAACGCGGACTAGTCATTTCACAGTGATGGTTTTCTTCACTGTTTTTCCCCACCTGAGAGCTCTCGCTCTGTAATGCAAGAGTTTTCAGCAATGGCCAGGCGAAACGCTCGATTGAACAATTTTCTGCTAGAGATCTCCTTAGTTCAGTGATACGCCAATAGAGAAATCACGGCACGCCACATCAAACAAGCCAACTGTATGGTTTTACACCAGCTGTGGCGCCACGTTGCATCAAGCACACCTGCAGCATGCTATTTGCTGTGTGTTCAATTATTAAGTGAGTGTCATAGAAAAGGGGTTTTATTGATTTATTTTCCTTTTAAAATAACTGGATTCTTTATAATGTAGTTGGTTTGCCTCATTTTAAATAATAAGCCTTGAAGGGAACTCTGTTACTGCCGTTAATACACTCAATGGCATGTGCAGCATAACCACTTATGACATGCAATCTCAACACATTTGTGGCTAAACTGACTGACCCCATCCTTAATGCATGTTGGAGCTATTGAAACCGCCATGGTGCAGCGGTACATTCATTGTCTCTCTGCTCGTCTGCATCTGAATATCAGTCCAACTGCTGTATATACATTTTTCCACATGAGTAATACGAGTAAAACTGACTCCATATTGGGCGCAGCTGTTCTGCGGGAAGAGGAAAAAAGACACAAATGTTTTTATGTGTGGATGTAAGATTTGACCGTTTTTGATCGTGCATGAACACAATGCCTGAGTGGGTTTTTATTCAATAAACATGTCTGAACTGTAATTACTTACACATTTTTGCTGGATGGAGATGCAACGCAGAGCTTGTGTGCATTTAGACGCAAGTCTGTCCCTGCTTTGGCTCGTCTGCAGAGGACTTCCTAATGCAAGAGGACTTGTTTTTACTCAACAACAAATGCCATTTGCAATCAGGGATAAATATAGAGTTCCCTTGTTGTTATTGGGAACTGTGCCGTATTGGATAAGATTTCGCTGAAGAAGTGTTGCTTCCTCTTTGGCCAGCAATATATTAGTAAATGAAGTTAAGGTTCACTCTGTGGCTACAAAGAGAATGTTTACAGAGCCTTAATTTCCTTTTCAGACAAAGAGACCAGTCACTAATGTCGAGTTCTTGCCATATTTTTGGTAGGAATATTACTAGAAGCATCAACAGACATTAATCATGAAGTCAGAAGCCGGAGCCATTTCTGAAGGCTCTTTATTTTTCTCCAGTTACCGCATATTCCACACTAAGGCCAGGTTTCACAACTTTGTGTCTTTGCGGAGAGCATCATCTGCCGCCCTCATAACGGTGATGATGGACAACAAAGGAAGTGAGTAATAAGCCTTCCCCCTGCCCACTGATAGAAACACAATCCACGTCTCTTCTACAAACCACTTGAGATCTCCAAGTCAATCCAAACACTAGGATGCCTGTGGATGTGCATGGCGACTGCCAGACCTCAAGCTCTGCCCGTCCCTGCTTCCTTTATACTCCGGGGGGAGCTTTCAGTGGGCAAAGCATCATTTGTGTGTACGTGATGTGGAAAGATAACCCTGGAGAGTACACTGATATGTGGCCCAAACATGCACAGGGGCCAGCTGCCTTCAATTAAAGCAGAAACCCCAGCCATGGCAGGCCCCGGTGTGCAAAACCACTCTGTTTTGATCTTTACCAGCTGGGGGGAAATGTACAAAAAAAATATACTGCATTCCCCAATAAAACTACCATTGAATTTTAGGCTTAAAAGCATACAGAGGTTTGTAGTAATGAGGGCCGTCACTCAGGTCCGTTTGCTATTTGTCTCCCGATCAATTTGGTTTGGATTAATTAGGGAGCACACCTTACCCCTCTCCCAAATTAACTAAACTCTCTGGTGTGTTCTCTTTGGGCTTTGAGGACCGTTTCTAAACCTCACTGGAACAACTGAACAACCCCACTGAGCAGATCACCTTCTTGGAAGCTGATGTGTATGACACACACTGAAGCTACAGTCGCTCGTGGATCTGAGTGACGCTAGAAGCTTTACATGGAGAATAGCATTAGAGTGGTTTTCCCTGCCAAGCGCCTCGGACGCAGGCAGCACAGGCATCCATTAAATTAATTTGACTTCATTAGCGCAGACCTGCTAGGCATGGGGTGCCCGCAGAGATAGCAATAGGTGGGAGGTAGGGAAGTGGCGGTTGAGTGGCATCAGCCACTGTGCTCAGAGGAGAGCGAACACATGGCGCTGACAGGCCGAATATGGCCTCAATTCATACCCTGGGATGGTTGCCAGACAAAGGCAACATGCGTCACTGGCTTTCGGGAAGCTCAATCAACACCCCGTCGGAGCATTAACGCCATACGTGCCGCTCTACAGCAGCGAGGAGCCAGCAGGTCACCCGGCAGCCTGCAAGTCAAGCATGCCATGGACATGGCAGGGAGAGCTCATGCAAACAATCTGACAGTTGCTTGATCCAGTGCCATCACCTTTTTGTCAGCTGACAAATCTTCAGTAGTACTTTCAGTCATTTATTTTTAGTACTTTTGGATGCACGTGACTATTATACCAATGTTTGGTGTAATTGATAAAATAAAGGACTACATTTGTGAGGAAGTTTTCATATGCAATAGCAAAAACAAATATCACTTTTTAGCATTGCAATGAAACATTAATTTTAATCGTTACCTAGAAGAGCATTTAGACTATATTTTCACAGTCCGATCATCTTTTCATCTATTTTAAAAGTGTTCCCAGTGTTAGATTCTTTTGATTTTGGCTAAAAACAGCATAAATATAATAAAAACAGTCGTTTTCCAAGAGATAGTTTCTGTAAAGCAGCAGAAGCTCTTTAGAAATTCTCCTCTGAGTTGGGGATGGGGCCACTGGCGCGGGGCTCCCTTTCCCCGTTGCTGAGAGCTCTCTCTTTACACACTGTCCTCCCACCACCAGCCTAACATTACCGGTGCAACAAAAATGGCTATCAACATTGCAGCTATCCAGCCGTATAGTTTTGAGCCAGATGCCAGCTCAGACGAGATGTACATTGATCTACATTGATCTAGTCGCCTACAAGTGGGTGAATACGAATGGAGAAATGGCGTGTGCAGCATATTTTCTGTCACAAAAAACAATTTTCAAACATTGTTTTTTTTTGTCTGACAATGATTTTTAACAATTGGAAAAAAGAACTACTGTGTCCAAACTTTTGGTCTGTACTGTATCTCCTGTCTATGTCCTGTATGATCAGAAAAATGCCACAAGAACATGTTAAAGACACCAAAAACATGCTTTTCAGTGGAGTAGGTCTATTAAAAAACGTGCATATTTTGCCCAGAATGGGTTGGGTGGGTTCTTGTTTTAATTCCTAACCTGGTGGTTTACATGGCATTGCTCTGGTGAGCTGACCTTTAAGTGATTGACTGGAAAAATGGTAAAGGAAAGCCGGACATTTACATGGTTGCATGTTGTGACTAATAGCACTTCTTGCCTGTAACCCAAAGCAGCAACTTCGGCCTGAAGGCAACGATTGCAGCTTTTCACGATGACCCCGAGCTCTTCTAGGAGTGGTGCACCTGATAAATACATAAGGATGGAAATAAATAAATAATGGGAGGCATTAAGTCCAGATAGGAATGGATGGTAGCCTGGGGGTGGTAAGTGTTCTGCCTGACAGCAGCAAACACTTTGATCGGAGGGCTCCGTCTGAAGATCGCTTCCACATCTGCACCGGAGAAACGAGCTGTAAACTGCCAAGAAGCATTTTAATGACAGTTGGGTTATAAAATGAAAGAGGGCTCCAGATGGCAGGCAGTGCTGTGGCTGTGGTTTGAGTGTGTGTGTGTGTGTTGGGGGGGGGGGACTGTTTAAACTGCTTTTTTATTGATAAAATATGGGGTGAAAAATTGTGCAAGGCTTATTAGGCATCCCGCTGGGATGTTGCTCAGCTGGCCAAGCTGTTCTCCGTGGCTCCTGTCCAAATGTCTGAATGTAAATTCTTGTTTTTGTAGTACTGTAAAAATCTGTGGGATTCCTGCTTGTTAAGTTCACTCTTATTCCCTGTTAAATCCCACCCCCCAAAGGACATCTGCATGTTTGAAAATAACACTTGTGTCCATTGATAATATTAGTAGCTCAATACTGTATATAATGAAGGGTTCTCACATAGCATACTTAACAACCAAGAAGTGCAGTGTAACTCCTGGATTGAATTAGTTTTGTTCCCCCAGTGGCAACATGGGATCCACTTGTTTAATTCATCACACTGAAAATGTGCTTTCACAAAGGTCACAAAGGACTTTGAAGTTTTTAATACATCCGACTTGCTGTTCAGTTACGTTGACACCGCCTTCAACATTACCCGTTCACGCAACCAGTTTCAATGAAAAGTCTATGTAAAGACGTAGATGCGCGTTTTGAGTTTTTGCGTTCAAACGTCACGTGTTCACATGCAGCTAAGTTGCTACGACAGTTATCAGATTGTTCGTACAAAACACACATCCATTGAACAAGTTTTATTTCCGTGCCCTGCCGGAATGAAATTACACCAAGTCAGTCATAGATGGGAATAGAGTTGTGAAAGAAAAAGTCTGGAGCAAGAGTCACGAGATTTCCAACGCTTCGACATTTCGCACCAAACCTCTCAGAACTTTAAGTAAATGCGGTAGCAACAGGAAGCAACAGTCTGGATCACCACATGTTAAAATCGCATACAAGAATGCGCTAAAAGCACATGGTTTAGCATATGCTTTAGCATAATGCACGTTTAGCATTAAGCGCACCACATGCCCAGTTTGAATGTATCCTTAATCTGGAACTAAATCAAAGCCCCCTGTTATGTTTCTTCACTCTAAATTTAATGTCTGCTTGTTTTTGATCGGAAATTCCAATTGAAAGCCCCTGCAAAATGAAGGGGGCGGTGCAGTAAAAGCCATTATTACTTAAGTAAGATCTATTCATAGAACGCACTCCATTGAGTGGGTTGTTTATAGCCACGAGAGTTTGTTACCCATCATGCAACTGCTTATTTCAAACCCATTTGGACTGGCAGTGCAGTTGACGGAAAAGCTGTCACAATTCCCACACAAATGTTGCCTCATATATCTTTTTTCTACATTCGGAAAAAAAAAAAAAAGACCCAATTTATATTCCATAAGTAACACTTCAAGGTCCCGGCGCGCCTCCATTCTACATTCCACCGTCACGCCTACCATTGGCTTCAAAGATAATTACTGTCAGCATCACATCAAATTACAACTGTTGGTTTGCTTGTTTGTCTTGTTATGTGACTTGAAAACTGCCATCTTCCACCACAAGAAGGTCTCCTCCCATCTGCTCTTCCCCCAGAGCCCACCCTTATGGGCCTACACGCAGCCGCACACATAAATCCCCTCCCGGTGCAGAGAATAGAGAGGACGGACAGCCGACAGCCTAATGGACTAATTTGTAATTGGGAATGAGAAAAAGCTGTGAACGTGCTATAATTTGACAGAGAGTGGCAGCTCTGAGCCAGACCGAGACGCCTCAACCACAAATCTTTCCCTCCCTCTGCTTCCCTTTCTCCCTCCATCAAATGCTCCCTTTCTTTTCCACTCCCCCTTGGAGAATAGTCAAAAAAGGAGATGATGCTGGTGATGCTTTCGGCACATTCTGCTGCTTATACCTCCTGGCTCTGTCATCTTCCTTTTCTTTACTTTCCACATAGAAACCCCCCCCCCCCCTCCGTCTTCCATCTTTACCTCCCCTCCTTTTCCACCTTAACATGGATCCCCAAGGACAGAATAAGAAAAGTATCTCAGAGCATTCAGATGCGTTTGAAGTGCAGGACAGATGGGGGGGAGGAGCTCGGGGGACTGTAAAAAATGAATCCAGGCAAGTAATAGGAGAGCTGTTTTGAATCCTCACCCCCATGAGTTATTTATCAGAGGCCCTTAGTGGTGGAGGAAGACTTCAGAGTGCTCCCTTAATGTAGCATCTGATGACTAGTAGGGGGGCTGTTCCAGGAAGTACTGTTGTAAAACAGGAGCAGAACATTAGCAGGAAAGACTCTCAGGGGCCCAGGAAGAAAAAAAGAAGAGGTACAACACAGAGGGCGGTTCTTTCCCAGCATGCAACACAGGTCAGAGATGAGAGGTGTACAAGAAGATGTCCTGGAGCCCCCCACCAGCCAGTGATATCAAACGAGGTACAGAACAAGACGTTCTTTAAAAACGATTCCTTCCTGGTTAGGCACGTTCAGGTAACGAGAGTGCACTTCAGAAAGACACTGAGGCAAAGCAGAACTGGAAGAACAGAAAACGAGGAATGACAGATTTTTTTTCAGCACTTCTGGTTTTTTGTGTAGCAAAGCAGTTTGCATTTATCTTTTACTTGCTGTAGCGACCCCTGACAGAATATGCCAAAAGGTGAACAACAACAACATTTTTGGTCAGTTATTTTCATAAACAAACCCCTACTTACGTTTGCATTAGGGTACTTGGGTGTAATAAAAAGCAAATTTTCACACCACATCAAGATTTGAAAACAAAATTCTCATGTTAAAGCAGTCATTTTAATAGCAGTACCTATGAAAAATCAAAACACTCATTTTACTTGTTTATTTTTTTGCATTTTTTGTTCTCTGGCTTACAAGCCACAGTTCTTGCTTTCAAACCAATCAAAACCGTACGTTACACCATTGAACCCAATCATGGGGAAAGGACATTTTTGTAAATCTACTTCATACCAGTATGTTTATATTGAAATTGTCAAACATATGTTAAATTTAAAAAGGATTTGTTGATTATTGTTTTATTACATTACACCAGGTGTTGGTATGAGCCAACTGAAAGAGGTTTTTTTTCTGCTTGTTGGTAAAGTTCACTTTTTTTTGTTGATGTTGTTTTTTAAAACACAAATTGAACTGAAACAAAACTGTTACCCAAAAATTGAGGTTTTAACCGATTCGTGGAGAAAGTGAATCATTGCATCCCAATTACAAACTGTATCATTAACTCTAATGGCAAAGAAGTGATGTGTGGATCTGACAGCAGGTAAAAATCACGAATCACAGCATTTTGAGACAATATTGGTCTGAAGCCACCGAAGTAGCTCTGGATTACATGCAACATAATAAAGACCAGCTAATAGCAGAGCTGCTTTGTTGTTGCTAATTGCTCTTCCTGGACTCCCCAGTGTGACTTGTGTCTCAGAGCATCTGTCATGTGACATATTCCATGGCCCAGCTCCGACCGGGGCCTCAAAGGCAGCTTCATTGCTAAAGGCGATTGTCTTGGGGTCATCATTTACCATTCTCTAGAGAGGAGTGGATAAAATCTTTCAAAGGGTCAAAGTGGTGCAACTGGATCATGTATGGATGCAGAGCTAAGACATGTGTGGTCAAAATAAAGGCATTGTTGCATTTTTTTACTAGAAATTTTGGACATGAACACAGTTTTATTCATTATGTCCTCCTATTCAGGGATGGTGTCAAAATACTGAACACTAACTTTTACCTCTTCCTTACAGTCAACGTCCAGCCTAGAGTTGGTCATAGATAAATCAGCCAACCTATTAACAAACTATAACTGTGTAACAGTCAAAGGCGAAATATCAGGTGTAATCACTGATTGTATATGAGAACTGGACCTAGTGAGTGTGACATCACCCATAGAAAATGATGTTCTTCTAGCTCCAATGAAATGAAGTCAATTTTGTCACGATTTTCGTGTGACACAGACATTGCTATTTTGGAACCAGAACTTGTCAATGAGCAATGATTGCTCTAAATCAGTAAAATTTCTATCGCAACCACTCTCCCCAATCAAAGGGGGGGGGTTATTGGAAGGCCACAATCCTACTCCTTGAGAGCGAGCTACGTGAAATCTGTCAATTGTCGATCGCTCAACGCCAGACTATATACTTTTATTCAGGCAACTGATTGGCTAGTTATAACTAGAATAAGTTGCACAACAGATAACAAACATATGAAAAAAAGTTACAATTAGCAAACAAATATAAGAAAAGGTAATAGTGCAAGAATGGTAATCCTGACAAATATAGTGAGTGAGTAATTGCTGTTTATTTCTCTATATATGGGAATGTGGCTTCTTGGAACCAGCAGGTACTTCCTGTTTGGAACGTAAAGAAGAATGGATCACTCAGTTCAGTTCCTTTATGCAGTCAATGGATGTAAGTTATACCAAAAGAAATTTTAAAACAGCATTAATTTATTGGCAATACCAGATAAGTTAGTGTTATTTTTATTCAGCTGTTTTAGTTGCAACTTTGCTAACTTTTATTTTGTTTTGTTTTTTCAGAGCAAAGGGCCACTGAAGTCCAGATATTCAGAAGTTTCTGATGTTAATCAGTAATTTCAGAAATGATTTGGTTTATTGACTGTGTTACCCAAATCATGTGAGCTATACAGCTTAGCATCAGGGGTAAAAATCCAGTAAATAAAGTTCAAACAGCAGTAACTGCAGACATTTTGTAGATATACTCTCATAAAAGTAACAACTTCTGCTTTTAAAGAAGTGCATTTGGTTGTTTGGTGTCAACGTTTCTCATTCAGTTTCTGTACCATTTTTTAGATTTTTTTAGAACAAAATATCATCTGATGTCTTTACCTTCTTTTGGAGTCAAGTTGGGACAATGTTTTTGCTTTTTATAACCCTAAAATCTAAACGAATGTGGCTGTTTTTGGGGCTGTGTATGCTCATAGACTCGCTGTGACACCTCCGTCTTTCTGGTGCGGCAAACTTGTGATGTGACTGCGGTCATTCTGAAGCAGTGATGCTTGATGAGGCATTACAACTTGCTGCAATTTGCATATCATTTCATGTTAGGGATATTAGATTAATGGCTTGCAACGAGTGCGATGAATACCAATTTAGCCTCCAATTATGTCACGTTCAGTCATCAGCTGCCTACCCCACTGACGGAAGTGCAACTAGACATTTTATAAGGTCAACTAGCCTTGGTGGCCAGATTTCTCATGTACCGCGTTCCCGCTAACCCTTTATAGCACTTATAAATGTGTGCTATTGCAGGCACAGTTGCCTTTACTGTTAAAGCTATATGAGCACACCATAGAGGTTAATGTCATCTCCATTTACACACACAGACAGTAAAACCTGCTGATAGAGTCAAAGCAGCACTGATGACAAAGCTACGCCTGGGGAAAATCATAAATGTTGTCGTACTCTAACCCTGTCCCCCCTCTGGCCCCAGTTTGACACGCAGCATGTTGGTTCCGGCGTAGGCAGCTTTGGTGGGCACAAAGTGAAATGATGTTAATGTTGTGTGAAGCGACTGCAGAGATAGGTAGAATGGAATGGCTTCGTACTGAGCTTTAATACCGTTCTGGACCGTTTTGACAAATTCCTACTGGTTTTGCGGTTAAACAACATGGAGAGAGTTTCTGCTGATTTTGGATTAAGGTTGGAACTAAAGTTAACTCGAAGTGAAACCCAACTGTCCAAAACTTAGTTTAAAAAATGCTTTTTGGATGAATACAGCCTGTCTTAGAAGAAAAAACCATATCAGATAAGGGAAAAGGTCACATTTATTCTGCCGTCACAAATACAACCACCACCTGATTTTTTGAAAATCGTTGGGATGGTCATGAATGTAGTCGGGATGACAGCAGCTCTGATTGGACGATGTGTAAATTCCTCCAGATGGCGGCCGTCCATATTAAAGGCCACTGGCGGCCAGCCGAGGCCATATAAGAAGTGGCACACTTTATGATTTTTTCAGCATCAACCATAATTCATCAAGATGTAGAGCCCAAGGCTTCCATTTGGGTCGCCACGCTGTAGCATTTTGGGATATGCGACCTTAGTCTTAGTTGAGTCAGTTTTACATTATTTGCAAAACAGTGGAGAAAAGAACCATTGGGGCATATCTTTGTCAGATGTCTCCAGTGAGTCTGGAGTGATTAAAGCCCACTGGTTTCTCAGGACTATAGCTGTTATAAACCACTGTAATGTGGCTCCACATGATTGTATGAGTCTCAGCAGGGCAGTCATCAAATATACTGCCCTGCTTTAATTTTTTATTTTATTATTAAACTGCATTAGTGGATTTAATAAATAATGTTTCATGCCATTTTTTGAGAAGACTTTTACCAGCCAATGTGTTTGTTGCTTCATAGATTCTCCTGAGGGAAGATGGCTAGCCAGGATGCGGGGAGGAGCTGAGAGAGTGTCCAGAGGGAGATGTTTGATTGATGGCTTTTGGGGTAGCAGGAGTCTCGGGAGGCGCGCATGGGGGAGGGGATTGAGGATGAGAGGGGAAAGGAGCTTGATAGGCCCAGCTCAGAGAAAGGGAGGCCATCTTTTTTTAAGTGAGGGGAGGAGGGAGCTTGTACAAGCTCTAGATTGTTAGTGACAGGCAGATACTTCAACACTTAAAGTAGAAGGTTTGATTTAATCACAGAGCTGTCATTTGTTATTTGTCTGGCCTGCTCCACCGGGGCCACGGCTGATCAACTGCCTGGTCCCAAGAGAGCCCCTTTTCCCCCAGTAATGTCTAAATCCCCTGCACAAATTACAGCCTCCTATCCCCACTGCCCCTCCCTGTTTTACTCCTGGCACGTCAGGAGATGAGGGCCAGAATGGTGGATTCAAAAAGAGAGGGAAGCAGGCCTAGCTTTTCATGAAGAACAGAGACAGGTATGGGAGGAGGGAAGAGGAATGGAATTGCCTGAGGGCGAGTAAAGATCATTAATAGGACTGTCAGCCAGGTTTCCTGTTGGTTATCTGCTCATAAGTAAGAGATGAGCTCACCCATTTTAATTCATTAATATTGCCTGCTGTAGCTGTTTTTGCTGCATCATGCTCCAAAGGCAAAAAACAGAGAGCTGGAGGCAACATAAATGGAAATGTAGGAATGGAGAGGTGTCAGGAAGACAATATAAAGGATTAAGAATGGGATTGCAATGCAAAATCACAGATTTAGTTTGTCCAAAAAGGAAGCTAGACATAAAGAAAATGCGAAAAACTGTGTGTGAATGAAGAAAGACGCATTCATGCAATCTATTTTCTGCATGGTTTTTAACTCCCTGTTGAATTATCTGGCTGTTAAAGAATCTGGAAGTAGGTTCAGATGGATTAACCTCCAGTAAAAGCTTTACCTTTAATGAAGGTGAAAGGGATTCTTTCATAAAGGCCAGGGGACGTGGCAATTGTTGGGGCTAATAACCGTCATTTTAGTCCCTGTTCCACTCTTTCCGCATTACCCAGGCTCTGATTTACCCACCCCCAGTAAGGGGTGCAGGTAGAATTACTGGAGGCAAGTTTGGGGTATGAGATCCCTCCAAGCTCCTAAAATGCATAGAAAACCATGCCATCACCATATCAGTTCATCTATCTATATATTCATCTTCTCCTTTGATCTCCTTGATATGTCTCATAAGTTTTATGTTGAATGCTCTTCCAGACTCTACCCTCTGCATTTACTGTGCTTTGGACAGCCAGAGGCAGGGATCTGGCCTTTTTGAGGCCTTTTTGTAGGTCTAATTATCTATCCATCCTATGTTTTTTTGTCTTTTATTTTTGCATTTTGTTATTATTTTCTTAGATTTTTTTAACTTCTTTAGTTCCTTTTTTTATTTTCGCAGGCAATCACATTTAGTGGGGGTTCACTGCATTTGTTGGGGCGTTGCCCCCCTTTGCCCCATGCCTATATCCTGCCTCGGTAAGAAGGGACTCAAAAAATGAGTCAAATGAGATCGCCTCCAACTTTCTATACCGTTTCCTTTTCTTCCACTCCTCGCGCTATATCTATTCGTCTGTTTACCCTGTCTGTAGTCATTGCCAACGTCTTGATCTCCCGGGCTTGTCATGGATTACGCTCCATCTCTCCAAAGGGAGTTTCTTTGCAGAGGTGGGGTTATGTTACACCTGGTGGAGTCCTCCAGTAATTGGTGGTTTTGTTCTGAGGATATTTCCCTGTCATGTTTTTGTTAGTTGCACAAAACGGTTGAGATATGGCAGAAGGAGTGTGTACTGCTACAGCTCTTGGACAATCTGATTTTTGCGCACATATTTTAAAACAAAACTGCAAAAGTTAAAAGAAAAAACATATTGTATTTGTCACATGTGACTAGAGACAGAGATCTTTTTTTTTTTATTCCTGGGCGCTTTGCTTTTGAACCTCACATCTCCCTCCAGTTATTTATAGATATCAAACAGCCATTTGAGAGCCAGGGGAAGGAGAATAACAGGAGGCCAACGGTCATAAAGCCATGATGTATGATTTTATTCATTCTTCCTTCCTGTTCCTGATTAGAGGCCTGTAAGCTGTGATCAACTGACCCTAGACCAGCCTCAAATCAAAGGCAGAGAATGTATGTGTTGAGTGAGAGGGAAACACATGGAAGCATTAGGGGCCTGTGGCTCTGAGACTCACAGCCAGAGGTTGATTCACTTTGTGAAGGCCAGCTAGGGAATAGAAAGGTGAGAATGAGGTTGAGGAGTGATGAAAGACCATGGCACACACTGGCTGGCTACAACTGACTACAAGAAATGTTCCTCTGTGCTTCCTGTCAGAACATGTAGAGCTCCGGACATGGATTTGCTTGACCCCTTTCAAGTCCTGCCTAGTTTGTCTGTTTCCAGATTAAATAAACAGCAAGCAGGATGTTGAAATGTTGAAACTGATGTGTTCTGACATCTTTATTTACCCAGGTACAATATCCAGATGTATAAATTGAATACAAAATTAATTTCTACCTTTTTTTTAATCTTCCATTGTTATAGGCTTCTAAAGCTACATAATTAACAGGCATTTGACGTGCTTTCAAAACGTGCTAAAACCACAAGCAGGGAGGGGCTTCTTCTTTTGCTTTTTCTAGTGTTTACTAGCGCATGTCCGCCACCTACAGTTGGAAGAGGGTTGGTGCGAATGTAAAAGCAGTCCAAATTTTCCAAATCTTCCTCCAGGCCTTTTCTTTCACAGCTCTATTCCAATATATGAAAGACTTGGGGCATTTGAAAGGTCAGTGCTGTTCAAAATAGTTTTTTTTAAATGGGAAACCCTCGCAGCGGAGGACTCCGTATCCCTCCACTGCAAGGGTGAACCGCGTCACGCTGTGCCGCAGGGGGGGAATGCACTGCTCTAAAGTACAGACGTTAACATGTAAATGTAAATAATGACTTTTTGTTTTAGTATGACTTTTTAAAATTATAAAACTGCTGTTGTATGTTTTCCAAGTGCTGGCAGCTACCCGCTAATGTGGCTAACCAACAAGTATGAATTACGTCATCGAGTCGGACTGATGTCCAAATTACAAGAAACCATTTTCCGTAACTTTCTTTTTTTCTCTCTTTAACTGTGCCACTACCACTGACTGCATCTGCGAACTATACAGAGTGACTGTGACATCACCCATAAAAAATCTCTTACTTCCATCTCCAACCAAATCAAGTCAATTCAGTCACCATTTTTTTGCAATATGGACACTGACGATTTGGAGCCAGAAATCTTCAGTCAGCAGTGACTAACCCAAGTCGGTCTAAATCATTGTTTCTATGGCAACAACTCTCCAATCAGCAGTGATCTTGTTGGAAGGCCGCACTCTTACCATTTGAAAGCGGGCTTCACAAATTCTGTCATACATTCTTAAATGTCGACATGATTTTTGGAGGCACCTGAATGGCCAATTTAAGACTTGAATAGTTAACGCTACAGAAAAAATATTGTTAAAAAAATTAAAATTAGCAAGAACATGTTTTTAAAAAAGGTAGCAGAGTAAAAAATGTTATTCTGACAAATAAAATGACTGAGTGATAGCTGTTTGTTTCTCAATAGGAGTCTATGAGATTTTGGCTTCTTGGAGGCCTCGAATACTTCCAGTTTGGAACATGACTGCATCTCTTATACAGTCAACGGTTGCTATCAAAAGGCCAGTCTTTCAGGTAGGCTTTGGCTGGAGGAAAGGCATATGTGCGCAGACTTATTTTCCAGCTCTTGACCTTATCGACTGCAGAGCTGCAGATCGTCAAATAACGACCGCCTGACGATAGATGGTTTTCCTTAAGGAGCTTAGTTGAAAGTCTTTTTTATCATAAGTGCCCTTTGATTGTGTATTTTTGTTGTTCTTTCCGGAGACTCCTGTTGGTTTCAGGCCCCCCTACTGGGCTGTATCCTGATGTATTGAGGGCAAATGAGTGCACAGGGAGGCATATAGACACACTTGAGTTTCTGTTGTGTGCTATTTTCATTTTTGATCTATTGTATCACATGAGCTTTAGTCAAGGAAACAATATCTTTTTGAATAGGTGCAAATTCCCGCCGATCATCTCAAGTCGATAACCTTTTTGCCCTTTAAGTGCACAGATGTTGCACTGCATAACCCACTATTGTCATTTTGGAGGCTGTAAAGAATGATCATGGCACATATTCCCACCCAGCAATATGTTGCAAATAATATCTGCAGCCACCAACAGATTGATGTTGGATCTGAATAGGAAATGGGAGTACATCCAGCAGCTGAGGCATGTCTCAGAAGTAGATGAGGGGAGGTGGTGGTGGTGGTGGTGGTGTCGGCGGTGGGGAATATTGCATCCCAGCCACGATGGCATCACTTCTCAAAGCGCACACGCCTGTGACAAGTAAACTGAAATCATCATTGATGTTATTTATTTTCAAATGCTCCCTGCTTGACAGGCGACATCTTGTTCGGCACACGTCCCATGGGAGAGCTCGGC
This sequence comes from Oryzias curvinotus, assembly GCA_023969325.1. NCBI lineage: Eukaryota > Metazoa > Chordata > Actinopteri > Beloniformes > Adrianichthyidae > Oryzias > Oryzias curvinotus. Next base: position 11,629,753 of record CM043714.1, on the reverse strand, counting down.
GTTCCTCGGCTCCATCACGCGCAGACAGTCGCTCTGCTCTGACACCAAAGCAGTGGCACTCACTAGAGACTTGCTCTGGAATTTGTCACAATCCTGCTCCACACGAAGAAAAGCACAAACGCGCTCGGCTTCTTGTTTACACACATATCCAGATCTGTCGGAATACTTGTCTCCCCACCTCAGCATCTGCCACCACCCTGAGAAACGAGAAACTGTTGCAAAAAAAAACATGTTAAAGACTTCTTTTTTTCTGTGCTCAATAAATGTCGACAAAAGTTTTATCTGTAGAGAGGATGTGTGCTGCAAATGCCACAGCATCTGTCTGATTAAGATGTGACACATGCAATTCAGGAGCAAATTAACATCTGTCAAAACAAAAACCTCGATGTTTTCCAAAAGCTCAACCAAATCCCTGCCTGTGGTTGTTATTTTTTTTTGTTATCTTTCTTGATCAAATATTTCTCCGAACATTAGGGAATAACTAATGCTAATCATTGTAAATTACTTCAAGCTTCATTTATTACCTTCATTTCCAAAGATTATGTGAGGCTTTCCTTGCCAGTTTTCCACTGTAATCCATCACTGGCATCATGGGGTGACGGTGACTCCAAGTTCACATTTTTTCCAAATCATCCTGCCATGAGCTTCTTATCTCAGTTCATTTACCCTCGGTATGTGCGTATGGCTTTACTCTAGTGTGTCTGTGCTAGCCTGGCCCATCCATTCATGTGGCCTCATTATGAGCGCCCGCTCAAGCTCAGGGGACACGCTGCAAATGAAGAGACGAGCATGGCGGTGGGCAGGTAAGCCAGCAACAGAGACCAGATACCCTCGGCGCAGCTCCGCTAAAAGAAGCCATTTGTCAATCGTAGCTCCGGCTAAACCCGCCAGGGATCACATTAGTGGCTGAGGCCCCTGCAGGGATCCGTCTTCTGACACCAAGCCACTCGTATTCAACGGGTTGGCCAACCAAGGTGCTTCCCTGCAGTCAGAAGCGTCCAGCCCTTACCCTGCTGTCTGATTGACTCATTAATAAAACAGGCCCAAGCTGAGAGCATGGGACACGCTCCAGTGCTCTGGACCTTCCACTCTTTCGCTAATAAACCCAAACCACAGGTTTTTGTCCACCTGGTTTCATTTGTTAAAAATTTTAGAAAGTTCAGAGAACCCTAATGGGTAATGGTCACAATTAGTTTTACCTTAGTCACATGCACCCGTATGAGGACCAACCCATACAGGTGCAGTGGGTTTTTGGGTTGTCTGGCCCCGTGGAGACTTGTAGAGAGGAGCGGCTGCATCTTAAGAGGAGCACAGGTGTGTCTTGCAGTTCCCTAAGGCTCGTGCGGCCATCTTAAGGGACTGTCAGTGAAAATGGGACATGCCATTGTTGTCCATGTCTTGGGTATCATGAAGTATTTGTAAAGATGATGCAAGTTCCACACACTCCTGACATACGGGTGATGCTGTTGTGTGGTACCCTCACACCACACTAGGCATTAATGAGATGGGAGTACTGGGTACCTACTGACAAATGCTGCATGCACACATAGGATGGCCATACAGACTATGCTCTGATTGGCTAGTTTTCACATTTCTAACATCATTTGAACACCACTATCGGTCACCTTACGCAGTCCACAGGTTTCAAGGAGATTCAAAAAAAAAAAAAAAGAAAACTCTGAATAAAAATGATCGTGTCTCACCTGCTATGTTTGTCCAAGTGTTTGATACTGCATGTTTCCTGCAGGATGCCCGTAGAAAAAATGTGCTGGGACCTTTTGGCTCTGAGGGCTACAGAGCGATCTGCAGTCTTGATATTTTGTGCAGGTCACTGTGATCGATGCAGGTTTGCCTATTTTTTGCCCGCAGACAGCCTGTATCCATCCATAAGGACAGTTGTGACTGATGCTACGTTTACACCAGGAATGTGTGGTGCATTCGCGAATGCTCTGAATGAACATGGGTTCTTGAACACGTTTTTGGCATATGGTGTTCACACTGGACTTTTACTACCTGATTCTTCCAGATGTACTCATAGTTGGAAGAGGCTTGGTGTGAAACACCAATTTCACAAGTCTTGCTCCAGGCTTTCTCTTTCACTGCCTTATTCCAGTATGCAAAAGACTTTATGGCATATAATTCCAGCCGGGCACCAACTGCAAATATTATTTTCCTCTTTATGATCAATTTTCAAACCGTCAGCTTTTCTGTGAAGGATACTACCCAGATGCCACTACTAAATCTGTGGCCCTGATTAGACAAAGTTTAAGTACCGGTAGTTTAACTTTCAATGCACGTTTGGTACAAAGAGCCCAAAAACAATCAAACAAATGTGTGTAGCAGCACATGAACATGAGCGTTTTGAACGTGGAAGACCAAAATATGCATTTACACACTTTTTACATCAACTTTTCATTAGAAGTAGTCACTTGAACAGGGGTTGCTGAGGCCAGTGTGAACGTAGCTTGAGGCGTTATGAATGTGAGGTTGGTGTTTATAATAGACTACAGTTAATTTTGTTTGTATGGCTCTCTATGTCTGATATAATGTTTTGTGACACTCTTCCTAGATTATTTTTTACTTGGTATAAGAATGTAGCTGTTTCTTACTCTTTCTTTCTCCTGTTTTGCATGTTGAACCCTGATTGAAGCAACCCTGATCCCCAGCTGGGCTCTGGGGAGGGAAACAAGAGTTTTGTTTATATTGTTGTAGGATGTAAATTTAACAGAGGAGGTGGAGAAAGAGCACCAGGGCTTATGGATCCCTCAGGGGTCTTGCCGAGTCTCTCACTAAATAAATCTGAATTGAAAATACATATGGAGCTGTAAGCTGTTCGCATAAAGGAGCCCTTGTTCTCCTCGAGGAGAGTATCAGATTTACTGGCTCAATGGTCCGTCTGCTGGATCTCAGCCTTAAAACAGTTAGACAGACAGTCAAAGTACACAAAGTTCATTGACTCAATTGTTATGGTGGAGAATCAAGCCAAAGCCCAAGAGAAGAAGCCGTGAAGTCGTTGGTTAGCTTTTGTCTGGATTTTCTGGACCGTTTTGCGTCTAAAATTACATTCCATGAACTATTTTGTAACAGCTTTGCATAGAAATTCCATTCCTGTTTCATTGCATGGTAGAAGTACATATGTTCTGTAATATTCTCAGACACAATTCACAGAGAGATATGGCTCTCTCCAATTATTAGCTTTAGGAAGCAGTCTAGAGATTTATGAATATCCCCAGTTGACTTAGAACAGCTCTAGTCACTTCCATATGTGACCCTGAGGCTGAGTGGTTGACAGCGCCCTTCCAGACCGATTAGGTCTCGCTGAGAGGCCTGCCTTGTTGGCAGCTTGGGGCCAGGAGAGCAAAGCCTCTTGAGCTCAATTGGTAAAGATCACAGATGTAGAGGCCCAGTGAGGGCAGCCAGTTTCTGGGTCGCCACAGCCAGTGAGGCCCTCTTCCTTGACACTGGGTTTATTGTTACCCCCAAACCCTTGAAGAGGAAATAACAGAGGCGCCAATTAAAGCTTTAAGACATTAAATAAAAACCCTCTGTTGTTGCCTTTAAAACATCCCAGTTAATGCTTGTTTGTCTTTACAATGAAACCGTAGTCAGTCACCATAACTCTGTTTTTGATTAAAGTGGGATCGAGTGTTGGTTTTCTCCCCCTCCTCTTTTTGGGGTCCTACCTTTTTTTCTGCTTGCAGATTTATTGCTACACAAACAGCATTTTTGTGCAGCAACGCGTCCTGTCAGAAATGAAAGTATTAGTAGTGTTTGCAGACCTTTGAAGGGTTTAATCCATGAACATCTGTAGGCTCATCCATAATGTGATTTTGAAGTGATTTTGCCAGTCAGAATAGACTGGTGAGGAAAACCGGCTCCACGATAAAGGTCCCATGATGAGCCATGAGATGTCCTGATGTTTGCGGGGTCAATTTAATGAATCCAGTCATTTCTGGAATCCCTGGAATTTATAGACATTTCCCAATTTAAACAGTCTTTAAAGAAAAAAGGAACTTTGTGTCAAAGGGAGGAAATTATATCTTGTCTCTTAGAGAAAGTCCAAATTGTATGAAGTTAGTTTGATGTTCTTTGATTTACTTTTGTTGCTGTAGTGATAGGGGCAGATTATGTACATTTTCTTCTTTCTGTTCCTTTTCATTTATTAACCAATATAATTTTATTTTGTATTTTATTGATATTTTGTATTGTTAGGAAATAAAATAAATGTTTAAGCGGTTAGAAGCTCTTTTTGTATGTTTTGTCAGTTATCCTTCAAATTGTTTTTCCTTCCAAACTAATTCTCTATTTTTTGTTCGCTTTTTTTTTTTTACATGAACTGCACAAACTTACACTTGCAAGAAATGACGATGAAGACTCTTGCAGATAAAAGACCCTCCTGCTCTCTTTCTCTGCAGCTGTATTGGTGTAATTAGCAAGGTGGGCCCTTTCCCATGGGTCTTTTTGTCAACCTCACCCTCCAATCCCTCATTGGGGAAACTGGCGTGAACAGGAGCGGCGCAGTTTCCTCAGGGGAACGAGCAGAATGGCAATGCGGGGCATGTCCCCGGGGAAAGGCGAGGCGAGGAGTCATGGCAGACGTACAGTCAGATGAACAGGGAAGCTGTGATGCAAAGAGGCTTTTCTGGCATCATGACTGAGCTCCCTGAGAGCTAAGTGCCTAATCCATATTACATCCACAAAGGCCTGACAGATTAGCACACATCCCCACAAAGATGAATTAAAACTTGTCCATTCCATGGGAGGGGAGGTCTCAAAAATGTTTTTTTTTTAAATCCAAAACTGCTGAGAGAAAATTGTCTTTGTGTTCAAATATTAACCTGTTATGTCAAAGCCATTAATTTTGGGTTCTGGGATCTCCTGGCTTAAAATATGAGATTTCAGGTTCTGACACTTTAAATATGGCCTAAAATGGAAACCATCTGACTGGTATTAATGTCCTAACTCGCTTAGACAATGACTCTCTGCCATTTAGTTTAGAAACCTTGGAAAAGCAGCAACATTTGTTCCTTGGTCCGCCGTTGCTTCCCAGAGCCCTGACATACGAGTTCAGTGCTCATCATTAACGTGCCCTTAGGCATGGCCTTAGATGGACTGTACTTTATAAAATAAGATGTGATTGAATAAAAGTAATTATCTGTTAATGGGCAATAAGTGGCTTAAATCTAATTTCACCAATTTTCTTGGTCTTTTCATCATTGATTCGTAAGTAGCTGCATAATGTTCACAGGACTGAGATGTTTGTTGCATAAATCGAGTGTTTGTCAGTGACAGACACAAACAAGGAGACAAAAACGAGAGACTGAGGAGATTTTGGATTAAATCTGAAATCCCTGACAGAGGTCTGGCTGGTTGTTTTGTTTTTACTGTTTTGTTTGCCTGACTTGTCTCGAGTCGTGGTTTGTTCACCTTCTTTCGACATATTAAACTGTCTAAACTGTCACCAGTTCAGTGACGAGTGCAAACAGATGGCTTGTGGGTCCCTAATTGAATTTAAAATACTGTTGGAAATTTTATTTTAGATAATAATGTGATAATCCTAACCTAATTTCAAGTAATTACTTGCTGTTGATTTTTATTTTGCAAGGGGCTTTTTAAAAAAAAAAACATATTCCGGTTTGATGGAGGCTGTTTTCTTCTGCCTTGACATGAATTGATATCGAATTTGTCGTCTTAACTTTGTGCCGTCTGCGCTGCTGTCAGACTTTTTGCAGACTCCATCATGAGGAAGTCATTTAAAGGTTCTTATTGGGAAACAGTTTGCACGCGCTCTGATTGGTTAAAAACATTTGTAATCACGTTATGAGACTCATCTATTTAAACACGCCTCCAAAAGGCTAAAAATGGCCCTGGGTTGTAGCTAGTTATTTTTTCCCTTCTCTTTATGAGGGGAAAATCCCTTTTTCTTTATGTCTGAATTGCATAATTTCAAAAATGTACTCACCACCATCTTAGGTGCAGTCTTAAGCATGAGGGACACTAACTGCCATTTTGTTTTGCTCCTGTTAAAATCAGCTGCCTGTGCTTGGAGTTAATTAAGCCATAGCTTTAGAGCTATAATTAATTGAATCATGGAGTCATAATAGAAATTATGGGCCTCCACAGCTGTGTCGGACTGATTCAAAACCAGTGCATCCTCTGCTAGTCAAGGAATATGTTAATAGGAACTTGAATGCAATCAGATTTAGTTGTTTTGGGTTTTTTTTTTTAAGCTAGTGTGTATCCCCCCCCCCCCAACTCTTTTCCTCAAGGGGACTTATTATACACTCCTGTATCACTATAGAGTTTCTGTGCGTCTCCGATGGAAGCCAAAAGGACCCCCACCCCCAGCATCCTTAAATCTGTCAAAGCATCTGCCTCATCCACCCTGACAAATCCGGTGACGGGTGCCTCCAAAAAGAAGGCCTTGAATCTTGAAAGCTGCTGGATTTCCATATTTGACTCTTTGCTGACTTACTGCAGTCATGTCTACAGTTGTAGCTCCAGAACACAGCAACACACGGCCTCAGAAATGTCCCTCAATCATTTAGCACATCCTTCCACTATCATAATACCGCATGCATGCATTTACCAGATTTTCAGCTCTATTAGCTGCATTTAAATTCATATAAATCCTGGTTGTGCTTACTGATGGCGAAGTGATTTTGATACACAATGCTTGGCCATCAATATGTCCTTCTGTTTAATTTTTTAATTTGCAAAAAAGGTTGGAGTTTACTGTAAATTGGGAACGCAGCTAACATGTAGCGTGTCAGACTGTGTTTTCTCTTATGTGTTGCTAGCAAGGTAGGGAGTTGCAGGTATTGTGAAAAAGCAAAAGCGGCTAACATGGCTGACAGTTTTCTGTGTTACCAATAAGGTTGGGAGTTAGTGTCGTCACAGTAACGTTTGCTTTTTTCCCCACTTATTGCTAACAACATTGGGACTTGCAGGTATTGTGAAAAAGCTAACACCTCTAACATGGCCAACATGTAGCGGTGTCGGACTGTCACTTTTAAGGTTTGGAGTTAGCATAGTCATGGTTACATTTATTTATTGGTATCAGTTTGTTTTTTACATGTTGCAAACAAGGTTGGGAGTGACAGGTATTGTCCATATACTAATATGGCTAACATGTAGCGTTTCACAAGGTCTAGAGTTACTGTGAACGCAGTTAATAAAGGCTGACTGACTGATGGACTTCTCTCTGAATCTTTTGTCTCACTTAATGTGCCTTACAACATAAGTTTGAAATGTGGAGTGTAGAGTGGAAAATACTGTAATGATTTTGAGCATGTTTTTCATTCAAAACTAACATTAATTTAGGAACACTTTCCAGAATTTGTCCATGTGTGGTTTCCATCCTTGTTTTTTTTTTGCCCTCCATTCCTGGTAGTCCCCATCTCTGCCACGCCGCAGCACAGGGAGGTAATGATGAGAAATGGAGTTACACCGCTAGTTGTTAAACCTCAGGCCGCACAACAAATGTGCTTCAGAGACCTCGCATTTGTCTCTGAATGGATTAGGGCTTTGCTCTGCTAACCCTATATTTAATCTCACTCCAGTCTCTGCTGGCAAGTGCGTGTTTTTCATGGTAACAAATAATCTGTCATTTTCCTTCTATTATATCTTTAACCATTGGTGCACCTGCAGTTCTACAGACTTTCTTTGCCATGAGTTGTTTCCTGGTTCATTGGTTTTCATTGGAGCAGGCCTTTTAAATGCCAAGTTTTGTAAGTTGTTAGTGCAGCTTGGCCCTGATCACCACTGGTAACAAGCCTTTGAATGTGCAGTTTTTATCACATTTTATCATCCACCTTGATCTGACTGTTCTCTTGTCTCAGTCATGTATTTTTATTAAAGCTCCAAATCTGCTAATTTTTTTTTTGCACATTTTCTCTTTTAGCTATTGCTTTTTAGTCCCATAAGTAGACGGTGAGAAACCATTACAATAGGTCTTTTTTTTTTTTTCATTTCAGTTTCACTGGGATTTTAAAGGGTTTTGCAGGTGCCTCAACTATTAATGTTTTACTGAGCTACCTGATAAATGATAGTTCCCCCTTAAAGTGGTACAACATTATATGGACATTATTCACAGGGCAAGAAAAGTCATAGAATGTTAATAAACTTGTGTCAGCGTATATTAAATTATCAATGGGGATGAAAAATTAATCCACAAATGTCTTTTACACTCTCCGAGACGGAGCACAATTCACTTTTATCTTGTTAAAAGAATGGAAATGTAATTGCAAGGGAATATAACACCACTTGTTTTTGAATCTCTGTATCATATCCTGTGCAGAAAGTTCTGATGACAGTGAAAACCATCAATATTCAGACACCTTTGCCACATGGAAATTTTTAACACATTTGTGTGGTTTTTTTTGTATGCAAGTGTCTCTCCATTTTGTAAGACTAACGCCAAGTGTTGTATTCACATTCCTACATCTCCATAAGCTTCCTATTTATCGCATTTTCTTGTTTTCCTTTTATTTTGTACAAATTGTGCTCTGGTAGAAACAACTCCGCCAATAGATCACACAAAGCTGGATCTTTGGTTTCCATGTTGTCTTGTCACAAGCGGTAAGGCGTCGCTTTTACTTTGTCAGTCTTCCAAGCAGCTCGGGAAGAACGAAAATAAAAGCTGAGTGCCTATAAACAATCGTGTATCAAATGTGGGATCTAGTTTGCACATTTTCTCCTTCCAGCTCGGTGTTGAAGATAAAGAATGTCAAGGTGACATGTGCATGCTTTTGGAGGCCGAAGAAAGACAGCAATGTCCTTGCTGATTCTATCAGTGGGACCCATTCTTTACCTTGTTCACTCAAAGAAGATGAAGTGGGGGAGAATATTTCTGTGGGAGGGGAGGAGAGGGGGGTGGAGAATAAAAAGCAGGGGGGAGCAAAACATCGCTTCCAGAAATGCAAGTCTAACGAACACCGTTATCAGCTCCCAACTGCTTTCCCTCCTCATTGATCTGCGGAGTTGGGCAATGCAAATGGCTGCAGCTAGCCCTGGGTGTTCCACCATCAATGGAGAGTAATTATCTTCGGCAACAACCAATATTGAATTGTTAAGCCTCAGGATAAGGTAGCCGGCAGAGCCTTCAAAAAGTCATTCACCTCTACGGGCTTGAAGGCTGATGGATGGATCAGCTGGGACTAGCTGCTACAGGGGCTCCTCAGGCAAAACTAGCAGAGTTACCAGCTCTCATCTCATTTTGCCCTAACAACTCAGCCCTTTGAATCGCAGAAAATTTTCATTTTTAATGTGCCCGGCGGCGGGAACTTTTTGTTCTACATCGCGTCGATCAATCAGGAAGACTTTTCATGTTGAGCGGGACCCCCAGAAACATTTGCTGACTGCGCCTCAACGAGATATTAGAAGATGCTTCAGTCTCAACTGAATGCAGTTACAGACAAAAGAGCAGTGTTTCCCAGCCCTTGTCCTCAGGGAATACTGTCCTGCATGGTTTCTATCCTATCCTGCTTTAACACAGCTGGCTTCAATGACTACCACTGCAAAGTCTCTACAAAGGTTGAAGATGAGCTAAATCAAGTGTGTTTGAGTAGAGCAGCTTTGGAAACACGCAGGACAGTGTGTCTCGAGGACCAGGGTTTGCATCCAGCTGCCGTTCAGAGGAATTTCACACTGGAATATTTGGATGGATCACAGAACATTTCCTTTTCTTTTTTGAGGTAAGCTTGCCACCTAAAAACGAAGGTCTGGTTCACTTGCAAGTGAATATTGGTTTGGTTGAACAACTATGTCAATGTCAATGAACTGTTCAGATGGTCAAAGAGCAGAAAACAAAGGGAAAAAAAGGAGTTCTAAAAGAAAAAAATGGAAGCAGTTTCAGCATCTGTGCTTTAGGAAAATTGTCCTACAATGTGTAAAATGCTGTAATAAAGAGCTCAGGGTGATTATCATTTTAAGAGATAAGCCCATTGACTGTATAAGGACCAAGTTAGTGTGATGCCATGACTTACTTGACTTACTTTAGGCTCCAACAAAATTCAGTCAATTCACTCGCCATTTTTGCATATGTTCATTCATCATTCATTTATTTTCTATACCGTTTTGTCCCTTTCGGTGTCACGTGGCTGCTGGAGCCTACCCACTGCCACTTGCAGGCAAAGGCAGGGGGCACCCAGGTCGCCAGTCTGTTGCAGGGTCAGTCTAGTCTATCACACAGCCGTTCACACCTATGGACAATTTTAGAGTGACCAATTAACCTATGAAGCATGTTTTTGGACAGTGGAAGGAAGCTGGAGTACTCGGAGAAAACCCACGTGTGTACGGGGAGAACATGCAAACTCCACACAGAAAGGTCCCCCATTACTGTTCTGTTTTTTTGCGTGATATGGATGCTACCATATAGTATCATCAGTAAGCAGTGATTGGTCCAAGTCAGTGTGAGTCATTAGCTTGTTGGAAGGCCACATCCCTGCTACTTGAAAGCAGGCTGGGGAGAATCTGTCAAACGTCTTAAATGTTTGATGTGAGACCACATACTTTGATTGCAGCATCTGGTCAGCTTGTAACAAGAATAACTACAGAAAAAGTATCATGAAAAAAATGATCAAAAACATGTTTAAAAAAAGTTATTAGAGCAAGGATGGTTATTCTGGCAAATAGAATGAATGAGTAATAACTGTTTATTTCTCTATAGAAGTCTATGGGGTTTTGGCTTTTTAAAGCTACCGGGTTACTTCCTGTTTGGAATGCGAGGGGGGAGTCTAGTTACCATATACAGTCAATGGATAAACCTCTTATTCTATGTGCTTTTTTTATTTTTACATCTTTAAATCTTTAGATTGCTTTAGTCCAATCATTGTGAAAACAAATAGAGGTTCATGTTTTGTTTTTGTTTTATTTGCAATATTCATCCAATAAAATTGTATAGCCACACTTGCAACAGCATACTGTGTAAACATCCTAAATCAAATTAAATAGTGTATGTAATTCTAATCCAAATACAATCTAATCCAACTCTAAATTTATCCCATCTTGATCATTTCTCTAACCTCTAGTTGGGTGTAAACCGTATATGACCTTTGTTTTTGAGAGCAGTACTTGTTTTGGAATTTCCAGATCCCTGGCCAAGAATGTCCATGCATATTGAAAAATGAAACTTATTGCATAAAGAATTTTGTTTTTTCACTCTGTTTCTGTTTGCTACCCAAACTACAGAAATGAATAAATCATGGTTTCTTCAAGGCACTCCCAGACAGAAATTACAATGCAGAGCTGCAGAAATAAAATAGAATAAAATATCACAAGGTTCCGTTTAGATGGTGACAGTCTGTGTCGTGCCTTTCCACCATCATAACTGTTCATGTTAAGAGCAGGGATAGCTGGAAGTCGGACTTGCAGTACTCGGAAATGACTTCACTGCAGATATTAGTCAGGATAATAAATGCTCTTTGATATTGCCATGGCCATGTGTTGGTGGTGATCTGCTAGGCTTTTTTCATTTCCACAAACAGGATTTTGCTATTCAAATCTCCACCAAGATATATTTGTCTGATCGCCTTCATTAAATAGTTGTTTGTAGTCCATAACACTTCCTGCCAGCATGAGATCTGCAACTAACATTGTGCAGTCCTGACTGGTGTCTCTTTTTCTCACATAAGAGCTTACATGTATTTATTTTAGGAAGCTGTTAAAGAGGAAAACATTGTAAGCCAGATGCTATTTTTACGAGGCGGATACTTGGAGCTGAGCTGTAGATCCACTCAGTCAGCGCTGGCTTACAAGATATTAACTGTTCTTCTGGTTGGAGCTGGCAGCATCAGTGGCCCACCGTTGAATGTATGGCAGGCTGAAAGCTGGTTGTTAAAGTCCTGAAGGTCAGAAAATACATCCAGGCTTTCTTCAAGAAAAGTAATGACTGCATGTCACTTTGAAATAGTGAGGTGGACTCTTGCAGTTCCACTTCCACACCAGCCTCGAAAACTAAATGTGTTCAGTCTTCCAGAAAGATCCAAGGTGTTATGTATTAAAGTTAGTTTGTAGTTTAGAACTTTGTGATTTAAAAAAAAAAGTATTCTACTGCATACGTGATCACAATTGACCTATATAAATGTTGAATGGGATCATGTGACCTGTTTATTTGTAATGGGCCAAATTGAAGTAAGGTGTTTTTCTAGGCTGTCAGTCAGTCATATTTTGCCTCAAGAAGACATCCCCAAATATATATATAGATACATATATATCTATATATATATAGATATATATATATATATTAGCTTGTAAAAATGTTGATTATTTGGGCCATTTACATTAAATTGAATCAAAACTTCCTTAACCCTTTAACACTAGAGATTGCACTGAAATGCAACACATTATGAACGTAAAGTGTTGCAAAACAGTGCACAGCCGCATTTTTTCTGCAACAGAATCAGATGATTTACATTGACTGAGTAAAGTCTACACCACTTGAGAGTTGAAGGGTTACGGTGGAAACGCTAGAGCTAAAGCACTGTGTGAAATGATTGAGTAACTTTAACTACTTTTGTTATCAAAAGTTTTGTTTTGTTTTGTTTTTAGTGACTTGTTAAAGCTATGCCAAGGAAATGATATTAAAAAATGTTCCAGTCTCAAAACTCTGAAAAATATCCTAACATAGAAGCTTTCTTTTTAAAGACGGAATCCATTGATTTTACATCAAAGAATCCTAAGAAAGTAAGAGGAATTAGGCATAATGGATGAAATGTAACACTGGAGAGATGACACATTGCAGCGTAAACAATAAACTATGGCTTACAGACTCTTTTTTTGTCAACTAGTAAAAAACAAGTAGTGTTGTGTCTCCAGTTGTTAACAATTCTTTTTATTTAAATCTCCACATCATTGTGTTGTATTAGTTTGTTAGTTTATTTGAAAAAGAGTTGCTTCATAAAGCAAAGCTACCGTTCTCTTGGGTGAATCCATGGGGTATTACACAGCAAGGCAGAGAGTAAACACCAGCCTTAAACTCAGCTCCAGCAAAACTCCACAGAGAGGTGGAGGAGTGGAAGTGAACCCTACTCTGCCTTTTCATTTTGCAGGCATAAGCCTCTTTCAACCTGACTTCAATCATGGCTAACTTAAGCAGGTCACAGGAGCGAACGGGATAACCACGGGCCTTAACTTTGTAGGAGACGTCAAAGCTTCATCCTCCTCCTCCTCCTCCTCCTCCTCCTCTTTAGCCTCAGAGAGTCTTTCTCTTAAGAACGTTTTAAGTCTAACATCTTCACTGCAGAAAAGGAAAAGGTAGATAAGCAAAGCTTATAGATTCATGCCAATCCATATTCCCCCATGGCTACTGGGGGAGGTTAGGGAATTGTTAGACTGGAGGGGTCAATGGAGGTTAGAATCCCCCCTCCACCCATTTATACCACCCTTCTCACACACAGGCACGCACACACACAAACACTCACGCACGCACACATTCTGCATTCAAGGGTGAGGTGTGTAAATTGCTTTGTCCGGTTGGTGACTGTCCTGGAGTGGAAGGATTAAAAAACTGTACAAGGAAATGTTCCACATGAGAGGTTTGTGTTTATGCATTTATGGATTATGTGCAGACATTAAAGTTGGATTGCAAAAACATGACACTGTGGTTTCACAACCGCAATCCTGTCACTGGTGATCAAACATTTCTTTCATTAAAACTTATTGAACACAGTTACTAATGAGCATTAAAGTCTCACTCCGACCATCGTTTCATCTATTTAGGACATAGTTTCTGCAGAGCGGCAGTAGTTCATTAGAAAATTCCCCCTGAGTTGTGGGTGGGATCGTTGGCAGGGAACATCCCCGACCCCCTCATCCCCTTGACGTTACTGAGAGCTCTCTGTCTACACTTTCTCCCGCTAGCTTAAAGCTTCTCACACCCCCAACCTAACATAACTGGCATAACAAAAATCGCTGATTCCCAACGATTTGAAGAAAGACATAGAAATCCAAATTTAAGATTTTTTTTTATATATGTGTCCTCCATCATGAGAAAATGCCCCAAGAACGTGTTAAAAACTCCAAAACCCCAAAACTACAATTTTCATTTAAATGGTTTTTTATGTGCCACTTTAAATCCGTATTTTTATATCAAAACAAATTGATGTATAATAAAATGTATAATAAAATAAGGAGCGGAGCTAGCTTCGCCCCTCTCACCTGCCTCCCAATTTTTGAGTCAATATTAGTGTCATTATTGACAAAGATTGAGAACTCATCAATACAAGCTTATTTAAGCATTGCGAAAATAACAAAAGCTATATTTTTGAATGAAATCTCGAGACCCTCAAATGACTTGCTAAGCCCCTGTGTTGTGTCGGAATTTCTACACATTTTTTTTATTTTATGTTATTGCTCCACCTTTAGTAATAGCACCTAAGCTTAAAGAACTGATGTTTCAATATTAATAACAATAATAAATAAAAAAAGTTTGAAAGACGTAATTTTGTATCATTTTATTTTAGGCCTTTTTACTTTGCTGCTTTCATTTGCCACCTCCTAATGTCTTCTGACCCCCTTTCCAGCCCACCATACAAAAGGTTCTAGCTCCGCCACTGTATGTACGCTATTCCAAAAAAAAGTGCATTTAGTGGCAACTCTTTTTTTTTATATATGAAAAGAGAACAAAGAATTAATGCGCTTTTTAACGATTGTCGATGGAGACCAAAAAGAAAATGTGATCAGGTCTTCTTCCATTGATTGCTCTGGTCTCATCTTATTTTCAACAGCTGCTCCCTCTCTCGCGCGCGCTCTCGCTCTCTCTCTCTCTCTCTCGCTCTCTCTCTGTCCGGGTGACGCGCAGCTCAGCTTCGCCTGCTGCTCTTCTGTTGCGCGTGGAGAACGCCTCAAACAGGAGCAGAGCGCACTGCGTTCTTCTCCTCCTTTCTCTTTTTTCCGCTTAACGGCGCCGGGATTTGTCTTTTCTGTGGATAACTGCCCGCTCCTTCTCCCGAACGCACGTCACAGCGCCAGCGCGCCTCCGAGTCTGTTGGATATAGATTTTGTCGTGTTCTCAGCTTGAGATCGAAGGACACATTGAGGGGGAATCTACTGTGGACGCTTTGCCATCGGAGCTGACCGAGCTTGGACCCTTTACGAGCAAGCGCTACTCTCTGGCGCGATAAAGCTCCTCCGTTCCGTCACGGAAGCTCCGATAAAAGCCTGCAGAAACTTTCGAGAAGTAAAACGAACTGCATATTGCACTGCTTTTCAAAATTAAATTCGACACTTGCTTTCTACCAAAAGACGGAGGCAAAAAAAAAATCTCCTTGTCGAAGATTTATTGTTCTGGCAGGTTATTCTGCTTCCTCGTTGTCCGACATCTGAACAGTGTCCCACTGTTTTACATTTGGATTTAATCTCAAACAGGCTTATTCGAGTCCGTTTATGCACGCAGGTTGTTGTTTTCTCCAGCCTGGCTGAGTTGGATACCCTCCTCAGCGACCGAGCTGCGCGCGCTTGGAAACGGTAAGGTTCGGTCTACGGGCTCATAGCCTTTCTTTGCAGGTGAAACAGTGAGTTGGTTTGAGCAACAACAAAAACTGAAGACACATTTCTCTAAAAGATTCGCTAATAATGCTTGGAGCGTTTATTCTTCTTCTTCTTATTATTATTATTGTCATATAGTCTAGTCAGTTTCTGACGCGTTTTTCTTGCGCCACGGATCATCTACTTCAAAGAAAATATGCAAAAAGAAATGAGACTGAAATTGATTTTTCATTCTGTGTAACTATTTTTCCTCTACCTGAAATATTTTAAGAGGCCAAAGAAGCTGAAAGTTCCGCTGCGCAAAAATAACATTTTCCTTTACGCGAAAAATGATCCTTCTCTGACTAAAAACAAACGCTTGGCTTTTCACACACACTGGTAGTAGCATGTTAATGGAGCGAATGGCTGGGGCTTGTTTTTGTTTAGACTACAGCAGAGTCGCTGGCTGCAAAGCAGTCAGGTTTGGACCGTTTTACAGATGCCAGCCTTGTGGTAGGATGCGGTCACGCACGCTTTTACGCGCGCACTATGAGTGCTTTAGAACCGCGGGAGGAGCTGTTTAATTAGGTTTTCTTCCTCCCCCCCCACCGCCTTACGAAAATCTCAACCATCAAGGTCACGCTGGCTCACACGTCTCCCGTCAATTCGGCCTCAGATCACCCGCCTGGAGACGCGCAAATTGTTTTTGTATTTTTTGGCCCATTTTTGAAGAATTGAGCTTTCACCCTCGACTTTTTTAATGATAATCCTATAGCAGCTTAAAGATCCGTTCCATTTGTGAGCTTACAGCGGTTTGCCCCATTTTGTTCTCGTAGTAATACTGGAATATTTCCAAAGTGACGCAATCATCCTGCTTTAAAATGTTTTATGATATATTTATCTTTGGAGTAATCTCTTTGTGTCAAACTATAAGTGGAATTTGGCACAACGTGGGACTCTTAAGGCAAAACCGTTAGTGGTGTGGATTAGGAAAGTCTCAGAAAAAGAAAATTCTAGAGAATTTTCTGTTATTTATTTTTTATTTTTTACTTTTTATTTGAGGGTGTAAACATTGAGATTTAATACCTTCAAAGCAGGAAAAACAAAAACATGTAATGAACTTTTCTAAAGTAAAATATTCTCACTAAAGCGAGATTTGTTAATGAATTAACTCGTTTTTTACTAGAAAAATATAGATTTTTATTTAAAATCTCTTGCCACAATACAAGCATTTGAAAAATTATTTTGGAAATATCATTTTTTCACATAAACAGTGCCAAACCAAACATTTTTAAAAAAAAAAACAGCTTTATACATCCACTGTCCCCTGTTGTTGTTTGTTAGTTGTGTGTCTATGTGGGTGGGAGAGCGTGTCGTAACCAACCACACCTCAACCTGCCAACTCTGCCCTCCTTCATATTAAAGTCGGAATCCTTCCTCTGCTCCCTGGCACCTATCTGTAATCTACTGCAGATGGGTTTCTGGAATTAGCTTGCAGAAACCTCTCTTATTCCTATCTTCAAAAGCACATTTATCTCTAGCGGAAAGCTGATAAGAGACAGGCCTGCTTGGCAAATGTGATAAGAGGGTGAAAAATCCTTCAGCTATTTGTAATGTAAGAGTTCAGGCAGATCACAGCTGGGGAAGACATGACAAACCCAGTGTCATGAGACTAATGCCATGTGCCCCCTGAAGCCTGCAGACGAGATGGAAGGAGAAACGGAGATTTAGTTTGAATCTGCGCATAAACTCAGAGGTGGAAAATGAGTTGAAGAGATTTTCGAGAAAACACTCCCAATGTTATCAGTAGGTATTAGAAAGTAGCCAAACACTTCATCCTGCTGTGTGTCTCGCTTAGAATAAACAAGCTAAATAATAAAAAAAAGTGTCAGTTAAGTATGCAGTTGATGCATTTAGGATTATAGCTGTGTTTAGGGAGGAACATGTTCTAACTGTTTTATAAATCCCAACTGGAACCTGTCGAAAACATGGAGCCCATCCAAATTGGCTTAAACTCTGAGCTCTGTGGGAAACTCAAAGAAATGTAGGATGTGCTGCAGAAACAGTCTTTCACTTTTTGTGAAGGCCAGCAGCTTCACAGTTTTTTTATTATTATTTTTGATGGTATACTGGATGGAAAGCAGGTTCATCCTTAGCCGTTCCACTGCGTCGAGTCTGATAAATGTTTCCCTGGTGCTGAATGTAAAGTTTGTAAATCCACAAGCTTCTTCAAACAACCATGGTTAGTTTTTGCCACAAATAGCACTCATATAAAAAGTCAGAATAATCAACTTTGTATATTTTCATTTAAAAACGTGTGCATTTAATGCAAAATTGTACATATTTCACTGGAAATATATTAAAAACTTGTCTCTTTTGTAAACTAATGAACCGTATAGGATGTGTGTTCTTGTTACACTGCAACAGATGATGAATAGCATGCACTGATATTCTTACTTCAAGCACACACCGTTAGCATTTTTTTACCACTTCTACGGTGGGAGTTAGAGAATTTATGCTCATTCCTCATGAACTTGGATCTATGTCTTAATCCTGACGAGATACTCACCTTAAAACTATTCTTTCTACTCCCAAAAAGTAGAGAGTCCTCATTCAGAGGTGGGTTATTGGCTACTTTGGGCCACTCCGATCATCTTTTAATCTATTTTGAAAGTGTTCCCAGCAGTCTTTTAACTATGATTATGTCGTTTTGAATGAAAAAAAAAATACTCACAAATGCTATTTTTCAACTCAATTTTCTTTATGTATGTCTTCCATCATAAGAAAAATTCCACAAAAACCTAAAAGAAGATTTTCAGCTGAATGGGTGTAAGTGCACAATGATCTGTTTTTAACATTTAGGTTAACAGAAGGTCTTCGTTCTGCCCCCGAGCTTGGTGTTGTCAAAGGACGAAGAGGTGTTAGCAAAAAAAAAATCCTATTTTTATTCTCTCTCCGTGTATTTTTATTGCAGTCTTGTTGTTCTCAGCCAGCTGCGTGACTGCACCGGGCAGCAGGGGATTTATGGGAAGGTCCAAATAGAAGTGAACAGTGACCTTTCCTGTGGTGTTAGCCAGCTCTTCAAACTGCCACCGGGTCCTGTCTGATGCTTTCCAATAAATGTATCTGCGACAGCTCATGTTTCTATTTTTTTTTTTTTTTTCCCACTGCCGTTGCTCTTAATGTTAGCTGTGCGCTGCACAAAGCAGCCATCCATGATGTTTTGAAAAGCTCCAGATACTTCTGAAGTCATAGGTCAGCCCGTCACTCAGTCAGCGGTTAATGTGCGTTTCATGGACGTGGCCAAATGTGGCGAGCTTGTGGGCCACACACTGTTGTGTTCGTTCTCCCCTTATGTTGTTTCCATTGAAAAACAATGATAATAACAATGGATTGGATTTATCTGCGCTTTTCCAGACACTCAAAGCGCTTACAATGTGTATCGATTATTCATTCACTCCTCATTCATACTTGGTGATGCTAAGCTACTGACGTAGCCACAGCTGCCCTGGGGCAGACTGACAAAGGCGTGGCTGCCAGGACGCGCCTACGGCCCCTCTGACCATCACCAGGACCTTCATTCACACACCAGTGGAGCCACACTGGAGGCAGGGAGGGCGAAGTGTCTTGCCCAAAGACACAACAACAGTTGACTGGGTGAAGCAGGGATCGAATCGACGACCCTTAGATCATTGGCCGACCTGCTCAACCGCCTGAGCCACTGCTGCCCAAGTCCGTCTTCACTTCAAACAAGCTACCAAATCCCATAAACAAACATATTTTAAGCAGGTTCTCCTTTATTCCCTATAGTCCAGCTGCAATTAGCCTCTGATAGCTAGAGCCAGTGGAGGCCATGATCTACAGAACAAGAAGAATCAAACCACACATCCTTTGATTCTGAGCATCTCCTCATGACAGCCCCATCTCAAGGAGAGGTGGACACCCTTTAGTGAATTCCCCTCTTTTGAAACCGGCGACCTGGATCAACCTGTGATTCTGGCAGCTGGCCAGCACACCCCCCCCCCCCAACCCTCCCTCTGTGTGTCTCTTTCTGATTTCCGAGCAGTGCTTTCCCGAGAGCAGCCTGTGTCTTTTGTTACCTTTATGAGGCATAATTAAATGTGCGCGGCGTGGCACAGTGTTTGAGCAAGAACCCCAGGCGTGCCATTAGCCAGATGTGGCTGCTCAATCCTTAATGATAGAGGAACAGAGGCGGAGGAGACGAGCCCAGGAGTCCTTCATCACGCCATTCCAAAGTGTCGTGTGGGTCTAATTGCCCCATCGTTTTGCGCTCCGTACAAGCCCCCGTGACACCAAGCTTGGTGCATTTACTATGCTGTTTTCCCAGTGCTCCTTCGGGCTGTAGAGTTAAAGTGTAACTGGAGGTGGGTACGTTCCCGTTTGGTCACATACATACTGGGTTTGTGATGCGCGTTCAAGAACCCCGTAAACATGGGTTCTTGAACACATCTTATATAGCCCATGTTTTACTGACTAACCAAGAAAGGAGAGGCTTCCCCTTTTTCTTTTTCTACTGTTTACAAGCTCATGACCACAATCTACAGAGGCTTGGTACGAAATGTCAAAGCGATGCAAATCTTGTGAATCTTGCTTCAGGCTTTTTCTTTCACAGCTCTATTCTGATATATGAAAGAGTTGGTGTCATAGAATTCTGGTCTGACAAAAACCTATTTTCAAACGGTTGACACTTCCATGAACTAAAAGGGACGTCATTCATACATCGCTACCAAAGCTGAGTCCCTAATTGGTCAAAGTTCAACTGCTTTGACTTTCAAACAGTTGAAAGGCATTGAAGGGTGTTTTCAATGGCAGCGCGTTTGGTACGTAGAGCCTGAAAACCGTCGTAAAAATCTGCACAGTGACACGTGAAAACGAGCGTTTTGAATGTGGAAGCTCAAAACGCATATTTACATAGACTTTTCATTGGAAGTGGTCGCTTGAACATTCTTTGCCGAGGGCGATGTGAACGTAGCTTAAGGCTTTTAGTCAGAGAAGATGAGTCATGGGAAAATAGCCTACAGTAACACCTTCTTTTGTAACATTTCATTGAAGAGAATGTGCCATACAGAGTAAAGGCACTTAGTTAGAGGACGTCATTACTTGGCACCGATGAAGGGAGCAACACACATCTAAAGTGGCTTTTTGATCTCAAATAATTGTTTTTTGTTGGACTTTTTTGGTCTAGCAGTGAAACATTGACGTGCTGGCCGGGTGTGCCAAGAAGCCACTTTTCTAGAAAACAACCTTCTTGTCTGTTTCTGCTTGGAGCCTTTTGAACTGCTAAGGGATCAGACTGACAAATGCTGACTGATCGGCTCACATTCACACAGTATTTCCTTCCAGCTTTGCCACAGAGACTTCTCATATTCCTCCTAAGCCCTTTTACTTGCGGTGTATTAAATCCTTCCTATCCCACTTCACCGCTCTCCCAGTCTTTTAATCCAGCCTGCGTAGTTTTCCCCCTTAGTAAGCAGATTTGAGTCAGGCGCTTTAATTAGAAGCATCGTCTGTGGGATGCAGATGTGTACGGTGGTCTCCACGCAGCCTGCGGAGCCGTTGTGTGGAATCGGGCCTACATGCCGAACATACGGCACGCTCACTGAAAAGCAGGCCTCTTCGTTAGCGAGGAGCTGACGAACTGCAGCTCACATTTGGGTAATTAACACTGCCGCAGATTGTGGAACAGCTGTGCAATTTAGCACTGTGGCAACACCAGCAAGTCAAGAGAGTCTCTGCAAACAGAAGACGGCAATGAAGGAGACGGGTACAGCGCTGCAATAGGCCTCAACCAGGCTCCCTCCAGTGGCCAAAGCGTAGTCCATTTTGGCAGTAAAGCATGGCATGTTTTACCAAGATGATGTTGTTTTAGGGAATAGTAAATTAGAGGAAACAGAGACTTCTTTGTGTGAGCATATTGTATGGGCAAACTTCTTAATCCATTGGCCACAAAGGGTTCTAAAATTTGACAGAAGGGTGGATCAGGAGCAGATGCGTGGAGCATTTTGGGGATCCACCTTAAAAGAGAAAGAAATAACTTGGAATTTGGACAAAATAATGTTAATTGAAAATTAATTTATATATTTTAAAACAGAGTTTTTGTTTAAAACTGTAACTTTTGTTTACAGTGTGTTCAGGTTTTCCATGTTGGTTTCTATTTCTACTCTTTAAGTCGTATTTGTTTTTTTTTTTAATGTCTTGTGTTGTTGGGTGCGAGGGGCATTCTGCGTGTTTTGTAATATAATTTTGAAAAAATTACTCGAAAAACATGTAAACATCAGAAAAACAACAAATCTTCCAGCACTATATGATTGCAGAGTAACTATTTGAACCTAAACAAAGGTCAATGTATTTATAGTGTGCCATCTATGGGGAGACACCGGAATTACAGGGAAAATAAAACATTAAAATCCCACTCCGATCATCTTTTGATCTATTGTAAAAGAATTCCCAGTGGTCTTTTATTGATCATGTTGCTATTCTTAGCCGAAATCAGAGAACCTGTGTCGTTTTCTAGAATTCAGTTTCTGCTTAGCAGCAGGATTTTATTAGAAATTCGCCTCTGAGTTGTGGACCGGACCGTTGGCACAGAGCAACCATCCCCCACTTTCCATCATCTTACTGTTTACACTTTCTCCTGCTAGCTTACAGCCCCTCACATTGTCAACCTAACATCACCAGGGCAGCAAAAATTGTGAGCAAAATTGGAGCTATCCAGCCGCACAGTTTTGAGCCAGGTGCCAGGCCAGACGAGGAAAACAAAGACGTTCATGGATCTAGTCATCTGCAACCGAATGTATCAGAATGGAGTGGAGCAGGGAGCTAGTGGTTCGCCCCTTGTAGTTTGTACGTAACAACTACAACTTTTATTTAATGAAGTTTTTTCATCATCTCCTGATTCACAACAATTTGAATAAAGAAATACTCAGAAAAACAGTTTTAATCTTTAATATGTCCTCTACCATGAGAAAAATGCCACAAGAACATGTTAAAAACACCAAAACCACAATTTTCATTTAAATGGGTCTTTTAAAAGAGAGACACATTTAATTTTTTCAACATCCTCTTGCTAAATTCTGGCTGTTTTTTGCACAATCAAAAATGAGGTTTTGAGGCGAGTCGTCAACCTTGTCTACGGTTAAGGAGAATAGATGGTGTTTGGACAAAGCTTCAGTGCTTTCGCTCCATGTAATTTGAGTTTCTTTTTATCTTTCTTATTTTAGTAATGCCTTTCTTGCCTCCACAAAAACCAAATTATACGCAAGGAGTAATTAAAGCATCCTGGCCTCCCGTTTTGTTTCTTTTTGATTATAGTTAATGTGTACCATTCCATCCTCTACTTTTATTTGCCTTGTATTTTATCCTCTCTGATCCGCAACATCTGGTTTTCTGTTTAACCACTGGGGAGCGGAGAGAGCGTGAGGGGGGAAAAAATGCTCCAGCATATGAAGTTGAAGCCAGAGCGGGTCTCTGTTGGCTTCTACCTGATTATTACCAAGAAAATATCCGAAGATGTTTGGCTTTCTGTCCATATGGAAGCGTTTTGTAGTGTCGGCCCAAAGATAGTAATTTACAGTAATGAAAGCAGTTACATTGGTGTTATATCAGATGAAGTCAGATTTCCATGGCTGGCTTTTTATTTCAATCCCCTAAAGCAAAGCAGTAATAAAGAAATAGCTGTGTAGTTAAATGTGAGTCTTTTGGGAGGGAGTTCTCTGGCTTGTCCTTTCCTCTCCCTCCTATCAAGTGTCAGTGACAGTGACATGCCCGGGGCTGTCAGAGGGCCATGTCTTGGCGCCGTGCTCCGTCAGACAGTGAATGGAGAGAGCCCGGGGAACTTGTTAAATTTCTGCAAAGCTAGGCTGCGCTGACTTTGACAAGAGACATTTCCTCCCAATATCCTCAGGTCCTCTGCCAACATCATCAGCCACAAGTCAGCAAGTGAACGGGGCAACAGAGGCGATGCAACGATAATAATGTGAAAAATGTCTATCTGCTGTAATGCCAGGTGAAGGCAAACGGACAGGCGGGCAACGAGCCTCTGCAATGTATTCCGGGAGGTCGGGACAAGCCCCAGTGGGGCTGTCATTTATTTATCTATGTGAAGTGTCTTGAGAGGTGAGGAGAGGAGCGATGGCAGAGGCTTCGCTCTGCCAGAGGGAGCTGGCTAGCTCTTGAGGAATAGGAAATACACTGTAATTGGCCTGCTCTCACTCTTGGCTATGGCACCAATCAGGCATTCCTCTCTTCATCTCTCAGCCCTCCACCTTGCTTGCAGACATAGCTGAGGAGAGGAGGCAAGGCTAACCTTTCTGGCCCTGGCCAGAAATGACCCAAAACAATACTTTCACTTGTGCTTTTCATGGCATTTGTTTGATTGGAGAAGAGGTTTTTTAATTGTATTTCGTCTTCTCTGCCTCCAAGCTCTGGTTTCCTCCTCTATGTCTCATTGGCCTGAGCGATAACACTAGAAACCCTAAATGCAGCTTGAAAGGAGCTACCCATGGCTTCTGCTGTGCAAAAGCAAATGACTTTTGCTGTGAGGGACAGGCCAACTGTTGGTGACAGGGTAAGGCCTGAGCTGGAGGAACAAGTGTATCTGTCAGAGAAGCTGGGTAAAGCTGGCTTCAGCAGGAGGGAGAGACGGGGGAATCGTTTTAGTAACCCATCAGTCAGCACACATTGTAGACCCATGTGTGTGTGTGTGTGTCTGTATTCTCCCCCTCATCAGTCTGACTACATTGGCATGCTAGCATGAGCTATTCTAATAAGTCTGGATATTCAGAGCAGGAACTGAAAACGTGGGGGTGGGGGTTGTTGTTTTTTTCTTGTAAAGCAGGCCTGTCACTGTGGAAAATGACTATGGCAGTGATAACTATAGTATTGTTAACCATTTAACACCAGAGATGTGGCCGGCGACACAGAAATAACACACTCTTTGACATACCGTAATTCTTCAACTATTTATACGATCAATGTAAGTCAGCTAATTCTGATGTGGAGTTAACGCTCACGTTGCAACACGTTTCTAACGTAAAGTGCTGCATTACAGCGCAATGCTGGTTTTCCCCACATCAGAATCAGCTGGAATGACGTTATTTTGGTTGAGGTGTTACGGTAGTCGAAAGAATGTAAACACTGGAGCTAAAAATTTTGGTGTAAAAGGGTTAATGGTGGATCCAGAACTCCTGCTTGTCTATAGTGCTGTCTAATCAGTGTTTAGTGCCAACCGGAGCAAGTGTCCATCCTATTGACTGTATGAGAGCTGGACTGAATAACAGCTCCCCCCTCGCGTTCCAGTAGGAAATACCTGCTGGCTCCAAGAAGCCAAAATCCCAAAGACTTCTATAAAGAAAATAACAGCTATTACCCAGTCATTCTATTGTCAGAATAACCATTCTTGCTCTGATACCTTTTACTAAAATGTTCTTGCTAACTCTATCTTTTTCTCGTTGTATATTTTCTTTTTTGCAAGTTATTCAAGTTATAAACATACCAATCAGATGCCTCAATAAAAGTAGGTGAAACAGTTGATTGACAGATTCTTCCGAATCTGGTAGGGGTGTGGACTTCCAACAACCCCATTTCTGATTGGCAAGAGTGGTTGACTCAGACAGATTGATGTCTAGTTCCAACATGGCAACATTCGT
This sequence comes from Oryzias curvinotus, assembly GCA_023969325.1. Classification (NCBI taxonomy): domain Eukaryota; kingdom Metazoa; phylum Chordata; class Actinopteri; order Beloniformes; family Adrianichthyidae; genus Oryzias; species Oryzias curvinotus. Next base: position 11,604,620 of record CM043714.1, on the reverse strand, counting down.
ACTACGAAAAAATGGTGACTAAATTGACTTCATTTGGTTGGAGCTGGAAATAAGTCATTTTCAATGGGGGACGTCCAAGTCTCTTGGCCCAGTTCTCATATACAATCAGTGGTCCTTATCTTCAGAGAGGCCTCTCCAACTGCATCTCCTTGGATGGTGTGGGGTGGGATGGCAATCAAGTTTACACTGACATCAAAAAGCCTCCAGCCTCCATTCTGAGCAGTTTACTTTTTTAACACGTTTCGGTTGAATATCCTCCGCCAGCTGTGTAGCAACAAGTGTGCTAGAGAATTACAAGAACAGCATGAAAAGAGCCTGATCTAAGATAACACTCTATACCTCTTCTGTCCTACTGTGTCCAGCTTTGCAGCTTCTAACGTGTGATTGAGCTCCTGTCTCCTCACCATATCCTCCTTTGTACAGTCAGAGACCATCAGCCTTTTTCCTGTTGATGTTTTATACTGGGGATAGTGTTCTTTTTATTGTTGCTTTTAATACCCTCCACTGTTTACAGAGGCTTCTTCAGGTCAAGCATATGCATCTGTGCAACGAGCAACTATGAAATGCAAACACACATTTTTCCACCTCTGCTGAATGAACGCAGTATAATGAAGCCAGAGCTTCAACAAGCTAATCCAAAGATTCTCCTAAACGTGAGAAGACTTCTTGAGTCTCTGTTTGTATTTTGCTTATTCAAATACAGGCAGGAGCCACCTGAGTGAGGCCGGATGGGTCTGGATGTGTGCTTTTTGAAAAAAGTTCCTTTTTAAGAAAGTTTTTCACATATACAAAAACAGGGGATTTCCTCTGTTAATCTGCACCATCTGTAGTTAAAAAAGACAAGATTAGACAACCCTTAAAGAGCATAAAAATTAGGACTTCTTTCTGGGCAGGCCTTCATTTTTTATCTGTTTGCACATTTCTGACATAGTAAAGAATTAAGTCTGTGGGACAGAATCAGATAGGAGGAATGAGGTGCTAACAGCCAGTACATATCCAAAGTTGTTTAGCCAGTCTGAAAGGAGATGTTGAGATCTAATACAGTTCCAATATTTGGCCTCAGCAGCATCCTTGTATACATTACTGTATTTCCTCTTAGGAATTACAGGTTTAAAACCAGCAGGAATGAATTATCTCAGTGTGAGAGCTGGCAATCACAAAGCTGAAACAAGGCAGAATGTACCATCTGTATGCATGGAGAGGTGTAGGTAGAACCAAATTAGCATATCTTGCTCACTAAATTGGGTATTACCTACTTAAAGGCTATGGCAGGTGTTTGTGTTCACAGCAGTGTTGCATACAGATATATGGTCTAGAAGTTCTAAGAGAGGTGATAGACAATCCAACTGACGACTCACTTAAGTTATTGATTTGCTAGTGCCTTAGTCACAACTACCCTTTCAGATGGATACGGGCTGTCTGTGGGCAAAAAAGGGGCAAACCTGTACGGGGCGTGAAGGTGGCCCACATGAAATGTCAAAGTTGACTGCTCAGGAACCCGTAGAGCAAAAATGTTCATGCACACTTTTTTTCTCCGGGCACGCTCTGGACGACTGGTTGTAGTGAACATTTAAACAACATGTAAGGGTAAATAAGGGTGAAGTAGTTGTGAGACGCAGGCGTGTTTTTTCAACCCTAAAGCATTAACTAATTAAACCTTTGAGACAGCTTTCTTTTGAAAATATACAAAGCTTGATCAGTGGTAGTTTTCAAATTATATTGTCAGGTTTGTTTTATTGGCAGGAAGCCTGTTTAGTAAAGTAATTGTGCTCTGCTGTAATGAGTTGTTAAACCATGACCCTTTTGATACACCTAAAAGAAAATCAATGCAGTGCCATATGTAAACACACTCCAGTAATGTTGCCTGAGTCAATCCATTCGAAATGGAAATAACTAGCCTCGCCATTTGCCTTTGCTTCCTTTTTTCTTTATTTGTTAATTTATGATGTTCATTCAGACTCACAAGAAAAAAAAAATAGCTAAGCTTTTAACAAGCACTAAGATATTCATCGCTGCCATCCAGAACAAGCCCAGGAAAGGCTATTAGTGCTCCAGGGAGCAGCCTTTGATTGTTGTTTTTTTCTATAACTAAATAATTGAAGCAGTTGCATGTAAGACAAAGTTGCACTCACGTGCTTCATTATATTTTAATCCAGTGCAAATGATGCCCTTCATAAACTTGGAATGGCCGGCCATGTCTAATCGCCCTCAGTGCAGTGATCTCTGGTAAATTTGCTCTTGTAACTCAAATAAATTACGTGTATCCTCCTGGCTTTGGCCCTTCCTTCTTCTTCAGGGGTTTTGTGATCAAACCGATGGCACATCCACATCTTCCTCAGGTCCTCTGTTCGTCTTGGAGATAACTGCTGTTGTGCTTTCACGAGGTTCACCGAGCAAGAACCAGCGCTCGTAAAACAGACCATTATAAGTCATTAGCATTTGATTATTGTGCAGTTACTAGAAAGGAGGATGGTTGAGGTTACTGGGTGTTCTCAATGATGTTACACAGACCTCCAATCAAGAATTGATGAGCTTTTTAGCTTTTCAGGTAGGGCTGGGCAATAAAATTATTTTATCAATAAATTAGAATTTGTTGTTTGAGAAGATTTATTTTTGAGGCAGTTGGATCTTTTTTTTCCAGTTCTCTGATGTCTTTGGCTTCTCTTGTTCAGAGTAAGGTCAGCTCGCCCCTTTCTCTCTACGCACAAATGTGAAAATGGCAGCTAGCAAAGAGGAGCTTTTTTTCTAAAAACAAAAACAGTTTCTACAGTTCTGTGGAACTGGTTCGGTTTAGTTATTTCAGACTTGGTACATTATACCGTACGGTGCAAAATCTTTTTGAAGGTTGTTGTTACCGAAAGAATTTGTTTCAACACAGAAGCACTCTGTCAAGTGTGAGAAGTGTTTCTCTCTTTTTCAAAGCTATGCAAAAGCTAGCAGGAGGTCACAGAATACCTGCCGCATTGTTTTACAAAGATTTTTACAGCTTCAATTTGGTGTTCAGACCAACTCTTAAAGGAGATGTTGACATCAAATATTTTTTGTGAAATATATTCTCTTTTGTAATTTTTTATTAAAGAAACTAAAGGGAGGAAGAAAAAAATCTATTAAAATCGGAAATAGAATTTGGTGTAAAAACCTTTTTTTTTAATCGATATTGCCCAGTCCTATTTTCTCGCATCATAGGGGACTTTATCAATTGAAAACCACCACTAAAGCCAAATAGCTTCCCTACCCCTAAGGCTTCTCCCTACCCCTACAGTTATCCCTCCAAAAGGAAAAATGAGGAAAAAAAGAGTGTCTTCAATTTCTGACATAACTACTGCTTCATGATGTCATCAATAGCCTCCGGTCATCTACCTTAGAGTAGGGTTGCATTGGTTTTATACCTTTAAAAAGTTATGCAAAAACAAAAACTCAATGCTTAAATTTGAAGGTAAACTTCTGTACTTCAGAGCACATCTACATGAAGAAATGGGTTTCTCCTCTGCACCACAGGTGCAATGCAGATCACCCTACCGGCAGAGGGATAGTCAGCTTCATGGCGTCTCTTTAAAAGAACACTTACAGACACCACTACAGCTTCAAATGTCCCTACAATTGGAGCAATAGGAAAGCAATTTGGATACGGCCTAACATGACTCCTTTAATTTCACTTCAAGATGGGACACTCTAGGATCTAAAAAATAGTCATATCAAAGTCAGAAACTTTACCTTCTCAAAGCAGAGCAGGAAAGACAAAAGCATCTCTTCTGTGTCCGCTGACCCCCAGCAGGTACCTCCTGCTCTTTCCTCCCTTTATATTGGCAGCTAAGTAGCTAAGGTATCTCCAAAGGTGACTGTACGAGCATTCAGTGTTCTGTCCAACCCTCCCCCAAGGCCTCAGAGAGGAGCTAGGGTTACAGCTGTCAGAAACCTGAGGCCCAATGTCTGCATCAAAAGTAAATTCCACTTAACGTGCCACATCCTTTTCTTCCATTGCTGGGGGGAGGGGGTGGGGGTTTAAAAGCCCTGACACTTCTTTATATAGCTGATGCCATGTTTGTTTGTGCTAGCTAAGAGGATAGTGTGTCTTGATGTGGGACGGTGGCATAAAGGCAACATTTGGCAATGGATGCCAGTCTCCACTCCACCACTCTACAAAAACCCCAAAGCCTCCTTTGTGGGAAAATGGGCCGTTTTGATCTCTGCTGGCTGGAGTAAACATACATCCTCCTCTACTTGTTTGTCTGTTTTGATTTTTCTGTAAAAGTGTTTTACTTAGCCTGCTGACTTCGCTGAGCTTAGAGGTCAAAAGTCACTGACATCTAGTCAAAGCATTGACAAAGTTAAGGAGGCAGGAGGATGACTGCTGTGGAAGATGAAGGCTTTCTGTGCAAATCCCCTGTAGTTCTCCTAGCCCATAGTCAGAATGAACTCCCACTGGTACGAGTTTAATATTTATTTGAGTTAGAGGGGAGATGATTCATTTTACTTAAAATCGCTGGCATAGTACAAGTGAGATCTCCCTCTTGCTGCACATTTTTTTCCTCTGATTAAAAATGTCCGCGCCCAGAGGACCTAGCTATGCCTTCTGCATCTTTTCCATTTAGTGCCAGCTCCGACTTCTTCTCCTTTCTTTTGTGTGCTGTCTCTTGCTGCAGAAGAAATTGTGTGGGTTGACACTAAGGAAGGGGTCACAGCTTTTTGATCAGTGCATTATTTAAGATCCTGCCAAGTTTTTTTTCTCTCTTTTTATTCCCTTTTAGCAAATTCATTCTTGTGGTAGGTTGAATTAAATCCTTAAGAGGAAGAAGAATGTACCATGTTTAGCCGGAGGTGGGCTGTGACTAACAAAGGAAATGTTTGGATGGACTAAAAGAAAAAGTTCAATCGTAGCTATTTTTTTATTGAGTAGTGCTTAAAGCCACCTTTCTCTTAACAAGCTGCAGTGAGAGGTGGTTTGCCTACCAAGTTTGCCTGCAGCTCTCTGCAGGGTGATTATGTCACAGCGGGCCAGTCAGAATGATGCATATCTCTCTGTTAGAAGGCAGGAAAGGCTCTGACTTGGAATATTATTATTATCTCCTCCAGGATCCTCTCCACAGCAACAGCGGTGCCGCATTGTGAGAGAAAGCTCTAGAGAATGTAGGTTTTTTTTTTTTTTTGAATAATACGGCTGTCTTTTATCCTGCCTTTCTGACACTAACATCCAGAAAAGCTGTTTTTTTTTTTTTTTTACTCCTCATCACTCTATAGATTTATTGTGTGAATGTGTTACAACTGAAGAATAATGTGAGCAGACTGAGTTTCCTGTCCGGTGACACTTTCCCACTGTTCTTCAGTGGGAAGTGGGATTTGGCTGAGGCTGTTGGCCAGCCAGTCGGGTAGCAGTGGGCTGTGACCTTAAGGTCTATCCGCCGTTTTAGCCGGGGAGACATTTGTATGGGGTAAGATAACTGTCAATAAGAAACATATGCATAAATATAAAATTGTGCGCAAATTGATATTTTGTTTTGAATACAACTCTTGCTTGTCTTGAATACGTAATTTCTCCAGTTCACAAACTGTCTAAAATACGTCTCAGGGTCACAGGTATCTACAACGAGTCCCGAAACATCAATTCAACTGAGTGAGTATGCGCTTTGAGCCTCATTCATTAAACTAAACATAAATAAACTTTAAGAATGTTATTGATCCCCTGGAAGGGAAATTATATAGATACTATAGCAGTGTTGAATAAAAAATAAAAAACAGATTGTAGCAGTAATATCCTGCCATATTTTTTTGTTGTCAGACCCGAAAGTGGTGGGAAAAAAATGCAGCAGACATCCCTCATTATGTGGAAAAAGTCCATGTTAATTAAAAAAAAGTGATAATAAGAGAATGATGAAACAAAATAAGAAAAACCAGAACAGGCAATGAGATCCCCATTTCCCTGTTGCCGTTGCTCTCCAGTCTGCCCGCCAGCCAAAGGTGGCAGGCGGCGGCGGCGGCTTGCCATCTTGTGCCCAACAGTAGCCGGGACAGGCCCTGAGATATAGTGAGTTTAGAAAATTGAGGAAAAATAAAATCAAGAAAGCTAACATGAAGCTACAGAAGGGTAACTGGTGGCCAGCCATAGCGATAGGTAAAAAGACAAAAAAAGAAAGAAAATTCATACAAAGAAAGAAAGTCTGCTATTCTGATCCTACTGTCATGTATTTATTTGTGTATTTAGTTGGATTTTTTTACTGCAGCTACAGTCAGCAGCCAGTTAGCCTTCTTTAGCTCCAAGTTAGCTAAGCTGTTTTTGTTTTGTTATCCTCTTAATATCAACCAATTATAACAGACATGAGTAGAATGTCAGCTCCTTCTTTTTGGACCATTTTCCACCACTTTTGGGTCTGAAACTATCTGCTGGTGCATTGTTGACACGATCAGCTGCTGTCGCTCGGCATGGACAACATGCAGCCGGATCGCTCTATTATGATCTGTTTTATTCTGTTTTTGCAAGTTTCTATGACCGTTCTATGCACAAAACACGTGGCCATTGACTGGGCGTTGAAAGTTTTGACCAATTAGTGACTCTGATTTGGTAGTGATATGGTAGTGGATGGCGTCCTTTTATGTATTGGAATATAGCTAGATTTGTGAGATTTGCACCACTTTAACATTTCACATTAAGCCTCTTCCAACTTTAGGTGGTGGACATGGGCAATGCTTATCACGTGCCTCGGTGTGAACGTAGCTTTTAATCTCTGTTGCAAACTGGGAGTAATGCCAAACAATAACGTGATTCTAGACTGCCAAAAGTTGATTTTCTTTAAACAAGGAAAAAAAAAACAGAAAAAAAAATTCTAGACACGTTTTCTCACGCTGAGATTATATTGCTATTGAAAAACTTACTTGAAGTTTATTTTTCTTGCAAGACAGAAAACAAATCATTTTTTCTTTGGAAAAAAAAGGTCCTTTTACTTTTGCTTTTCTAAGATTCAGTTTTAGCAGTGTACTGGGATATTCTTGTTGTTGCTGGCATTCATTTTGGCATTCAAAGGCAGCTGCACATCACTTAAGTCATTCCTCTTTTATCTAGTGGTCTTTCTCTGGTTGGTTTCCTTGTATTTTTTGTAGTTTTGCTCTAAATCCTCCATCTCAAGATGAACCTGATGCTCCCCCGAGCTAACCAATAAGAAGAGCCACACATGCTTTTAAACCACAGAGCTCAGATCTCGTGTTTCATTAATTGAGTTAAATGGATTGCAACGGTCGAGATGATTTGTCTGTCAGCTCTTATTGCTGCAATTTAGACTGTGCCTCATTGCATTATGCCACTTAATGAGAGCCCTCAGCAGATGTTTTGTCTCTGCTGGTATTAACATGCGCAGGTTCACTTAGGAGGAGAAAACGGGGATGAGTTAACACTAATTTCCCCGCATTTTCATAAATGAATTTCCCTGCTCTTGAATCCTCACTTGTTTTTACGTCACACCGTGGGGATTTGTGATCTCATCCATCCCCTTGCCACATCGCCATCCTTCACGTCGGGCCCTTCCGGTGGAGCCGGAGCAGATCTCTGCGCTCTCTGGTGAAATATGTCTTCTTCTTTTCCCTTCATTTCGCCTTATCTGGTTAGTGCTGGCTGTGGGCCTGCAGCAGCGCTGATTTGTGACCCTCTTCTGTCTGCCGCGACTAGAGGCTTTGATGCAATGTGTGCCTCTGCCCTTCTCCCCACTGATGAAACAGGCCCCTGCATTCCCCTGATAGACTGCTAATTTGTATACTAAACTGACAGGCAGCCATGATAAGGGCTAGCAACTGCTGTGCAGCCAGGAAGGGAGGGAAGAGTGATAGTGCGGGGTGCAGTAAGCACCAGCTAGAGTAATATTTTACACAAAGCTTGAGCCCCTGTGCTCTTCTATCAGCATTCATTTCCTTGCGTCTGTTGCTAGGGGGAGATGGAGCAGGAGTTTTCAACCTCGTGCTTCGTCATACACACACAAGCATTTATACCTACGTAGGAAAAATGGCACTTGGGGCTAAGCATAAAGAGATCTCTGCGCATATTGCAACCCTGCAAGGGGAGACCACTCCATTCCATTCCACGGTCAAAGAGGAATTCATTATCATTGTAACGATGCTCCGGTTGAGGCTGGTTGACAGTTGCGTGGGATGTTTCCTCATTCCCACCATGTTTGCAGGGGGTTTTTTTGGGTCTTCCTGGCACCACACCTGTTCTGACAAGACACGAGGGAAGGCATGGGAATCAAACGTACGTTAGACGCCGTCTGTTCCCCAGGAAACATTAGCACTGCTGCGACTTATAATAAACGACCACTTGGGAGGTCATTAAATTTCTGGGGCGGTGTGAGGACAAACGCTGGGCGAGTAATTAATTTGGCCTTGTCCACTGCAGCCCCTCTGAACAAGTCTGGGAAGGGAAAGGTGACTGCGGTGTAGGTTGCTTCTGCACAAACAAAAGATCAACAAATAAAAAAATGAAAGCAAATATAGAGGAATTGTCTCGCAGTGCACTTTAAAGTCTCCCTGATAATCTTTTGATAATTTTTAAAATCGTAACCAGTTATCGTTTACATATGGTGTCTTTTCTAGCCAAAATATGAAAATCTATGTTAGTTTTAGGACATATTTTTACACAGCAACAGTAGTTAGAAATTAGATTTAGATTAGAAATTAACCCTTTAACTGTAGGCAATACCGTTGGTGCAGAGCAACCCCGCCCCCACTTCCCGTCATTCATTTTTTTTACATTCTCTCCCGCTAGTTTACCATCCCTCACATCCCCAATCTTAGATACCGGTGCAACAAAAATGGCGAGCCAGATACCAGCTCAGACGAGGAAAACAAAGACGAACATCGATCTAGTTGTCTACAAGTGAATGTATCAGAATGGAGCAGAGCAGGGAGCTTTTGGCCCGCCCATCCTATTTTCCACGTCACAAATGAGCTCTTTTTCAAACCGCATTTTTTTCATCTGTTTAGGATTCATAATGATTTGAATAAAGAAATTTAAGTTTAAGATGTTGTAGATGTTAAAAACACCATTTTCATCAGAGTGAGTCTTTGAAAAAGTGGATATTGTGGCTAAAATAGGTAAGGTGGGTTGTTGGTTTAATTCCTAACCATGATGGTTTACATTTCATTGTGTCTTTGTGTCCTTGGGCATGGCGTACAACACCACATTGCTCCATTGCACCATAATGTTAGTGTTAAAGACACCAAAAACAGCATTATCCGGGTCTTTAAGGCTCTCCACCAATGGCTTGTTCTAAATGGACAATGGTGCAGCTGGTCTGATTTCCAGCAACAAACACCCTGTCGTCCTGGTAACACCCTCTGAAAACAGGGAGGATGCCAAACATCAGGTGACAATGAATGGAAAATTGGAAGAAGGGCGCTGAAGGAGGAAGTTGACAGTGATGAAACACCAGGCAGGGAAGCAAATTAGCACCGGGGGTTTGTATGTGCATGGGTGTGTGCAGGTAGGCGGAAAGTTCAGTCTGGGTAAAGGAAGATCTTTATATGTCGCAAAATGCACTCTCGTGTTTTCTCCTGCCCTTGCATTTCCTTCCACCATTTTCTCAGGAAGTCTTTTCGTACGACATCAGTGTTAAAGTAGTCGTGGACTCACGGTGAACCGCTCCATTCATCCAGGCATTTGACTAACACAGGACTTGTCTTTCATGAGCCTGGATCCTTTCTAGCTTTTTTTCCTCTTTTGTTCTGCCCATCAAATGTAATTTTGTCATTAAGCTCTGAGTCATGTAACACTCTCCTGTTGGAATAAGGGGAATCTCATTTTAAAACCTGTTGGCTCGCGTCGAGTTAGCGTTTTTTTTGTGTTACGCGTTAAGATGAGCCGCCTATCCACTTGTCCTACTGCAGCCTGTCAGGAGCATTGCTTGTGCCAAATGACTCAGAACTAAATTGTAATTACAGTCTTTATGGAGTAAGCCCACAACAAAGTCAGCTAACAGGTTTCTTTGTTTCCGCACCGCAGCTGTTGTGATAGCACTGTCAGTTTGCTTAAAAAAATGATACCAGGAAAGGGAAGGGAAGGGCCGTACCTCTTTTTACAAGGATTAGATGAGCCTGTCAGGAATTTGCTGGTGTTTGGTCTAGGTTTACCCAACCTCTGACTGGGAGATTTCTTCCTTGCTAGAAGCTTCTCTCAGCGCGGTGGAATGCAGGGCATGCGGCAGGAGCTGGCAGATGAGAGGTAGAAGGGAAAGCTTGGGGATCATTTTGATAGAAAGCGTGCAGGGGCTGCAGTGCGGTGGGTGTTGGGGAGGGAAACCGGTCTCTCAGCAGGCTTTACCTAATGAGGTTAATTGAATCTGGGTAATTGCTGACCTTCCTGTCTGAGTGAAATCACAGTCTTAACTGATCAATGCTTTTCATACATTTCTGCCTCAAGGTCGTTCACTTGATTACACTGCCCTCCCTCGCAGGCTGCATTCCCTCATTCTGGTGGCCCATTGTACAAAGATTAAGCGTGGAGGCGTTTTAACACGAAAAGAACGCAATTAAGCTTGTCTCTGAATTTCTAAATTAATTAGCTTGCTGCGTTGTGCAGTAAAAGCAATGTGGACATGGAGAGTTTCCAAAGATCTTTCTCTTTTTTTTATTTTATATTTTTTTGCTTCAAATGCATTTGCAGTAAATGTCTCACTTGCTTCTCCTGCTCTCCCTCTGCGGCTCTCTTATCATCTGGAGATTTATGCAGCCAATAAGTCACTGGTCTTCTGGGAAGTTGTGGGCTTTTTAAAACAAACAGCGGTGTAATTTGTAATTTGGCATTCGCTAAATCTGGGAATTATTGTTCTGCATGTGGCGCTTTAGGGAGTTAGCACTCTAATGGCGGGTTTACTGGCCAAGCTCCCTCCCTGGACTCCTTCCTAGTCCCCCCCCCCCCTTTCCATTCCTTTTACGCCTGCCGAGGAAACGGGAGGATTTCACAGCTGCTGAGAGCTGAGCTACGGCTGGGCCCTGTGACCTCCTCTTTTCTTTCCCTTCTTTCCTCCCCCTATCCAGCAGCCTCTTTCCTCGGGGAGCTCTTGTGTGTCTCAGAGGAAGCTGAATCATAAAGCATGGCTAATGAATAGAATAGGGAAGGAAAGCTGAGGCCTGCTGACGGCCCTCCAGAGGGGAGGCCTGGCCACCGAAGCCCCAGGCTCAAATAGCAGACGGCCCTCACAAAGGTCAGGCTTCCTGCAGCCTGCTCCAAGGGCTTTTGGCTCCTAGGCGATGTGGCTTAAATTCCCCCAATATTTTTTTTAAAATGGTTTTATGCCCCTGTTTCTTTTGAAAAACTTGGCCTCTGCTCCTTTTTTTCGATTTCATTGTCTTTCACAGATTTCCCTTCTGTCTCATCTTGCTCTGTCTGTTTGTAATGGCAGTCAGGATTGCCTCAACAAAGAGAGTGCAAAGAATTTGTTCTACATGACCTCTGCACACCACAACCGCAGGCAGCTTCGGGCTGCCAGCAGCACAACCCTGCAGAAAAATGTCAACCTGACCAGCAAAACTTTCAACAGAAAGTCCTATAAAAACAACAAGCTGCCAAGCTACTTTGACATGCCTTCTATAAAGTCCTCCTGCAAGCCGGCCTTGTAATTGTGGATTAGGTTACTGACTCATCCAGACTTGGCAGGTGCAAAACAAGCCAAAATATTGGTTGTTGATCTTACGTGGAATACATTTGGAGGATAAAACAACTCACTGCACCTTGGAAATATCCAGAAAAATAATGAGGTGTAGGTCATCCTGACAAACGATAAACAGGAGCTCTCTGTTCAGGCACATGTTATGTCTGTTTCTGTCTGTACAGCCGCTCCGGTAACTCTTTTAACTGCTGCAGTGAGTTATCGCCTTACCAAGCAGGTCTTTTCTGATTTTTTGTGACCCCCCCGCCACACTAAACGAGACCTCGAGCCAGCTCCCGTGTCCATTTGACAAGCTCCATTGCATTCGGAGCCCACATTTTTCCTTCCAGGGGCTGCAGGGCTGTGATTCAAGGTTGAGGCTGCACTGCTGCAGAGCCCAGGCTTGGTACATAGAGCATTTGATGCCATCCAAAGCTAACAAAGAGCCTGTGTTGTAGTGCAGCACCCTGGTTCTGGGAGACTGAAGGAGGGCAAGGTAAAAAAAAACAACTCAATTTTTCCTTTATAGTCTCACACTTTGTCTTAAGTAAGTGGAAAAAGGAAATGTTTCCTCTCTGCGGGCTGTTTGCTTTCCTTTGAAAGTTCCATTTCTCAACACCAAAGTATTATTGAACTTTTCTTATTGTGTAGGATTGTGGAAGCTGATAAAAGAGACATCAGCAATGCGGTTTTTGTTGAACTCATAAATGCATGCAAATGATCCAGTAATATTTTCCTATTTTTCAAAGCATCACATGCCAAAAGAGAAAAGAATGGAAAAGAAGAAGAAAATCACTAGAAAGCTGTAAAATTATCTGTTCATGCATCAAGTCATTTTTAGTTAAACAAGGAGTTAAAGAATTCCAAAACATGAGAATTGGAAAATGGAAAAATAAGCTAAAAAAGATAACTGTTATGCTACGTTTACACCACCCTGGGCAACACACATTCAAGTGACCACTTCCAATGACAAATCTATATAAACACATGTAAATGCATATCTTAGGCTTCCATGTGAAAAATTCTCACATTTATGCATCGCTACGTAAGTTTTATGTCTGTTTTCGGGCTTTACGTACAAAATGTACAGCACGTCTGTCATCAGTCTTGTCTTTGTCGCTCATATTTCGGAGCAAGTCGCAGGTGTTGGACGTGACACATCGCTGAAGGTGCGAGTTTTTGTTTGGGCTCATTTCCCTCAGACAGGATATGAAGACGTGCAAACATTGGACAGAAGAAAAATCAGGAGGTCTTGGAAAGAAGAGGGTGTCCTCAAAGCACTTGTGAAGAAGTAACAGGGATGCCAAGGACAGCCATCTGTGTTTACAAAATCCTTTGCTTTCTTTTTCAGTCTCTCTTGTACTCCTCTCAGATTCACTGTTCATTCTTTGCATATGCTCTCTTTGTGCAGCATGGCAGTTGAGGACACTTGAGCCCTTTTCGGTGGAGCATATGTTCAGCTCTCGCAGATTTTTACAAGTTTAGAGCAGCTAAAGCAACGGGATGTTGCCATTTCAGACCGATCCCCATATATTGGTTCAAATTTCAAGCGGAGGAGGGTTGTTTATTGAAAATATTTTACTCCAGTAAGTTTTACAACACCAGGTTTTGCATGGATTTACTGCTTTTGTTTAGTGGGATGTTACTCTCCAAAAATGAGTGTTTAGATTTAGGTTTGTTTGACAGTCTGCTCAGATCTAATCTAAAGCAGGGAGGGAAAGCAGTTCTTAGTTTACACACATTTGCCTTTTATAGACCCAACGTGGTTATAATCCACAATCATTCCACCCAATAGCCAGATGATGCTAAATCTATTAAATCCAGACTTTTGGATGTTTCTCAAGTTCTGTTCATGAGGTTTGCTTTTTCTTTCATTAACACACCACTGGATTCTGTGATTTCTTAGCAGCAGGTTTTTCAGCAGCCTTTGTGCTCTAATGCTGCACAGCCATTTTACCAGCTCTGTCCTTGACGTGCTTCTTCAGAGGGTTTCAGGTGGCCCAACAGTGCCACCTAATGTTACCTTCCCTGGAAAAGCCAGACAGAGACTGTCTGGAGAGCTCCTTTCTTTTTCTGATTGGGGATGGGTGAATTTTTTTTTTTGTCTTTTGTCTTTTGTAAGGCTGTGAGTTAAGTTGAGGTTTTTACTGTTCATTAGTTTGATAAATGCTCTACGATGTGTGCAGCATTGTTTGGTCCAAAGAAAAACATCCGCCTAATGTCTGTTTTTTTGTGTTTGCAGGTATCTGATGTAGGATCAGAGAAACTGTTTTCTCCAACCGCACCTAAAGGTAAGATATCAGCTTCCTGTTTTTATTCATCTTGTTGCATTTATTTATTCTTGTAACAACAGGATTGTGTAAATTGGTCCAATTATCAAACTTTCCGAAGCTGCCGTTCACATTTAAATGTGAGTAGATGTAAACAAACCATGATTACTGGATATGCTTTTTTTGTGTGCCTGGGTGCATAAGTGGCATTTTTGGACAGCCCTGCCAAAGGCTTATCCCTCCTACATATTGGTTCATTAGAGGGGATTTAGAGCCTCCCTGCCACATGCTCCCACAAATGGGAACTTCCCCTCAGGCAATACAAGCTCTCTGACAGCAGGTCTGGGCCATAATGGATGCTAAAGAAAACAGAAAAAGCTTTGTCAGGCCCCTAGACAACACAAACTTTACATGTGCATTCACACATGCACACATGTAGATGATCAGCTATTTGCTTATGCATGATCAAGGACACTTGAGGTGTGATTTCTGCGCCTTTGCGTGCATTTGGTGGCAGACATTTGTTGGTATATCTGGCGAGTTACAGGCGTCGTGCAGGCACAGACTGTTGGCAGCACCTGAATATTTACGAGATGCAATGACGCTTGGCAGGTCAGAGCATGGGTAAAGGTGTCAAGCTGTGGAAGGCGAGGACGAGGGGAGGTGGAGAGAGGTGCTCTCAGGCTGCTCATGACAGATAGCAGCATGCAGACCATGTCCCCTCTGGGCAGAAACCAGGATGGAGGCCCATTAACAGAAGCCGAGGGGGAAGCAGAGGGATCTGCTCACTGTACGCGGTGGCCAAATGAGGAGAGAGGGTCATGTCTGCAGACTTGACAAATAGATCAGTATGCCTCAACTGGGAACCATTGGGTTTGGTCTAATCTGTGGTGTCTATCCATCCATCCGTTGGATAATGGGCGGATCTATCTTGTCATATAAATAAATGTGCTTTGGCTTTTTTTTTTAAACTGTCAGTTTAATTTTAAAAAACAAATTTTCCTCTGCTTAAAAAAGTACTGCGCTGCCTGTCTTTATCTTTAGCAAAGTTCAGGTGGATCAGTTTAGCTCAGCTCTAGCTTCATCTGCTGTATGGAAAAAAGAAACCAGGACAGCTACAAGTGTGATAAACGTGAGAAATAGACAACTATTGCTCAGTCATTCTATTTGTCAGTATAATCATTCTTGCTTTTCTACCTTTTTTTATATGTTTGTACTAATCCTAAATGATTTTCATAATATTTTTCTGTAGTGTAAGCTATTCATGTTGGCCAATCAGAAAGTTTTAATTAAAATTACTGCATTTATCGGACTAAAAGTCGCTCAATATTATAATTTGCAGCATACAAAAACATGCACAATAAAGAAGAAAAAAAGCATCTATATGTCACACTGAAATATAAATTGCACTTTTGGGAAAATTGTATTCAACAAAATACAGTAACAAGAACGGGCTTTTCATCTTGAAAGGAAAATTATAATAATGGAATTGATGGCAAAAATAGACTGAATCAGGGCTGGGCGATATGGCAAAATAAAACCCGGATAATTTTTTTAATTCTTTTCATTTTTTCTTTTTTTGTTTCCCCCTACTTAGGAAAGCAATAATACATGGCAGACACTTGCAATTTGCTTTATTTTCAACACAAGAAAATCAGCCCCCATTCTGGATAATATAAAAAAGAACTCACTCTTGGAATCAAAGTTAAGTATATGATTTTTCTTCTTCTCACTCCTTTTTGGACTCGTGTTTATATAATTTTTGTCTTGTTTTTGTCTTATTTTGTTATTCTACACTTGTTTTCACTTGTCCAAAATAAAAAGGTTACTTCCTTAAAGTTCCAGCTGTGTTTTCAGTCACACTTTGTAGTCTAGACTAAAGGCCCGTACACACCGGGACGAATATTCGCCAGGCGTTATTCGCCAGCGTTTTTCGCCACGTCTTTTGTGTTCACACCCAGGCGATTTTCGCTGACGATGAGCCGACTGAACATGCAATTTCATTCCCTGACATTAGATGGCGCTGTACACAAGGTAGTCGCTTGTCACTCAGAAGAAGAGAGCCAGTATTAACGCGCTTGTCAGAAGAACATGGTGAGTTTTATCGACTGGTACAAGAGCTGAAAATGTTTAATGAGCGTTTTCGGGGATATTTTAGAATGTCCGTCATTATTTCTTTGCGGCAGTGTAGCCGCTACTTAGCGTCTATCTTCTTTGCTGGTATGTGTGCTCAGAAAGGCAGTATTGTCTTTGAGCGCCCCCAAGTTGTGTTTTACTGTAACTTCAGAAGCTCCAGACACGTGAGCAAAAGCGCCATTCTCATTGGTTGAATAGATTTCGACGCGAGGCGTCAAAAAGAAAAAACGAACCCGAGGCGTTTTTTTTTTTTGACGCTTTGACGCGTGGCGTTTTTTCGCGTCGGTGTGCACACTCTCATTGGTGCCCTTTGTTTAGTCACGAGGCGAATTTCGCCGGCGAAAAACGCCGGCGAAATTCGTCCCGGTGTGTACGGGCCTTAAAATGAGACAAACATTCACCTTAGAGTAGCAGCATTTTCTAAAAAGTTAACAATACAGCTCATATCTGGGGTCTAAGGTTTTAATTCAATTAATAAACCCCGTCTTCTCCACGGAGAAGATGATGAAGCATCAGGAGTCATGGTCAACGCCCCCCCCCTCCCCCCCCCGCGGCCGCCTCCTACAAAAACAAAATCCTACGGCAGCCGCGTCGCAAATGAATACACAGGTAATAATTACAACGCAGTATTCTTTATTAACAAATAACAGTAACAACTAACTAACTAACTAATGAACTAACAATACAGGCGTTGTAGAATGAGTATATGTGTGTGTGTCAGGGCGCGTGCATGTGTAAGAGGACTGGGCGCGTGCCACGCGAGCGCGCGTGAGAGCCTTTGACTTCGATGGGCTTTAGGCAGCGTGGGGTCTCTCTCTTCCTCCACGTCTGTGGCAGCAAACCCATAACAGTTCCAAACAACAGATGATTTTAGTCCTTTCTTGGGAACAAACTGCCCACTGTCACCGGTAGCCATGCTGTCGCTAGCTGCTTCGTGTGTCGATTGTCGCGTGTCGCCGTGTGATAATAAAGTTACGGAAGCTCTGGGGAGCCAAAAATGCGCCACATAAAAACTCGATTTAGTTATTTTTGAAATCGCCCGTAACAAAAAATTCGAATTAATTCATTTGATCGATTTATCGCCCAGGCCTAACTGAATCAATGCACGCTTCAATAGTATAACAGTATTTAGCTTCATGAAATGTAGGAGGCATGTAGTTTATTAGCACAACATTTAAGAAATTATTCAGAAAACCACAGATCATAAAAGACATGCTGATGTCAAAGGAAAAATGGTCTTTTATTGTAGTATTAGTTGTTTGATATATGCCTCCCCATATCCTCCCCATACTGATGCAAACACCTGCAGAGCTCTCTAGCGATTGTTGCTATTTATTTTCAAAAATCACATATAAGTCGCACCTCTGGTCAAACTGCAAAAAAAATCAACTATTTCTCCTAAAAATACTGTAGGGGCTCTCCTCTCACATCAAACATTCAAAACGTTTGGCAGATTCTGTTGTTAGGTGTGTACCTACAACAAGCTCACTCCTGATTGGTGAGAGTCGTTGCCATAAAAATGTTGACTCAAAATGACTCAGACCAATCACTGATTTCTGATGATTTCTGGTTCTAACATGGCGCCATCCGTACATTGAAAAAATGGGAACTGAATTGACTTCATTTGAGATCAGATGTAAGTCATTTTCTGTGGGTGATACCACACTTACTCAGTCCGGTTCTCATATACAGTCAATTCCTGTGACCACCATCAGCAACCTGAAGAAAGCATTAGAATAATTCTGACGATATAGCAAACAACTCCAATGTTAATCTTCTGTGACACTTGACACCCCCCTTCGCAGAGTGTCCTGATAAAAAGCAGGTACCACCACTCCATTTGCTACGAAGGAGTGCTACTTTGGCTAATGCGCAAACAGGGAAGTGGATTATGTCTGCGGAATTACATCCAGACAATCCAATCAAAGTCTTTCCTGATCATCACACAGATCAAGTAGATCCTGTTTGGGTGATGCAGAAGAAGAGAACCAGATTAGGGGTTAGAGAGGGTAAGGCAGCAAAGAAGTCTGCATTTCGATGAGACGAATGGGTGAAAAAGAAGCCATCGCACTAAAACCTTGGAGCTGCTAGCCAGCCCTCATCTGGCATTCCAGTGTAGTTGTTTGGAGCTGTTAAGAGATTTCTAGGACAGTGTTTGTTCTTGGCATTGTCTGTTTTGTGCGTGTGGATAATGCGTGTAATACAGACAAGCCCACAGGCTGTTTTCCTCTGGTTTAGAATGCACCAAAGCGGCGAATGCGTCCCATTACCGGCTGCAGTTGCGGCCCTGTGGGGCCGATGAAAAGCCTTTTTTTCCCCTCTGATCATCAGGCCTGTCAAGCTGTTAACTTGGTAAATTTTCTGACATACGCAAACAAAAACATTACCACTAAGTTAATGTTATGTGATGATGTTTGCTTTGCTTCACTGGATAATGAATGCTTCTTATTCTTTCATCAATTCCTTTTGTTTTCAATGTTTTGCTCCTCTTTTTTGTTGTTTGTTTCAGTTGTATTTTGGCGAGTGGATATGGGTGCAAACAGTTGAGGTTACTTCTTACACAGGCCCACAGACTGTCATGTTAATGAGATGGTTGGGGGTTCATAGAGAGAAGGGGAGACCAACACTGTAATCAGTGATGGCAAAGCACTGTAATTATGCAAACGGAACAGGGTTTTGGGCAAAACCCAGACACTGCTGCCTTTTCTCTCTTATATTTACTTTTCATCATCTCTACATCACCTGCCTGACAACCTGTTATTCATGCATGCAAGTGCTGATAATAGCACGAGTTAATGGTATCTGTAATAGTACTGCACAGTGTGTAATTCTCTTTTGGTGTTTTCTACTTTAGAGCTAGTACAAGTTTAGTCCGTGTTGGTGGTTATGATGTAGGAAGCTGCAAAAAAAGGGCAAAACATTATCTAACAGTTGTTTTTTTGTTTACTTTATGTCGTAAACCTCCTGCAAATTATTGATTTTCTGGAGGATGGCATGTTTAAGTGGAAGCGCTGCAGAGACTTTTGCTCCACTCGGGGCTGCTTTTATTGAATCGCAGGTCAGAGTTTATTCTTGTCACTTGCCCGAAGGCGAATGAGAAGCTAAATGCAGCTTGTGAGCACCTCCACAGAACCCAGATGAAGACTACTGGCAGGTCTTCCTGTGACATTCCACCGTGTCGGGTCTATAGACGTGCTTGCAGGTTATCACCTAGCTGTTGGTGCTAAAAACACCTGAGAAGAACTCATTGGAATCTGCATTAACTGTGTGTTGAATGTTACATCAGTTTTTTTAAGCAATCAATGTGTACACTGGGGCTGCACAACACGAGGAAAACTTGCGATTTGCGATAATAGTGATCAATATTGTGATGATGATATGACTTGCAACACATGAAGAAATGGCAAAACAAAAGACAACTATTGCATCATTTCCATTTTACTATAACTTTTTTATTTAAATATTTTTTAACATATCTTAAATTACACACCAAATGACCTACATCTACATAGGAGGTAGGCGTCTAACATCAAAGTCTAACATCATTTGATTGGTCACCTACATAAAGGGATTGGTCGCATGTGTAAAGAGCTTTATTTGATTAACATGTGTTTTGGGTCTTTTGACATTGTGTCATTTTTCTGATGATGGGGGACATATTTAAAGAAAATTACGCTAAAAAAGCATTTCTAAGTATTTGTTTATTTAAGCTTGTAGGTGTAGGACTTTCAATTGTCACAACACAAACTCTACTCTCTTCTACACAAACGCTTTATTCTGATGCATCCACTTACAAACAACTAGATCCATCTTGTCTTCTTTTTTTTGTCAGAGCTGGTATCTGGCTCAAAACCAGCTGGATAGGGCCAATATTGCTCACCATTTTTGTTGCACCGGTAATGTTATCTTGGGGTTGTGACAGGCTGTAAGCTAGCGGGAGAGCGCGTAAATAATGGGATGATGGGATATGGTGGCAGGTTTACTCCGCATCAACAGCCAGACGAATTTCCAATGAACTACTGACGCTGTACAGAAACTATATCCTAGAAAACAATTGTTTTTTTTTATCATTTTGGCTGAAAACAGCATAATCATAATGAAAAGACCACTGGGAAGGCTTTTGAAATAGATTAAAAGATGATCGGAGTGGCACTTTAAGATAACTATCTATCAGAGTTTATGGATTCTTTTGCGATACGCATATCGCACAGGCTGATATTGCGTTTACAATAAATGTTTGTATTTTTTGTGCAGGCCTAGTGTACACAATTCTTCATCAGCCCTTTTGTGAAGCACTGTTGTGCAGACCAGCCAAGCTGTGATAACAAACCCACACAATGTACCTTCCACCAGACAAACCTGAGCATCTTGGGATAGCAGGGGAAAGATTGGTCGAAAACCCATTTCTGAAGTGGATTTGTGCCCTTGTAATCCTGATTAATTTTGACCCGTTGTGCTCATTTTAAACAGAGCATTACAGTAAGCGTGAACACAGCAAGCTCCAGGGCGAAACTAGGAGCTTAGCGGCTTTGGGAGGCTTAGCTGCAGATGGCATTTTAAGCCGGACTTAATAAATTGTTTCCATTAAACTTACCGGCCCACACGTACTGGATTAGACCAGCGGAACAAAGGAGGAGGAAAGTGTGCAAAATGGGAGAAGTGGAAAGAAGGTGCCAGCATCTGCCATCATGCAAATCTGACTCTGTTAGCATCTCTCTGAGGTCACATAAAAGGTGAAGATGAGGTTACTGTTGTGTTAAGGGAGATGGAGGCTCTCTGACATGAAAGTTGCCCCTCACTTAAGCTGTCGCTCATTGGAGATGCAGGGCCAGTTTGCTTAATTGACACTGAAGTAAACAAACCAAAAAAAGTGTATGAACAACTTGTCAACAGTGGAATTAAGGCTTATCCCTTAACTGTTGTTTATGTATAAACACATTACCAATGCTGTAGCTTAAGGATTTAGGAGCAGCCCATGCACGTGCTTGTTATTGTGTGTGTCGTTTTACTCATACCCATCTGCTTTTATAGGAAATCAATTCCTCATGGTAGGGCCCCACCTCTCAGTTTTCTTTCTTTAGACTGCCCCCACTGTACCTCTATCCCCCATTGGCTCGTGGCTTACTCCCTAAGCTCTCATTATGTGCTACACAGTCCAGGGTCCCTGTGTCGAATCGCTAATCAACCACCCTGTCTGCAGGCCCGCTCTCTCAATAGGTGCTGAGTGGCCTTTGTTCCACCAGTGCTGTTTGCTGCATGTCAATAAAAGGGCTATGGTCTACATCGTCATCTCCTCCTCTCCCATTATTTGGTCCAGCCAGAGCTACAGGGCTGATCCTGCACTGGAAGCCTCCATAAAAATGAAATGTAGCAGCACCTGCTGGATTCTGAAAGGACGGTGATTGGAGAGGGTGCAGCAAGGTCAGGGGCAGGGGGATTGAGGGCAGCTCACGGGACAGTGAGGTGGATGATGGAGCATGTTCGCATTTGGCCGAACGGCTCTGCTCTGGCCGGGTCAGCGTAATGTATCGCTAACCTCGGCTGCCAGAGTGACTGCTGCAGCCTCTTGCCCATTAAATAATGAATTGAGGTTGACCCTCTGAACAGCTAATAAGCTTTTCACTTCTGCTGAAACACGATAGACTGAAAGTAGCCGGAAAGTCATGGCAGGCTGACTTGTAAGAGGACCAAAACAACCAAAACTATGAGGCTCAGTAAGCAAATGGAGCTGATTGGTAGGCGTAGCAGCTATTAGACTCCTAGGCCCTAAACCCACCTTTGAACAGCTGCTGTGTTTTGTTTATCAAGTTCCAACAATTACTACCTTTAGCCGTAGCGCCAGTTTTCCTGAATTGATGAGTAGTGCCAGAGATAGAGCAGTCAACCTCTGATCAGAAGAGTGCAAGTTCGGTGCCCTTCTATGTGTCAAAGTGTCCTTGGGCAAGACACGGAACCCCACATTGCTCCTGGTGGATATAGGTATGGGTCAGGTTGCAACCAGTTTTTAGTTTTTCAGTTTTATTTAGTCAACACTTGTATTGATGATTTCTTAAACTGTGTAAACAATGATACTAAAACTCACTCAAACAACTTGGGTTGCAAATGGGGAGCAAAGGTTTTTGCTGCCCCCCTTGGGCTAGGAAATATTTTGTCTTTTCTTCTCCAAATTTTACAAATAAATACATGTTTGTCAAGAACATTTCTTGCAGAAAAAGTATCGAGGGCCATGGTGGGTGCTGCCCCCCCGTAGCACCCAAATTTGGAGAAGAAAAGACAAAATATTTCCTAGCCCAAATGCTTTATTGTATTTAAGATTATTATGGGTTATAGCCACAAAACAGCTGAGTGGTTTGTTTTGGTACGAAACAGCTCCTATTAAGTGCTCTTCGTAGATAGTGCTAATGCTGGTGGTGCAGCCGCCCTTGTCGGAAAGATGAAAATAAATAGGCGAAGCTGAACAGAGATAAGACACACATTTAATTATTAATTGAGCCATTACTGACGGAGATTGCCTTTTTTGATTTAAAGCAGCAAGGCCTGCTTCAGGGACCGAAAAAGCAATTACAGAATTCCCAGCTTGCACTGCTGCTGCCCATCGTTCAACATGTGCTGCAAGAGAGGTGTGAATGGAGACAAAACGCCCCCACACACACACCCCAACTCACACACATCGTGTCACACTGTGTTGTTCCATAAATTATTTGAATTCTTCAATATTTATGGCTTTTTAAATTATGATTACCCTGTCATGTAGTATTTATGTAGAACGCCAGACTGTCAAAGAGATCAAGCCACATCACCCACAAGCGCACTGCGGTCTGGCACCTTGAAAAACTGACTGGAAATAATGATTTGGTTCTATAAGATTCCGGAAGTGATTTCAAAGCTTTTACAAGCCTATTTTTTAAAGGCGGTCATGATTTTCTATGCATGGCAATTAACTGGCTTGTAAAGTCATTGCTAATATTTCACACTGACTCCGTGCACTCTGTGGGCTCCCTTAGAGCACGATTATGTCCATTAGAAAACATGCCTGCTCCGAGCAAAAAGCCCACAGCGCATAAAATATTAACTTGGCATCCGTTAAAGCGTTTGGTCACTAATTGATTTTCATACGAGAAACAGGAGCACTGTTAAGTGTTTCGTAACATGTCAGGGCGCTTGACACCCGTCACTCAGCTCCATCAACCCATGTCATCTGTGCCAGGAAGCCGATGGGTGGCGAGCGGCTGTGACAGTAAATGGGAGTCGCACTGAAAGGTGGATGAGAAGGGTCCATTGTGTGGCTGTGTGTTCATTGACTGAATATGGATTCGGCTTTATCTGTGGAGAGGGAGTAATTACAAAATCACTAAAGGCTGTGAGGAACATTTATGACAGATTAGCAAAAATGTTATAAGGCTTTTGTCTTACATGTTTGTGCTTTATAATGTATCAGATGTTGTCGAAGACAATATTTTAGTCACACGCTTAAGTTTGTAGTGGGATCTTATATTACTTTCTTACTTTGAGTTCTTTCCATCTACTACTGAACTCACCTATGAGCAGCTGAATGGGTCAGTTGGCTGGACTGGCCCAAGGAAAAACCGGGGTTCATTTCAAAGGGGGGACGTGAAGAGCTTCATCCGGTGTGGGTCCTTGGGCAAGAACCTTTACTCTACTGCCCAACTATGTAGCCACAGGGAGGCCCAACTCTTGGTCCCCCTATGCTGGTCCCCAGCCCAGATAAAAGACAGGGTTCTGTCAGGAAGGGCATCTGGCACAAAAATCTCTTAGGGCCGCTTAGGGTAAAGGTTTGGACCAAGAGGCCCTGGCTGCAGACATCAACGGCGAGAACTGAAACTCCTCAACCAGAATCGGAAGTCTCCCCATATTGCTTGAAAAAGACTTTATTCTAACTGGCGACCCTAAGAGTTACAGCTTTTCCCATTTTAAGCTTTAGTAAAAGTTTTTTTTTTACAATTCTGATAAGAATAAGTTGTATAATTTCCGCTCCCAGCCAATGATGCCAAACACCATCTTGTCTGCAGCCAGGTCCCTCTTGTTTGGAGGTGCCCTTCTATAGAAAATGTTTAAATTCTTTATTACGATTTGCAAAACTAGTTCCATGTCCAATGATTAAGGTTGTCCATTGGTGATACCTTTTAAAAATGTTTTCAAAAATTACATTTGATCTTACAAGACATTAGACCACTTTCATGGGTAATTTGATTGCATTATAATACTGTATTCCTGAAATCTGATTGGCTGACCTGACTGTTCCTTTTTAAGGCAAGAGGCATTTGACAAAATTTCAAAATCACCTGATTCAAAGTTAATGGGAAGCTGTCGTGTGAGCCTGTCATTAGAGGTGGATAATCTCTCACAGATGATCTGCAGCTGAACAATCTTACTAATCAACTTACATTGGCTGTTCTTTCAACAAAGAAATGGATCTGAATTGAATGAATGTAGGTCTTTTTTTTAACAAGGAAAGAGAAAAATAGAGAGGATAACTCTAGAGAGCAGCAGCTCTCATCACATCTTCTGTCTAATCTTAATCCTCTTCCTCCTCCAGTGGAAACGCAGCCAACAACATTGTGGAAGGCATTTTTACTGTTTACTTATGAGAATACACAACCAACGTCTTATCACCGCTGTCAGGCCTGAAATGCAGAGCGTGACGCCTGTGATCACTTGCAGGTTTTTCTTGTTTTTTTTAATCCTTTATTCCCAGCTCCAGTCATTCTGCCAGCAGGACCCACACCCCACCCCCACCCCACGTTTGTTTGAAGATCCCAATTCCGAGCTATGTGCAATTTAAGCTCATTTATGTGGAGAGGTTCAGAGCCAATGTTGTTTGCAGATGAGGCTGTTATGCTCATTGTCAAAGCCAGATGGTGAGTGATTGTGGCCAAACACGGTCCTTGGATAATGTACAATCGCTGGCAAGGGGATCATTGTCAGCCTAGATGGATATTACAAACATGCTTGTAATGGATTGGATGTTTTGAGAAGTCATTTACTGAGGCTTATAGAGATGCAAAAGTCGTCGCCAGGAGCAGAGCAAAAATAAAAAGCTTTAGATTCCATGACAGACAAGGACATCCAAGTATCTGAAGAAAGTACCAACGTCTTCAGGGGAGAAAGGAGGCTAACTACAGAGACGACGTCAAGACTGAAACAAGTATCAACCTGCTGTGTAAAGTATACTTCAAGTATTTCCAGATAGGTGGTCTTTCTCCAGGTTGTGTTTAGTCCTTCGAACACAAAGTATTCCATAATACCACAAACTTGGACTGAAAGAATAGGTTTGACAGAAGGCTGGCTTTGGACATTTTTGTCAGACAGGCTTGCTAATAGTCTTGAACTCAGCACATGGTGAAAGATGTAACTTGACACACAAGGCTGTGAAAGGCCTTGTGTTCGGTCATATATTTGGTTACAGATGAGGGCCATTAATCGTTGCTCTGTGTAACATACAGGCGGTAATTCGCTTAGCCATAGAGGGGCCTGCGTTTTGGGCTTTTTCAGGGGTGTTTGAAATGGTGCAAAAAAATTCACATTCACAGTGTGGTCCTTTTCAATAGTCAAGCGGTCATCTGTTTGACTGTTGTTTTTGGCTACTGTTGGATTTCCCTCCACTGGGCCCTTGTGGTGGGCCCCTTCCTAATGGCCTACGACTGACTGCAATAGCCCATTCAGGGATTCAACCACCCGGGCTGTTGGGTTAATGCTGCTGTGTTGAGGGGGGGGGGGGGCAGCGGGACTGGGATTTCTCTACTGTTTGCTTTGGGAAGAGATGGTTCCAACATCAGCAATCCCATGAAGAAATGTGTACCGAGTACTAACAGCTGTCCCCGTTGGCAGTCCCCTTAAAACTAGTCTTAAGGTTTTTCGTCAGTGTTTCGTTCTGCTTTCTTGTTTATTTTACAAGTTTTGCTCATTGACTGAATATAAGAACTGGACTGAGTGAGTGCTCCCCCCTTGCGTCCAAATAGGAAGTACCCACTGGTCCCAAGAAGACAAAGTCCCTAAGACTACTATTGAGAAACAAACTTTTACTCAGTCATTCTATTTTTCATAATACCACATTTTTTTCATATTTTCTCTGTAGTGTAAGTTATTCTAGTTATGAACATTTGATTGGCAAATTTTGTGTAGCACCCTTTTAACTGGTAGGCGTGTGGACGTCCAAGAAGCTCACTTCTAATTGGCGAGAGTGGTTACCATAGAAATACTAACTCAGTCCAACTTGGAACAATCACTGCCTATTGATGACGTCTGGATCCAACATGGCGACGTCCGTATTGCAAAAAAATGACCTAAACAAAGACAAATTGACTGAATTGACTTCATTTAATTAGAGCTGAAAACAAGTCATTTCTTATGGACGGCATCACTCTTACTCAAATATAGTCAGTGGTTTTGATGTGGCCTTAGTAACGCACAAATGCTTTAATCAGAAAAAGGAGCCCCATATTTTTTATATACAACTGAACTGTGAGTTTTCCAGAGTGATATGTGACAAACAAAATTTTGAGCACCCATGTTTACTTTTAAAAGACCCCATCTGCCAGAGTGAAGCAAACAAACAGCTTGTGTTTCTGTGAAAGAAAATCAATGGGTAGCTATTGCCAGCACAAAGATATTTACTTATCAGCTGCTGTGCCCAGGAAAAAAACTCAAGTGCTTGAGCCGTCTCATTGGCCGTAGCGCAATGCTAGCGAGGTGCAGTGGCTCTGACCTAATCCCAGTACCAGGTGCCTTTGGAGCCGAGGTGAAGTGGACATGTTTTTCTAGGAGGATGAGCCATCTGGGTCTTCATACTTTATGGTCCTTAAAACCCACTCTCGACCGTTACTCTCCCAGCACTTACCTTTTAGATGCTCACAATAATCTAAGCACTGGATGCTGAAGCCAGAGGAAAGGCTTTCAGGAAAATTTTATGGGGGTTTGAGCTTCTATTTCAACTCCAATTCATGACCAAGTCAAGCAAACCTGGTAGTTTGTGTTGTGTTTAGATTTTTGATGCCCCTAACTACTTCAGTAAAGTTTTCCTCAGTTGAGTGTTTGTTTTGTTCTGTTTGGGTGTTTAGATGTTGTTGTTTTTGGACAGCCGGTCTCATTGGACCTTTTTTGGAGCTCCCTATTTTTGTTTTTTCTGTCTTTTTACCTGTTTGTCATCTGTTTCATCTTGCAAGGAATTTGGCTTGTCTTTAAGTCCAATTTTGGCCTCCCTCTTGTCACACACTTACTCATATTCACACATTTCTCCAAACTGGCATGCAGCCTTTGCATTTCACACAAATCAATTGTTCTCCTGCCGCACTTCGAAAACCTTAATTAAATACAGCAGCTCGTAGCAACCCAAGCTGTTGCTAATGCGTGTTGTACGCCACGGCCTAAAGGAGCTTTTCTATTCTTTGTGCGCTGGTTTGCTTTTGTGCTCTTTGCACACATAGAAGCAGATGATGGTGGGTTTTGGTTAACAGCCTCCAAAAAGGTCAAGATCCAGGCCTCATGTCCATTAGTTTAGTTTACACAGATCTTCAGCTGACCCTCTGCTCCTAAGTCAGCCTTATTAAGTGACCCCTCTCCGCGTTTGTGTCACTTTATCTCCGTCATTCACTCTCCCTCCAATCGGGAATGATGAATGAGGTGCGAGGAAGGACAGCATATGTTTGCAAATTCGATACACCCACCAACCGAATCGCTTTCTGTGACGGTAAAAGGCTTTGTGGTTTGAAGTGAGAAGAAAACGCTTTTGTGAAAATGTTTGTGCGGCTGTCTAACTGGGTTATGAATTAGAGCTATTTCAAGTTCCTTTAAGTGTGTCATCACCCCCATGTTTTTTGTTTTTTCAGCCTTTCCCCACAAGACAAAAGACAACCCAGCCATAGGAAGGTTTTCTTTAAGAACACAGCTTTTTTGGCATGAAGCCATGATAGTAGAAAATAGCATCTCCACTCTAGTCTTTAGCAGCTGCTGGGTGTCTGTCTGTAAGCTGAGAAGCAGCTCTGCACCATAAACCTCCTATAGAAGTGGCATCGATTACATCATTGGCTCTATAGTGGCCAGTGCCCCCTAGAGGCTTGTTGATGTGTGAAACCAGAGTTCAAGTGCTTCTTTTAATGCACAGTGGGACATAATCTGTAAATACCCACCAAAAATACTTAGACTCCAACTCTCCGTGAGACCAGGATGAGTGGCATCGGAGGTCATAGAGAGGCTCTCTATAGTTAGCTCGGCAGAATACATAGTAAAAGTAGATTCTCAATGTTAAAAAAACACTAAATGTAATTTCAGAAATGAAATAGGCAAAGTGAATGATTTACTAGTATATAAAAAAATATTTTTGTTTCCACCCTTATTTGTAAAATACTAATTCTTCATTGAGCATCAACATGTTTCTGAAAGCAGTTATTTTTTGTAATATGGCCCATTACAGTTTTAGTTTAGGCTCACTGTAAAAAACTTTGCCAAAATGAAACATTTTGGTGAGCTGAAGCATTGACTGTATATGAGAATTGGACTGAGTGACCCTTCCCCCCTCACGTTCCAAACAGGAAGTACCTGCAGATTAGAAAAAGCCCAAATCACATAGTTTTCTATAGAAAATGAAACAACTATTACTTAGTCATTCTATTCTTGCTCTGCTACCATTTTTAACATATTCTCGATAATCCTTTTTGACATGCCATTTTTTCTGTAGGTCAAGTTATTTAAGTTATAATCTGACCAATCTGATCCCTCAGTGAAAATATGTGGTTTTACGTCAAACGGTCAAAATATGACACAGATTTTTGTGAGCTTGCTCTCAAGTGGTAAGGATGGCCTTCTACCAAGCTTATTTCTGATTGGCAGGAGTGGTTGCCATAGAAACATAGACTGAGACCGAGTCGGACCAATCACTGCTTTACTGACTGTCGCTACCAGATCTGTAACGGACACCCGATTGGTCCACACATGCGCAAAAAGTGTCTACTTTCGCTAAAGCATTTTACAGTCTGAGTATATCTTTAGATGTTAATAACAATAATAACCTCTTAAAATCTTTATATTTTACCCATTTGTAAAAATAATTATGATCAAAAAAGAGAGAATAACTCCAAGCCATGTAGCTGTCAGTCTGTCGCACATGTGAGATTTTCATTGTATGTAATGACACCAATATAAGATATAGTGGTGCTTTAAGGCAACATTCTTTTATTTTACATCGCTGTAAATCAGCTAGGAGGAGCTTTCCGTTGTTGAGAAAGGCAAAAATGCGTGTCCAGTTATGAAGGAGGCAGAACTGTCAGGAAAATTGTAATTTGGTTTTAATTATTATTTATGAATTAATCTTTACAATCTTGGGACAATAAATGTACAACAATGTACAAATTACAGAAGCTAATCTAAATCAAATTGCTATGAAACCTTCGCGATGTTGGCCATGAAGAGGAAGTGACGTTATTGCGTATGTTTGGACCGATCGGGTAATCGCTACAGATTGAGTAGCAACACCAATCAGGGCTCCAACATGGCAACATACGTCTGCCGAAAAAAATGGCAACTCAATCGACCAAATTTGGTTGGAGCCTGTAGCTGTTTTCTATGGTGACGTCTCTCTCACTCCCCCACCGAAAAGAATTGTAGTCACTTAAAACGATGCCCGCACCTGACAAGGTTTTTGTGATAAAACTAGCTTTGTTGCACATCAGGAAGTCCTTCTAGAGATCCGTGAGGCAGGTGAAGAACTCATGAAATGCCTCACTTTAGCTTGCAGGCTATCAGCAAACCTCGGAATCCGCAAAGCACTTGAGAAAATGTGATATGCTGCTTTAGGTGTTTGTCTTACCTCTTTCATTGCACTTAACTGCACTGGCTGCAGATGTCAAAACAGTTGGCGAGGAAAGGTGAATAGTTAGCAACTGTCAGCTTCTAATTGTTACTTTGCTTTAAGCATGGAGGGTTGAAAAAAAAAACAGAGATGAGGGAGGAGGAAAAGAAAAACATGCCGGCTCTTTAGACTACTGTCATGCCACTTCAGATTCGTTGAAAGATTTTCCCTCAACCATTTTCAGCCCAATGAGAAGTAATGAGTATGGCTCTGAAAGGTGATATTACATCCTCTTCTTGATGTGCGGGTTTCTTGCATGTTCATACATGACGGAACAGAGGTGCTTCTGTTTACATTGGTGAGCGCTCCCTGCATTTCTGCATGGACTTGAAGCATCGTCCACAAAAGCTAGAAGTCTATTGTGTCTTTAACATTCTTTCCTGTTCTGCCCTTTCATTTCTGCCCCATCTCCTTCCACTCGGAGGGGATTGTGAGTCAGCTGGTGGGCTAATAGTGGATGCTTTCCTGCAGGGCACCAAAGTGATACTGTTCCGGCATTTCTCCGAGCTTAAGTAAAGCTGACATGTTGCTCTAGAGCTGCAGTCCACACACTGCTCAACAGCGGCCCATTGAGGGGGGCTGGAAAGGTCTTAAAGGTATGGGAGACACAGGGAGGCAGCCGTTGTCCTCCCTCTGCTGCGCTCTGATGTGGGAAGCAGCAGTTAGGTCCTTTATTAGAAGTGGCAGGCGTTGTCTCCAGTCACCTCGATAATTGCAGCACCAAGTCCACTGCTATAATCAATTGAGACAGCTGCTGCTGCAGCGTTCAAGTCCATCAGGCAGGCGTTTCATGCTAATTAATGAAATAATAAGGCGAGTGCTTGGCGCATTGAACAAATAACTCCTGGAGCCTCTTCTTCTTTTCGGCACAAAATTCATCCGTAAAGCCCAGATCGTCCCCTCCCTTCCTCTATAAGTCAGCTGTTTGTGCTCAGCGGCCTCCAACTAAGAGGGGTCACAGGAGCTGGTGAGGGGTCAGTGGCAGTGAAAGGGGTCAAATTCCAGACTGGCAGGGTGGGCTGCATCAGAACAGCCATTAGACTTGGGCTTTTTTGTGGAAAGTTTCAAGATGTCCACCCTTTTATTTAGCGGAACTGAGTGGCACTGACCTCAGACGACCCAGCTGTGGTCATAAGAAGCCGAGCCTGATGGATGTCACAGAGCTCTGCTGCAAGCAGCTCAGCATGGGGAAGGGCCGGTGTGGATTCTTAGCGAGCAAGAAAGGAAGTGTGAGTTTTGCTAGGGGTTAAAGTCCATTTGTCCCTTTGGGAACAGCACTGGAACATGCAGGTTAAAGACCCACTCCAAGGAAAATCGTGTTTTTGGTGTTTTTAACTTTTCAGTGGCATTTTTCTGATGATGGTGAACATAGATAAAGAAAATTGCGCTTATAAGTGCATTTCTGAGTATTTCTTTAGTCAAATCATTGTGAATCAGGAGCAGGTGAAAAATGCCGTGTGGAAACAATTGTATTTCTGATGTAGTTAATATGCTGGGTGGGCCACGAGCTCCCTGCTCCGCTCCATTCTGATGCATCCACTTGGCTCAAAACTGTATGTCTGGATAGCTTCAATGTTACTCACCTTTTTTTGTTGCACCGCTACTAGGGGAGCATTGTAAACTAGCGGGACGGTGTGTAAACAGAGAGCTTTCAGTTATGGCTGACAGAAAGAGGAGTGCCAAGTCCTGCCCACATCCACTTACTGTTGCTCTACAGAAACTATGTCTTAGAAAACGACACGTGTCCTTTTATTTTGGCTAAAAATGGCAATTAAAAGACCACTGGAAACGCTTTTAAAAATGCTCAAGAGATGATCGGAATTGGTCTTTAAAGTTCTAATGTGGGCCCTTATTACTTTGAAAAATAAGAGCGTCAGTGCACCGCAATGGATCTGGATGATCTGAGAAGCCTAAAAAAACTCTGTTCTGTCCTCAGCTTGAGCTGCTATGAAATGCAAATATAGGTTCTCAATTTGTTGGGTATACACTTAAAGATGTTACCGCTAAGAAACTCACTACCCATTCTTCTTCTATCAACTCACATTTTAAACAAAATAATTGCCACCTGTCCCTATCTATTTGCTACCTTGGTCAACTTTTCCCATGTTTCCCTTCCAATAAACATCTCAGTGCTTTACCTTGATTCCACTTTTGTTACTAGTTTGAAGTGAATTAAATCTCGTTAGAGAAAATCACAAATTTGTCCTATGAAATTATTACTAGAACAGAAATTAGAGTGTGCTCAGACCTTCTGTTCCACTCACACAGCATCCCTTCAAACCCTTCCTTTTTTTTGTACAAGTGAATACCTTACAGCTATGAAGCGTTGATTGGCAAGACCGCGGTTTCCTGCCAGTATCTGTTATAGCCATCTTCCAGATTCACTCACTCGTGAGTTAAGCCTTGGCTCTGTGCAGATTGCTTGTCTAGAGAGTTACAAACCCAAATCATTGTGAGCTCAACCGTCAAGAAGATTTGCTGTCAAGCCAGCAGGATGCAGATCAAGGCAGCTCGTTGCATACCTTGCACAAACTCTGACAGATATGCTGCTTGATTTAAATGTCTGTCTGTTCATGTCATTTGATCAGCTTCCTGACTGTTTATGCTTTGGCAAAGCCGTGAAGGGAGTCAGCCGCAGTGTTTGCCTTGTAAATGAGAACATCCAGTGACCTTAAGGTTCTTTTATCCTTTCACAAACCTTTACCAGGAGGACACTTTGCATACGATCTGATCTATTCTGAAAAGGCTTTTGCATACTGGTTCGGTTTCCCTGGTCATTGTAGACACTGGCACCAGTGTCAACATGAGTAGATAGTTAATGGCACACACAGATTTGCATGGACAGCCTTAGTTTATAGAGGGTTGCAGTCTGAGGCCGAAGATTTGCAGAAGGGCTTGTTTCATTTATGAGGCCATAAATTTGCAGACACACACGTTTAAAATGGAAAAAACTTTAAAGGATAAAAGCTTCAAAGCGACTGATTCCCAAGCCAAAACATCACATATGAATATTTGTGTTTGTATAGACTTTGCATTCTGGCATGACAGAGCTACCTCATGCCTGGTATATATTTCATAGCGATCGGCCGTTGCGTCAATCGAATCGCATTCCTACTGCAATCGTGTGGTGTAGTTCCTACTAAGGCTGGCCAGTTTCGCTTAGGACTGTCTGTGATAACTGCAACACCCTTCAGAGAGGCATTTATACTTTTTATCCCTGATGATGCGATTGTCTCCAGCGTTTTAGTGGTTTGTTATTTTCCTTAGCAATATATAGCTATCTTTTTTATATATATAAAGCTTGTTTTTTTCAGATGCAAGTTTTTCTTAGGATGCTGACATCTATATAAATAGGTTTGGATCCTTCTTTTGTGTGCTGTGGTGCAGCTGGAGAACGACACGGAGATGCAATATGTCATATAGCAGCGGTAAAAGACGGTCAGCAGCTCCCTCTTCAGATTGGTCTTCCTGAGAACCCTCAGAAAGTGGAGACGCTGTTGGGCCTTCTTCACAACCTTTGAGGTGTTGGAGTTCCACTGGAGGTCTGCATCTATGTGCACTCCTAAGAACTTGCAGCTGGGCACCCTCTCCACACATCCCCCATTGATGTAGATGGGCTGAAGGTTGGACTTCTTCCTCCTGAAGTCAATAATTAGTTAAATTAGTTAGTCAAATAATTAGTTGGAGTTAATCAATGGTGCAAACAAGACAAGGTAGGTGGTGCATCAGGGTTTTTCTTTTTTTTTTTTTTTGTACTTTAAAAGTCTCAATATATCAAATACCTATCTCAAAAGAAATAAAAGTTAAATATGAAGGCATTTACCAACTGCTCTATACCTTTATCAAATATAGCTGAAGTTATGGTTGCATTAGAAAGTAAGTATGTTGTAAAAATGTTGTGTTTTAAAAAAAATCTTTTAGTGTAATACAAAATGAAAGACTGTCTAACCCCTCTTGTATTTAAAATGCAGTAATGTTGTTTTGATAATCAATTTTCTAGATCAAGTTTGCTCCACCTTCGAATGCCTCTAAATAAGTATAGGTTAAATGGCGCAATATGCATGCAATTGTACTACAATTGCAGATGATGGCCTTTGCAACTAATGAAGTTTAAACTGGGCCTTAGTCATGCAGAGGAGATCTGCTTTCCTCGAAATGTGTGCTGAGCAATTCCAGACTGGTCAACGCTAGTCCGAGCTGGACCATCTGTCGTCAGGGCCACATAGGACCATATCAGTGCCAGCACTCCAGATGTTCCACAGGGACGAACAGGGTCACATGTGAAGGATATCGCAGGCAGGAACAGCTGTGTAGCGACACTGCGATCATCCCAGATTCCCCGCTTGGACACATCAGTCATAAGCAGCAAATCCCAGCGGCTTGTAGTCCGTCTGCTACCTCAGCTACACCCCCCAACCCCCGTTCTTCCTCTTTCTGCCCCTCCCAAGTTGCAGGCTCATATCGCTCCAAACTAAGGCACGTGCGCCCAAGGCGAGACTCAGTTCCCCTGAGTAAGCAGGGCCACAGGAACAACTATAAAAAGATCAATACTGGGATGACATGTCATCTGGTGAGCAGGCCTGCCAACACCTCCCTCGGGAATTTCCCCGTCCCCCTAGTGCACTAACCCAGCTAATGGGCGAGGGGAGCCACCTCCCATCACTGGGCTGCCCTCCAACCAGCCTGACTCACTTGCACCATCTGCTCAGGTTTGCTTGGAAGGCTCAAGGACTTACCCCCACCTCCCCTACCTCACCTTTTTTTGTACACACACACACACACTCATGTGGCATTTGCTTCACATGACCGCCTGTGGCTTGCCTGCTGTTTTTTTTTTCTTTCTTTTGCAGCAGGTGATTGGTGGCAAAGTGTATTCCAAGCCCTGACAGGAAAACAAGAGCAAAACAATGCAGGGTTTAGCAGCTACTGAAATGCTTGAACTTCAACTTGACAGTTCTGTGGGTTTGAGGCAAAAGGATGTTATCTGTTGAGAAGAAGCTGTGATTCTGCGGCATACAGGCCTTAGGTGGCATCTGTCAAAGGCGTTCCTGTCATCATTGCTCTGTGTGGTTCTGCACTCAAAATAGCTGCTGGGGGAAAAAAAACAACTTTAAAATAAAAAAGGCACTCTGTAGAAGTAATCTATCAAAGGGATTTTACTCTAAACTGTTACCTGTGTTAGGATGGTTGTTAAAAGTACAATTTTCAAGCGGTTCCATGTAAGAACGTTGGGTTTTAATCTTTGCCAATGCTCACTTCAATTTGACTTCAGTTCTAAAGCAAAGGAGCTTTTGAAATAGCATTAGCTTTCTTTCACAGATTTTTCCCTTTGGGTTTCAGTCGTATATGCAAATGAAATCTTTTTGTCTTTTTTTGTTGTTGTTGTATTCATATTTTTTCGCGTCTTGGCTTTTAGTGAGATTTTAATGAGCATGATACCTCCCTGCCTCCATTAGAGCCCATTAGAATCATCATTAAGATAACCTGGCACTCGCTGTGGCCCCGGCATAGCGGCATTAATATGAGAAACTCTCCTTTCCATCTCGTTGCTGTGAGACTTTTATTTATTTATTTATTTTTACCCAGAATCGTTCGCCTTGCATTGTGTCTGCTAGAACTGGTTGCTATGGCAACATCACCCACTGGCGACATTTCTGCTGTGGATATCTGCTTGTGTGTCAGTGTCTTTCTCCCTCTCTATGCCTTCAGTCTTTTTTTCACCCCCCCCCCCCCTTTTTTTTTTTTTTGTAGAAGCCTGACAACCGATGCCCAGACCTATATAAACCATGAACTCCATATACGGCTCGACCACAAATTTAATATGAAAAATGTGACACCTCATTCAGCCCCAGGTCTCCCATAAAACCATGGAGTAAGATAGAGGGAGCATAACGAATAGACAAATAAAAAATAACCTCTCCTGATTTTTGATTGGCCTTATAATGGATGATTAGAATTAGATATTACAAAGATTAAGCATGTTGTTAATGGTGACTGGATATTCCATTTGAGAGCCGCATGTTGAGTTCTTGCTGGCTTGATAGCGACTCCCTGCTTTTTTTCTTGTTACCAACATGCCTGTGAGCTTTTTTTTTTTAATTGAAACACCAGTGAGCCTTTTGACAGAAGTGCCGCCACATTTTAGCTGTAGAAATGAAAGTCTGTGCTGTCTTCTCTCCTCCTATCTATAAATGAGTAATTACCTTGTTTCTCTCGCTTTTTTGGTTCATTTGAAGTGTTCTTGCTTTACACAAATGCAACCAGCAGCAGCAGCTTTGATATAGCAGTCATTCTGGTATTCGCATACCCATTTCCTCTACCTCGATCTCTTTGTGACTTTTTTGGCTTTTCCTCTGACTCTAACAAAACAAAAATGTCTTTTACATGAAAATTCTGAGCTTTCTGAGGCTCCTCTACATGTGAAATGCATCAAGATGTAACTTTTTTCTCTTTTTCTGCCACTTTTATTTTGCTGCCACAACAGATCATAATTACATTGATTGGATTGCAAAAGAATGTGAAGTCGCTCACTGATTGTACCAGCTTGTTGAAAAGACCCACGATCAATGCTAAAGATGGAGGCCGACTTCAGAGCACTTTGTTGTGTATTTCTGTATCCTTAGAAAGAACAGGAAGGAAGGATGGAACGCAGCCGCTGCAGAGAGGCCAGGATAAGAGGCCATGATCTCTCCTCACAGCACAATTGAAACATAATTATTTCATGCCAGATTGTGTGCTCAGCAAAGCCTTGAATGGGCACCAACATTTGACTTTAATTAGCTGTGATTTATTCAAACTGACTAGATTGCAAGAAGAAATTGGATCATCTGATTATAGTCGAGCATGAAAATGACCCGATTAACCACTTAATAGAACCTAGGGAGAGGAAACAAAAGGAACTTTGTTTCAGAACAAAAACAGGAAGAAGGAAGAAGGGAAAGAAACCCCTTATTATAATTATCTTGGATTATTGCTGATCGCCTCTTTGTTTCTGATTATGAAAAGATGGTTTATCTTCTGGTACTTTTTTTTTGTTTTGTTTTGTTTGGTTTTGTTGAAGTTTTGTGATTTCTCTTCCCAGGTGTGCCAACGAATGAGAGTCCCGAGTCTAAGACTTGCAACTCAGCCAAATTTTCAGGGCTCCAGCGCAGCCAGGAGCAGAGCAGCATTGAGGTGCCCTTTGCACCACCTGTGCCCAGCCCCACCCCGGCCTCGGCACCGACGGGTTCCCCTGCGCCCGCGGCGGCGTCTGCCCCGCCAGTGCCTCCCAGGTCACGCCTTCTTCCCAGCCCTCCGCCTCTTGGTGTCAAAAAGGAACTGAAGCCTCCACCCCCTCTCCCCACCCCACCCCTACCGAAGGCACCACCCCATTCCCAGCCCCACCCTCTTCATCCACACGCACACCAGGAGCCCCGTTTTTTTCCCCTCCCGCCTCACCACGCACGGCCAGTCATTGGCCATCAGCTGCATCACCCGCTGCATCAGTGCAGCAGCCTCCACGACATCAGGTAAACTGTTGCTGCTGCGGCTTTGTTTGTTTTTTTATTATCAACATAAAAAAAAGATCCGTCACATTGAAAAATCACACACACTGGGCTGGCGTCTCAAGCAAATTTACTATTTGAGTATTTCCATTTGAAAACGTGTTTGAAAATCAGTTTGAAAGTGATGAATAGCAAGAGGAGGAAATCAAGCATCCAGGAAGTTGCCTTAAGTTGGTCCTGTAGTGATGCTGCTGCTTTCATGTAATGTGCTCCTGCTGCTAGTCTGGTGGAGTCCTTCAAAAAAAGAAATTATCATAGAAAAATTCCAGAATGAGTGCGATGTTGTCCAGCGGACAGATCTATTTTCCACACGACATTGACTGTTCTCATGAGGATATTGATTTTCCACCACACAAACTTGAAATAACCAGCTGTCAGATTTACTGTTTTCATTGAACCGTAGTGTGAAAAACACAGGCTTGTCCACTGTTTCCCACTTCATCTCATCTTCTCATTGCAAACAGAATATTTGACATTTTTAAACTGTAACTCATTTTAAATATTTGAATTTTTCTTAAAAGTCACTTGGATTAAACATAAAAAATATAATTTTTCATTTCATGTCTTTTTTATTAAGGACAAGCAAAGATTGTAGCATATTTTGTATTACAGTGTTCCCTCACTATATAGTGGTTAACCTTTTGCGGGCTTGCCGGGTTTTTTGTGTTTTGCTTTTTTTTTTATTACACCATATGTTCTGCGTTCTGATTGGCTGTAGACCTTTTGTATTAATATCATCTGTGCCGTGTCTCCTTATTAGAATGCGGACAACTAGATAAATCTACATAAATCTTTAATTCCGATCAGATCTTTGTTTAAAATGTATAATACTGGACTTTTCTACGAGGTTTTTGAGCTTTGAGAGTTAAACAAGAGAGCAAAATAAAAAAATGTTTATTCTCTCTGAGAAAAGTGAATAAAGTGTGTAGTTATGGGTTTTATCGCTATAATCCCACTTTGCGGATTTCCAACGAGGGAACACTGTACATCGGAATGCCAGTATTGTGAATAAATGCATCCTATTATAAACACCTAAACCATCCTATTATAATAGAGCTTTTTGTGTCTTGTGTCTTTGTTTTTGGTGAAATGGACAGTCACAGCAGCAGTCCGGTGGGTTTCTCCAAACACCTGCCCCCATCCCCTCACCACCTCGGTGGACTGCCATCCTCAGCTTCAGCCTTGCCTCTGTCTATACCCAACCTCTCTACCTCGCACTATTCCTCCCTACGGAGCCCGGCCCATCGCCATTCTGCCATGTTTGCAACCCCAGCAACACTGCCACCACCACCGACCTTACCAACTAATAGCTTAGTGGTGCCTGGACACCCTGCCGGCACCCCTTACCCAGGTGAGCTGCGACGCTTACACCTTATGTGCAGATGCAAACTTCTGATTTGCATCATTTTTTGGAGGGATCAACATCCAGGACGTTTCCATGCAGTTTAAGTGTAAATGTTGAAGGAGAAGCAGTTTCAGCTGCTTCAACTTAGCGTTAACAGGCAAAAAATGTTTTTAAAGTTACCCTATTTTCTGCACTATACAGCGCACCGCATTATAAGATGTATCGTCAATGAATGGTCTATTTTAAAAATTTTTCAAAGGCGCATTAATTAAGCGAGACAAGAGATTCAGAGAGAGGTCCGTCAGTAGGACTTTATTAACTGTGTTCACAGTAACTCTAGAACTCGTTTGTAATACAGTACGCCATATTTACAACAGCTGTAACTCCCAACCATGTTTGGAATATGTAAAAAAACAGACTGATGGCGCTAAAACAAACGTTACTGTGACTATGCTGACTCTCAACCTTGTTAGTTCCAGTGTAGGTACCATAACCGTTAAACCTGGAACTTCCGTTTGGGGTCCTTCGGGGTTCTGGGACTAGTGCTGACGTCACATTACGTTGGTCCAATGACGTGTCAGATAGTGATTGGTCTGGACACTACCATAGAAGAAAATATTATGCAGTCTGTTGTAAACAAACAGAGCTCCGACATAGAGTGAGATTGTCTTCTAAACGTGCTTTTATTATTGTTATGATTATTATTGAATGTATGTTCAATCATAGTTTTTTTACCTGTGCGCCCAGTGATTTATTATTGGCAGAACGGACCCGGAAGAACAACAGTTAGCCGTGCTAACAACATTTTCAGCCACGGCTGAACTTAAACTGGAATAGCAGGCGGATTGTGGCAAAATCTCTTTATAAAAATTACAAAGAATATTGTCAGACACAATATATGAGGGAAAATAACCTAAGGTTACAAAAGGGAGCGTGAAATGAAAATTTGTAGAGCCCGAGCAGATGTTGACGCTACGTAGTTTGTCCAAGTGGGGCTACCGTAGTGTGACGTTACATTTATTCGAAAGGACCCGAACGGAAGTTCCAGGCCGAACGGTTATGGTATCTACACCATGTAAAAAAAAGTCTTATCTAACAGTGCTGCGATGTTGGCATATTCACAGTTACACACATTTTGTTTGAAACTCAAAAAAAAAAAAAAATCAGACTGAAATTTTAGCATATACCTCTTAAATTCGCTCCAACATCAGTGACCACATCCAAAATTCATATAAGGCCCACTGGATCAAAAGGCACACTGTCATTTTTTGAAAAAAATTAAGGCTTTTAAGGGCCCCTTATAAGGCGAAAAACACATTAATTGCTTCACGTTTATTTATTTGATAAACAGTTTCACTTGTGGCAGAAAACGCTGAGCTGTGAATTAGACACCATTAGCACAGAATTGTTTTAACTTTCTGTGCAAGTTCCTCCTTCAGTGCCAGCTGCTCTGATACTTCCCGATCAAATCTCAGTGAATAAACTGCTAAACATGCTTTTATACCTCTGAATAATTTAAATTGGTTAAGGCAGTGTTTACATTTGGAAATAGGATATACTCCTTTTGCTATACTTATAGATTCAAATCAGAAAAATAGTACAAATAATTAGCCCTTTAACACAGGAGATGCTGCCAGCAACACCCAGATAACACATACCGGTACTCTTTGACATACCCTAACTCGTTAACCGTTTACATGATTAACTGGAGGCAAACTGTTTTGCGTTGATTATGTAAGCACTTCACTACTGTGAACTGTTGCATATCAGAGTAAAGCTGTTTTTTCCCTGTTTCATAATCCTCTGGAATTCCATTAACTGCGTAAACGGTTGAAGTGTTACAGTAGTCAAAGGAATGTCAATGCTGGAACTAAAGCTCTGGTGTTGAAGGGTTAATCAGACTTTTACCTACTTTGATTCGTGAAATTTAAGGAGGTGGACAAGAAAAAATGTAATGTTTTTTTTCTGGTAATTGTTCACTTATTACATTTCAGTCTCGTTAAGTGTACCATCTGTTGTGTAAAATTCTTTAAATCCAAGAATATGATCCTTTTTCATCCTCTATTTTAATGCTTCTAGTTATGTTTAGCTGCTAAATTTACTTAGATGAGTCTCCTGATTTCACATGAATTGGCTCTTTCTGTGTAAAAGACGTCTCTTCCTCATGAATCAGAAGCACATTTCGTTTTGGCTTTACCTTGTGACAAAGAGATTGCTCCCAGGATTCTCTTCAGATATCTACAGATAGTCTATTTTCTATTCCTTTACATAGTTTCCTGGAGGTAAAATTAGTTGCAAAGAATATTTATGCAGTAGAAGATGTTATTTTGGAGCAAACAGTAGTAGACAGGAAGGTTACATTAAGGTCCTTTTAGTAGGTTTTCTTATTTTTGGATTGTATTAATGAACATTATTAGTTAAGCAAGCTTGTTGACGCAGCAGTTACACATGACTCGTATCACCTCATCAGTAGTTCCAAAATGTTTTGAAGAATTCAGTAAGTACATTTCACATTACAGCATTAAGGCATGGAAAGGAATAATGGATGTCAGTTGTACTCTTATGTAAAGCTGTTGTAGAGCAAAACAAAATCAATTCACTGTTTTTAACCAAGTGTTGAAATTTCCAGACGTTCACTGTAGAAGACCTTGGATAAGTCAGTGGAAAATGTCAGCAAACAACTGGACAATAGCATTTTCGGGCTAAGAGCAAGCACTGTAGTTCTGGCACATCTTAACAACTACAGTCTTTGTTTATGTTTACCGTATGATTTTTTTTTATAAATGGTGGCTTCAACAATAAGGGACATCTCCAAAAAAAAAAAAATTTTTTTTTAAATCATGAATGTGCCAGTTGTGCGCTGACATTCTATTAGAGGGCAGGCCTGTGTGTGTTTTCTGCCGGGATGACTCTTGGTTCTCTCTTGTCTTTAGATACCAGCCTGTTGATATCATTCAACCAACCAATCATGTATTGCCAGCCTCATTCGGGGATTCTGATTGGCACATTGTCACAGGCAACTCTCTTACCACCACCAATGAGTCCCCACGTAGAAAACCCTCACAGCATGAGCTGGAGAAACAGAGAATGCCAGGTGAATATTTTCCTTCTTCTATCCTTGTTGTGAAGACTGACTGGGCGCCCGTGCCTTTTTTTTCTTGTGTCCCACCCTTCCCTCCCGACCTTTTTTTCTTTCTTTCTTTTTATTTAATTTCCCTCCCCTTCTTTTGTTTTGTTATTTTCTTTTTTTATTTTTTTTTGGGTT
Organism: Oryzias curvinotus; assembly: GCA_023969325.1. Taxonomy (NCBI): domain Eukaryota; kingdom Metazoa; phylum Chordata; class Actinopteri; order Beloniformes; family Adrianichthyidae; genus Oryzias; species Oryzias curvinotus. The sequence goes on along the minus strand of CM043714.1, from coordinate 11,562,572 downwards.
TTCCTCGCTCTCCTTTCTTGCAGAGCATGACCTCCTGAGGCAGGAGCTGAACAACCGCTTCCTGGTTCAGAGTTCGGAGCGCGGCCGGGGGCCGTCCGCCTCGCCGCTGGCCCCCGTCTCGCTCCTGAGGGCCGAGTTTCACCAACACCAGCACATGCACCAGCACCAACACACCCACCAGCACACCTTCACGCCCTTCCCCGCCAGCCTGCCCCAGGCCGCCATTCTCACCCCGCCCACCGCACCCCCCATGGTGCGTACCCAAGCCAGAAATGTGAGGATAAGTAAAAACAAAGAAGCTCCCGTTACTTCCCACAAACTCACCCTGTCACCCCTCCAACCCTCTTTTCAGTCGACTTCCCCTCTTTTATTTATACCAAGTAAATCCTGGAGGTTACAGACTTCCAACCTTTATTGACGACTTTTCCTTCATTTTGGATTTGTCTCTTTAGATTTTTTTATTATATCTGAAGTTTTACATTTGTTAAATATCCCTTTTCTTGTCACCTCGTCTGACACAAACACACTGTAGCGTGTCACTTTTTTGCCTCAATCCATGTTAGTTGTTCAAAAACAAACACATACATACTTGATACTCTGTAATTTGCTTGAATTTGAATTTTCTATCCATGGAATATCTTTGCTATATAGAGATTCATGTCATGTTTTCCCATCAGGCTAATAAACATGTAAAATAATCACTTCTCTGTTCACTTTCACGTAATATCTGTCAATATGCTGATGATCACTGAAAGTTTTTTCAATTGTTTGCATATGGATGTGTTTAAATTCTTTTCATTTTCCTAATGTGCAACAGTTTGAGAATCAAACAAATCAATGTGTTTGTGTGTGTGTGTTTTGTGTGTTTAGGTGTGTTTGTATGTGTTGTGTGTGTGTGTGTGTGAGTGAGTGCATTCCTGCACTTAAATATCTGTGCATGTTCTTCATTTCCACATGAGCAAGTGTGTGCCCAGCTCGGTCTTTGATAATTACAAACAAAGCTGTGCAATCGCTCCAGTGACTTCATATCAGATAAATGGCATCACTATGAAAGCCTTTGGATAATGTTTCTAATTTTCTTTGTGGTTTATTTTCTCATTTTTTTCAATGTCATCATGTCTGAGGAAGTTGGGGGGGGGGGGGGTCCTAACTCTGACAGTTTTTAGATTAGCATAGAAGAAAAAAAATGCTGGGGCTATTCATCCATCATTTCAATTGCATGGCAATCTCTGACAGCTGTTTCAAATGTGTCCCCATTTGTAGGTTTTTTGGCATTAGTCTAATAGATCTAATCCATCAAGCCGTGACCTCTGTTTAAGAGCCTGTGGTACCATTAAGGCCCCTCTCTAAGATTATCCCCATCCTGTGCGCTGGAAATCAAAGCCCTTGTATTTATGGGACGCCGTCAGATAAGTGCGAACACGGTTCAGATGGTTCTCGAGCCAAAACACATGCTGTTATCTGCTCCGCCGTTTATTCCCGGCATGGCAGGAATTACGTACAGTCTTTCCTTTGAAGATAAAAGAGGCGATTTTCCCCCATTTTTATCAATCCAGGAGCGATGTAAGGATTTTAGCTCGATCCCTGCCATCTCTTAGAGTCTGATTGGGATTTGGGGCTGACATAAACGTCATCTGCTGTTGTTTTCGTCAATGTTTTACTTCATTAACACCTCCTCTCCTCCCTCCTGCCTTGAAGGGATTAGGAAAAAAGGCTGGTTTTCTGCAGAGAGAAGCAGGACTGACGATAGTGACGCTTCTTCTCACTATTTCGTCACCAAAGAGCAAAACTCAAATTTCCCAGTTTCCTCTCCCCTCTCTGATCATCCATGTTCCATGGATGCTCAGTGTCATTTCAACAATTTAACAACCCTTGGCTAATGGCTGTAATTAATACAATTATGAAGCCTCTATATCTGTTGATCAATCTACACCCTTGAGCAGCTGGCTCACCCAATGGCAGCAGTAAATGGTCACCCCCTTGGCCCCACCGTGTATTTGGACAAGAGATGTCCTTAATTGTAATAAGATAAAATATTAAGCTTCAATTAGCCAAGCTGTTTACTATTAAACTATGACAGGCTTTGTGATTTATGGAGTTGTTTCTTTTACAAGACAGTAAAGCAGCCAGAATTCTTCTGCAGTGTCAGACATTAAACAAGCCGCGACATCAAAGCTGCAGAGGAACTGTTTAATGAGCTCGGAAGCTGGCTTAGTGTTTCCTTTCAATAGGCAGTCTGTCTTTTATACGAGCCCATTATCGCCCACAGGCCTGGCGGCCAGCGCCACCTCTGCCGTGGCTGCCATTTTGCGTGCAGATGTGAAACGCCCCGGTGTACTAAAGGGGGGGGCTCTGACCCAAACCCTGCCGCTCCACCGGCAGCCCTGCCAAGCCTGCACCCAAAGACAGACTCACACAGAGATTCTGATTCATACGCCTTCATTTTCCCGTATAATGCAGACTCAAAAACATCTGTGCCTGCCAATGGAGCTTTGTGAAAGCACTTGCAAAAAGTACCTGCAAATGGTTTGTGTATTTGTGGAGTAGCAATAAGTTTCTGTCACTTTTAATTTGCCATTCGCAAAATGGAGGAGCGAAACTGGCTCGCAAACAGACGTACAAAGTCTCCATTCATTCCCTGAGGCACTTTTCTGTGTCCCGTCTCACCCCGTTCACCTACTCCTTACTGACTACATTCATATGTGTTTGGGACAGGATAGGAACAAAATTTTAATTTAAACCACACAGACTGTTTTTCAAAGTGTAAATCCCATCAGAAATAAGTTTTGATGAGTAGTAGTTCTGCCAGAGGAAACGTTTGTCCACCTCAGTGCATGGTGGTGGTGCTCTGTCCTGAATTAGCCCCTCACCACTGCAGTCAAATAAACAGACAACTCATAGTCTGCGATTTTATGCACAGGCTGTCTTTTGTGTAAATCCCATCTAAGCTATGATCACACTGAGCATGTGACGCGCTAAAAACACATTCTTGAGGGCGCCTTTAGCCCATGGGGTTAAAATTGGACAGTCACTACCCAACGGTAGTGTATGTCCTCCCCTACAATTGAAAAAGGCTGGGTGCACATATTGTGACTCTTGCTCCAGGCTTTTTCTTTCACAGCTCTATTCCGATATATGAAAGACTTGACTCATATAATTTCGGCCAGGCACAAACCGGAGTTATTAATTCCTTCTCCATGATCAATTTTCAAATGGTTGGCAATTCCGTTAAATAAAAGAGATGTCATCCAAACGCCACTACCAAATCTGAGTCCCTGATTGGCCACGGTTCAACTGGTTTAACTTTCAACATTTGTTCAATTGTGTTTGGTGCGTAGAGCCAAAAGAACGGTCATAGATATGTGCATAGCTTTGCGTGAATGCAAGAGTTTTGAACGTGGAATCCCAAAATGCGCATATACGGCTTTTACATAGAGCTTTTATTTTAAGTGGTCGCTTGAATGTGCATTGCTGAGGGTGGTGTGAACGTAGCTTTAAATATAGTTTTCCTCACTTTCAACAAAAAAGCAATCTGTGGATTTCCTTTGTTTCCACCATTGAATCCTGTTGTTTAAAATAAAGAAATACAGAAAAGTAGAAGGAAAAACATTGTTGGAGTCAAAACCAATTAGGGTCAACTTCCTTGTGAATAGAAACAACTAGTCTGTTTTTTGAATGATCTGATTCCTAAAGTGGGCCTCCACACCCAACGTCTGTACGCTTAATTGGAAAATCATGCAGGCAGTCTTGATGCTGGCAGAGAGGTGTTAGTGTTTCACCGTCTATGAAACCATGCTGTTTAATGAAAGGCATGACCAGTTCAAGCTAGTTGCTTATCCTGCTCATAAGCAGCTGCAGATGTTGATCATGTGTTACTAATCTTTTTTAAAAGCTCTTTTATGTGGGAGTTTGTTCTAAACCATAATTCTTTTTTTTCCCTCTTTTTTTCTCCAGTTTGACAAATACACCCCAAAACTGGACAATCCATTCATCAGACATTCAAACGTGAGTTTATATTGTCACTGCAATATTCATATATGGGATTTTGAATGTTGCCTTGTTGATTGTGGCCTTGACTTTGTGTTCTGTGCATGCTTGCGGCCTTCACATATCTCTGTTTGACTGGCTTCTTGTGTCTTTTCTGTGTTTTCCATCCTCCTTGTTTCCCTCTGTAGTTCTTCCCCTCCTACCCCCCAACCATGCCAGGCATGCCTCCGCTGCTTCCACACTCAGGACCCTTCAGCTCGCTGCAAGGAGCCTTCCAGCCCAAGGTCAGACCCACATCCCACCCCCTTCAACCCACGAGCTACCAGTAGGATGACTGTTAAAGAATGTCTCTCAAAGAAAAATCTAAAGGACGTTTGCAATAAAGCTATGCAAAAATCTACTTTTTAAACAGATTTCTCAATAAGTTTTATTCAAGTTGCAGTTTTAAAGACCCACTCCGATGCAAATTGTATTTTTAACATCTTCTTGTGGCATTTTTCTGATTATAAAGGACATAAACCATAATTTCCCCACTACAGGTTTCATTGGATTATAAGATGTACCCTCATGGAATGGTTTATTTTCGAATCTATGTTGCATGTAGGGTACACCAAACTATAAGCCACAGTAAGGGAGACAAAAGAGTCATAGAAAAGTCCATCAGTCAATTAGACTTTATTAACCGCGTTCACAGTAATTCTAGAACTTGTTTGTAACATGCTACACGTTAGCAACATTAGCCATGTTACCCTATTCACTCCCAACCTTGTTTGTAACTCATAAAAAGTAGACTGATACAACTAAAACAAATGTTACTGTGGCTATGCTAACTTCTAGCCTAGTAAGTTACACATTAAAAAACCACGGTCCAACACAGCTACACATTAGCCTTGTTAGCATATTTAACGTGCAGGTGGCAACTTGAAAAAAACATAGGCCAACATTTTTACAGAGTTCCGAACAAAGTCGCTTCGACACCTGTAAACACAGTCACAATGAGTTTATAAGGTGCACTGTCATCTTTTGGCAAAAATTAGGCTTTTAAATGCACCTTATAGTGCGGAAAATACGATATAAAGAAAATGAAGCTCCGCATTGCATTTGGAAGGTTTTTTTTGTCTCCTTTTTAAAAGTTGTAAGTCAGGAGCAGACAAAAAATCCTGCTTGAAAAGAACATTTTTTGTGACGTAGAAAATACAGTGAGCGGCCCACAAGCTCCGATTCTGATGCATCTGCTTGTAGACAAATAGATACATGAATGTCTTTGTTTCGCTCGTCTGAGCTGGCATCTGGCTCAATACTGTAAAGCTGGATAGCTCTAATACTGCTCACCATTTTTGTTGCACTGCTAATGTGGGATTGTTGGTTTGAGGGGCTGTTATCTAGCGGGACAGTGTCCTGCCCACTACTGAGAGGTGAATTTCAGACAAACTACTGACGCTCTGCAGAAACTATGTCCTAGAAAACCACACCGATTTTTTTAACAATAATTCAAAGACCACTGGAAACGCTTACGAAATAGTTTAAGAGATTATCGGAGTGGGTCTTTAAAGAGTAAAACAAAACTCCCAGGTAAAAGAAAAAATGCAAATGGTTTTGTACCTCAATCAGAGGTATATTGGTTTTTTCCCTTTATTTTATTTGATTTTTTAAAGAAACTGAGCATTTAGGAGATAAGACCCAGGGGATGTGAAGGGGTGGGAGGGTGTGAGTCTGCCTGGCAGATGCTCAGAGGCTGTGACCTGGAGTAAGCTACCAATCAAAGCTGCCCTAAATCCGCTGGCCCAATTCCCAGTGGATTCTGTTGCCGAGGGTCCCTTTTGTTGAAGGTCCCTCCAGATGGTTCAAGGAACACTTATATGCATCCAAAGCCCCTGCTAAGCATTCTCCGAATCAAGCTCGGGGGTTTTCAATCTTATTTACATCAGCTGTATAGTTTAGCAGCAGCTATGTATAAGTGTGCTTTCATGTCACTGAGCACTGCTTTGGTTTAAACTGTGGCTGAAAGATCTTACCGTGGCTTTAGAAAAGATTTTTATAAGGTTCTGTGTCCTAACCTGCACAGGATTCAGCCCAGCAGCAGCAGTTGCTTGAAGATATTAGTTTGGACATTATGTTCAAGGCAAAGGGTACCTTCCAGCTGCCAGACTAATTCAGCCTGTTAGGTAGACATGTTGAACTCATGAAAACCCTTTTCCTTGATATGTTATGGTCAGTAACATGACTGCACATGACATATTCTTTCCATGTGTCAAGAGCATGTTTTCACTTTAGATGTGGCTGCTCACCATGTGTCTTTTTTTTTTCTTTGTCAGGCCTCTAATCCCATTGACGTGGCAGCGCGGCCTGGAGCCGTTCCCCACACACTGCTCCAGAAGGATCCACGGGTAAGCTCCAGGCTAACGGCCTCAAGTGCTGTTTTTTGTGTATTTAGAGAGCCTAAAAATATGTTCTTTTGACTTATTTGTTGTTGAGGATCACGTTTATCTGTTTGTCCATACAGATAAGTGATCCGTTCAGGACATCTGTTCGGGTAAGCAGACGATTTATCTTTTTTTGCGCAAGAGCTTTGTCTCTCTGGCCAGGCCACAAAGTCCAAAAACCTCAAATTCTCTAACAACTCATAATCAAGTGATTGCACGTTTTGGCTGCACTTAAAGTGAGCCGTCAGGCTTGAATTAGAAGAACTCGGTTGTAGACACACTTAACCCATTGTCTGGGTAAATATGTTCGCACTTTGTAGTCTGGCCAGAAACTTGTCATGCCAGAATCCCTTTTTTTTAGCTCCCCCATACCAAGCCAGCAGGTTAACCCCAGTTTCTCTATAAATTTATAGAAACCTGGCAAGTGGTGTGCAGTACATGTCCAGATCGCATGGCAGATCTACCACCACCAGCAGAAAATAAAGGTGCGTGAGATGGATTTGATAAGAGTTTGCAAGAATCTTGCTGTCTTGTTAAACCAAACTTCTTGTTATATCTGCAATCCTGCTTCCGGTTTCAACAGACCAAAGCAGATTGTGAAAAAATAGTGTGTTTGTTTTTTTTAATTTAGCTATACAGTGATCCCGTGTTTATTGCGAGATTACATTCTAAAAATAAACCTGTGACAGTTGAAATTCAAAGTAGGAATTTCTACTTTGCCAAAATCCAGTTTTTAATGCTGTAAACCCCCTCATTACTGCCTTTATACATTAAAAAAATGTTCATGTCTTAAGCATAAACATTTTCACACTTTTCTCTCTTGTTTTAACTCTTAAAGTTTAAAAATTTGTAGAAAAATAAGTACAGTATTATACAATGAAAACACCCCAAAGAGTGAACCACAATATAGCAAGGGAATGCTGTACTCAAAGAATTTATGTTAATGCAATTTATTTTCCTCTATAACCAAGAATACAATTAGGGCTCAGCAGCACATTAATCCAAAACCGCATGTGCAGACACCGTCTGACAGAGGTTGGTGTGTCCTTGCCATGAAGATTCCTGCTAATGCTGATGGCTTGGTGCTGTCAATCCCTGTTGGGGGCTGAACCCCCATAACCAAGGATTTTGTGTTCCTAATCAGCTTACATATATTTGTTATGTCACAGCTGGCCAGAATGGGAGGCACAGAGCCATTGTTGACATCCCATTCCCTTTTACTGATCTCTGCCTCAGTGTAGCTGATGACAAATCCCACTCTGTAGCTGAAATGTCGAGTGCCACTGTCTGACAGAGACATTCTTATGCGTCTGCATGTGCGTGTCTTTGCCTTTCTTTTCTGCAGCAAATGCAACCGGACCCCCACAAGCTAGATATGAACGGGAAGCTGGATCTATTCAGTCGACCCCCAGCACCTGGAGTCTTCCCGGGGTTCCCATATCCTCACGACTTGGCCCGGCCCCTCTTCTCTTCAACAGGTCAGCCAGTTTCCTGGCTCACATTAAAAAAATAACTGTTTTTGTGACTTTGCCAATACCAAAATTTGTTTCAATCAAAGAAGCACTGATAAACACAAACACAAGCGAACCACGTGCAGATTTTTTTTCCGTCTCGTTTGCTTAATTAGAGAGCTTTTGCATCAAATGTTTTTGCTGCTTTGTCTGTGAATATGCATGATGCTCAGTTAGGTAATTGACTGATCTACACTGTGTTGGAGGGCAGCAGAGAGGAAGGCGGCCTCTGACTGGTAATTATGCAGTGGTTTGTCAGAGGCACCTCGGTAATTGGCTCTTTTATTAAAAATTCATGTAATATGGGTGCTGGTAGACGTGTTTTGTTAAAGAGGCCAGTTAGCTGCACATTCAGTAAATAATCTCTGACCTGTAATAGATGGAAGCGGATGTGTAACACAGTTGCAATGATAGCAGGAAGTGATTGGCAAACTATTTTTTCGGACATGTTCTAATCAAATTGGCTTCTTTTATAAGATCTGCTCCATAATACCAACAACAAGCCACATTTATGAGACAAGCCTTAGTCATATACTCCTTTACGGGTCAACCACCCTTACAGATGGTGCTTTGGGTTGCCAGCCTCGTAGGGTTATAGACTGGAGCAGTTGCATCTTTAAAGGGAGTGCAGTAATGTTTTGCCGTTCCCTCGAGGCTCATACAGCCACCTCAAGGAAAATCACAAAAATACAACGTAGTATTTGTCATACTCATGCCATGTGTAGTAAGTGTATTGTGAAGTATTTGTGAGGATAATGTAAGTTACACGCACTAATGATGTACATGTTATATTGTCGTGAGTAAGGTGTACATGCTTGCTCTTTACTAACCATGCACAAATGCTGCACCCATGACATATGCACATAATACGTAACTGCTCATAGGACGTCCGTAGAATCCCTGTCTAATATTCTAAATTTTAAACCAACAGTCACACTAAGCTTGTGATACGCATTCAGGAACGTGCTAAACGCGCATTCTTTAGCATGCACTTAGCCCTTGGTATTCACACTGGACAAGCAGGGAGGGGCTTCTTTTTCTTTATCTACTGTATAGCGTATATCCACCACCCACAGTTAGAAGAGGTTTGGTGCCAAATGTCAAAGCGGTGTAAATCTCGTGAATCTAGCTCCAGGTTTTAGCTTTTACAGCTCTATTCTGATATATTAGAAATCATGTATCATGTAATTCATTCATGTAATATATATATATATATATATATATATATATATATATATATATATATATATATATATATATGTATATATATATATATATATATATATATGTATATATATATATATATATATATATATATATATATATATATATATTCAACTAACAATTAAAGGATGCTATCCATAGGTCACTAACAAATCCAAGTCTTCGATTGGTCAAAGTTCCACCTGGTTTATCTCTCAATGCGTGTTTAATGGCTGGAGGTTTTGTATGTGGTGCCTGAAACGGTCATAGAAGCTTGCTTAGCCACACGTGAACAGGGCAGCTCAGGCGCACATATCAAATTTTTTTGCCCACAGATGGCAAGTATCCACTTGTTAGTTGTGACTAAGGCGTTAGAGAGGTAATCACCTCTTTTATTTATCCTTACAGGCTCTGGACACCCAGCCCCGTCTCCGTATGGCCCCGCCCCCCATCCCAGCAGCTTCCTGCCTCCTAGCCATTTGGCAGGTAAGTGTAAGTAAACCCACATTTCCAATTTTTAATCAAAATTTCCTCTCTTTCTCTCTTCACATTTCCCGCTCTGCTTTTTTTTTTTTTTTTTTGCACCCATGAGTCAATCATTTTTCAAATAGTTTTAAAGCCGACGGGGGTTGTAATTCCAATCTTGTGTCTAAATAGTTTTGAACTGTGGTTCATTTCAAGGTTAATTCAGAATCCAGTTGGCCGAAGCCTGCTGCAGCAGTTTCTGAGCAAACTGGGGGGTTTTGGGTAATGGCGTGTAGCCGTTCTACAGTCAGTATGAATGAGTCACAGAAAAACCTTAAATAACTCTGTCCTTGCTTATTAAATAAGATGTAGCTTCCAGACCTACATGTCATTCCTGGTTTGTCTTGGTTTGTGGTTTGTGGTGCAGCTTCATATTTAATGCTAATATCATACATTTGATGTTGTCTCTTATGGTAGCAGATTATTTCTGCCTTTTGCGTCATTAAATTGAAGTATAACAATTTTATGCGGAAAAATGTTGACACAAAAAGACGATTTTGCCAAAATTGTTCCAATCCAGAGAGTTTGGAATGTTTCTTAAATATTGTCTTTTCAAAAATATATTAGGAAGCCTGGAGCTTTAAAAAAATCCTCTTACCCTAATCTTTTAATGAGTTATGCATTTCCTAATAGAATACTAATTCATAAAGGGAGAGGGAATGAGCTGATGAGAATTGTTTATAGACTTTCATTGTATTCCCATAAATTTGCAGGCTGCAGTTTCCAGCAGTGGAGTAAGTGGATTTCTTGTTCAGTCAGCCCAATTTGAACAGCTCTTAATTCCCCCTGCTTTGCACCGGCCCATCTTCCGCTTTGCTCCAATTCCCCAACAGGAAGCTTTGTTCCGTTTGCCCCAGCAGAGTCAGAGGCACTCAACCTTAGTCAATGCCAGGGAAGGCAGCATTCAGGGACCCTGGTTAAGTAATGCTACGTTCACACTGGGCTCAGAAACGCGCATTCAAGTTCCAATGAAATGTCCACGTAAACATGCATAAGTGCACGTTTCAGCCTTCTGTGTTCAAGGCTGCGCATGTTTTTAAGTCCATTTTCGGGCTCTACATACAAAACATGCTACCATTGAACGCATTGAAAGTTAAACCAGTTGCACTTTGACTATTCAGGAACTTAGATTTGGGGGCTAACTGGTCCTTTTTAATTCACAGAAGTGTCAACCGTTTGAAAATTGATCATGGAGGAGAAATTAATAATTGCGTTTTGTACCCGGCCGGAATTATATGATACTAAGTCTTTCATATGTTGGAATAGAGCTGTGAAAGAAAAAACCTGGAGCAAGATTTGCATCACTTTGACATTTCATCCTACCCTTCTTCCAACTGAGAGTACTTGGCTAGGATCGGGTGGCAACAGTCCAGTGTGAACACCATATACATTTAGCATATTTAGCAGGGACACATTTAGCATAATGAACGCGCATCATGTGCCTGATGTGTACGTAACATGAGAGAACTAAGATGGCAGCACTGAGGAAAAAAATAGAATTAAAATAAAATAAAAAGCTCGCTTGTAAGAGAAAAGCTGAGTAACGGGCTGGTGTCGAGGCTCTGACCAGCACCCACCTCCCCTTCCTCAATTTTGCTAATCCCTGTTTGGCATTTTGCAGATCCTTTCAGTCGCTCCAGTTCCTTTGGCGGCCTCGGCAACCTTTCAAGCAGTGCCTTCGGAGGATTAGGCAACCCCTCGCTTGGTAAGCGCTGGCTCCTCCTCTACTGCCTCCCCCCTTCAATCAGGCCTCCATGGCCAGTAACAGAATAAAGCAGAAGAGGGTTAGACCACAGGGAGAGCCAGAAGGGGTGGAAAAAAAAAAACGAAATAAAAAAACGCTTAGCTCTAGTTTCTGTGTTTAAACAGCTCTAGTCCGGGGAGGTCCAACAAAGCAACGCAGCTTGGCAAACCTCCTCCCAGCCTCCACTTCATCCACCAGTGATGTCTCCAACAGTCTTGCTTTAATCTGGCGGCGCTGCTGCCAACAGGCACTCTTAGGTCGGCTGTTTGGTGGCAATTCATCTATTAATTATTTGACAAGCCCATTCTGCCTCACCACGGAGGGTCTTCTCTTCTCCCTCCGCATTCTCCTCTCTTCGCTTCCCTCTCGTTTTTTCTTCTGCCCTGCTATTTTGTGTGCCAAATCAGTCCCCCTGTTGTGAAAATGGATGTGATTTGAATTGACATGCTGTGGAATGCTAAGGTCCCCCTTAGCTTTTCACAGCTCCCAGCTCCAGAGGGTAAATGAGCCTGCCCTTTTTATCCGGTGCAGAAAAAGAGGTGGGGAAAAGTCCTTTAGTATTTTTTCTTTTTCTCTGTGGCGGTGGGGAGGGGGGCACCAATAACCTCTTACTTCTTCAAGCAGCTTCAGTGAAAGAACCTCCAGAGACAAAGACAGAAGCAGCTTTTATTGTCGAGCCTTTCTCATCATTCATGTACTCAAGAGGGCATTGTGTCCAATTAACTTACAGTCGGCCCTCGCTTGTCTGCTCCTTTTGTCACAGGGTCCAACAGTATGTTTGGCTCCAAGGACGGACCAGGAGGACTCCCCACATTCAGCAGCCCCCACCACGACACCTGGAACAGACTCCGACGAACACCGCCGTCTTTTCCCACCCCACCACAGTGGCCCAAATCCGCAGACTCTGAGAGAAGCAGCTCAGCCAACAGCCACGAGAGAGAGCGAGAGAGGGAGAAAGACAGAGAGCGGGAAAGGGAACGAGAGAAAAGAGACTCCTCCATCGGGAAAGAAGAAAAGGACAAGGATAGGTGAGTTAAGAGATGAACTTATTCAAAAGTTCATAAGTTCTTGATTGAAACATGTTAGTTTTCACTTTTGATTGTGTTTAATAAGCACAGTTTTTGCAAAGAAATTTTGGAGTTCTGTAATGACTTATGGTCAACTAAAAAGTATCTGACAAAAACAAGATCGTACCCTCACTGGCCACTTTATTAGGTACACCTGTCCAACTACTTATTAAGGCAAATTTCTAATCAGCCAATCACTTGGCAGCAACTGAATGCATTTATGTATGTAGACATGGTCCAGACGATCTGCTGCCGTTCGAACCGAGCAGAATGGTGAAGAAAGGGGACGGAAGTGACATTAGACATAGCAACAGTAACTGCTACAGCAGCAGAAGACCACCCCTGCTGCCACTCCTGTCAGCTAAGAACAGGAAAGTAAGGGCTACAAATCACACAGGCTAACTAAAATTGGACAATAGAAGATTGGAAAAACATTGCCTGGTCTGATGAGTCTCCATTTCTGCTCCGACATTCGAATGGTAGGTTCAGAATTTGGCATCAACAACATGAAAGCATGGATCCATCCTGCCTTGTTTCAACAGTTCAGGCTGGTAATGTAATAGTGTGGGGGATATTTTCTTGGCTCACTTTGGGCCCTTTAGTACCAATGAAGCATGGTTAAAACACTGCATCCCACTTGAGTATTGTTGCTGACCATGTCCATCCCTTCATGACCACAGTATACCCATCTTCTGATGGCTACTTCCAACAGGACCAACGCACCATGTCATAAAGCTGGAATAATCTCAGGCTGGTTTCTTGAGCATGACAATAGCTTTGTTTCCATTGACTATGAAATTGCGCAAATTGGATTTGCCTAATGGAAACACAACAATTTCAGGCACTGTGCCACGAGAGGTCCAACAGCAACACACAGCTCATCAGAAGTTGAGCATGTCTTGCACAATTGTTGGATCCGCTGCTCCTCTGTAAAATCACCAATGAGCTTGTAAGGAGCTTGCTGCTGCATGGGCTGAATAAAATGCAGACGTCTCTTTTGATAGATGATGATGCCCGCTAGTGCTGTAGCAGAACTTTGAACGTATCTGCTGTAAATCATTGTTCACATCCATCACCATGTTTCAGAAATGACTTATTCCATGAGTTGGTCTGTGTTTATTTGTCTAATAATGATTTATTGGAAACAGTGTGCAAAATTGTGTTTTTTGGACTAGAATTTCGATAAAGTTTAGTGTATTTGTGGAATGGAAAGGAAGCTAATGAGTTCACTGGACTCAAATGGCCTCCAAAGTCACCAGATCTCAACCCAGTAGATCCCCTTTGGGAGGTGGTAAACCAAGAGATTGACATCATGAATGTGCAGCCGACAAATCTGCTGGAACTGTGTGATGCTATCATGTCAGTATGGACCAAACTCTGAGGAATGTTTCCAGAACCGTGGTGAATCTTTGCCATGAAGGATTAAGGCAATTATGATGGCAAAATGGGCTTCAACCCGGTATCAGTAAGCTGTGCCTAATAAAGTGAAATGAAGAGTGTAATAGGGATGCACAATAACATCAGTTACCAATAATTATTGGCCATTATTGAACAACTGTGACTCCATCCCAATAATAATGATAACTAACAATTCACTGATAAAATGGGTCAATAATTAAAGCCTCAAATTGCACACTAGCGCTGTGGCTTCCCCCTGACAACCCTTTCTTCACATCTCCGCCTTACCACCGTCCATCCTGACATTCTGTCGCATGTAAGTGAGGTCACTGCTCAGTGCCATCTAGAGAATGGCGCTGCATTCACCCCTGTGTGGCCATTCTTAAGCGTTTTGGAGACAGCAATCCTTGATTTTTTGAAAAATATGTCTAACAAAAGGGCCACAAGGGGGTAAAATAAGTCAGGCTTCAGCACACACAAAAAATCGCTCAAATCAACTACAAATCCATTACTGCGACCTGTGGAAAGAATACGACGCTACCAGCAGTGATAACGTTATCTGCCAGCCAGAGAACAAACAGAAAGCGTCTTTTTATGTTGCACATTAGTTGAAGACTAACAAAAAGTATTGCACTTTATTTGAAGATTAAAATATTTCATTTAAACTTTATTATTTTAGGCATCACCTTTATTGACTAAATGTTCTTGTTGCATTATTTAGGTAAACATTTTTATTATTCCGACAATTGTAATGGTCTTTCACTGTTCACAGATGTAAGTGAATGTATGTTCAGCTTTTTGCGGGTAACAATAGGGCTGTTAGTTTATTGGATTAAATCAAAGCTATGGACTGTTACTTTGTACTTACAAAGGATTTTTTTCTTAGGTATATAAATTGGTTGGTTATCTGCATTGAAGCAGGAAATTATCGGTTGTTGGTATATGTCATAAAAACTCAGTATTGTACATCACAAGAGAATACCAATCTGTGTCTGTCTTGAAAAACCAGGAAGGATTTGATGTTATCATTCGTAACGAACACAGGCTGATGAACTAACCGACTTCAAATTGTGTTATGACAGGGACTCGGTGGATCGCAACCGCCACTCCAACCGCTCATCCCCTGCCTCGGCGCCAGTCAGCTACCAGATCAGCAGCCTGATTCGCTCCAACAGCCAGAACTCCAGCGACTCTGGGCGCCATCACAGTGGCAGCGTAGACCGGGTGCGTGAAGCAGAGAAAGAGTTATTTGAGCGCCACAGAGAGTCTTCCACTCAAGCCGATGTGAAGGTGAAGGAGAGCCGCTCTCCGAGCAAGGAGATGCTGGAGAGGAGAACTTCAGAGGACTCCATCAAACCCGCTCAGCGGTCCCCTTCTCCTTATTCCAAGGCGCTGATCAGTGAGCAAAGCATGAAAATGGCAGTAGGGCTTCCATCTACACTCAAGGACAATGAGAGGAAAGAGCCCCCACCTCCAGAGCTGCTCCAAAAAGTGAAAAATGACATGAAGATTAAAGAGGAGAGGAAAGAGGAGCAAGAGGTCATGGTGGTGAGTTCTGAGCCTGCCCCTCAACCCCCAGTGCAAGCTCTTCCTGCACCTGTTAGCCAGCCAGGAAACCCTCATCACCATCACCCACCTTTGTCCCAGCAGCATCCCCTCCCCTCACCCCGTGGAAGTGATATCCCAGCACCGGGTCTGCACGGTGTTCCAATGGCACACTCTTTGCCTCTTTCTATGAGTGCCATGCCTCAAATGGGCAGCCTCAACGTGCTGGACCGAGCTCGCATGGCTCCCTTCATGGGAGTGAGTCCGCTGGCAGGAAGAGAACGCCTGCCACCCACAGCCTTCCCCTGGGACCCGCTGAGAGAGGCCTACCGCAGCCTGGACCTGCAGCGGCGCATGGACTTTCAGCTCCGGGCCGAGCAGGGACATCGCTTCCCCAGTGTCTATGAACAGGAGCGGGCTTACCGCGAGAGGGAGGCTCATGACTACTCTCACCAGGAGCACCTCCTGGAGGTGCGGCGGGAGCAAGAACGGATGCGACAGCAGGCTGAAGAACGAGAACGCCTTCACCTGAGGGAAGAGTTGGACAGGGCACGTCTCCACCAGCTGCATCAGTCACCAATGGAGGGCCATCTACCCCACATGCCCCCCTTCATGCCCCACCTCGGAGGCATGCCCTACCCCAGACTTAGCCCTTCTACGGGCCATAATGGCCCCTTGAACAGAACGCCCCCCACTGCTGCACTAAGTGCTCCTCCACCCCTTGTGCCAGCCGGCAGCACCAGGCCAGCGTCGCCCAGGAGGACTACCCCTTTACCCACCACACAGGACCCCCGGGACTACTCCCCATCCCGTAACCCCAAAGAAGTAGAGGCCCGGTAGCTTGTTGGAAAAATCACAGAGTCTTAGTGGGGGTCCTCAAAAGCCCCCACACACTTATCTGGAATCTTATTGTCAAACAAATGCACTGCTCCTCTCTAGAGAAGAGTGAAACTCCCTAAGGGAAAGGGTATGATTGTACAAAGCAAAGATGTGTGCTACTGGTGAAGCACATGCCATGACTTTATTTTCAGTGAACTGGAGGTTTAACAATGTCGGTAAGAAAGAACAGATATCTGTATGTTTATTACCGACTTAAATATTTGATCATTATTAATATATTAATCCAAAACCTTTTTTCTTCCTTGTGCCGAAAAGAAAAAGGTCTTGAAAATGAGTTTGTACATCTTTGTTCCATGTATAGATATTATTTCTATGAATTTTATGTATTTTGTGCTTTAGTCTCGCCTTTGACGATATTTATCCGAGTTGATCGTGAGACATATCCCTTAAGATGACGTAAAGACTTGATTTTGGTTTGAGCCGTCAGTAATTTAACCTCATGGTACCAGGATATCCTCAACGATAACAATGTACATTGCCACATTACCAACTTTATTTCATTTGTTTTGCCTTTGAGATATGCAGAGGAATATATATTATGAGGTCTTTGTTGAGTCTCTGTAAAGAGAAATCAGTGTAAATAACCTGTTGATATCCTTTGCTGCAAGATTACAATGTAAATTTGTTAGTCTTTTTAACAGTTTCTTATAAAAAAAGAAAAGAAATGGGGGGAAAAAAAACTAAAATCAAATGAAATGTGTGGGAACACTTGCCTGTTGAATATCAGACAAGTCAGGCCAGCCAGCCGACAAGAAGGATTGGGGGGGTGGGGTGTTGTTACAAGGCCTAAATGGATCATCTGCAATCTATGCAAAGCAGCACTCAACACCCTGATAAAAAAAATCACTTGGATGAAGCATTGTTGAGATCACAACAGAGAAAACTGGAGTAGAACATGTTCATATGTACCAATGAAACTATGACGGTATTACTAAAAGACTTCCAAGTCACAAACTGGAGCCGCTCCGGACAGAAAAGGAGGACACTTTTCAAGTGAATGGCAAAAAGACTTTTTCTGTCAACCTTGTGGTGTTGTGCAGTTGTTTTTTCTTAGACTCTTGTATACAAAACAAGTAGAGTTTTAGGCGTGAAAAAAAGGAAAATGAACATTCATGGTTTAAAATGTATGGAATAAAGTTTGGACCTAATGTCAAACATGTCTTGTCCACCTTTGATTTTCTAAGTAGTAAATGAGGCAAACAGACTCGTCTTACTTTTCAGCATTTAGAGCATCTGGTATTACCTTGCTACATTGAAACCTTAAAGTGCGACTCCGACCATCTTTTGATTTATTCAAAAGCATTCCCAGTGGTTTTTTTAATTATGATTACGCCATTTTTAGCCCAAATCAAAAACCTGTGTCATTTTCTAGGACAGTTTCTGCAGAGTAACAGTAGTTCATTAGAAATTTGCCTCTGATTTGTGGGTACAGTGAGCCTTCTTTTCCCATCATCCCTTTTTCTACACTCTCTCCCGCTTGCTTACAGCCCCTCACAACCCCAACCTTACGTTGGCAGTGAAAGATAAATATCAGAGCTTTCCAGCCCTATGAGCTTTGAGCCAGCTAAGACAAGGAAAATGAAGACGCGCATGGATCTGTTTGTCTGCAGGTAGATGCATCACAATAGAGCAGAGCAGGGCAGAGAGCTTGTAGCCTGCCGACTGAAGGTTTAACTTCCAACTTTTTTTAAAACTGCATTTTTTCAACCGCTTCCGATTCAGGATTTGGATGAAGAAATACTCTTATAATAATCTTTTTTATTATGTCCATTATGAGAAAAAATTCTACAAGAAGAAGACATGTTAAAAACACAATTTTCATTGGAGTGGGTCTTTAAAAGCAACTGACTCTACCGACCGAGTAGGTAAGCCATCAGATCATTTGATCGCTGCCTGTCATACATGGGCTACAGGGCTCTTCAGAAGGGATCAATGGGATTGGGACAAGGCAATACAGAAAGGGACTAATAGAACATTGATTTCGCATGAAAGCAGCTTCTGAGTGTTTGTGTTGCAGGTAACCAGTATTGACTGGCAGTCCAGCAGCGTATTGACCTGCGGTCAGGACTCATTAAGGGGAGCAATACCTGCTGGCCTGGCTATCGTAAGGAATAGACAAGCTTGTCTCTTTGTTCATCAAACTCCCCTCCTTAAACATATTGCTGATCTGTTTTTCTAATGAGTGAGTCTGGAAGGCCCCCCAGCAGTGGGCTGCAGAGGGAGTCCTGAGGTGCACCGTCCTGTTATTGACGAGCTCTTGGCTGTTCCTTCCTTCTTCCTGTCCAGTGACAGCTAATTCATCCCGATAACGCTTCAACTCCTCGTCTGGCTGCTGTAAGGCTCACCGATACCGTCCCCATGGTAGCAACCTTTAATGATGGCGTGGATCAAACCACGGCCAGGTCATTAGGGAGTTTTATTGAAAATCAATGTCGCTCCAGTCTCTCACACTCTCCAGCAGGGTTTCTAAACTGGCTCCTTGAAAAGACTGTTTGCCAGAATGTGTATTGGGAAGACTTAAATCACTATCACTTTCAATTTGGACTCCCGGTAATTGAAGCACATATTCTTTGAGCGGGTAGCATCTGTCCGTGGCCAGCCTCGCTATGGGATTGTGTGCCTTTGGTCCTAACAATCTAGTCAACAACAGACACTTAACCCCCCTGTATAAAGGCCTTTTTCCTGTAGCTATTTACCGGGAACGCTTTGGCATAAAAATCACACTCCTTAAATTTCCCCCTGACTCAAAAAGGTTTGTCTTGTGCTCAATCCATTGTTCTGCTGAGTGTGGAACGGCCCTCCGGAGATAAAAAGCTCCATCAGTTTCACTCATCATCTGGCAAGGTCAATTTATTTCAGCACACAGTCCATCATCAGATGGGAATCAACTGACACATTGTCTAAGATATTTAACCCGAGGTTTGTGAGCTACTGCACTTGTCAACTCCTCCATTATATCTCATATCTCAAAGCTTTCCTTGTGGGGGTTTTTGCAGTGACTGAATGCTTTTAAACTTTTCATTTTATTTTTAATAATGATGCAATGTTTGTTACTATGGCAATCACGTAATAGTGTGTCACAATAAAGAGTTTTTTTTTCTTTTACATTATTACACCGGAATCTCAATAATAGGATACAGTGGAATCTGAGGTAAGATGTTTTTTTATTGTTCTGTTAATCCTTTTCATTTATCTGTGAGAAACCTCAGTGCTGAGGGTTGGGGGATTGAATTTTCATGGTCTCAAAGCCCCCCAAAAAAGCACTTGGCATAGGGATCACCCCAGATTCAGCGAGCAGTGAAACCGGCCTAAAGAGCTTTCACAGAGCACAAAAGCAGCTAATAACGCAGTGCCAAGCTAATAAGATGGGCATTAAATGAATGGATCAGTCCAAGCTCCTTTTCTTTTTCTCTCCCTCTTTCTCCTGTTGATAAAACATATATGAAAGCATTTCTAAGCTGCTACATATGGACCCCCTGACTTTTTCCCACTCCAGAGAACTAATGCATTAGTTCCCATTTAAAAGCTATTTTGAATTGGAAATTGGTAATGAGGCGGGAGGTGCCTGCCATGATCACATTTGGATTGCTGGGCACTTTGTTGGGCCTGGTGATTTGGGAGGCCACTGCTCCGCTCAGAGTTCAAGTCTATCTCTCTGCAGGGGTTAACAATCCCTGACGAGGGCAATTCTGAACAGCTAAGCTATATCTGCACGGAGTGAATTTAGCCAAAGAGCACAGAGTCAAGAGCTTTGGCAGCGGATCCCTGTCACAGCACTCTTTGTGGAGTTCATGTTGCTTTGACCGCCTAAAAAGGGCTAGCAGCATCCATCCTTCATGTTGCCATCTTATTTTAGCCCGCAGTGTCAACAGAGCGGCAGCTGACAGAAGCCAGGCCAGTCCTTGGTTAAGGAGCTGACATGGAAACCGGTAAATGGTGTGAATTCCAGAACCTGGTGACAAAGTACTGTGTAATGTCTTTCCACCTCTAGAGCATACGACAAATATTTCGGCTATTGCCGTCCAAAAGGGAAGAAGCAAAGGAGAGGAAAAAAATGTACTGCTTTACAGAGGAACCTCAGACATGAGGAGAATCAAGGGAGGTGGAAAAGGAGGAGGTTCAGGAGAGCCTGCAGCCAAAACAAGTTTTCCACTTTGATTCAATTTTGAGGATTTTATTTTCCAGACTTAAGTTGAACCCACAGTCCCACACTAGCCGTCGAATGTGTACAAGCCATAAAAAAATGAATAACATTTATGCAGCTGGGTGCATCTGGCAATGATAGTTCTTCTATTTAGGCAGCCGCAACATGGCGCAGTGCCGCCATACCACCCTCTCTGTTCTTTGTATGGACCCCAGACAAGACTCAGGGAAGGCTGGGTGAAGCGTAGAGAGGCTCTTAAAAGCTTTGAATAAGTAAATAAAAGAGGGGATGGGGGGGTTCAAGGCAAATGCAAGCCATAAGCATCTTCTCCAATTTGGCACAGCCAAAGCTCGTGATTAGCCATAGAGACGTTAATCAAAAGTGGCTCAGCATTTGATGGGGCGGTGAGACCTGCTGCCAGCTGGTGACAACATGGCTTGTGTGCTCGGGCCAAGAGTGAAGTTTATTTGAATACGGATCTTGCCACAAACGTTTTCCTCCTGAGCTTGGTTAGCGGAGCATTCCTGGCTCATCACTGGGATCGCCTCAGAGCTGCTGGCACCAGAAGAGATGGAAATTTTTCCAAGGCACGGAATGAAAATCACCATCTAGACCATCCCCTTTCATGGTGTGGGTATACTTACAAGCCTTTATTCTCTTTGACACTTGCAATAATTCACGCCTGGTTCTTTGTGTCTGTGTATAGCTTTTCTTATACAGTACGAAATGATGAAATTCAATACCCATGAGTCAAAAAACGAGACATAAAGCATTACGTGGTGTAGTAAAAGCCATAAAACATAAACTTTTATAAACGTAATGATGATTTAAAAAGTATTTAACCTTTAATGTAATTAAAAAGTACTACCACAGTAAAAAAATAATGCTTTTTTATTTTATTATATAAATGTGTTTATTTTTTCATTCATTATGTTATTTGTGTTTATCCACTACAAGGAATTGTTAAGATGTTTTTAACCCTTTAACATCAAAAATGTCATTGGCGAGTAAGTGAAGCACATTTTGAAATTCCATAACTCTTCGACCGTTTACGCAATCAATATGAATACGCTGATTCTGACGCAGTGAAAAGCGGCTTCTCATATCGGCTTTGCACTGAAATGCAGCACATTATTAAGGGGACTATCAGTGTAAAGCTGCTTTTCTCTGCTTCAGAATCCACTGGAATTGCGTTAATTGCGTAAACGGTTGAAGAGTTACGGTGGTCAAGAGAATATTAACACTGGAGCTACGACCTTAAATGGTATGACCCCATCCTATTAAAGATCTCATAGTGCATTACAAACCAAACAGAACACTTTGCTCACAAAATGCAGGACTGCTTGTGGTTCCAAGAATTTCTAAAAGTACAGTTGGAGGTAGAGCCTTTAGCCACCAAGCCCCTTGTTTTATGGAATAAGCTCCCAGCTCATGTAAAAGAGGCCGACACAGTTATTACATTTAAAGTTAGGCTTAAATCCTTCCTATTTGGACAGGCTCATTGCCAGGATAGCTAGTAATCAGAGAATATTTAACTTATTGCTCCCCCCACCTCACCTACTGTAATGAAGTTTGGGGGAATAATTGTAATTTTCATTACATCCATTATACATTTTTCTCCGCGGATCGAAGCAGAGGGAAAAAGCTGGGCCAGGGCGGCCCATACCACCTGGTTAGATTAATACTATATTGTATTAATATTGATGTGCAAAAAATGTAGATTTTCTATTATTGTCATATTATTACCATCCACTATATGTGCCATAGTGCATGCAGCCTACTATTAACATGTTTGAATTCAATTTAATAACAATGACGATTAATTGTTAGTAGGCTGCTGGAAGTTAGAAGCTGGGGAAAGTATGGTGCACGGGGGTTCTGTCCTCTATTCTCATTTATTTCTCCTCTCCTCCACTCCTCTTTTCCTGATCATTTATTTATCATTTAGTTCTCCATGCCTCCGTTTGGAGCAGTGCGATTCATGTGTTTTCCCTCTTTCCCACTCCTCTCCGGGGAGCGGGAGTGATTCTAGATTCCAGTTGGCTCGTCTGTGCCCCTGTCCTTGGCCTCGTCTCGCGCCCCCAGCCGTCCCCCAGTTTCATCTGGATGAAGCCCATCTGCCACACTATTCAAACATGTAGTTGTAGAGTTAGATAAGCTAATTCCTCTTTAACAGTCCTGGTACATTGCCTGTCCATCCTGGAAGAGGATCCCTCCTTCCCTGAGGTTTCTTCTTTTTTTTTTAAATCTGTTTTTCAAGGAGTTTTTTCTTACCAAGAAGGAGGGTCTAAGGGCAGGGAGACTCAGTTTAGCTCAGTCTGTTTTTTCAGTTTAGTTTAGCAATCAGCTATTGTATTTTATAACTGATTTTATGTTTTGTACAATTAGTGAAGCTCTTTGAGACAACTGTGTTGTAATACTGGGCTGTATAAATAAAGCTGAATTGAACTGAATTAAAAAAAAAATGAATAAGAAAAAATAAATGAATATAGTTTTAAAAAATTTACTAAATTTTTCTCATTATTGGGATTTCATGGAAGTAGCCATTAATGAGCAGGAAAAGCACTTCTACTGCCTCTAGTGGAATGATGATGAACTACAGGTCAGAAAATATGGTCCTGGTTACATAGGCCTACAAAGGGTTTTTAGGTAAGTTTGCGTCACACGAATGAGATGGGGAGATGGGGGCCTAAGAAATGTGTGGCAAAAATGTTGGACATCGGCCCTCGAGGCCTGGATTCTTACAAAATCAGAATTTGTAATTACGTTCAATGATTAGAATCTTCAGTTTTTCTTCAACAGACATTGCCAGCATTCCAGGTCTGTATTCACCTTCATCTCACTTGCTTCTTTTGAAATGTATCTGGCAGCAAGCATGTTTTGAAAGGTTCTTATCTGAGCTGGAGTTTTATACACAGAGATAGGAGGCCATATCTTATCTAAACTGCGCTCGTTTGTGTCACAGCTCATTCAAGAGGTTTGTTCTTCCACTTGCCATGCGCCATAAGGAGCGGATTGTTTGCAGATCAGTCAACTCAAAGCCTCAGAAGATGTCAGAGCATAAGCTAAGTGATTGCATTGACAATGATGGTCTGGAAAAGCTACTTTTAAACTTTTACAGAAAGTAACTTTTCCAATAAGCTATGTTCCCACCGCCCTCGGCAACACGCGTTTAAGCGACCACTTTCAATAAAAAGTCTATGAAGGCATGTATGTGTGTTTCAGGCTTCCATGTATTCCATTTACTTGTCACTACAAAAGTTTTTAAGTCAGTTTTCCAGACCTTGTATAAAACGTGCGCCCATTGAGTGCGCGTTGAAAGCTTAATCAGTTTAACTTTGACCAATTCTTCTTAATTAATGGAAGTGCCAACCACTGGAAAAGTGATCACGGAGGAGAAATTAATAATTGCAGTTTGTGCCTGGCTGGAATTACATGATAAGTCTTTCATATATCGGAATAGAGCTGCACCGCTACGACATTTTTCACCAAACACACGGTACATGCACTAGTCCTGTTTGAACACCTTATGCAAAAAGTGCGTTCAAGAACCTGCATTCGACGTGTTCTTGAACATGCTTAGTGTGTACGTAGCACAACGGTTTGCATTTTTTGCATTTTTATGCCAAACACTGGTCCAAGCCAAACCAAAACCCTTTGGGAATGACAGCCACAAAGCCTCTATCTGTAATACATTTTGACACAACACCTACTTGAGCTTGACACCGAGGTGCTGATGCTTCGTGTGTTTTGTCCAGGTTGAGCAGCGATGTTCATTATCATTGTCTGTGACACAAACAACAGGGCCAAGCTCCACTGGCTTCAGCCATCTGGCTATCTCACACAACCCTTGGCTACACAGTGGCTCATTCAGCGATTGATTGCAGTGTTGAAGGCCAGCTATTTAGCACATAAGAACAACAAGCGCTGCTATCACACAGGTTCTTTCTCATGGCTTGTTTCTGTGCTGCTCAAGAATGCCTCTTATCTAGCCCCCACTTTAATAAATTCTTACTTAGTTTTTTTTGTCCTGACCAACAGCTCAGCTATGATTGGAGATCCAACCCTTGTGCTGCTTGGGAAGAAGCAGGATGGCAAAAAAAATAAAAATAAAGAAAAATCCCTGAATGCATTGCAGTTTCCTAAAGAAAAAGGTTCACCTTCCAAACCTGTTTTCCTGCTGTTGCGCAGGAGACTGACAGCTGAAAATAAAGCCCTGTGTTCCGTGTCATTAAATCTCGCTCTCTTACCTGATTACACTTGTATTAGTGTTCCTATTCTTCTCCCATTATTGTTACTTCTGGTGAATAAGGTCTGACAATATGCACTTGCTGGCTGGATGCACTACCTGCCCATTCCCATCTCTTCTTCTTTGTTGTCGGCAAATGGTTTTTAAATGAAAAGCATGAGTGTGCTGTAATTATAATTCTGGGGGTATTATGAAATCAAATATCACAATGAATGTAATTCTATTTGCTTGTAATCTCGCTCGCACAGGCTAATAGGCCTTTTTAAAGGGCACGTTTGGTGGTGGTGGTGTGTGTGGGGGGGCTTAAACAGCGGACCGTCACTAAATAGAATGGCTGCTCTGCGCTCTCACGCTGCAGCTCTGTTCTTTTGTCTTTGATATGCAGGCAAAGAGCTCGACAGTCTGGGAGACGAGGGAGATTCATCAGCCTGTGATCTCTGTGCTTCCCTGACAAATGAGCGCCTTTGGCAGGGCTGCTGGAGGTATGGCATCTCTGCCCTGCTGGAATCCTGATGAGACTTCTCTGAAGCTGCCGGTAATGAAGGCAGGGCACGGGACCAAACCTGCTGCCACACATGACCTTTAATCTCCACACGCTGGTCCATTGCCATGCAACGTCCCGCAGCTGTGCATGTATGTCTGTGTTCTCCTACGACAAGCCTGGATGCAGTGACCTGACTGTTAAAGTCGATCAAAATAAATCATTCACGACTCACCACATTCTGAGAGTAAACATAGGAATCTATTAGTTTGTGCTTTAGGAGTTTTTATTTCACAAAAATCTGATGTTTTGCAAATATTCATGGCAAGCCTGTGGGGTAGTTTAGAATTTGATCACTATCCAGTCTGTCTGCATTACCTCAGATTCCAACACTGTACCTAGCAAGTCGAACAGAATAGTCTTTTTTGTTTTAGATTATTCAAAGTGAAAAATTCAAATCTCCTGAGAGCACATGCACTCTTTCTGGATGAGCAGGATGAGGTCAATATAAATTGTGGACGTTGCCATTCCACGCTGAGCAATGCTCACTCAGCCCGATCCAACATGGTTGTCTTTTATTTCAGCTTCCAGCTTCAGAGGAGCCCGGTTCATAGACAGAACAAGCACTACCCCTTGTGGCGCAGTTGGCCCACTGCACCATGGATGAATGGCACCTCCAGCTGCTTCCCGTGCCCCCTCTGATAAGTTAACCTTGTGATAACATGCTAATGCCTGATTAATGTTGCAGTAATTAGACACAGCTTTTCACACTCAGTTAAGAGGACATCCTCCAGCAATTAGCCCTAGTAGCAAAGAGATAATTTCAGAGAATACAGTGGAATCACGTTCCTCAGCTCCCAACACTGAGGGCACTTGGCAACGCTGAGGTTTATTTTCTCATTATTTCATTTAATCGTCTGTTTGATGTTTTATACAGCTGCCACAAGTCATCTTTGATCCAATTAGAAAGTGCTGATTGACGTTTGTGGGGGCACGGCTTTCAATAAACTGCTTTCAATTAGCTGATGTGACCTTATCAGAGAGTCTGTGGAGGCTCCACATTCACAGCTAAATACCATCAAGTCCAATAATTGCCTTTAAAAGTACATAATACCTGGATGGTCTTGTGTGTATCTGTGTGAATGTGTGTGCATGCATGTATAAATGAGAGTGTGAGAAGCATGTGCGCACATTTTCCCAGCAGACATCTAACAATGAGCAATGAAGCCATTAGTGAGGCGAGGCCCCTGTGCTCACCAGCCTCCACACTGCCCATTAATAATGCACTACCAAGGAGTAGGTGGTGGTTTGCTGAGATTAGTCCTGCATTAAGGGCTCGTTTGCTATTTCTGTAGAAACATGGTCTATCTCAAGCAAGAAAGATCAGCCCACTTGTAATTTGACTGTGAAATCCTATATCAAACTTGTATTTTCAACTGAAAATGGAACCCCCAGGCTTTTGTACGTGGAGATTGGAAATGCATATTTAATGACTGCATATTTTAAAACTAAATGACTTCAAGATTGGGCAGGATCTTTAGGTACAATGATATTCTATCATGATGTACAACAAGATAACTTTTTTGTTCCTTTTCACGTGTATTATTTAAAGAGACTGAGTGCATGGTCCACTCTGCAGCTTAAAAATAATGCAAATAATCTCAACTTCATGCAGGCCGACATTGCAAAACCCTTTCCAGCAGGAGAAAAGCATCATAACAATTAATAAATAAATATACACCATGGTACATGTTTTCCATGAGGACACACGTTTTGACAATGCTATGACAACAAAAGGTCTCTAATTCTGTTTATTGAATTAAAATGCTCAAGCAACTTGATTAAAGGTTTCAAAGCTTGTAAGCCCTAAACAAATGAAGGTTGGTATCCAGAATCCAGGGTTCAATTCCTGGGCGAGGAATGAACAATCAATGGCAAGCAATGGTAATGGGGTTACCATATCAATGGTGAGCAATTAACATCACCCAGTGAGGGTCCTTGGGCAAGAACCTTCACGCGGACTGCCTATCTCATAAAATGAGAGACAATGAAACACACGTCATGCTGGCTCAGACATCGCCAGGTGCTGGAGGACCAGAGCATTCTGATGGAAAGTTGGCTACTGGAACAAGACGAAAATGGACTAGATGCAAAAACAAGGTTCTGTTAGAATGCTACTACTCAAAGGCTCAAAGAGGTACAATGAGGTACTATATATGTATATAAAAGCCCCACTCCAATGAAAATCTTTGTTTTGGTGTTCTAAACATGTTCTTGTCACTTTTTTCTCACGATGTAGGACATACGTAAAAAGAATTCAGATTAAGATTGCATTTCTGAGTATATTATTATTCAATTCATTGTGAAACAGGAGTAGCAGACAAAAAAAATGCCTTTTGAAATATCCTGTGGCAGTGACGTAGATGCTGCGGTCGGTGGGCCACAAGCCCCGTCCACCGCCCCATTCAGATGCATCCACTTGCAGACATTTGATCCATGTACATCTTTGTTTTCTGGCATCTTTGTTTTCTGATCTGTCTCAAAACTGTACGACTTAACACTCAATATTTTAGCATCCTAAACTATTGCCAATTTGCAACCAAAAACTTACCAATCATTAATTGAAATAGTTTACAGATTTAACCAAATGGGTTTAAAAAGATCCTGATTATACAAAATTTGACTTTTCAGTCAATTCTTTAATGTAGTGGGCTTTACATGATAAATGCATAAAGACTTCATTGTGTTGTCTCTTTGTGTAAAGTAATGGTAAATGTTATTATCTTCCTTTCAAGAACTGAGTGTTAAATGTAGCAAATATTTACGTGTTGTATTTTTGTTGCATCACTTTATGAAATTGATGAACAAAACAAAATACTGTTGCCTTTTCTCAATATTGGATACGAAAAGGAAAAGGATACGAGTGGAGCAGATACAAATGATAGCATGTGATTAATGTTGTAGAACGGCTTCATTTTCCTCCCATTTCCCCGATAACAGTCTGCCTTGGACTAAAGCATCGCTCCCCACCGTACTGCCTACTTAATGACAAAACTGTTTTCATCTGAGAGACATTATGTTTGGTTAAATTCACATTTGCACAATTATTTAGTTGCATGGGCGTCTGCCCTGAGGCCAGGAACAGAAAGATGAGGTTTGCTTGATATCAGCCTTGTAGCATTTTTTGTTTGTTTGTTGAAGCTCGGAAATCTCGCACTTTCAAAGGAAAATAAACTGAATTCATGATGAGATCTTAAGAAGTGGTGACCTTGTTTTTTCTATTTACAGAAGAAATAATTGATTTTCTGCACATAGTTTTTTCTCTCACAAATAAGGAAAAAAAAAATAAGAATTTACACCTTAAATGAATTAGGATGTAGGCTGTGCAAAGAGGCACCTGAAACAATCCAGCACATAATTTCAACATGTAAGATGCTCACAGGGAAAGCAAACATGATGAGCCAAAACCAAGGGGCTGGAAAAAATATACAAGAACATGTCTAAGAAATATGAACTGGAAATCCCAAAGTCAAAATGAGAAACACCCCCAAAAGTGGTAGAGAATGAGAATGAGAGTGGCTACAGCAGATCCCCGGAACAACCCTCAGACATGTCAGTCCAGAAAGGGCAGGAGTATAGAAACAGCAAAGATACTTTAAGACCCTCAAGCTCCCAAGCCTATTGTAGACCCAAGCTTGATAGAGAACCTACCTGCGGAGGGTGAGAAGAGTATCATTTATTAACCCTCCTCAGGCAAGTGCTGCAAAACTGCAACACCTAAGATGTAATATAGTAATTACCAAACAAAGTTCCATTACTTGAATTTATACAACTATGCTGTGGGGAAAAAATTACCCCGAACAAGTTTGCTAAAAATTTTAAAAACAGTGTTTACTTGTGGATTGTATTGTGTTTCTTTTGTCTTTAAAATAATTAAAAGGATCTAAGTGGAACGTTATCACTATTTAAGATGCCCTTAATAGGATTTTTTTTAATGATTTAAAGTAGCTTTTTCTTAAATGAAAAAGTACATTGTAACTATGACCTACAACCTTGTAAACAGGTCCCCCTGGAAAATTGTATTTTTGGTGTTTTTATCACATTCCTGTGGCATTTTCTGATGATGGAGGACACATATAAAGAAAAGTAAGCTTAAAAGGTATTTCTGTTTCTTTAGTCAAATCATTGTGAATCAGGAGCATTCATCTTCTTCTTCTGTTTATTCCCTTTCGGGGTCACGGGGCTGCAGGAGCATATACCGGCCACTTGAAGGCGAAGGCAGAGGGCAACCTAGACAGGTCGCCAGTCTGTCCACAATCGCACACCCACGCACTCTCACATTCACACCTAGGGACAATTTAGATTAACCAATTAACCAATGAAGCATGTTTTTGGATGGTGGGAGGAAGCCGGAGTCCCCGGAGAAAATCCACGCATGCACGGGGAGAACATGCAAACTCCACACAGAAAGGTGCCCCATTGATGTTCTGGTGCAGATCCCCCAGCCGGGACTTGAATCAGGAGCAAACAAAAAAAATCATAATGAAAAAGATTGGACTTGTGACACAGAAAATACAAGCTCTATGCTCCGCTCCATTCTGATGCATCCACTTGTACACATGTTTTCATTTTCCTCGTCTGAGCTGGCATCTGGCTCAGAAATGTACGGTTTGGAAAGCTCCAATATTACTTGCTATTTTTGTTGTACCAGTAATAGCTAGTGGGAGAGAGCGTAAACAAAGAGCTCTCAGTAATGGCGAGGGGAAGGGGGGGGGGTGTTGCGCCACGTCAAAAGTCCCGCCCACAACCCAGAGACAAATTTCTAGTGAACTACTGCTGCTATACAGAAACTATGTCCTAGAAAATGACAGTTTTTTGTTGTTGTTTTTTTTTTGCTAAAAACAGCAAAAACCTAATTCAAAGACAACTGGGAACACTTTTAAAGTAGCGCAAAAGATGATCAAAGTAGGACTTTGAAAATACTGCCTGTTGTGGGTGATAAAAGTGATGACTGCATCAGATTCCTTCTTTATTGTGACTCTCATTATTCCCAAACTAACCTGTGGTGGGAGAACAGAACATTCCACCACCTGAGGCTTTTGCAGTAAATCTCATGAGACAGACATTGTAAGAAGAAGATGTTGTTATTTGCATGATGGATAAGGGGGCAAGCAGTATGAGAGAACAGCTGAAACTCAAGAAAAATCCCGTACCTCATGGGACACCTACTGGCTAGATGACAAATAACAGCATTTCTTAGAGACTTAGTTTAAATGTGAAAATTTCAGGGGCTTTAAGGTTTCAAATACTTGGACATGGAATGTCAATCAGACTTTCTTTTTGGTCTCGGCTGTGTGGATCAACACAACTAAGTGTTGAAGTTTGTCACGCATTATGTCATTCCAAAAGCAAAACTAGAATCTGTAGCTCATTGTTCCTTTTAAAGCACTACAACGAAAACACAATTTTCATTGTTTTCATTGTAGTCAAAACACAATTCTGGTCTGTAGTGTGTCGTCATTCAACTAGGGGCAGTAGATGGACTTTTTCCTGCTCAATTCCAGAATTGTTGCTTCAATTAAATCTCTAAAAGGCTTTTGGGAAAGGTTTAGCCTATTTTTTCTTTTTACTTTAGGGTGAGAATAACTCATTTAAATTTATTGATAATCATTCCTAATAAAACAGTTACACCATGTTAAAAGTGTGTGGATCAAATTTGAGACAGTGGGTAAATAAGGTGCTGTTTTCCTAAACACTGCAAATTTGCATCATAAAATAACACTGTTGTGGGTAAAAACCTGCCAAATCATCCAAAAATGTTTTAACGGTTACCATCTATACCCCATCAAAAAATGGACTTTGCATTTTTTTGTGAATTTGATGAAAGGTTTTAAAAAACCATTTTGACATTTTGGTCTGGGCCTGTTTTGCTGCATCTGCATCTTGAACTTGTGTAGAAATCAATGGTATTTCAAGACATTTGAGGCATTCTGAAAGAAACATGCTGCTGGTATCAAAATGCTTGATTTCAGTTGAGTGATTACCCAAAACACAAACAGCTAAAAACACCAAGAATGACTGAGAGAGTAGTAAATTGGACCACTCAGTAAATTGGACCACTCATACTGAACTGTCTCGTTTTTATTGAACATCTGTGGAAGGATCAGAAACATATTTGAGACAATTATAGTTTGCTCATAGAGAGTGAACTTTTGACAGAATCAGAAGAACAAGGAAAAGTGTAAAAACAAAGTGTTGCAATGATGGTGACATCAAGTAATTACCATAGTAAGATGGTACCATAAGTATCATCAATCGTGATATTTGTAAAATGTGATTCTACACTATGTTTATGCTGAATAAAGGCTATCAGTGAACAATGTAAAGTTAAGCACTAATTCCAAGCACTTCTGTACACCTGTATTCACAGTCTGGTCTATCTAGGGTTGGGGTCTGCAACCAGAGACCCTGGAACCACACGCTGTTCCTTTATCCTTCATTATAGCTCTTAGGCTTTGGAGAAAAATTCTAACTTTGAAGAAATATTTAGCTAGTAAAGTTAATCCCATATTTTCTACACAACAGTTTCTAGTTGTTGTTCAGAGGCAAAATTCTTAAAGTTGGCCTATATAATTGTGTTTATATAGATTAACAAAAATTGGGCTCTACATCAATGATGAAAAATGAAACATTTTTGATAGTAAAATTAGAAAAAGAATGTAGGTCCACCATAATGACAGAAAATGTGATGTTTGACTTGTATTTTTAATTCAAGTAAATCTGCTGCAGCAGGAGGATCTTATGACACAAGGTGTATTTTCTCTTCTAAACACAGGGTGAGCTCTCTTTTAAAACTTAAATAAATATGTTTTTGCCATTTGTTTATACCGTATTCAGTGCGTGTTTTAAACATTTTTAGAAATTGCGTACATTCACATCCGATTTATTTTTTTTATAAAAGAAAAGTTTCCTGTTAACCAGCTTTTTTCTCGCAAACCTGCCTGCTCCCTGCTTCTCCGTAGCCCCACCCCCGTCAGATGATGACGTCAGTGACTGTCGGCAGGAAGTGTTTTTGTCCCCAAAGCAAATTTGAACATGATGCAAATAAGCCGTTTTTTACTGAACTACGGGGACAACACACGCTGGGTGTAAAGGTACGAAACGCAGTTAGACACAAGTGAAGCGTAAAGTTGTAGGAATGTTCATAAATTGATTTATTTATTTCGCTTCTTTCTTTCCTAGATTCTCATGCTAAAGCTAGCATCTGTGTGTTAGCATTGACCGAAAGTCAGTTTTAGTTTCGGGCTGGATGGTTTCTTGCGTATTGATTTTATAATCCAGAAGTATTCCCTTCTTTTCCAGGTTTTCACTTCGTTTAGTCTAGTTAAATAGAGCTCTTCATTCTTCTTGCTTAATGGACTGCAGCGTATTATATTTTAAGTTAAGCAAAGTAAAAAAGAGGCGCTTGATCTTTTAGTAATATAAACTTAGAAGTTCTAAGAAATGGGAGTGTAATTATTAGTATTGGGTCAAGTTTTTAAACATGTTTTTACGAAAATAGACTGTAAAAAGACTTAAAAGTGGCTGTCGCTGCTAATAGATATTCGCTTATTATTTGTACTTTCATTTATTGCTTGCTTTTCTGCTCAGGTGGGGGATTGACCAGACATGGACAGCCTCAAAGGAGGAAGACCGTGGGGAAAGCTGGTCAAAGTGGACTCAAGTGAAACAGTTCTTCTTTTCAGCAGAGAATGCACAGTTGGCAGGAAAAAGGGTAGATCCTTTTCTTAAAACTTTTTAGCCCAAAAATCAAAAAAAGAAGAAGGGGAAAAAGACTCAGATTCCCTTTAATAATAATGGTTTGTAGAAGCATTGTGATTGTGAGCCAGAGACGGTCCCGTCAGCAGCGCAGACGTTGCTGTCAGTGTCTGGAACCTTTACAACCCCCCATGAAAACACAAAGCCTTCTTTAGTGCACCAAACTTAGACAGCCTCTTGAGCCCAGAACAAAAGACACCCATTGACACCATGTGTGTAGAATATTAAGTAGATTTTTTTGTATAGGTTTTCCTGGAGAAAGGGTTAGGGTTATGTATGTCTTTTTTTGTTGCTGAAGCATTTGGGGGTCTGTGCTCTTGCAACTCAAAGCCAGTGGGCTCAGTTGGTTAGAGATGGTTTAGGTAATCACTCATTTGAAGTCATCATAGCAAGTTCATTTGGTACAGCTTTTTTTCCACTCAATATTTGTTTTATGTTATATTTTTTACATTGGATTGCTTTGACTTTAAAGGCTAAGGAAATCAATGACATCTTCTCTGCACCGCTTCCTTCTTAAAGGTCTTTTCTGTGTTTTTATAAACCGCATTCCTTCTTTTTTTGTTGTTCTTTTCTCTCCAGGATGTTATCTGTCATTTCCAGCCAATAAACTTGTCTCAGGGGAACACTGCAAGATAGTGAAAGATCAAATCTCAGGGCTTGCATGGATTGAAGACACAAGGTAATGTTTCGTCTGAAATGTTCTCACTCAAAACTAAAGGCTTTGTGAAACATCCCATGTACCAGGAGCTTATTTTATTAGTGCTTTGGGGAAATTTGTTATGTGCAATTAATGGCAAGTTATGGAATAAAAACCATAAATCAATGATAAAAAATTAAAATGTACTCCTTCATTAGACATTTTTACCTTTATTTTGTATTGGCCCTCTCAATTAGGGCTCCACAATGGTGCAGTGGTTAGCGCTCTTGCCTCAATGGGGGACCTTTCTGTGAGGAATTTGCATGTTCTCCCCGTGCATGCATTTTCTATGGGGACTCCGGCGCTCTTCCCACCATCCAAAAACATGCTTCATAGGTTAATTGTCCCTAGATGTATGCGGGCGTGTATAGTTGTGGCCCTGTGTCAGACTGGCGACCTGTTCAGCGTGTACTCTGCCTTTGCCTGGCCGGATAGGCCAGTGTTTTTCAACCAGTGTGCCGCGGCACACTAGTGTGCCGTGGGAAATTGCCCTCATTAACTGATCTAACATTTCCCATATCCAGGAAATCAGCTCTTTGTTCATCCAAACAGGCCCCTGATAAAACATTGAGTAGTTAGGAATATAAAAGATCATAAAATTATTTTTTCTTTGTGTTTATTTGATTCTATTAAATACATTTTGATAAGAATGAAGATACAGCGATTTAGCTGCAGCTATACCTGTTAGCTATACCAGTGCCGCCCCTTTAACTGTCTCCACCAATCACTCTTGAAGGCTGAATCACATGTCATCAGTCTGACCAATCAGAAGTGGTTAAAGTCTTCACTTCCTTGTTTAGATTTAACTCAAAAAGTCTCTCAGTTCTAACAAAAATACCAGCTA
This sequence comes from Oryzias curvinotus, assembly GCA_023969325.1. Classification (NCBI taxonomy): domain Eukaryota; kingdom Metazoa; phylum Chordata; class Actinopteri; order Beloniformes; family Adrianichthyidae; genus Oryzias; species Oryzias curvinotus. The sequence continues at coordinate 11,528,036 of CM043714.1, read as the reverse complement.
AAGCTCGTCTTTAGCAGTGTAGCTTCCCACAGAATCCGGTGTCAGACCGTGGAACAAGTGAACAAAACCATGAAGCTCAGAGAAGCTGGTCTTTCTGCGGTCGGCAGATTTACGGCACTACACCTCCCATGATGCATTGGGTTAGAACTCCTTTTAACGTCTTTAAACAAGGAACACACATCAAACAGTTTTTGAATCTTTTAACTTAACTTTTAGAACTTTTAGACTTTTAGAAAAAACAGCTGCAACTTCCAGCTTTTTCTGCCACAATTATCATGAAAATGCCCGTGAGATTCCGGAGGGCGGGGGGCGGCTGTCGATCAATACAGACTGAGTTTTTGCTTTTTTTTTTTTCCTTTTTTTTTTTTTTGGATGCTGGTGTGCCGTGGGATTTTTGTCAAGGCTAAAGTGTGCCGTGGCTCAAAAAAGGTTGAAAAACACTGGGATAGGCTCTAGCAGCCCTGTGACGTTAAGGGACATATGAATGAACCGCTCAACTAAAGCTTTTTGTGTCTGCAGCACAAACGGCACAGTGATCAACATGTCCAAACTGATCAAGGGACAAACTCATCTGCTGCAAAATGGAGACGTCATCTACTTTGTGTACAGGAAGAGTGAACCACAACAAAGTAAGTTAAGCCTTTAAAAACTTTTTTCACTCATCTTTTGATCTATTTTACAAGTGTTCCCAGTGATCTTTTAATTATGATTATGCCGTTTTTAGCCACAATCTGAAAACCTGTGTTGTTTTCTAAGACATAGTTTCTGCAGAGCGGTAGTTGTGGGCAGGCCCCTTGGAGTAGAGCCCCCCCTATTGCGTCAACTGGGAGATTTATTCTGACTGGAGTTGTTAACACAGATGTTAGCACCAGGAGTGTGACGATAACCGCATCACCTGCACTGTTTTTTAATGTATTTCTTTTTTAAACGTTTTTTTTTTTCCAGTTTTTTATTTAAAGTTCTGCATATGCTGCGTGATTGGAACTATAATAAACACATTAAAAACATTTATTGCTGATAATTTACTTTTTCTGCTAGTCCTGTGTTCAGACTTCAAGGGCTTCTGGGGGAACCTTTTATTACTGTTCTCCTTCACTCTGTAACACCAAACATGAACGCGCATTGTTAGAGTGCAATGAATATCACTACATGATTGGTTTGGGAACTATTTTGTGCAGTGCAACGTTAACGTGTCTGTATAAACAAAGGCGGAGCTTCCTGCTTCCTTCTTCATGGCTGTCAGGCTTCATGGCTACCGTAAAGGTGACAAAGTGTCTGCAGTCTCGTTTATTTCTGGGCAGATATATATAATATAATACACAATACATAATATTCTGAGAAGATGTCTGTACCAGAGAGCAGAGGTGAAGGCTCGCTTGCAGCTCAAGAGCGGTCCGCTGCTGAGGAATCAACACGCACCCCCAACACACTTGTACTCCTACACACGCAGCGTGCTGACACACATACACATACTCATTCTACAACACCTATATAGTTAGTTCATTAGTCAGACAGTTAGTTGTTACTGTTATTTGTTAATAAAGAATACTGCGTTGTAATCGTATTCATTGTGTATATTTGCGATGCGGCCACCGGGGGATTTTGGGGTTCATGTGTGTCTGGGCCCACTGCAGCCGTTTCTGCTTGTGTTTAGGGTCTTTAACAGCATCATTCTCTCTATGAAAGCAAGCTGACCAGGCCCTGATGCAGCACAGAACACTTATTATATCAGGATGCATCCTTCACCATACTTTACAACACATGTAATAACGTGCAAGTTTTTTTTTTTTTTTATTCCACTGAAAAGTTCTCAAAGCTTTGTAGTTGTTAGTGGTTTCTTTCATGCGGTCTTGCCAACCTCACTCTGACTTCTTGGTTTTTTACGTCCTGTAAACTCTAGAACACAGATGCTCGCCAGTTCTGGGGTTGTTGTTTATCCGTGAGTCTTTATTGTCTTTTTATGAGCAGTTGTACTGGGTGCCTGCTGCTTGGTTTCTTAGCCACAGTCACAATGCATTTCCATTTCCAACATGTTTGAAGTAACTTTTGAACTTTCTCCAGCTCATTGGGAATTAATGTTTTGGAACTGAGGATGATCTGGATTTTCTCTGTGGTAAAGCAAAGTTCACAGTTTTATCTTAGTGTGTTGCATTTGAGTTTTAGTGTTCTATCAGTTCAAAGTTGGCCTCACCATCACCTCAAAGTTTGTTCTCCCAACTACATTCCAGATAGGTTCAGATCTGACTCCAGTTTTTTTCTTTGAGGTCATTAACTTTGGGGTTCACCTCGTCCTTCCAATAGATTTATTATTTTAATGGTGGTTCTCAATTAAGACCTGAAATAAGTTTCTTATTTTATATGGTTTTGCACAATATGTTCATATATTCTTAAGACTTATCCTATTATAATCTGATTACATTTTATGATGAAGAAAGGCAAAAAAAACTATCACATGGTATATGAATGTGTGAAAATCTTGTGAATATCTTTTTTTTTTCTTTATATAGATATTGCTTATGTTTACCACACTATCAAGATGGAGCAGGGCGAGTCACTACACAGCTATGGTAAGATCTCACCGACTAACCCTCAAAAAAAGGTTTTCCACCATTTTTATTTACTGTACATTCCATACTGTCTCCAAACTTCAGGCATGGAGAGTTCAGCCCAGAGTTACTCAGCTGTTCCAGAGTCGGAGATGATTCTCTCTGTGGAGCCTCTCATCCTCACAAAGACTCCCAGGGACTTGGCCCAAGAGGAGCCAAAGCCTTCAACTTCTGCTTCCCATTTCTGCATTGAGAATCCCTCTCCTTCTGGCACCACAGTGATCACAGCATCTTCATCCTCTGGTAAGTTCTCCACCAATGTGCTTTTTAAGACTGATATTCCACCATGCAGAAAGAAAGCTCGATCTGCTCTCTTTCCATAACACAAAAGATATTTTTTTTATCACACCAACATGTTATGGCTGTAATAAGTTTTGCTTATGTGAGCATAGACTATACTTTAATTTCAAACGTAAAGAAGGAATTCTTGGTAAGACCATTTTTCTTACCCCGTTGGCAGAGTTATTTTTATATTTATTTTAGAAAAGGTTTCAAATTTTAAGAATTGGTGACTCATTTCTATGGGGGGCTGTTTTTGCAGAAGCAAGTGGTGGCCAACATAAACATTATAAAACACAACAAAGGGATGTCGTTTCTGAACACAAACCTAACCCTTTAAGCAGATTCTTATCAAGATTTGTATGTGCTAATTTACATTTTCATTTGTTAATCAAAACCAAAAAAGTTACCCTGCACTAAACTATTCTACTATAATGCCTTTAGACATTTACATATTTAATGCAATCATAAAAATGTACTTTTGTAAAGTTTACATATAGTTCTTTACATTAAAAACATTGCACAGTTCTAAAAGTGAACAGAAAGACTAACATGATTGGACGAAGTTGATCGCTTGTGTTAGTTAGCCCAAACTAAACCTGCTTTGAGAGAATTTCTCTGCCTTTGTGGTCTGCTGCTTGACCTGCAGAATCCAACGTAGGAAACAAAAAGACGGAATCCATAGCAGGTCATTTAACACATTAGATGGCAGGACGCTAACACATGCCCTCGTCTGTCAGTCCCTCAAGTGGATTGTTTTAACAAAGATACAGTCAAAGCGCTCCAGAATTTTCTTGGCCTACATATGAGCTTTGGGCCATTAGAGGCTGTAAATCCTTCTGTGCTGACCTAAATTTAATTATGGAAGAAAATACGATTGTTCTTTTTTTTAATATGAAATTAAGATGACTTTATATATACCGCACAGTAGTCTTCATAGTCATTATATGATGACCACTTGGTTTTTGCTGACAGCTGTACATTTTCTCAATCCAATCAGATTCCAGCTAGCTTGTGTTGTTCTATGAAACCTTCAGAGTTGACGGTGTGCTGCGAGCAGCACAGACAGAAAACTGCAATGGCCAATCAGAAGAGGTCTGACACCAAGGCCAACTGGAAGGCCTAATGCTCATGACTCAGCTAACTCAATGGGAGGCAGTACAGGAGTTTAAGAGTAAAATTCTAGTCATTTGAAAAAAAAAATTCTTAAACTAAGATTATTTTGCCATTGAAACATTCAAAAATAAAAGACCAAAAATAAAAAAAAATTCTTATTGAAACAATTGTCTTTATGATTTTCTTGTGTCAGTTTTTGCGGTGTGAGGGAGTTTTTTTTTCTGTTTTGATTCTTTTTATGGCTGTTTAATCCGATCCCACTTCTTCTTCCTAAAGCTAATAAAGCATGGCTTTGTTTTAAATAATGAATATATAGTTTGTGTGGAAGTTCAAATCTGTATATTTGCTACAAATCTTATTAGGATTAGAACATTTTTAATCTGTTTTTGTTTTCTTCAATCTTTCCAGGCCCACCTAAACATGCAGCTCCTGCACAAAAACACGATACAGACCATCTGGAACCTAAACTTAAGAGGAGGAAGATGTCTGATGGTTAGTCTTTACTCTTTTAACTACCTGATTAATGTTTTGTCTTATTTTAACTGCATCAAAACCATTATTTTCTATGCGTAGTTTGGTATCTGCCAAAATCTGTTGTGATATGTTGCTGCTGTGTTTAAGTTTTAGATAAAGAGTGTGCATCAGATTTGCCGTTCACCGCCTGTCCTGAAGTGGCTGGTTCAGCTGACAAAGACTCATCTAAATCAGCTGTGAAAGAAACCAAGACGGATAAGATGGAGGAATCCTTGACTTGTGTTATATGCCAGGACCTGCTGCATGACTGTATCAGGTAAGACCTGAGGCACCTGTGGTCCAAGCATGGATCTGCAAGGGAACCGTTCTTTTGTCTGGAGGTCCACATCACTGCTGCATGTGTGCTTTCAATAGTCTGTCTGCTTCAGCTTGCAGCCTTGCATGCACGTCTTTTGCGCCGCCTGTTACTCAGGCTGGATGGAGCGCTCCTCTCTCTGCCCGACGTGCCGCTGTCCTGTAGAGAGGATTTGTAAAAACCACTTCCTCAATAACCTGGTGGAGGCATACCTCACACAGCATCCAGGTTTGCACATTTAAGATGAGCCTAGTTGCATTTTATTACATTTTTGCTCATTTATTTCAGATAAAAACTGTGAGTTTTTCTTTTTTGGCAGAAAAGTGTCGCAGTGAGGAGGACCTGAAGAGCATGGACAGCAGAAACAAGATAACTCAAGACATGTTGCAGCCAAAAGTGGAGCGTTTGTTTTCTGATGAGGAGGGCAGCTCCGACTACCTCTTTGAATCATCTGATAATGACAGCGACTCCTCAGACACTAGGTAAGAGAACTGCCTGTGCTTGCATGTCAGCCTAACTTTATTTACCCTCCTCCATCTTTCTCAAGCATTTTAAGATGATCAGAGATCAGACACAGTTTATGAATCCCAATCGGAAAAACTGGAATTTGAATGTTTTTTGTGGGTTCTAAAAACCATGTGATTTTAAAAGACCCACTCCAATGAAAATGGTGTTTTTAACATTTTCTTGTGGCATTTTTCTAATGATGGAGGGACATTTATAGAGAAAAATAGGCTCAAAATTGTATTTAAATGGTTGTCTATCAGAAACTGATGAAAAGATTCTATCCTAAAAAGACTGTGATGCAGTCCAAACGCTGGGCGGGCCACAAGCTTGATGCTCAGCTCCATTCTGATGCATCCACTTGTAGACAAATAGATCGATGTATGTCTTTGTTTTCCTCGTCTCAGCTAACATCTGGTTTAAAGGTGTACGGCTAGATAGCTCCAATATTGCAAGCCTATTATTGTTGCACTGGTAATGTTAGGTTTAGGGTGTGAGAGGCTGTGTGGGAGAGTTCGTAAGCAGATGGGTGGCAAGAAATGGAGGGGTAGAGTTATATACCAACATTCACCCACAACTTGGAAGTGAAATTCTGGTGAACTACTGCAACTCTACAGAAACTATGTTCTAGAAAACGGCATAGATTTCTTTATTTTGGCAAAAAAAAAGCACAATCTTAATTAAAAAAGACTGCTGGGAATGTCTTTATAATAGACCAAAAGATGATCGGCGTGTATCTTTTAAGAAAATACAAGCATGAACTTTCACATACATTGGGGCAAAAAAGTATTTAGTCAGCCACCATTTTTACAAGTTCTCTCATGTAAAAAGATGAGAAAGGCATGCAATTTTATCACAGGTATACCTCAACTATGAGAGACAAATTTTTAATATCACAGATATTTAACTTTTTCTGTAAGAGGATCCTATGATCTCCACTTGTTACCTGCATTAATGGCACCTGTTTGAACTGGTTATCTATAGAAAGGGCTCCTGTCCCCAACCTCAAACAGTCCAAACTCGACAATGGCCAAAACCAAAGAGCTGTATAAGGACACCAGAAGCAACATTGTTGACCAGCACCAGGTTGGGGAAGACTGAATCTGCAATAGGTAAACAGCTTGGTGTGAAGAAATCAACTGTGGGAGCCTATATTAGGAATAAAAGACGAACAAGACCACAGATAATCTCCCTCCATCGCCCCATGGGGTCAAAAGGATCACAAGAACGGTGAGCAAAAATCCCAGAACCACACGAGAGGACCTAGTGAATGACCTGCAGAGAGCCGGGACCAAAGTAACAAAAGCTACAATCAATAACACACTACATGGACTCAAATTCTGCAGTGCCAGACATGTTCCCCTCCTAAAACCAGTACATGTGAAGGCCCGTCTAAAGTTTACTTAAGAGCATTTGGAAGATCCAGAAGAGGATTGGGAGAATGTCCTATGGTCAGATGAAACCAAAATTCAACTGTTTGGGAAGAACTCTTCTCGTCGTATTTGGAGGAGATAGAAAGCTGAGTTACATCCAAAAAACATCATGCCTACTGTAAAGCATGGAGGTGGAAGCATCATGCTTAGGAGCTTGTTTTTCAGCAAAGGGACCAGGTCGGGTAATCCATTAAAAGGAAAGAATGAATGGAGCCATGTTTCGCCAGGTTTTGAGTGGAAACCTCTTTCCTTTGAAGATGAAGTGTGTCTGGGTCTTTCATCATGACAACGATCCGAAGCACACTGCCCGGGTAACAAAGCAGTGGCTTTGTATGAAGCAGTTCAAGGTCCTGGAGTAGCCTAGTACTCCAGCCCATAAATCTTTGGAGGGAGTTGAAAGTCTGTGTTGCTTAGCGACAGCCCCAAATCATGACTGCTCTAGCGGAGATCTGCATGGAGAAATGGGCCAAAATACCAGCAACAGTTTGTAAAAGACTTACTGAAAACGTTTGACTGCTGTCATTACCAACAAAGGGTATATAAAAAAGAATTAAATAGAACTTTTGTTATTGACCACAAACTTATTTTCCACCATAATTTACGAATAAATTCTTTTAAAAAATGCGACAATGAATTTTTCTCATTTTGTCTCCCATTGTTGAGGTATACCCATGATGAAAATGACAGGCTTCTCTCATCCTTTTAAGTGGGAGAACCCACACAGTTGGTGGCTGACTAAATACTTTCTTGCCGTACTGTAGTTTAAGACATTTGCTTTTCTTTTTCTGCAAAGCTGAAAACTAGAGTTGGATTACGTTAAATGCTGCTCACTGATTGGAGTAGGATTTAGAAAAGGCTGAATTGTTGCATAATGTAGAGCTGCTTGCTTTACAAATGTCTAGACAGAGATTTAACAGGTTTTGAGCTGCTTTCATTTTCTCTTTCACCTACAATATGTGTGACATATTTATCTTTCTTTTTTAATCAAGCTGGTAGCAGAGCTGTTAAGGTGGTTATTCTTTTTTATTAATATTATAAATAACCTAACTTTTTAAGTAGTAAACAGATGACATTTGTAACTCATTACTAAGATGAATGCAGCCGTTGTTTGTCAATAATTTACTACAAAAATGTATTTTCTGTTCTAAATCACCAAAATTTAGCTTTTTTTTTTCCTTTTAAGGTTTATGGTCCATGTTTTTGAAAATAAAACAAATTGTGACCTAATGTGGATCTCTGTCCCCAGTCAACCTTTAGTGATGTGCAGACAGTGTTCCGGCTACAGGAACTACATGAGCCAAGTGCTGCTCACCACAAGTTCAAACTGCTGGTTTGCTGGTCTGCCAGCACTACCAGCTGTACTCCCACCAGCCAAGCCAGCAGGTGAAGAGGAAGCGGCAAAGCTGACAGGAGAGCAGCCCTCAACATCCTCTGAAACCACATCAGGTTAATGCTTCACTCATCTTATCGTGTTTCAATAAAGGAGCAAAATAAAAAACTTCTAAAGTTCACGAAGAACAAAGACTATCACTTATTTTATAGAATTTCAAAGTTTCAATATACAGATGTGCTATTTCTGAATGGCTGGAATTTAGTTTAGTAAGTGATGGCTGATAGAAAATTAATGGGGGGGAAAAGTAACTGTGTACATGCAAATTTTAATGGTTGCTGTTATTTTTACAGCTTTTAACAAGTTGTGTAAATCTGTGCCAACAGATGATTTTCATTTGGCTTTTGGTTAAGAAAATAAAAAGAGCGAAACATTTTAACTATTCAACCGTTTATTCAACTAACTACATTTCAGTGGATTCCAAATGGGAGAAAGGCGGCTTCCCACCTTCATGCAGTACTTTACGTTCGTCATCGCAAAGCCAAAGAGAAAAGCCACTTTTCTCCAGGTCAGAATCAGCTGATTCATGCTGATCTCATAAACGCTCGAAGAGTTACAGTAAATTAAAGAGCGTGTGTTATTTAGGTTTCGCTGGTGACATGTCCAGCGTTAAGGGATTAATTCTAAAATCAAGTACAGTTTTCAAAGTTTATCTTTCCCACATATGGATGCAGATTGCATGAATGCACAGATGTCCCTCTAGTAAACTGGAGGTCAGTAGTTTTGACTAGTGAAACTGACAAAACAAACTTTTAGCCCCCCATCACTTATGAACTGACAAATGTGAAATTTGAAACGCCACCATTTGTTCAAACTCACTAAAAATGTAGTGATTATGTTTTATAAGCCTGATTTTCTGACATGCTTTGAATTGCTCAGTGGTTGTATTGCTTTTTTTTTTTATCAAACTGAATTGGATTCATTTTGCTCTTTTGCTTTCCACCTCCAAGCAGCCTCCCAGGTGTACTGCTGCCCCCCTCAGGGCCGCCATGTCCTCTGCACCTGCTGCCTCCAGCCGATGCCGGACAGACGGGCAGAGCTCAGCAGTCTGCCGGGCTTTGCTCAACAATGTGAGTGGTCTGATTAACTAGAAGCTCTTTTGCACAAATTTAACATCTGTGTCAATAAAATGTGTGTATGCAAATATTCACACAAACTTGAATTTTAATGCTCTCGTGTTAATCGTAAGCATTATCAATAAAGCCTGCCAGCTTTTTCCATCATACACCCTAAAGTTAGGATGTTTGTACAGGTATGCTGTGCCAGCAGCCTTTCTGTCACATGTATTGGGGTTGCCAGAGGATTGGATGTCAAGGCTGTCTGTCTCGATTCAGTGGTATGCATCAGTTTCTGCAAAAACACCAATAGCATGACCCAAAAAATAACTTGGGCAGAAGATATCAACATTTTCTACATATCTTAAGATATTTACTAGGGCTGGGTATCGCCAACAATTTCCTGAATTGATTTGGTTCACCAATTCAATTTTTCTCTTTCGATCCACTCAATTTAATTAGATTAGATTCAATTTTGAGTTTACACAGTTTACGCATTTAGACATATTTGTATAGAAATATAGTAACAATCTATATATGTTTTGAAGAATTGTATAATAATCTGATACCGTTCACATATTGTAAAATTCATGAGTAAAATAATTCCCAATGAGATTGTAAACACCATACAGAGTTACATGATTTCTCAAAAGGAGAAGCTCCAACAGAAATGTGCAGATCATCATGTTCTGCCTCTGCAGGAGGGCCGTTTCAGTTTGGCCACTAGGTAGAGCTCGCGCTGTAGCATTACACCGTTTTCCATTATATGAGCAAAAAACTGTGCTTTAAATCACAAATGGTTACTTTAAAAAAAGTTTCCTTAACAGAGTTTGGAACATTTTTGTCTGTAAATATATAAAGTTGTTCATTTAGTCAACAATGCATGTTTGCATAAAATCCTTTATATGTTAGCATCAAGCTAGCAAACTTTGGCTTTTGCTGCTGTAATGCGTTAGGTCACCGGAAAAGGAAAGATCAATCTCTAATAAATCAATAATTGATTCATAGAGGTAAACTTGGATTGATTCAGATAGATAAATCGATTTTATCAACCCAGCTCTAATAATTTTCCTAAAATAACAATATTATCAGCACACAGATATGAAAATAATCATGTAAGCAAAGACAGATTTATGTTTTGTACTGATAGTAAAAGACCACATAAACATTGTCGTTTTGCTTTAAAAATAGCATTTTAGCAGCTAAAATACATTGTTGTAAAGATTATTTTGAAGTTTAAAGGTCGTAAAGAGTTTCTTTTCTAAATCTTTGACGTTTTTTTGGGATAATGTTTTCTTAGAGCTCAATCTCAATGACAAATGTCTGGACGGCGTGTTGAACAACAACACCTATGAGTCAGAGGTTCTCAAGGTAAGACGCACGTTTGTCTTTTTTATCTTCGGATTTTTTTTGGAATCATCAGTGCTTGCCTAATTATTTTACTGTGCTTCTTAAAATCTGTTGTCTGTTTCCTCACTAAATGCACAGAGTTTTGCTCTGTTTGTGCTAGCTGCTAGCCAGATTACTTCGTTTTATTCTGCTATTGTTCAGAAATGTTTACAGTGAACTCAAAAACTGCAAAGGCTCATGGGACTTTTAAAACTTCTTTCTCAAAGGTTAAAGACCCACTCTGATCATCATTAGATCTAGTTCAACTGTAGAGATAGAGAAACCCCGCCCCCCTTCCCCTCTCCCTTGCAGAACTTGGAGCAGGGAGCTTTGGCTTGCCCTGTCTATTTATTTATTTATTTATTTATTTACTTACATCACAAATACAATTCTTTCCCTGCTGCATTTATTTCTCTGCTTCTGATTCCCAATGATTTAAAAAAAGGAAATACTCAGAAATGCTATTTTAAACTTAATGTCCTCCATCTTTAGAAAATGCTTCAAGAACATGTTAAAAACACCAAAAACACAATTTTCATTGGACTGGGTCTTTATGGGGTTTTCCCTGTAGAGACTGGAGACATAGATATGTTTTTGCTTGTTAGATTATTAGTAGTCAAGAAAGCTGAGCCAATATTCATTTATGGTAACAGTAAAAATATTGGCATCAAATTTTAGAATTTTACAGACTCCAACGATTAACTTTTGTTTTTTTTCTTACAAATAAACAAGTGCCTAAAAAAGCAAATACATTGTTCCCAGAAGTGGAGAGACTAACAAGCTCAGCAGCATCTTTTATTAGTTTGTTTTTTTTTTTTAAGTTCAAAGAAGACCTCCCTGAAAGATTTAACAGTAGATAAAGAAAAACTTCAACATTAATAAAATGACTTATGAACAGTTTAAACAAAAACAAAAGGTGTAGGGAGTTCCTTGGATCAATACATTTTCTTTTCCTTTTGGTTTCTCCCTTAAGGCAGGGGGGGGTCAAACCCATTTTCACTGAGGGCCACATCAGCATAGTGGTTGACCTCAAAGGGCCAGATAGAACTTAGACATGTAACTAAATGTAATGAAAAATAAATGTAGCTACTCCTTAATGTTAAATAACTCATTATTTATTTATTCATACTTTTTTAATTGACATTTCCAGTTGCATAGAAAACATATATTTGCTTGTTACTCTAGCAGAAATCATTTTACATTTTTCTGCCTATTAAAACCCACATAACTCCATTAATGAAGGATCAAACTGTCCAAGTAAATAAAGAAAAATAACAGAACTGAGCTAGAAAGAACATGTATTACACGTGTTCTGCACACAGCCTTGCATCCAACTGATGGTTTGATGACAACAATTTGTCCAAACACACATAAGACCTGCAAACATTGAATAATTACAACTGCAGCTACACATAAATAATATGTAATCAACTGTGATGGCAGCATACCCTGCCACACCCACAAACAACATGGCGGTAACCTCCCCTCAGCATTGCACACTTTCTTTTTAATTTTATTATTTCAGATTCTTTATTCTTGAATAAATGCACACATTTCTTTGAGTTAAAATATACATTCATTACCTATTTTCAATAATTTCTAGCACATGTACATGTTTTTAGTTTACTTATTTTGGTTTGTTTAATTAATGTCACCTGTTTTTGAGTTGCCAGTGCTGAGGGTGCTACTGGTCGCTACGGGTGTAGCTGAGGTGCTACTGCTGGAGCTGTGCTGTGAGGACGGGCAAAGGAGGAGCTCAAGTCTTCACAGCCTTTAAATACTCCAGCCAGGCAATTAGGAAGGCACCATCTACTGGAGCCTCCAGGGGAGAAACCAATGGACTTATTTAATGTTTATTTGCTTTGTTTCTGTTGGTCATTCATTTTTGTTTAGCTTTTGATGATTTTCTCTTCCACTAGGAGACCAAGTTTTGTGTTTAGTCTTGTCTTTATTGTCTTTGTTAAAATTGTCTGCGTAGTCATGTTAGTCTCCCCCCATGTTTCTCAAGTGGTCTGATCAGCCACTATATATGTTCCCCTGTTGTGTCTTTGGTTAGGTCAGTTTGTTTCTGTTACTTGGTCTGTTCAGTTGGTTAAGTTAAAGTTATTGCCTGAGTTAATTATGTTTCTGTTGACCTCTTTTACGGGCCCAGTTTGTTCATCTTTTTACATTTTTTGAGAAAATTAAATCTTTCATTTTTTGATAAACTTCTGTTGTCCTCTTTGGCCGCTCGATCCCTCACATGTGGTGTCAGAAGTGGGATCAGCAATTGAGGACACAGAATTTTTTTTCTCCCCTTTTTTGACACCTGCAGTTTGTGGAGTGTACCATGCATCGTGGAGGAAGAGTTGTGAGACCTCGGACAGAGAACAAGGATATGAATAGTGGACTTGGAGACCGTGAAGAGGAGGAACATGAGGCTGGAGCTACAGGGGTTGCACCAGGTACTGAGGGTGAAGACACCCATGAGCCAACACTGAAAAATCTGACTGATATTCTCCAGGCTTTCATGGGAAAACAGGAAGCCAGAGACCTGCAACTTCAGGAGGAAGCTAAACAGCAAGAACATCGTCTAAAAGCTCTGCAGCACCAGTTTCAGCTTCTTCAGATGGAGGTGCAGGCCCGCACTTCTCCTATCCCAGAACTCACTTCATCAGCACCTGATCCTTCAGATGTGTCAAACTTTGACAATCAACCTTCACAACCAACATCTGCTCCGGAATGTGAACCATCAGCACCTAGTCAACCTCATTTTTCTAGAGAGCCAAGGTTGGAAAAACTCACAGAAAATGATGATATTGAACATTTCCTTGTAACTTTTGAAAGAATTGCTACAGCTTGCAAGTGGACCAGATCTGATTGGGTTTTCCGCCTTATTCCACTGCTCACTGGTAAGGCTAGGAGTGCTTATGTTGGCATGGATTTTGATGACTCACAGGATTATGACAAAGTGAAAACTGCCATTCTGCACAAATATGATGTCAACCCTGAGTCTTACAGGCAACGGTTTCGCTCCTTGGAAGTTGGACCTGAGGAGACTCCCAAGGAGCTTTATGCCAGACTGAAGGAGCTGTTTGAAAAGTGGATTCAGCCTAAAGGTAAAACAACTAAAGAAATTGCTGAAATAATAATCATGGAACAATATTTAAGAATGGTGTCACCTGAGCTTCAGATTTGGATAAAGGAACATGGTCCTAACTCAGCAGCTGAAGTGGCCTCCCTGGCAGAGGTTTTTGTGGCTGCTCGAAAGAAAAACCTTCCATGGAGCAACATTGCATGGCAGGCCTCCAAAGACTCTCGAAGGTCAGCAAACCATCAATACCACCAGAGGTCTGCCCCAGGTACGAATAGAACTCCTTGGGGGGAAGAAAAACAGACGAGACCAGCAAAGCCTTCCGGTAAAACACCAATTTGTTATTTGTGTGGGCAGGAAGGACACATTAAACCATTATGTCCGAAAAATCCAGTGAAGCTCACACAAATGTGTCTTGTTCCATACCAAAGCCTTCCACCAGAAACCCAAGAAGGTGAATCCATGAAACTGACCACTGTACGAATCAATGGGAAGAGTCATAAGGCTCTCGTGGACACTGGCAGCACACAGACTCTCGTGCAGAGACGGCATGTACCAGCTAATATCATTTGTACCCATGAGACCATCTCAATCTGCTGTGTGCATGGGGATAGGAAAATATACCCCACTGCTGAACTTTATGTTGAAGTCCAAGGCCAGACATATTTGTTGAATGTTGGCATTGTGGATGATCTGCCTTTTCCAGTGGTCCTAGGTCATGACCTTCCTGTTCTTTTTGACTTGTTGGGGACAAAAGGAAATAGCAATGTTGCAGTTACAAGGGCACAGGCTAAACTTGAGGAGGAGCAATCCCAACTTCTCAGTGCTTTGCCGTTCTATGATGCTGAGCTGGAGACAAACCCGGGAAAGTCTCGCAAGCCACGTAGTCAACGGAGGCAAGAGAAATTTAAGCACACAGCTGTAAAGCAAACAACTGAAACGGCTCCGGACAGTGCTTTGAGTTTTGAGTTGCCCAATGACATCAGTAAAATGCAGCATGATGATCCAACACTGTCCGTCTGCTTTCTGAAAGCTAAAGAATTGACTGAGTCTAAGAAAAGGAGGGAGTTTTTTCTGCATGATGGTGTTTTATATCATCAGCATGGTCAAACAAAGCGGCTAGTGGTCCCTCAGAGGGTCCGAGATGTAATTCTCAACTTGGGCCACTCCATTCCCTGGGCTGGCCACTTGGGGAAGCACAAGACTACTGCTCGCATTGTTAAACACTTTTACTGGCCTGGTTTGCATGCCGACATTGACAAATACTGTAAGAGTTGCCCTCAGTGCCAGAAGACATCCATGAAAAGTTCAGTGAAAGCTCCGCTCCAGCCTCTTCCAATAATTGGAACTCCTTTCGAACGTTTGGGCATGGATGTTGTTGGCCCTGTAGAAAGAAGCAGAACTGGAAATCGTTACATGCTGGTCATCACAGATTATGCTACAAAATACCCAGAAGTCTTTGCTTTGAAATGTGTCAAGGCAAAAGCTGTTGCATTCTCTCTGGTGCAGTTTTTCTCAAGAGTGGGTTTCCCTAAAGAAATTTTAACAGACCAGGGGACTAACTTTATGTCTACACTGCTTAAACAGGTTTACCAGCTCCTGGGCATAAAGAGTATTCGAACAACCCCCTATCATCCACAGACAGACGGACTGACTGAGCGGTTTAACCAAACACTCAAGCAGATGCTCCGTAAGTTTGTTAATGATACTGGTTCTGACTGGGATCAGTGGCTTCCTTACCTCCTTTTTGCCTACAGGGAGGTTCCTCAGGCCTCAACTGGGTTTTCCCCATTTGAACTTCTATATGGTTTTGAAGTAAGGGGACCTCTGACCTTACTGAGAGAGACCTGGGACAAAGACCAGGGGAGGGAGGGGCCTGTTAATGTAGTTTCCTATGTCCTACAGATGAGAGAAAAACTGCAGAAGATGAGTGAGCTGGCTAAAGACCACATGGCTGATGCTCAGCGGTACCAGAAGACCTGGTATGACAGGAAAGCACGACACAAAAGCTTCCTCCCAGGTCAGAAGGTTCTTGTGATGCTCCCAACAAACGACAGTAAACTGCTGGCCAAATGGCAAGGTCCTTTTGTGGTGCACAAAAAACTTGGAGCCACGACTTACCAGGTGTCTACTCCAGGTCATGCACATTCCAGCAGAGTGCTTCATGTGAATCTTTTAAAGGAATGGTTCCCAAGAGCTGAGGAGGAGGCCAAGGTGCTGCTCATCCAGAATGTAAAGGAGGAGGAGGTTGAATTTCTGCCAACATCAACTGCCACCACTCCAGATTTAAGTCATCTACCTTCAAACCAGCAATCTCAGGTGAAAGCACTAATAAATCCTGAGGTATTTCAGGAGTGCCCAGGACGCACCAGTCTTGTGGAACATGACATTGTGCTGAAGGACCATGCCACTGTAAGGCGGATGAGCTACAGGATCCCAGAGCGTCTCCTAGTTCCATTAAAAAAGGAGGTGGACTTCATGCTGTCTCTTGGGATTATCCAGCCGTCAAAAAGTGAGTGGTGTAATCCGGTGGTTTTGGTTCCAAAGAAAGATGGGTCGATTCGCTTTTGCATTGATTTTAGATACCTGAATGCAATGTCAAAATTCGACTCCTATCCGACTCCTCGGATTGACGATCTCATTGAGCGTCTGGGGAAAGCAAAGTACTTAACCACCATTGACCTCTGCAAAGGTTATTGGCAGGTGCCCCTTACTGCTCGGTCACAAGAGTACACAGCTTTCCGGACGCCCTGGGGCCTTTTTGAGTTCACTGTTCTGCCGTTTGGATTACATGGTGCCCCAGCAACTTTCCAGAGACTCATGGACCAGGTACTCAGTGGGCTTGATGGCTTTGCATGTGCATATCTGGATGACATTGTCGTTTACAGCACAACGTGGGACGAACATTTAGAACACCTTAAGAAAGTTCTGGAGTGTCTACATTCAGTGGGACTGACGGTTAATCCAGCCAAGTGTGTTTTTGCCCAGACTGAAACAGAGTACCTGGGTTTTACCATTGGAGGTGGACTGATAAGACCACAGATTAACAAAGTTCAAGCAATTGAGTCCTGTCTTCTTCCCAAAACCAGGAAGCAGCTGAGGTCATTTCTTGGCATGGCGGGCTTTTACCACCGGTTTATTCCGAACTTCTCAGCCCGAGCTGCTCCACTGACGGACCTGACTGGATCAAGATCTCCAAATCAGATTCGATGGACTACCAGGGCTGAGGCGGCCTTCCAGGACATTCAGCGTTCATTAAGTACCAACCCAGTACTTCACAGCCCAGACTTTGACAAACCTTTTACACTGCAAACAGATGCATCTGAGAGGGGCGTTGGAGCTGTGCTTCTCCAGGGAGCTCCAGGAGACCAACATCCAGTGGCTTACATAAGTCGGAAGCTGATGCCCAGAGAAACTCGCTATTCAACCGTCGAGAAGGAAGCCTTAGCGATCAAGTGGGCCATGGACTCTTTCAAATATTACCTTTTAGGGAGAGAGTTTACCCTGGAGACTGACCACAAGGCGTTATCATGGCTGGAGAGGATGAAGGATACCAATGGACGGATCACAAGATGGTATCTTGCCATGCAGCCCTTCTGCTACAAAGTGAAGTACATCCCGGGCAAGGACAATGCCACTGCTGACTACCTCTCTCGTTCTACCAGCGAGAGTTTGGAAGGGGAGGGGAGTGTGATGGCAGCATACCCTGCCACACCCACAAACAACATGGCGGTAACCTCCCCTCAGCATTGCACACTTTCTTTTTAATTTTATTATTTCAGATTCTTTATTCTTGAATAAATGCACACATTTCTTTGAGTTAAAATATACATTCATTACCTATTTTCAATAATTTCTAGCACATGTACATGTTTTTAGTTTACTTATTTTGGTTTGTTTAATTAATGTCACCTGTTTTTGAGTTGCCAGTGCTGAGGGTGCTACTGGTCGCTACGGGTGTAGCTGAGGTGCTACTGCTGGAGCTGTGCTGTGAGGACGGGCAAAGGAGGAGCTCAAGTCTTCACAGCCTTTAAATACTCCAGCCAGGCAATTAGGAAGGCACCATCTACTGGAGCCTCCAGGGGAGAAACCAATGGACTTATTTAATGTTTATTTGCTTTGTTTCTGTTGGTCATTCATTTTTGTTTAGCTTTTGATGATTTTCTCTTCCACTAGGAGACCAAGTTTTGTGTTTAGTCTTGTCTTTATTGTCTTTGTTAAAATTGTCTGCGTAGTCATGTTAGTCTCCCCCCATGTTTCTCAAGTGGTCTGATCAGCCACTATATATGTTCCCCTGTTGTGTCTTTGGTTAGGTCAGTTTGTTTCTGTTACTTGGTCTGTTCAGTTGGTTAAGTTAAAGTTATTGCCTGAGTTAATTATGTTTCTGTTGACCTCTTTTACGGGCCCAGTTTGTTCATCTTTTTACATTTTTTGAGAAAATTAAATCTTTCATTTTTTGATAAACTTCTGTTGTCCTCTTTGGCCGCTCGATCCCTCACATCAACTAAAGACACATTTTATTTTAAGAAATTCAAAATTTGATACTCTTGCATTTGGCCCCCGGGGTTGCCATAGCGAATCAGCTTCCTCCATCTAATTCTGCCCCCTTAACAGCAGGGCACAGTAGCTATCTAAAAAGGTCAAATAAAAATGTAAATAAATGAATCGCTCTCTAAAGTTTTACCAATATATGTTCTAAATGTTCTCTACTGTTTGACAGAGTAGGCAGTTAAGGGTTAAACAGCACAAGATTGCGGCGTTAAAAAGCAAAGTTGATCCACGTGTTCAAATTCAAATAACTTTATTTATCTCAGAGGGGCAACTACCCAACTGGCTTCTCTTGGGCTCATGCATTGCAGAGATATCGCCAAAGATGCGCTCACAATGAAATGATGAGGATGGTGCAAAAAGAAAACCTTTTTTTTAACTCAGTACTGTCCTCAATCATTTATCTTTTAACATGCAGTTAACAGCGCAAAAGGCATTTTGTGTTGGCGTGTTAAGCGACACCCCTAGTTGCCGGTAGCGTGACATTCAGAGGACTTGATGTGTGGTTTGCATAAGCATTCAGATCACGCCATGGGCGGGACAATGCTGTAGACTTGAGGCAGGCCAACCAGTTCAAAATTGGCCCTTAAAAAAATTAAATTAAATGAAAAAAAAAAGCTGATCCGATATACTTCAAAAATAACAAATATCAGCCCTGTTTGACAGTCAGTCGACCCCTAGTAGAGACATCATTTGTTTTAATTAAGTGGCTCAGAACGTTTTATAAGTTAGAACTGCTTTGTTTTACAAAATGAGCTGATTTTTCTTTACAAGAAGATCAAACTGTGTTGCAAATTGACTTTGTATTTTTGGAAGCTTGTCTGCCTCTAATGTCCTCTTATCAGACAGTGTCTGCACTGCCCTGGTTTAAAACCGTCTCCTGCTTGCCGTTTTGGCACATTCTGCAAAACAACTCAGGTGTGGTTGTGAGAAAGTTTCTTTGACTGATGATGCCGAACATTTCCATCCACTCTTTCTGCTTCTCGTAAACATTCTCTATATTGCAGGGATGATCTGATCTCTATGCTGGGAATTCTTTTTGAATGTTTAGAAAAGGGACGTCTACATGTAAAAATGCTTGTTTCTGCAGAACTACCTGTCATCCAAGGGGAAGACGTGGAAAGATCTGCTTCGGGAGTCTTTGGAAGGCTTGCAGGAGGGAAGCTTTTCTCTGACAGGTATGTGGAATGCTTGGATGGTTTCTCAGTGCTGTTTCTTCAACGAGAGCACTAACATTCAGTCCTTTCTGACCATCAGATAACGTCTCTGCAAACACCATCCTGTGCTTCTGCTGCGGCCTGCGAGCCTTCAAGGAGCTGGCCTACAAGTACAGGCAGAACATCCCAGCGTCTGAGCTGCCAGGTCAGAACACTGGCCTCACGTCCCATCAGCTCACACTCTGAGTGTTTGTCATCCCAACGCCTTTTACTGCCTTCTGCTAAGAGTTCCTTTATCTTCTCAGCTACTGTAACATCTCGCCCTGACTGTTACTGGGGGCGTAACTGTCGCACACAAGTCAAGGCCCATCATGCCACGTAAGTTTTCAAAAGGTCCTCAAACATACAAATATTCAGAATTTACATATTTGTCAATTCTAGTTTCTCAAGCTCTTGTCTTTAACCAAATTAATAATCAATCAAATATATTTGTGCTTCTCTTGTTCATTTATTGGTTTTTGTTGTTAAGTAGTATTTTTGGAACTTTTAGAAGGTATTCTCATTGGCCCGCCAAAGATTGGTTTGGATATTTTTCAAACATCCTAATAAATTAATAAAAATGCAACCAGTTAGTGAGTTTAATACATACGTGGATTTTTTTGTCGTAATTTTCTAAAGAATTGATTTTGTGTGTGTGTCAGTATAGTGGGTATTATTGATGACAGCAGTTTAAAAAAAATCCTAATCAACTAATTAAATTAATCATTTTGGTTAGTTTTTTTCAGATTCTATTTCATTGATTGTGTTGATAAAGCCTCACTAGAGAAGTTAGACAGTTGACATCATGGCATATCATACGTTTCTCTGGAATAACGGGAATTCCTTGTATTCTTTGCCATTCAAAATAAAATATTTCTTCTTTTTTTTTTTTGCTTTCCTGGTTCTTGAGAACTGAATAATCTGACTCTATTCATGTAGAATATTAAAGATCATTTCTGGGGACACATTTATACAGCTTCCCTGTTATTCTTGGTTTGGCCACTAGGAGGAGTATTTTCACATTTTCATAAACTTTGTCTAACATCAGAAGGTCCTTGCTGAGTTTGAGGCCATGCCTTTTCCTGCAGCTTTGTCTCTTCATCTGAAAAATTCATACATATTTTTAAATGTTTCTCATTTCAGGAAATTCAACCACATCTGTGAGCAGACGCGTTTCAAGAACTAAAGCAAATTCCTGCAACTGCGTGTCCATTGCTTTTAGGAAATGCGTGACCCAGCCCCCGCTCTACTGTGAACCGCCTTATGCTATCATCTAATGCACTTATCACAATCAGAGTCCATTTGCAAACAACTGTTTGAATCAGGGTTGTATGGAATAAAGCAGTACAGCATGACAGAAAATCCAGGTTTTGAGAAACATTGAAATCCTAAAGAGGAAACTATACCAACTAATGTTTGGATGAGGTTTTGTTTGCGCTAGTTTAAACCAGTCAGGTGATCAACCACTTCCCAAAAAGCCCTTTGAAGGTTATGTCTTTGCTTTGGCTGAAGAGACCTGATACACTAAAAAAGAATTTATACTTGTTAAATATTGTGGTAAATAAATTGAGAGATGTTATAAAGGTTTTCCCCAAGTCAAGGCACATGGTGTAAACAAAACCTTTACTTCTCATCTTATAATAGAGATTTGGTCAGTGTGAGATTTAGTGTGACCCCCTTGAACTGGGGCACAATCATGTTCCCAAGCGAGGGCAAAAAAGCCATGTCAAAGCCCCTCATGCACGTACTGGGGGTAGGTATGTCATCCCGTGTGATGTTAGCGTGGGATTTCATGTCTGTGGGAAGGGGATCGCTGTGAGAAGGCGGGGGGGGGCTCTGTTGTATGCTTTGTTCTGGATAATCATCTCCAAGGTGATTTAACGTAGTGGAGAAGGGACACGTAGTAGGAAGGGCTAATCTGTAATGCCATGCACAGTTATCCCATGAGAACTGAACAATGAGGAAAAAAATATGTATATGTGTGTGGAGAGAGAGAGAGACCGCATCCACATATGGATTGCCACCATTTTCTTTCTTTTGTTCTTTCTTTCATTTTCCATCTCTCAGGTATTGGAAGCTGCAGATTTGCCGCTCAGAGTTGTATGTGGTAAATGGGAGGACCTGAGGTGCACTGACCTCTCTGTAAGACTATCATCACCCAAGTCTCTACTGTCAAAACATGCAAAGTGATGAGTGAGGCGGTTAAAAACAGAAGTTTCCCCCTTTCTAGTTTTCTTTCTGTTTTTTGCCTTATTTGGTTTGGCCCTCTCCCACAGAATAGTTGAAAAGGCCTTAAATCTATATATTTTTGGTGTTCATTTGATGACTGTTTTGTAGTGTATCTGGTACTTAAGAATAGAAATCAGTAAATACAAGCCACCTTGAGTGGAGCCTTTGAGTGACTCCTAAAGTTTTTACTTTGTTCATAAAGAAGGATTTTTGCACGTATTACTTTTCTTTTTCTACTCTGTAAACTTTCTAACTGATCATCACTGTGTATGCAACCTTAAGGACGGATTTTGTGATTTCAATTGTATTTTTCATTCCAGTATAATCTGATCACATTGAAACGAGTAGATGTATAGTTCATAGTTCATCATAGCTTGAGAAAATTGTATTTTTTTCTATCTAAATACCTTTGAGTGTTTTTTTTTGTTGTGATTATGGATGCGTTGGACTGTAGCTCAAATTTTCATGGAAAAAAAAAATCAAATCAGCACTTTCATGTCATCTACCTGAGCTCCCGATTTAATCTCTGATATGAGTAAAGTGTTTCGGTGACTTTTATTATGCTTTTTACATTTTTTTTTTAATCTTTCCATTCATACTGGATGCTGCATACCAGCACAGCTCAAGTCATCTCTCCACCTTTCCCTTTGCAACAGAACGACTAAGTTTTAATTATTCCCTGCTGGAGATCTGCACGCTCTAAGCTAACACAATCTCAGTCAGGAAGGCATTAGAGGCTTTGGACGAGTACTTTTGAGTTTGTCCTTGGAGTGATTCTTGGGGGTCACGTTGCAGACTTGACACTTTTTTTCTAAGTATCTTAAAAAGTCCAGACTAAGCTGCTCAGGAGTAAATATTTAAAAGGGTTCAGTTCTACCTCAGTGCAGCTCTCTGGATTGCAGGTCAAAACTGATTTATGGATTCAGAATGCTGAACATTGGTGGGGGCTGTCCATCCATCGATGTTTTCAGAAAACTACCACTCTAGGAGCAGCTGCCCATCAAGGCAGTATAAATATCTTTCAAACCGGATCATAGCGAACATCTTTGCAAAAGAGTAACTGTGGGTAGAAGCTAAACTCTAAGAAGGTAAATGGGTTCAATCTCCTCCCATATGTTGAACTGATCATTTCTGCCAGAGTGGAATCTGTAGATGCAATTAAATGACATTCATGAAAAGAAACTTCCTTATTTTTTTTTCCCCCCTCTAACTCAAACGCTTTTTGAGGGCACTGACTGTTCATGTGAGACGCAAACTTGGTTTTGACCCACGGATAAACTGATTTGGGAGAGACATGAGCGCCCGCTGGTAATTTATGGTGGACTGCTTATTTCTGAGAAATGAACTATGTGGATTAGAATGAGCTAAAGTGACAGAGAAGAATCTATACAATCTATACTCTTTACCTATGAAAAGAATGTGCTTCTGAACCATGTCTTGTGAATTTTAGGAAAGAAATGTGTTTTCTAATAAGCTGAACAGTTGTGCAGAAGTGTATTTGTGTCAAGTGTCTTTTTCTAAACATTTGATGGGACTTTGCCTGGTTTTGGTCAGAAAGAGACTAAACCAAATGGGTAATTTAGTGTTAATGAGCATTTAACCCTTGTGCTATCCTATGGGGTCCATATGACCCGATCCTTACATTGATGTGTTATCCCTAGCATGACACAGGTGGATAAAGGTGGAGAGAATTTCATGTAATCCATGGACACCAGTGAAGAACACCAATCATTGAAGAAAAAAGGTTCAGCGCACTGTCTTGTGGGGTCTAGATGACCCCACTCCCAATGTTAAAGTGCCTTGGATAGCACAAGGGTTACGCAAAACTGCATATAAATATTCAAATCCTGTGATTAGTTTTCATCAAAGACACAAATTGTGAACAACTTTTTATTAAAGCTTCACAAACATTTACAAACACCTTAAATGCCAGTATTTTTATTTGTACTACAATAATAGTGTATATTAGTACTTTTTAGACTCTTATGTAGCTTTCCCTTTGATAATCCATGAGCAGACTCTAGAGTAGGAAACTGAGGCTCTATTCTATGTATAATACTTTTGGGTAACTGATAAAATCTTTTTATTAACTTGTTATCATAAAACTATTTTATACATGGGGTTAAAAAGGTGCTACAAACATTGCAGTTTTGAAGAGCTTGCATGAAAAAAGAAATACATAATGCAAAAGTTTTTTTTTTTTAAGAAAATACAACAGCAGTCAGTGCCTTGATATTGAAAGCAGCATATGACATGATTTGATGTATATTTATATAATCTGCCAGCAGGAAGCTATGGAGTATGTTATATCTGGAATGAGCAGGAGGTTATTTTTCACAGTGGCACTAACAGAGTCCGGTGGTGAAAAAGTGGTCGTCACATCTGGTTGGTGACCGTGAGCAGCCCCGTGGACAGACTGATGAAAGGCTTGCTGTCGTTCGATTCTGTAAATCCACTCGCAGGGAAAGGACACACCCCCCCAGACACCTGACTCCCCCATGGCCTCCACTCTGGTCTGGCCCTTTTTGGGCTCAGGCTCCCAACTGGAGCTTTCTTACCATCAAATGTCCCCGGAACCAGTCCGTTCTGCGCTGCAGGGCCAGGCGTCTGGTCCAGGAGTTCAGCTGAGACCAGAGGCTGCCGGTCCTCCTCTTCTGAGATGGCAAAGACGGGCACGCTGATGTGATCACCCTCACTTGGGAAATCACGCCTCTTTCCAGCTTGGCCACATTCAGCCTGACACTGGGTGGAGGAGGAGAAGCCCTGGGTGGGCTCTGATGGGGAGCCGGGAGAAACCCCCTCTGTGGGTCTTTTGTTTTCGGTGAGGAGGCCAAAACAAGGTCCTGTGAAGCGAGAGCGGAGCAGGTTGCTGGTGGAGTTGAGACGCCGCTGCCTTTGCGCCGGCTGCGTGAGCGGGTAGGAGGCGTTGCTGATGGATGAGTCAGAGATGTTGCTAGAATCTGCATTGGCCTCCAGGTGGACGTCAGAGAAAACCTTCCGGCTGTCGGCCCCTCTGCAATCAGATCCCAAACTGGGTGGAGGCTAAAATGAGAAAGATTTAAAAGCCAATGAGCAGCAGGACAGGTTTGTGGGTAAAACCCAGACAAATGTTTGAGCGCTCACGCTGTCCACCAGCTTGGTGAAGGGACTGGTAGAGTTCCAGCTGCACCACTTCCTGTGCAGCTGCGGCAGAGGGGGGAGGAAGTCCTGGAAGGTGCGCACGCTCCACGCTCTGGGTCTGGAGCAGCCGCCGCTGCTCTCCTTGAAGGATCTGCCACTGATAGGAGAGCTGGATGGGTCTGCTGAGGGCCAGTCACCTGCAGGACCGGGGCCCGTGTCACTATGTCGCAGAAACCGTTCTGGTTGCTGAAAAGTACAAAAAAGAAATTCCCAATCTGTGTGCAGCATGGATCAACACATGATTCTGTTTGGGGGATTTGAGGGCTATAACCAAATTCCCAAACTAATCCCTAACCCCTAAAATGATTTTAGGGGTTAGGACACATGCTCACTACTTTGAAAAAAATAAAATGTCACAGATTCTCTGAAGTAAAAACCCAATTAATCTGAACATTTGATGTGTTCTGATGATCAAAATTTGGATAATTTTTAAAACATAAATTTTTTGCTAATGAGAAATCGTTCAAACGTCATGCATTTGCACTAAATTCACCAATTTAGAGAGCATTTTTTGCAGAGACTAGCGAATGCAGTTCATAGTAAACTAAGTAGTGAAGGAATTTGATCCCAAACCAGGACTGTCTGAATTCCCTCTAACCCTAAAGGCTTATAGTGAGGAATTCAGTAACAACATTCTGACATGTGCTTACTATTTTTTTTCTTTTTAATGGCAAATATGATATTACCCTCTAGCCAAAGTGAATACCTTGTAAGAGCCAATTAGATACATTTGAAACAATTTAGACTATTTTGAATATATTTACTTAACATTGCCTTGCATACGTTATACATTAGACAGCGGGCGTGTCGTTTGTTTGGGCGGCGTGATTGGATGTTTTAAAGCGTGAAGTAATCATGGAGACACCCTGCACCTAAGAGCAACAGTCTTTTGGCCATCCCATATGTTTTGTTATCCTCTAACACTTTAAATTACATTAATTACATTACATTACAATGTACGGTACATAAATGGTACAAACATCATAAATGATTGAAAGAAGCAGATTGTTTTCATTGGGACATGTGCAAAAATGCTGGACAGGTGAAAATGAATAATTTTTCTAATGAAAAATTGTTTAAACACAATGCATTGTGGTCTAAATTCACCAATCTAGTGAGCATTGTTGCACACTGTTTTTTATGCAGAGCCTTCTGGGAAGTTTTTAGGGGACATAGTGGTGTAGTGAGTAGTGATGGAATTTGGACACAACCAAAGATTAATTTGCAGTCAGTGCAAAATTTTTAATGACAGCAGAAATCAAAACTGTCATTTTGTTGGTTCCACCTGCTACATTTTCCACGTTTGACTGAGGGCTTTTGTGCCGAATCTGGTGTGTGCAGCAATACGCTGAAGGATTAACAGGAAGGAAGTGTGCCGATTAGCTTGGCGCGCTCGGTCGCACAAGCAGCCAGCTAAGCGTGTGTGGCTCCTGGACAGATCTCATTATCATTTATTAGTAAGCCTTCCGGAGAACAGCAATGATTTTCGTCACATTGTTGGGTTTGTGTACGTACACATGAGTATTAACGTATTTCTGCTCCTGCTAGCTGGAGAGACCAAGAGATTGACAGATTAGAAGTGCAAAGGTCACTACCTTTTCTTATTAGTCCATTACTATTGATCTGGGATTGGAAAGGGGGGTCCACTCATCAGAGGGAGATAATCCTCACCTCAGAGTGGCAGCCGCTAACTTTGTCTAGACTTGAATTAGTAAGGGCTTTAATATTTACATGTCTGCTTAGTAAAGCTCAGTAAGCACAATGGAAACGGTAAAGTTTGACACATGAGCTTAGAAATCAGTGATTGCATTAAAGTGGAGACCGCCGTCCTAGGTTTAAAGGGCAAAGGTCGTAAAACAGTGACTTAAAAGACAGGAATCCACTGCCTCAAAATAGCGGGAAGGGTTCTCAAAAAAGGTCTACATGCGAGTCCTGCATGAACGGCTGAGAGGGTCGCCTGGTGCCAGCATTCGCACTAACCGAATGTTTTCAACGACCCCTGCAGCCCATGGCCCGTGCAACATTTCCCAAACATGTGAATCGGGGACACACATAGGCAAGACCACACACTGCGTGCCAAAGGGTGCATGACACACAGCAACACACACACTGAGCTGGGAATCTGGCTCTAGTGATAATACTCCATTAGCCTGAGCTGCAGAGTTGCAGAAAAGCTTGCCAGTCCTTCAAAAAGCTGCCAGAGTTGTTTTATGCCAACTCTTTTTCCACCAGCAAACAAAAGGGAGCAGGAAAAAAAAATGTTTAAAAAAAATAAAAAGACCTGATTACTTTAAGCTCCTCCCATCTTTTAATTATCCCCAATTCCCATTTATGTCATCATAGTTTTCATACTTTGAACGTATCTTGCATTTGCCAGAATAATAGATCTGATTATCCATTGCTTCCGGGATCATTTCCCTAAAGTAAAGTATTTTCTTGAAAACAAAACCTTCAGATTATACAGGCAATGTAAAGCTTTATCTATAGAAATAAAACAAAAAAAACTGACTGAATAAGAGAACTGGACTGAGTATGTGTGACTCAGAAAATGGCTTACCTCTGGCTTTAACTAAATTAAATCAATTCAGTCGGCAGTTTTTAACATTACAGACGTCGCCGTGTTGGATTGCTCCGAGACGGTCTGAGTCAACATTTCAACGGCAACTACTCTCACCTATCAGGAGTGAGATTGTTGGAAAGACACACCCCTACCACGAGATCTGACAATCAAATGCTTTGAACGTTCAACGTGGTCAGTTTATAACTTGAATAACTTGCACTACATGTTAAGAAACGATATTAGAGCAAGAGTAGCTGTTCTGTCAAATACCATGACTGAGCAATGGGATTCTGGCTTCTTGGAACACAATGAGGAAGCAGTCCCTCAGTCCAATTCTCTAATAGTCAATGACTGAGAACCAATCTCAACATCTGTCTTGGCGTCCCAAATAGTCCTCCAAAAGTTTGGGAGAACCAAACTCCAATGACAAAGTGGTTCTTACTGTGAGTGGGGAGAAGGGCAGTCCACCTGGGGTGGTGTTTGACGACACGATGAAGACCTCGTCCGCGCCGAGGTCGAGTTCCGTCAGACCGCAGCAGGAAAGGTCCACCTCGGTGTTATGAGCAACATCCCCATCTGCAATGACTGCTGAAACAAGAAACATTCAGTTGCAGTCTCTTTCCTTTGACAGAAATCAGAATAGATCTAAAAAGATTCAGGTGAAGATCTACTCAGATTGACACAGGAAAAAAGATAGCATATAATCCATGAGTGCTGCAAAGCAACTGGAATGGTTCCAAAGCTGTGGGTTTTGACTGACTGACTGGATCTCATGACAACTGTACACGCCTGTTGTTTCAACTTCTCCCAGGCTGTTAGTGGGTTCAATGCCACAACCCACAAGTCTCTAAGGTTGCTAAGTCCAACTGAGAGAAACGTTTCTGGACTTCTCCAACATAAAGTTACTGCAGACTCTAAATCAACTTTCCCTTCCTTGCAGTAAGGCTTGCAGACTTACTGCAAAGTCTCTTCATTTGACGTCATTTTCTACAATATACCATTTTTTGGTCCAATAAGCCACAGCAGGCAAAACATGCATAATAAAGAAAGAAAAAAATCGGATTTAAGTCTCACTGGAGTATAAGTCACACTTTTGGGAGAAATTTATTTAGCAAAATACAGAAACATTAACATACATTTTATCTTAAAAGGCAAATTGTAATAATGGAATAGATAATAATAGACTACTGTAATTACCTGCACGCTGCACTATTGCTACACAAGATGCTTGTTTAGCTTCATGAAACATAGGAGGAATCTAGTATATTAGCGTAGGTGCGTGGAAATGCAGGTTTCAGGCTTCCGCGTTCAAAACTATCACATTCATGCGTTGCTAAGCAAGTTTCTATGATGGTTTTTAGGCTCTATGTACTAAATGTCTGACTCTTGAATGCTCATTGAAAGTTAAACCAGGTGAGCTTTGAGCATTCAGGGACGTTGGTGGTGATGAATGAATAATGTCTTTCTACTCACTGAAGTGCCAACAATTGATCATGAAGGAGAAATCAATAATTGCGTTTTGTGCCCGGCTGACACCAAGTCTATCATACACCAGAATACAGCTGTGAAAGAAAAAGCCTGGAGCTGGATTCATGAGATTTGCACCGCTTCGATATTTCGCACCAAACCTCTATACATCAGTAAACAGTAGAAAAAGGAAAAGAAGCCTCTCTCTGCTTGTTCAGTGTGAATAAGAATGTTCATTTAACATGTTCAAGAACATGCTTCACATGTCTGTTGAGAATATCAGTCACTCCTAACTATAATCGCATCCCTGGCCAAACTTTGCAAATAAAAAAAAAAACACAATTAATACCCTAAAAAATATGGTAAGCATCACAATCATAGACTATTACTTATGATAGTTTGAAAATTGATACATAAAGAAATGCTACACTGCAAGATCCGAAAAAAAAAGTTCATTTTTGGTTGTATGACTATAAGTCATTCTGTGCAGTTTGACTCTCCTCAAACCTCAAGTCTTCACTCTAAAATGAGCGGCTGAACTTTAACGAATTGCTGCTTTGTCTGGGAATGAACTGGTACAAGATTTATATTCTTGACAATAAAAACTATCATTCTTGAAATCACTGCAGTTAAACTGGTGGCGTCCACAGTAATACACTTACATTGGCTCCTTGGTTTGCAGTGCCTAATTGGTTTTCCCCACAACTTATGGTTGTTCCTTAAACCATAAGGAACATCCATTTAGGGAAAGTGTGGGAATGATCACAAAACACCCCTAACCTGTGTGTGGGGGGCTGTCATTGTTTGTGTCCGCTTCCACAACCATCTCCGGGTCGCCCTGATTCTCAGCCATTAGCTGCAGCTCGCTGACCTCTCCAGCTGTGTTTCGAACTCCTTCAGGTACCTAAAAAAAAGGATTCGTTTTACAACAAACACAGCAGCAGAAGTGCATTAAGTCAAATATATTACTGCATGTTCAAATACATATCAATCATCAGCTAAAATAAATGCTTGAAGCAAAAAATAAGGATTGTCGAGTATATTTCAATGACCCTAATATGTGTTGTGTCATGGTTAACTTCTGCTGAGTACAAAGGTTTTGATTAGACTGTGCAGCACTTGCAGCTGCTTTGGTTGTTGGAAACTTGCTGTGAAAGAATCTGAATTTGGTTGAAAACAAGAACAGCTTGATGACATGATGGAAGAAAAAAATGACACCAACTGTAATTAAAGCTTTAGATAACGTAAAGTTTGGATAACAGAACCATTCAGAGTGAACCCAACCTTTACCTGACCAGGCCTGGGATGGGCTCCAGCTTTCCTGTGACCCCAAAAGGGATTAAGCAGGTTTGGAAATCGATTGATGGATGGACTTTACTGCTACATATTTATTTATTTTTGAAGATTTGTAATGCAGCTTATGATAAAAAAAAAACCTTCCCTTCTCTAAGAAGTGGGGCCTTCAGGACTCTTGTGGTGACCCTAAGTGGCTAATGGGCCTATGTGAGGCAGAAGAATGTCGTCTTCCTGCCGGTTCGAGCTCCCATCTTCCCTTTCAGCCGTTCTAGTCTGGGTGGTGTTGCAGGTCTTTGGAATTAAAAGCCACCATTTAGGTGGCCCTGCGCCTCATCCACAATGCTGCTATTTTCCAGTTGTGCCAGCAAACAGACCCCCCTGATCTTGGTGGTGGTGACTGTTGCATGACATGGAGCAGCAACTTCAGGTCCCAGGCATTAGTTGGTGCTAAGAGTTTGAGGTCAACATCATTACTCTGGTTTTGGCTGTTGGTTGGTTAGTGGAGGGAAATCCACTAACATTAGCCAACATTCATTCACACAAATCAACCATAACTTTTATTTTATCCATGACACATGGTTTCACACAAACACAGTGACTCGTATCATGTCCAATTATTTTGTGTTTCATAATTTAATCCTCTGTGACAGATTCAAGGACTGAAGTATTAATAAAACTGATTAAATTAGACTGATGAAGAAGACTCAAAAAATAAGAATTGGTTGCAAGATAAATAGCCTAAATAAGTTGTTTAAAAGGATTGCAAAAAAATCGTGGCTCTACTAAATGTTATGTGCAGACAGTAATAATAGAAAATATCACTGTGGAAACCTCCATCACTCAAAGACTTTATGCTTCCATATTTTCCAACCTTTTTGTTCTGGCTCTGCAGGTGTGCTAGTTGTCAGCTCGCAGGCTCCTCTGAGGCTAAACTTTCTTTTTTAATAAAACTCATGGTTCGGGTCAGCCTGGGTCACCCTGAGCCATGTCTGTATTTTTGCTGCTACAGACTTTAATAGCTGGGGGCTTTATAATTATTTCTTAATGCAAGGAGATTCTTGAATCCACTGGTTACCAATATGTGCAATAAAAAAAACAGGTAAAATAATCTGGCTTAGTTTGATGGCATGTGTTTAATGGATTTATGTAGTGCCTTGACACAAATGTAACTGTAAATTGCCTCTTTAAGGGGAAAAAAAACCCCCAAAACATCCGTATCTGTATGCCACAAGTGTGCAGAAATTGTGAGAACTTTACAAGCAGACAGGAAATAAACTCAGGCTACAATGCCAGATGATAAAAATCACACATGAAGCTTGCATGCGATGACAATAATTGTAGGTAATTTGCATAATGTAGTAGTTGGCTTACATATAGTTTTGGCCTCCTCCAAATATTTGCGGGGGACACTGAATTTAATATGCCGTTCCATCCAAACTTGGTTTCACAGCAAACTTTGGTACAGACATCCCTGAGTTGGATCTACTACCACAACACAAACAATAAATAAAACCTGGTTCCAACCTTTTCTGCATAGACAATACTGTAACGTTTTAAAATGTTGATTGCCAGGATGTGAAATGTTTGGTTTTCTTCCTCTTTTTCTCTATAAAGGTATTAGCAACTAATTCTTATGTTGAAGCTAAAAGCCACTAAATCTGTTGACTTTAGTGCAATATTAAAAAAATGTATTTGATTTTAACACATCCAATTCATCTGAATGTACAGGTTGTGCAAAAAAAAAAAAGCATGAATGCAATCTTTCAGATTTATGGTTAAAAAGATGAAAGTACTGTGATGCAAACCATAATTGCTACTAAAACACAGCTGATGGGGATAAGGAAGCTTTAAAAACGGTCATAAATAGCCTTTGTTTCAATTCTGTGACCTGGTGTGAACCCTAAGTGTTGACGCTCAGCGGGTAGTGGAGGGGCAGGGCTACCATACGGAACAGAGTGGGTCTCAGGGGCAAAGAATATTAGGAGAAACTTTGGGTGATCCGGGTTATCCAGGTGATCCCAGACAAATTCCTGTTTTCAGAGGAATGTCAGACAATCAAATAAAGCAATAAAGCAGGCAGACAGGCTACAAGAAAAAAAAAACGCATACAGAGGAGAAAAAAACCAAAGTGGGCAGAGCTTATTAAGCCACAGTTTTTTTCTGAAAGTGTTTGACCAATCTGTAAAAACTGAATCAAGTATTCACTTAGTTATTAGGAAAAATTGTCCCATTTTAAGTGGAAGTGGGTTAAAAAGTCATGATTTCTTAAATAAAAATTCCTAATATACAATTAACTTCAAGACTACGATGAAAACTAAGCATACCTTGTAAAGGTTTGCCCATTTTTTGCCTGCAGACAGCCCACAGGGGCAGTTAAGACCAAGTCATTACTGCTACCTTGCAGCACTTACCTTGCTAATTCCCATCCAATCTCTCTTTCTAAAGCCCCTTCTTTCCAAATACACCAAAGTGCAGTACAAATAAAATGTCAAAGATTTCAACAAAAAGCACAGACATCAGTAGTTTTTCACAAGAGGCTGCTGCACTTCTGTGAATGTTTTTGCTAAAATACAATAACAGGGTTAAGTGTGTCGTGAGTTATTGTTCTTTTAAAGACCAGGAACATATTAAAGTTTGTAATACATTTTCGACTCATAACCTGAAAATTGATTTTTAATATTTTCCACCTGACTTACCTTCAGCTAAAAAACTAACACTGACCAAAAAATAAAAAAGGAACGCTTTTGTGAAATAATAGCCACTACAAGCATATGTAGCTGTAAATTAATGTAATATCTGCTTACTTTGTGTTTTAATGAACAAGTCAAATAAAATGACAGTAACAGTCCCATTCACACACATTTACACACTGATGCCAAACACTGGCGCCGACCTATAACCACCAGGAGCAATGTGGGGTTCAGTATCTTGCCCAAGGACACTTCAACAAATGGACGGGCAAGGCGGGAACTGAACTTGCAAACTTCCCATCAGAGGCGGACCGTTCTACTACCTCTGCACAAAGTATCACATAAACATAAATAGAGTGTATGCCAATACGCACCTTATGAGTCTGACTGCACGCCTTCATTTCAGTATTGGCGGGTTTGAAAGTTAAAATTTTCAAATAAAAAAACAGATCCAACAGAATATTACAACAATATGGTGTCTCTTTTCATACAATCATGGTGCTTTCTGTACCTCAGAATTGCTGGATGTGCAGGAACTGGCTCGTTTTGGACACAGTTTGGGTCTGGAAAACATGCAAACATAAAATCAATTCAAGCTCCTAATCACAACCAGATGTAAGAAAAAAAAAGAAAACGTTTTTCTGAAAGTTTGTCCAAACTTGCTGCAGTCTGGTGTTTGCAGTTTCACCAGAAATGACAAATGTACACTTTCCCATAGCAGTACAAAATGGGAGCTTTTTTTGACACTGTAATCTCCTCCATCATTAGTATAATAGCTCTCACATAGCTGTGGCTATTTCCACAATTGTTCTGCTGTGCAGGAGGATGAAGTGACACACGCTGCAATCTTAGATTCACACAAATTCTACCCAGTTAGTTCTCAGTGCACTTATGTCAATACAAGGCTTTGCTGTTGGGAAATTTTTACTGTAGTTACCCTGGAAGAATCGTTATTGATTCACTTTTCCATAGATTTACAGCAAGTAGAAGTACTACAGGGACAAAAAACACATATTGACAAAATTATGTGTGGGGTAAAGAAAAGTAAATGCAAAAGCAGAATTAACAAGTAGAAAAGAAAAAAAGGAGGCCGATCTTTATTTTTTGCAATAAATAAATTCATTTAGAGACAGACTAGCAAAGGATTAAAATGAGAAATATCGAATAATTAAAGAATTACCTTTAACCTTTATGGCACTTCATCCTGACCTGTAATGGATGAAAGAATAATTCTTCTAGAAATGTCAAGACTTTGTTTTGAAAGCCCTCATCTTGCATTAAAACATATATATCTAAGAAAATAAGTATTTGATACCTTGCTAATGATGTCAGTTTTTCCATTTAAAAAGAAATGAACAGTCTGTCATCCTAATGGTAGGTTCTGTTAAACAGTAAGATATAGAAAATCAGAAAGAAAATCAAGAAGTCCAATTTGAATTTATAAAAATTCATTTGAATGTTATTGAGAGAGAAAAGTATTTGATCCCTTAAAGAGTTCTGCTTTACAGAGTTCTGATAGACTCTCCTCATCAACCTGATTTAAAGACACCTGTTTGAACTAACCACCTGTATAAAAGACACCTGCCCACAGAATCCCTCAATTAGTCAGACTCCTGACGGAAAGGACTACAAAACCATCAGGAAGAAGTTGGAGGTAAAGGTGACAACTGTTTGTGCGGTTGTGCCAAAATACAAGAACATGACCATCAATCTCCCTGTAGGTCTGTGGCTCCAAACAAGATCTCAGCTGATGGGGTTTCCATGATCATAAGAACAGTAAGAAAATGGCCTAAAACAACACGGCATGAGTTAGACGGTGATCTCCAAACAGCTGGGACCACAGTCACCAAGTAAAGCATTGGTAATACTTTAAGCTGCAATAGTTTAAGATGTTGCAGTGCCTGCCCAAAGTTTGCCAATGAACACCTTCATGATTTGGAGAGTAACTGGGACAAGGTCCTATGGTCAGATGAGACCAAAATTTAGCTATTTGGCATCAACTCATCTGATGAAGAAGGGGGAAATGCTGCCTATGACCACAAGAACATCATCCTCACTGTCAAGCGTGGAGGTGGAAACGTTATGCTTTGGGGTGTTTTTCTGCATAGTGCTACTTCAATGAGTGGATGGGAGGATAGACGGAGTCATGTGCCGTCAACTCCTCGGTGAGAACCTCCTCCCCTCTGCCAAAAGGGTTAAAAAGGGTTGTGGATGGGTCTTCCAATAAGATCATGACACAAAACACACAACCACGGCAACCAAGGTTTGGCTGAAGAACTATATCAAGGTCATTGAGTGGCCCAGCCATTGTACAGATCTCAATCCTATAGAAAATCTACAGAGACAGCTGAAGATGAAGAGACAGATTAAAAACAAAGATGCACACCCTGAGTGTTATCTGTAAAAACCTGTGGTCTGTAAGATACACCCTTAAGAACGGTCGTTTACATTTTTATGATGGCAGCAAGGTTAAAAGTGACATTTCAATGGAGAGTGCTACAGCCACACATTTCCATGCATTTTCCATGGCTGCACCGAAATTAAAGTGGTTTCGAAGTAGTAAATAAGGTTTTTTGTATACTTTGATACCTTTCGGGAGAAGGAATGAACAACTGAAGTACATCCTGTCTTGGTAATGGTGCTGGAACATGTTCAAATGCAATCAAAAGTAGAGGAAAAAATTACAAAAGCTTCAAAAACTACCCAAAAATGTTTGACCCTCCTCCACTGAAATGTTTAAATGCTAACCTTAGGATGTATCTTTGATGAAAATAAATGTTAAATCTGCATTTTGGTTGGCCAGACCGTCACTTCCTTCAAATTACATCTTCAGTCATTTTTTTGTAAACTCCAAGTTAATTCCATTTAATTACTTAACCGTGGTATTTCCCAAAATATATAGATTTTTTCCTCATCTATGATTTTGTGACCTCAGGTAAGGCATGCACATAAATTTGAGCATGTACCCGATCATTAAATATCTCACAGATGAATGAGCTCATTGCTTGCCACTGGTCGACTTAAAACTAATCCCTGCTGTGACTCTCAACCACCTCTGGCTGTTTCGTGATCGGAGGCCTCTGCAGTGAAACTCAGTGCTACTTAAAAGTTACATGATCCTGCCCCAGATCCCCTGGCCATTTGCCAAGCAGTTTTTGAGAGAGAACTTGTTTAAATTAACAGGGAACAACTAAGTAAGCTATTGGGCTTTCATTTAAGTTTGATGCTTTATGCTAATGCTTTTCCTGGCTTCTGAATGACTTGTGTGGTTGTTCTCGCTAATTGCACTTTCATTTTTACTAAGCATGTGTTTCTAATTCCCCAGCTTTTTAATTGTGAGAACCTGCAGTGTTCTGGTGCCTGATGCGTGGGCTGGAGACACACATTTGAAATGTAAAGAGTTGCAGGTCCTGCAGAAAGTTGTAGACCTTGTCAAAAGTTTGGGGGCATTTGAAGACAAAAGACAAAACAATCAATAGATAATATTACAAGCTTTAAATTTTACTGTTCCACGGCAAAGAAAAGGGTAAACAGATAGAAAAATTTGACATTTTGGGTGCTATTGGTGCCAAACTACCAAACCGCAGTGGTATCTTTCCCTGCCTGTTGCTTTCATGCTGGCCTTTTTGTTTGTATGCACTGGAATTGAAGCCAGGTGCTGCACCTCGAATTGTTCACCATATATGCTGAGAATGCTCCTACATCAAGGCAGCCACACACTCTGCAGCCGGAAGCCAAATAATTGCCAAGTGTTGGCTTTCAGCTGAGTCAACATAACAGGGTTGTGGCTGCGTGTGCGCAAGTTTGTGAATTTGGATGTTTGAATGTTCTGCTTTACCACTCATGAGGAACTGTGAATTTTATCTAGGGATGATTTAGAGTCCCCCACATTTAGCTTGTACTAACATTTAAAACATAAAGGCATGTATATTTTTGGATGTTACCATCTTTAAACTGACTTCTAATTCAAACTGTTTCAAAATTATTTACTCATTTTCTGAACAAATAAGTGACTAACTCAGTAATAGGTTAAATGACTTCTAAACTGTTGGTGGGTAAAGTGTTGCATATTTTCATGACAAAATGCGACCATAATGTATGATACGTACTTGTGAACACAAGAAAAACAGTGCAGAGCAGCGTTGTATGGCCAGCGGGTGCTACCCAACCACACCTTTGCTGCCCCACTTTGTCCTGGTGCCATTGCCCCAGCGGCTGCTACACACACCTCACCCCCCCCCATTCAAGAGCTACAACTTCTAACAACATTTTTTCCCAACGAGCTTCCCACTGATGTTGGAGGAGTTCAGAGGCAATCGATTGAAATTCCTATGAGAGAGTTTAAAATTCCAGGAGTTGTGTGAATCCAAAAACCATGAGTTTAAATTTTTAGAAGGTATTAAAAGCGACTTTTCAGGAAAATTCAAGATGGCAGCCTCTTCCCAAAGTCAAAGGTCAATGAAACTTTGTTTGTGTTTGGAGACTTAACGTTGCTGTGTGCGAGGATTTTGTGAAGATTGCTCGAACAAAAGTTTCCTTTTAACATATTGCCAAATTTTACACTTTGCAACAAAATGGCCATCAAGCAGTAGGTCCTATAGCCATCCCATAAAAATTTCAAACGTTCCTTTAGATATCCCCATGTGTGTATTGGTTTTGATAGAGGATTTGCTATTTTATTTCTTTTAGCCCTTTAAGAGATTTTTGACCCATTGATTTTTTTTACGTATTCGCCCACTGTAATGTCATCATTTTTGGGAGGGGGAAGGTTGTTACCTAAGCCCAAAATTCATTTTCACCGGGTACAGTAAGACTGAAAAGTAGTGAAAACAATATGGTCATTATAGTACAGGACTGCTGTGGGTAATATTGGATACAATATTGTATTGTATCCAAAAGTGGACCAGAGTTTGTTTCCCCCGATAATCCGGAACAAATCTTCAGTTTGAAGCAACGATTTTCATGTTATCAAAGAGGAAAAAAAGGGTCAGACTGTTTACTTGCTAGAATGTTTATTTTTGAAAACAGCTTTTATATGCTTTTCTGTATCCTGTTACGCCGCATGCGCCCAGCGCTGCTGTGACGACATCCTACAAGCTACCCTGTAGTTTAATAGAATTCTATTTAAACACCACCTAACACAAAAAGGTCATAAAACCACAACAACGAGATGCAGCAACATATTGAAATGTGGCTGAA
The DNA here is from genome assembly GCA_023969325.1 of Oryzias curvinotus. NCBI lineage: Eukaryota > Metazoa > Chordata > Actinopteri > Beloniformes > Adrianichthyidae > Oryzias > Oryzias curvinotus. Next base: position 11,489,997 of record CM043714.1, on the reverse strand, counting down.
TGAATGTGACACATTTTATCCCAACATGATACACATTGGTTGTCACTGTTTTCCCGACAATCTCTGTCATAAACTCTTATCAGTGTACCTTCTTAGTTATCTTCATGTCAAACAAAAATGCGAGTAAAAGGTGTTGTACCTGATGTTGATATAGGTGTTAAAAATTAGTCAGCGAAATATAAAGTTTGAATAAGTGATCTCTCTGCAAAGGATTGCAAAGCGCAGGACTTACATATTTTCTGTCTCCCGTTGCTTTGCCCTGCCCTTGAAATTCCTCGCCAATGACTGAAGAGATCTTTAGTCACGTGGTTTTGTTGACAAGCTTTGGCCCTGAACAGCAAAGTCCGCTTGACAGCAGTCTGAATACAGACCTAATTCAAGGTTCAGGACCCAATCCGGACCAAATTAAGCTGACTCGGTCTGGACCAAATGGTTTTCTCAAGTATTTAGTTGTATTATCTTACTTTTTTTTTCTCAATTTTGACGGTGTTGCAGTTTATCCTGTAAAACACTGAATTTTATGTTTAATTGTTCTACTTTTTTTTCTTTTTTACTTTTATAAGTTGCTGAAGTTTACAAAGGTGTTTACATTTATGAATTGTGTGTTAGATTAACAGTTGAATCCTAAAAAGATTGCAAAATAAAATTGTAAAATTTGGTTAAATGCAGCAACACAAACAAGTGAATATTTTGATTTAAAAAAAGCAATTACTTCTATGATTTTTTACAATTCCAGCATTAAATTCAAAGTCACAGAAAAAGCAGTAAATGTGTTGGATTATATTTTAAAGAACTTAAATTTGCATTTAAAGAGTTAATAATCATTAACTAACATTTTTGAAAGGTTTAAACGCAGAATAGAAAAGAATCTATTGATTTCATAGCTTACACGTACATATCATAAACTAAAGTGCAAAAAGAGAACAAAGAGTTGACAGAAAGTTAGACTGATTTGTTACCTGAAGATGATGCAGAGGACACCTGTAAGTATCATGACGAAGAAGGTGGCTCCGCTTACAGCTGCCAGTACAGAGTCTGCGTTGCTGCCTGACGAATACGTGGCTCGTTGGTTGCTCTCTGACTCTGTCAAGTTATGGTAGTGGAAGAGAAGAGCGAAACCCCGCCCCCAGTGAGTGGTGGTTATCAGCTCCATGATGACCTCCACCATTGCTTGGTTTGAGCCAAAAACCAGCTGGCTGCCAGGGGGTCGGTTGGCCCCACAAAACCTTGATGAAAACGTGATGAGGTCTGAGATGTAGAGAACGTCGTGAGGACAGACATCCAACACAGACTGTTGGGTCTCGGGGCTCACAGCTGGAGTTTCAGTGAAGTGCGGTGAAGGAAGGGTGGTCTCCCCCACAATAGAGCTTGAGTTGGAACTGGGATTGGCAGAGTTGACAGCCTTGTCCTCTGCAGGGGTGTCGCTATGTAGGATGAGGAAAGAATGAGGTGGTTGTGAAGACTGGCTCATGGGAGAATCTGCAGATCTTTTGGCAGAATTCAAGACTTTGGCAATCTCCATTTTTGTGGATTGTTCTTGGAGTACAACTTGCTTGCTATTCCCATCTTGGGAAGATTGTTGAGCCTTTAAGATGTCACCTTGAGTATGAGGATCCACAGGTTCTTCTACAACCGACAAGGTTTCATCTGCTGCAGGCCCGCCAGGAATGAAGGTTACCTCCTCCTCTGCCTCTTCAAACTTAGAAACAGTGGAATGTTTGGCTGTAGAGTCATGACTTTCAAACACATCAAAGTCAAAAATCTCCAGAACCAGCTGGTAATCAATAGGCACAATGAACTCCCAAACGCAATGAGTCCCAGAAGAGTAGTTATAGGGGAAACCAGGTGACAGAATGAGGCCTTGAACATCCACCACTTCAACCTTAGCACCGCAGTCAAAGTAAACCTGGAATGGGAATAACATCAAGTCAGTTGTGATATTGAGCTTAAAGTCCTGCTCTGATCATCTTTTGATCTATTTTCAAAGCGTTCCTAGTGGACTTTTAATTAGGATTATGCAGTTTTTAGTCTAAATAAACAAAAACCTGTCATTTTCCAGAACATAGTTTTTGCAGAGCAGCAGGAGTTCATTCAAAATTCGCCTTTGAGTTGTTGGTGGGCAGCAACCCTGCCCCCCCTTCCTCTTCCCATTGCTGAGAGATCTTTGTTTACACTCTTTCCTGCTAGCTTACAGCCCCTCACACCCCCAACCTAACATTACTGGTGCAACAAAAATGGTGAGATACATTGGCTCGGATGAGAAAGAAAAAGACGTACATGGATTTAGTCATCTACAAGTGGATGCATCAAAATGTAGTGCAGCGGGGAGCTAACAGCCTGCCAATTGTAGCACCTACATCACTACTACGAGCTTTTTCTAACAGTATTTTTGTCCTCTGCTCCTGCATTCACAACAATTTAAAAAAAGAAAAACTCAGAAATGGAATTTTAAACTTAATTTTCTTTTTATATCTTCTTCATCATCAGAAAATACCACAAGAACTTCTTAACTCAATTTTCATCGAAGTGAGACTTTAGTCCACTTTAACAAAAAATGCTCTATTATATTTTTATTTTCAGCAACAACTGATACTCCCTTTAAACAACAATGGCTCAACAGCGGCAGCATCAGGTGTGACTCATTTTGGTGCTATTCATACTAGCTTCTTGTTTTTCCACTTCATGCTCTCATTTCCGGATTAAGAGGGTAATGCCATACTGGTCAAGGATTCAAAATTGGCCACTGAGTATTTTCAATGACAAAGCCAACAAAAACTCATTCTTGTGGCCTGTATGCTCAATTACATAAACCCTCTTGACAATGAATTACTCAGCTTTAACATGGTGCTTTCATATCAAGCTGTGGGTTTTGCCAGTGCTGGTGGCCTGAGTAACCCTGGATGGGGTGAAGTGAGGAGTGGTATTTTTTCAGACATGCTGAGGTAATTTTTCCCAGGTGCAGAGAGATGTATGCGGGGCTTTGGCACTAATCAGAGGCAGATGTGATGGCAGAACTGAAGACCAGACCTTTGTATGGGGCCTCTGTGTTTATGAGCTTTCTTGTTTGCCTCAATTGTGAACTGTAGAGATATTGTACCCTAGACAAGCAGACCCCTGCCCAGACAGGTAACCAACAAAGCCCTATAAGCAATGCTAGAGTTTGAAATAAAAAACAACAACACAACAACTGATATTTTACTGACAAGTTACTAGATCTACAGTAAGCAAAAACAAAAACCTATTATTTCATTAGATGCCAAGTCATTGAATCTTTCCAAAAAATTAAATTTTTTTATCTATTATCTAAAAACTCCCCCTCTCTGCCGACTCTTTATCAGTTTCTTTGAAAAATAACTTTGCATAGGACTAAATTGGATTGACAAAACTACACTTTTAATTCTGCATTTTAATGCTATTCCAACCCTGTTCCAACTATAAAAAAGAAGCATTAGGACTCTAAATTTTCAGTTGAAGAGATTGCACAAGCAATACAATCTATGCAAAACGGTAAGACACCTGGCCCAGATGGGCTACCAGCAGAGTTTTACAAAACATTATCCTCTAAATTGTCCCCTTTTTTATGTAAACTCTTTGAGGAAATCCACACTGTTAAAAAATTGCCACAAACTATGAACCAGGCAATTATCACTGTTCTTCCCAAAAAAGGAAAGGATCCATGTGAGTGTAGCTCGTACCGGCCCATCAGTCTACTGTGCTGCGATTATAAAATTTTTACTAAAGTATTAGCTCGTCGCTTTGAATCGGTAATCCCTAAAATAATAAATCCAGATCAATCAGGCTTTATACCCGGTAGACAATCATTCTATAATATGCGTCGGCTGCTGAATGTGCTGCACACTTCCCATTCCGTGCACCAGCCAGAAGTTATCATCTCTCTAGATGCAGATAAAGCATTTGATCGGGTAGAATGGGAATTTTTATTCGCCACTCTAGAGAAGTTTGGATTTGGTCATAATGTGACTTCCTGGATAAAAACAATTTATTCTACACCCATGGCTTCAGTATGTACTAATTCTACATCGTCTGACTATTTCCAGCTGTATAGTGGAACAAGACAGGGCTGCTGTTTATCACCATTTCTTTTTAATTTGGTCATAGAACCTCTGGCCATTGCCCTACGAATGGATGGATGACAGGATCAGTGGAGTCCTCAGGCATAATGAAATTCATAAAGTCTCCTTGTATGCAGATGATCTTTTAGTATATTTATCTAACCCCAAGCAATCAATCCCAGCATTTTTTAACATAATAAACTCATATAGTAAAATATCTGGTTACACTATAAATTTCTCCAAAAGTAATCTCTTTCCAATCAATGAATTGGCAGCAGCAATAGATTATACCCCCTTTCCTTTTAAAAGAGTTAAAGAATTTACCTATCTTGGTGTTAAAATTACACACAATTACAAAGACCTCTATCTCCTCAACTTAAAGATTTTGTCAGAACAAATCAAGGAAGATCTGACAAGATGGACTTCATTACCCATGTCTTTAGCAGGGAGGGTAAATATAATTAAAATGTCTGTCCTCCCCCGTTTTTTATATTTTTTCCAAATGATCCCTTTCTTTTTACCAAAGACAATGTTTAGAGAAATAGATAATATGATCTCATCTTTCATATGGTGCAGAAAAGTTCCAAGAATGAAAAAGATGTTTCTGGAAATACCAACATCTGCCAGAGGTCTGGGCTTACCTAATTTTATATCTTACTACTGGGCGGCAAACATTAGTAAGATACCACATTGGATTTCCACATGGGGTAGTAGCCAGGGTCCAGCCTGGGCAAAAATGGAGGTAAATAGCATGTCAACAGTTGGTCTGGTTTCAATTGTGAGTTCTCCAATCCCTATAATTTCACATCCCCAGATTCTTAATCCAGTTTTAAAACATTCCCTAAAAATCTGGTTTCAGTTTAGAAAACACTTTAGCTTTACTCGTCTTTCCTCTTTTTCTCCCATAGTTAATAATCCCCTTTTCCCACCGTCCCATATCGATGGTGCATTCCAGATGTGGCACAAAAATGGGCTGGTATTTTTGAAGGACCTTTTTTCCAAACGAAATCTAATGTCCTTTGAATCACTACATGAAAAATACAATATTCCCAGATCCCACTTTTTCAGATTCCTCCAACTCAGAAGTTTTGTTAATAAATACTTTGATCCCTCAGAAGCCTGCCACATTGACACCATGGACGACTTCCTTGCTTTAAACCCTCATACAAAGGGCAACGTGTCTAAAATTTACAACAAGATCCAGGGTATTAAACCACTTTCATTGAACAAGACCAGGCTGGCATGGGAAAAAGATCTTGAGGTTACATTTTCAGAAACATCGTGGCAACTCTGCTTGGAACGGATTCACACCTGTTCTATTTGTATTAGACACCGTCTTATTCAATTTAAAGTGTTACACCGTCTTCATTATTCAAATGAAAGACTTTCTAGGATCTACCCCGATGTCAGTCCTTCATGTCTAAGATGTAAACAAAGTCCAGCCTCTCTAGGACATATGTTCTGGAACTGTATCTCACTGAGGAGTTTCTGGACAAATATCTTTGAGGTCCTTTCACTGATTTGTGAGACAAAGGTTCCATCCTCTCCACTCACTGCTGTTTTTGGGGTTTTGCCCCCTGAGGTCAAAATCTCTAAATTCAAAGGGAGGGCAGTTGCCTTTGCAACAATAATTGCCCGTAGGACTATCCTCTTCCAGTGGAAATCAGATAAACCTCCTTCGTTTAATGGCTGGATTAGAGAAATGCTCTCTGTGTTGCAACTGGAAAAATTGAGATACAGCAGGGAGAACAGCTGTGAAAAGTTTATGGAAATTTGGACACCCTTTACAAATTATGTTAAAAATGTGAGTCTAAGCTGAGGCCTCTTTGCATGTTTTAGCCTAATAACCTAAATGTGAAGGTGTAGAGATATGCATACATAAGTGTGTGTATCTGTATGGGTCTATAAGTGTTTAAGATATGCATGGGTGCTTGTGTTTGTACAGATAGAATAGAGAAAAACATTTGAAGATTTCTGTCATGGATGTACACTTTTCTGTCCTTTTTTTTTATTTTTATTTTTTTATGTTTTTCTAAAGTTATTCATTATTATTATTATTGTTATGTTTTGGGGTGGGGTGGGAGGGTTACTGTGCAGGTTCGTGTGTTTAAGTTTGTATCATAAAATTTCTGAAAATAAAGTTTAAAAAAAAAAAAAAAAAAAAAAAAAGAAGCATTACCCAGTAAGTCATGGGACAAAGCTCTGGGTAACAGCACTGAATATTATTTTAATGAAAACATTTAAAAAGTACCAGTATTCAGGTTTGATCTGTATAAAACTTAGAAATTCATTTCATAAACAAAGCTGATGGAGAGTCCCTTAAACACAAATGGCTACTGCTAAATGGCAAAAACAAATAAGATGTGAATCAATTTAAGGCTTAAAACCAATAGTAATCATAGTAGTTTATCAACTTCATTTATTGAGTATTACAGCCAAATTCCTGATTTATATATGTATATAATTAAGATGTGCAGGACTGGTTTTCTATTTTTTTTATCTGATTGTGTTTAATTAAATATTAACGTGTATAAAATTTCCAACAAACCCGTTGTTTGGTGAAAGCCTCAAGTCACAACTCCCCCTTACTGCTAGATACAGGCTGTCTGAGGGTGAGAAATGGGCAAACCTGTACGGAATACCCAGATGGCCCGTGGAAAATATCAAGGTCTTAGACCGCTCGGTGAACCCGTGGAGCGAAAATGTTTATGTCCATTTTTTCTATTGGTATGCTGCGGGCGACAGGTCATAGTGAACACTGATACAACATGCAAGCAGGGCTGAAAATAAGCCGTTACGGGCCCGTACTGCATTCAGGTATAAGATCTGGTGGAGGTACGCCATACCGGCTAGAGGATCAGCTGTGTGGCCGCTCTTTGCTGGTTTAAGACACCCACGAAAGTAGCCGGGGGCTAAAACTGCTAGTAATGCTGCTAAAAACATGAACCAGGCAGCACTTTATCTCGTCATTTTAGCATCCCTGTGGTTTCTTAGTTTCTTATACTAAACATCCCTCTCTCCTTTCACATTATCTGCCAATTCTAAACAATCACATTGAGTGTGCATGACTTACAGGGTACCTTTTGATTTGTTGTGCAGGGGACACTCAATTTATTCACAGTCAAGGAGGCATATTTATGTGCAAGGTGGAGGTTGGTTAGTTTGCAACGGGTCAAGAAAAACAATAAATGAGTCCTACCATTTTCTGAACACTACTGTGATTGATAGTCCAAGATGCAATGGTAGAAGTGAAACATTCAGCAGAGGAAACAATTCATATTTGAAAAGACATTGAAAAAAGAACAATGCAGGGAAGATTGTTCAAGAGCAAGATTGCAAGAAACGAGGATGATGTACAAGCTGAAATTAGTAAAGAAGAAGAAAATGAGAAAAGAGGAGGTGCATTTTCTGCATTTATCAAATTCTTTAGTACAATAATCAATTCAAGTATATTTCCATAAAGTTCAGCCCACTATTGTTTTTCAAAATATCAAAATAATCTAAAGGGAACCTTATTAGAACAATCTATCACACTGTATGGTCACGTCTTTGCAAAATTGAAAGTGTTTCCACACATTGGACTCTAATGAAGGCTTGATCCGTTTTTTGCTGCCTTCACATGTGTGTTGTCTGCTGTGATGCACTTGGTCAGTTTTACGTTAGAGTAAAAAAAAACTACAGTGCCTCAGTCCAAATAGTATTTTCCAATATCGATTATAATCAACGCATTTCATTTTGAAATGATTTTATAACGGTATCATTTGATTTGACTCAATTAACAACTGGCATCAGACAGATTAATCTGGTTGGATAAATCAATTCATCGATTAATTGTTACTCCCCTAATCTGCATTTACTGCTATTAAAAAGATTTACGTTGATGTAATTATTTTGCAATAGTACCAGCATAAACAACAATCTACTTTCGCCCCTGCCAGAAGGGCAAGTAAGGGTGAAGTAGGAGAGACACCGGTTTGGGGTACGGATTTTTCAGTGTTTCAACTGGGGCTGGACGATAAAACGCTAATTAAACAATAATTAAATATAACGCGATATAACTATAAATAGAAGAATACGTCTATCGCGATAGATTTATTTATGTTCTCTTTTGAAGTGTAAAATATTTTGCTTTAATTTTCACCTTAGTTTGTCATATAAATTGCCTTTTCTAAGTTATAAAAAAAAAATTGTTGCATCATGTTCCGTCAGTGCATCTGTTATGTTTAAAGTATGATAGAAAACAAATATTTACATCTAACCAACCTGCAGATGATTACACATTTCTCTTATCAAGCAGAGTGTTCAAATTTGACAAATAAAATGAATTATGTCCCTGCAGCATGTGCATTTGACTGAGGCTTAAGGTAAAAAAATTACCTTTATCTCAGTTATCAAGCTTACTTTAAAAAAAAACATTTTGCTGTAGTTACAAACATGCCCATGAAAAATGTGATCTATGAAGTCAAATTGCATATTTTATATAAAAATAAGTTGGAGTTGTTAAAATGTATCTTTTAGCCCTGTTAATTTTATCTCAACTTTAGTAGTTTTTCTTTAAACTTCTTTAAACGAGGCAAACTGATGCAATTCAGTACTACTGAAACTTTTAATGGAATCAGAATCATGTTCAGGATATCACAGATGCCTGCAGACAGGCAAAGTATTAGCAGCTTTTAGTTTGTTTGTTGTGTTATTGATCATCTACAGCAGGGTTGTCCAAATCCAGGCCTCAAGGACCTGCTGGTTTTCCAGAAACGCTGCCTCATCTGATATTGATTACCTGGATCAGGTGTGTTTAGCCAATAAGGAGCTTCAACGGCAGGTTGATTGGAAAACATATAGGACACCGGCCCTTGAGGCCTGGAATTGGACACCCCTGATCAACACTGTCAAACATTTTTCTACGGCTTAAGAACCAACACTGGAGGTTGATTTACCAAAATGTAAAAGTTGGCCCATGGATTTGTGTTTCAGGAAAAGAGAGACGTGTTCAATTTTAGAGCATAAATGAGTAAAATGATGTGTAGGAAGAAACGGGTACCAAAAGAAGCTGCCTGTGACCACATCATGACAACAAAAGGAAACCAATTTTCACAAAAAAACAAATCCAAGTTGTGTCATGGCAACAGACATGTTCATCAATCTTTCTAAGAAACGAGGAGTCGTGACGTACGCAACAATTTAACCAATTTACTACTCCGCATATTTTCTTAATTATATTAACAAACACTGGTACCCTTTGTTGAGGATAATTATGTGAAAATGGCATAGGTTGAATAAGGTTTGATAAAATATTTGCACCAAAGAAGGAAAGTGCAAGACATGCTCCAAGAATTGCATCCACAACTACAAGGAATGGATAAGTTATGGATTTGTATGAAATCTGAACCAGCCACATACAATTCTTGCACAGAAGTGATGTGAAGAGTTTGAATTTGGAGCACATGATGCCAAAAAAACGAAGCTGCTGATCTCCTCGTGGCTAAGGATTTCCATCTGTATTTGTCCTGTTTAAAGACGGCTTGCAACAATACATTCAATTCAAACATTTCATGGTAGAGACATCACTGAAACTGGACTCTGGAGTTGACTGGACAAAGCAGGAGTTTTTGTTTTGATTCTAACAGCTCATGTAGCCATTTTTCTTACTCTTCTTTCTAAAACGGGAAGCTTTAGGTAAAAAAAAAAAATTACCCCTGCTAATGGTCACTCTCTCCTGATTATATAATTTAAACAGCACAAAAGTTTCTTTCAGTACATGCTATTCAAAGTGTCATAAATGTGCCAAATTAAAACAAAGTATTTTAAGAGAGTGTGCTGTTAATTTAAACTTTCAGGTCATGTTTTAGTGTTTTGGATACAAATTTATGACAAAACATTTGAAAAAAACACAAGTGTCCTTTATACATTGCAAAGAGTTTCCAATTTTTCTTTGGATATATAAATGGGTTAATGAAAATCGGGGTTTTGGTGTTTTTAACATGTTGTCGGGGCATTTTTCTCATGATGGAGGACATAAATAAAAGAAATTAAGCTTAAAATTGCCTTTCTGAGTATTTCTTTACTCAAATCATCAGGAACAGATTTAAAAAAATGTCGTTTGAAAAAGCTCTCAGTTGTGACGCAAGAACTGAAATGGCTGGGCAAATGTCTCCCTGCTCTGCTCCATTCCGATGCATCCACTTGTAGACAAATAAACCCATTAAGATCTTAATTTTCCTCATCTGAGCTGCCATCTGGCTCAAAACTGTACTGCTGGATAGCTGCAATTTTGCTTGTCGTTTTTGGTGCACCGCTAATGTTAGCTTGGGGTTGTGACGAGCTGTAAGCTAACTGGAGAGAGTGTAAACACAGGCATGATGGGATATCAGGAGAGGCATACATCCACACCAACAGTCCCACCCACAACTCAGAGCCAAATTTCTGATGAACCCCTGCCGCTCTGCAGAAAATGTCTTAAAGAAATGACAGGCTTTTTGACTTAGGCTAATAACTGCATACTCATAATTAAAAGATCACTAGGAAGGATTCTGCAATAGATACAAATATAGTTAGAGTGAGACTTTAATAACCAATCTCCAATGCGTCTAAAAGGATGTCAGTCTCACACCACCGTTTACTAGAGTTTTAAAAACAGAATGGAAGGCAGAGGCACGTATATGTTGAACCAGGACACATCTTATAATTTTTACTTTCAGGGTAGGACTTGAATATGCCTTGTTTGTAAAACAAAACAAAAAAATTTAAAACTGGTTTATGTGATCCTGACTTACCTGAAGATTCTTTTCTTTCCTCTATATTTATGTGTTTTAAATCCTTGTTGGACTTTGTTTTTTCATACCAGCTTTTCCTTATTTCAAACATCTGTTTTAAATTTTCTCCACTTAAACATTAAGGGAAAAAAAAGTTGAAAATTGACCTTATTACAAAGTAGTCTATGCAGCTATGATGGTAATAAAGAGAACTGTGTCAGGGATGAGACTCTAATGTCTCCCACCATGATGAAGCTACTGGGAGGTCCCCTAAACCCGAGGATGCACATGCTAGACTACACATGAAAGGGCTCCAAAGTGCCACACTGTCGAATAGAAATGGGACATTCTTATGATGCTGAACATCTCATTTCTGTTACATCACATGCCGCTCACTGGCAGGACACTAATTGTTCGAAGAGGCTTTTTTTCTCATGGCAAAACAATGGCCTGCAGTACTGTTGTAGTGAGCCACTACACAAACGGAGAGGCTGGATCAGTTTTAATGAAGTGATGCTAATAAGATGCAAGCAAAGGTTTACGTAAGAGCCAGCAGGTCATTCCGACCCAGTTGGACTGTTGATAGGTGGTCCCTGGACAGAAGAGCAGCCATCAACAGTTGATTAGTTTAGCGTGCAAGCGTCTCAGAATTTCAAATTTTGACTTTATTCATTAGTGTCAAAGAGGTGGAGAAGGCCCATCATAAACTTAATGTTCTTTGAGGCTTAAAATCATGATAATGTTGCACTATGTTTAAAATAATCATTTACAAATAACCATTTTTAAATAGGACTCTGCAACAGTTTCAATTTAATGCATTTTTCTTGAGGAACATTTTGAAGCCCTAATGTCAGGACATTTTTGAATGTGATAAACCAATGAGCAAATAATAACATATAAGTACTTTTTTTTAAATTACTTTGAGGTTCATTTTTGGATGTGATTGCCAAGTATTTTTGCCAAATGCTTATTTAAAAATATTACAATTGCATTGACTCTGACAGTCTGATGGAGAGGGATAATTCTCTATCCATTTCTTTATAGATCTTCACTACCTCCATGTCAGTGACGTGCGGTGGGGTTTATGGCTGGTGAGGCACTGACGTCATCAGTCATATTTACAAACATATGAACCATACTAAGTAATTTATTCACCATTTGATTGACAACAGTTAACGTGTTTTGTTTAAAATATCATTTCAACATGTTTTTTTTCCATATACAGTGATCCCTCGCTATAACACGGTTTACTTTTCACGGTTTCGGTACTTCACGGATTTGCATCGTGCATTGTGTTCTGCATTCTGATTGGCTAAAAAAATCACTCCGCTTCTTTTCTACCTGTGCGTCAATAACGTCGCAGTTTAATATGTGCACGTACGTAAAACAGCAAATTCTCTTGATGGTGGCATGTCAGTGTATATGGATCTTTTTGCAAAGCAGAAAAAAGAGCGACAACAACTGCCTATCACTGTGCTCTTCTCCCGAACAAACACAGCTGCACCGCGGGCTTCAAAAGGAGAAAACACTGCAGAGGGGAGTCAGGATGCAGCGGCTGCAACACCTCAGTCACTATTTGTCCCACTGTACTTTGTATTTTTTTCATAATAATTTTACATTTTCTCCCGTTTCATCTAATCACTCGGGTCGCGGTGGGCGGGGCTAATCTCCGCGATTTCAAGCCTTCTGCTCACATTGATTATTAAAATTATTATTTGACAGTACAGTACAGAAGTTATCTGTCTAAAAAAACGTTTCTAAAGTACTTTTATTTGTGAAACAAATGCTTGAGCCTGTAAATGGTTTGTTCTTTCTTTTTAATTTATAATACAGTATTTATTGTATTGTAGTGACGGTCACACACCCATTGGTCTGCTGGCAGATCTGGTAGCGCAAAGGATTGTGGGATGCAATTTCTTCTGCTGGTTTTGACCTAATCTGTGTGGGTTTAATCTATGGGTTTTATTGTTGCAATGTGACTGTTCTTCAGTTCAGTGATAGTTATTCTACCCTGAATGACGCCACTGCATGTTACACTGTTCTGGGTTCAGAATAAAAAGCTAGTTCTGCAAAGTTCCTATCTCTGCCTCGTTCTTCGTAGCGTTGCTACATTGGTGTCAGAAGTGGGAGCATGGAGCAAGACAGAATGGAGAGAGAGACCGCCCGACGGCGCAGCGAAAGAGCAGCTTGGCTGGCTGAGAAGTGGAGAGAACCTGGCCTCCCTGACGGAGCAAGCTGCGGACGTCAACTCTGTGTGGAGACGACGCCGAAGATCGACACCCCTGGCAGGTCCCTGCTCTGCAGCTCAACTGAGCAGCAACTCGCCACCGCCGCCACTACTGCTCCCAAATCCACTGTCAAGCTGCCGAAGTACGACGGGACTAATCAGCTGGAACTGTACCTCAAGCAAGTCCAAATTGCAGCGGCACACAACGGATGGAGGGAAGAAGAAACGGCCACTCACCTGGCGCTGGCCCTAGAAGGACGAGCACAGCAGATACTGATGGATCTGGCACCGGCGGAGGAGCGGGACCTGGGCGCCCTAACTACGGCCCTGGAACGGCGGTTCGGCCGGTGCGCGTCAGGGACGCACGAAAGAGAGCAGCTGACCAGCCGCTGCCGTCGTGATGGAGAGAGCCTAGGCGCCCTAGCTGCAGACATTCAGCTGCTTGTCCGGCGGGGTTACCCCCGATTTTCTTCAGGAGCGCAGGAAGAGTTAGCTCTCCATGCGTTCCTGCAAGGACTCACACCTGAACGGCTCCGCCAACACGTCCGCTTGGCCACGCCCAAGACGCTGGAGCAAGCGATCCGGGAAGGAGAACGAGCTGAGGCCATCCTCTCCACTTCACGTGTAGTGCCCGGCGCTCAGCCTTGCGTGAGAATGATCAACTATGAGGAGGAGGAGGCAGAGGACATCTTCAGCGTCCAGTCATCGACGCCACGGCCGTCTCAGCGCCATCCATTGGCCTCCCGACGTCAGCACCGTTCCTCTGATCGCTGTTACCGGTGTGGGGAGCCCGGGCACATCGCACGCAACTGCCCTGCTCCAGCACCAAAGGCCAGAGCGGCTTCGCCGGGAAACGAAAACGGGATGGCCAGGTGAAGGGGCTGCCATCCCACCCACCAACGCCCCTTCAAGGCCGATGCACTCTGGTTGGACGTTTGGGATATACCAGAGGACTTTATCTGAGCTGCCAGCTGGAAGATCAACGGTGTCAAGCGTTAGTGGACACCGGGTCCACCATCTCTCTTGTGCGGCGGGGGGTTCTGCCAGGCACCGCTGGTTCCCTTCTGGAATCATGGACCCCCACCGGCACCCAGCTAATGACTGTGACTGGAGAAAAAGCGGGGCTGGTGGCGAGAAAGCTGCTGCGGATCCAGGCCGGAGGACAGGACATTATGCACGAGTTCTGGCTGGCCAACATTACGGAGCCCTGCATTATTGGCCTCGACCTCATGTTCCGCTGGGAGGCTTGCGTTGATGCTGCCCGGGCAACCATCACCATCGGAGGCGAGACTCTGATGCTCCAACGCGGAAGAAGGAAGAGCGGCGAATCCAGAACGACTCCTGCCGCCAGCAGCACCGCACCAAGCGCCTTCACGGCTCCCGTGAGTGCAGCTTCCAGCAACAACACATCACCAGAGACAATGAAAGCAATGCAGGATTTGTTGCAACGTAGCAGCAAAGACTTAGACCCCCAGCAGATCCGACCCCTTTCGGATCTCCTTACAGATTTTATGGACATTTTTGCTGCCAAAGATGAAGACTGCACGCAGACGGGGCTGGTTCAGCACCACATAGACACCGGTTCGGCCCCGCCCATCCGGCTACGCCCACACAGGCTTGCGCTCGCCAAGCGCCAGGCTGCGGAGGACATGATCCGTCAGATGGCTGCAGCTGGAGTAATCGAGCCATCCAGTAGCCCGTGGGCGGCACCAGCTGTCTTGGTGAAAAAGAAAAACAGAGACTGGCGGTTCTGTGTGGATTATCGGCGCCTGAACAGTGTCACCAAGAAGGACTCCTACCCCCTCCCTCGGATCGACGACGATCTGGACTGGATCACCGGATCCAGCTGGTTCAGCTCCCTTGATCTGAGGAGCGGGTACTGGCAGGTGGAGCTAGCCCCCGATGCTAAGCCGAAGACTGCCTTCACCATCGGACAAGGTTTGTGGCAGTTTCGGGTGATGCCGTTCGGGCTCTGCAACACACCAGCCACGTTCGAGCGGCTGATGGAAAGAGTCCTGGCTGGCGTGCCCCGGAACCGCTGCATTGTCTACCTGGATGACCTGCTGGTGCATGCAGACAGGTTCGAGGCGGCTGTGAATAATCTGCGGGAGGTGTTTGCTGCAATCAGACGAGCCGGACTAAAACTTAACCCAGCCAAGTGCAGCCTCCTAACCAAAGAGACTGAGTTCCTGGGACATGTGGTCAGCGAGAAGGGCGTTGCCACCAACCCAGACAAGGTGGCAGTCGTGAAGGACTGGCCCGCCCCCACCAACGTCGGTGAGTTGCGGAGCTTCCTGGGATTAGCCTCTTATTATCGGCATTTCATCCGAGGCTTCGCCACTATTGCCAGCCCTCTTCACCAGCTAACTAACTAGGGACAGCAGTTCAGGTGGACTGATTCCTGCGCTGCTGCCTTTGACCAGCTCCGAGGGGCGCTGAAAGCAGCACCGGTCCTGGCGTTTCCAGATCCCCGTCGCCCCTTTATTGTTGACACGGACGCCAGCAATACAGGGGTCGGAGCAGTCCTGTCGCAGCAGGGGGAAGAAGGAGAGCGGGTGGTGGGCTATTTTAGCCGTGCCCTGAGTCGTGTCGAGAGGAACTACTGCGTGACGCGGCGGGAGCTGCTGGCTGTGGTTCAGGCGGTGCAACACTTCCGGCCGTATCTGCAGGGCTGCCACTTCACCCTCCGGACTGACCATGCCTCCCTGACCTGGCTTCTAAGTTTCAAACATCCAGAAGGACAGGTGGCTCGGTGGCTGGAGACTTTACAAAGCTACGACTTCGACATCCAGCATCGGGCTGGGCGTTGCCACGGCAACGCTGACGCGCTCTCCAGACGGCCGTGCCTGACAGCAGAATGCCGCTACTGTCACCGCCAGGAGGAGCGGGACGGCGATGTCCAGACTGTGGCTGCTGCAACGACTAAAGATGTTCTGGAGCTGTCCCCAGAGCAGCTGAGGCAGCAGCAAGAGGCCGACGCGGTGCTGGCTCAATTGAGGAGCTGGCTGCAGGCGGGGCAACAGCCGGAGTGGAATAAGGTCGCAGCACAGAGTCCGGAGCTGAAGTCCTACTATTCCCAGTGGACTAATGTCGAGCTCCACAACGAGGTGTTGTACCGGCGGTGGCAGGCTCCGGATCGGGGAGAGGACATCCTCCAGCTGTTGGTGCCCCGAGCGACCCGCTCCCAGATCCTTCAGCTGGTTCACGGCTCCACCGGAGCGGGTCACTTTGGGAACGCCAAGACCCTGCGTCGTCTCCGGGGGCGGTTCTATTGGCCAGGCTGCCGCAGAGATGTGGAGCTGCACGTCCACTGCTGTGATGACTGCACCGCACGGAAAGGACCATCCCGGCAGTCCCGAGCACCGCTGCAGCAGTACCTGGTAGGAGCTCCGATGGAACGGGCCGGGGTGGATGTTTTGGGCCCATTTCCAGTGACTGATGCAGGGAATCGCTATGTCATTGTGGCTGTGGATTATTTCACAAAGTGGCCTGAGGCATATGCTGTGCCGGATCAGAGCGCGGCCACCACCGCTGAAAGACTGGTGGAAGAGATGTTCACCCGCTTTGGGACACCGGCTGAGCTCCACAGTGACCAGGGCAGGAACTTTGAGTCTCAGGTTTTCAGCGAGGTTTGCCGTCGTTTGGGGATACAAAAGACAAGAACCACCCCACTCCATCCTCAAAGCGACGGGCTGGTGGAACGTTTTAACCGAACCCTGGCCACACAACTGGCGATCTTGACCAGTCGCCACCAGCGGGACTGGGACCGCTTTCTGCCTTTGGCCCTCTGGTCGTATCGCACTGCAGTTCAGGAGTCAAGCCAGTGCACACCTGCTGCGATTATGTTGGGGCGGGAGCTCCAGACTCCGGTGGACTTGGTGTTTGGGGCACCACCTGAACCTGAGATTCCGGGTGGAAAAGAAATGGATTACTGTCGCAGACTCAAGGACCACCTGCACGAAATCCACGAATTCACCTGCAGAGCACAAGCTGGTGCTGGAGTGCGGCAGAAGAGGGCCTATGAGCCGGTGTCGGGGCCAGGAGTTCTCACCTGGGGACAGGGTGTGGGTGTACTGCCCTGAGCGGAAAAAGGGAGTTTCTCCCAAGTTAAGCAGCCATTGGCGGGGATCCGGTGAGGTGCTGCACCGACTGTCAGACGTGGTCTACAGGGTGCGTGTGCCGGACAGGAGACGAACTGTGGTGCTTCATCAGGACCGGCTGGCTCCCTACCAGCCCCTTGTTCCACAGAGTATTGGAACGGCAGGTGGATTTACTAGTGTGGACTTGGACGAGCCGGAGCCGAGTACGTCCTTAAATGACTGTGCACGACCGGTGCGTTCACGCCGGCGCCCCGCTTATCTGAATGACTTTGTGGTTGATAGGGTTGCCGAGGACGGCTAACCCTTCAGAAGGGGGCTATGTAGTGACGGTCACACACCCATTGGTCTGCTGGCAGATCTGGTAGCGCAAAGGATTGTGGGATGCAATTTCTTCTGCTGGTTTTGACCTAATCTGTGTGGGTTTAATCTATGGGTTTTATTGTTGCAATGTGACTGTTCTTCAGTTCAGTGATAGTTATTCTACCCTGGTGTGTTTATTTTGTCCTGCACCGTAAGTGAGGAGGGGGGCGAGGAGAATGAGGAGAACGAGGAGAACGCCACTGCATGTTACACTGTTCTGGGTTCAGAATAAAAAGCTAGTTCTGCAAAGTTCCTATCTCTGCCTCGTTCTTCGTAGCGTTGCTACAGTATAATAATAGTTTTAAAAAAAATAAAGGTTTCTACTTCACGGATTTTGCCTATCACGGGTTCTTTTTGGAAGGTAACCCCCGCGAAAAACAAGGGGTTACTGTACAAACTGCAGCATAGAAAAAAGCACAAACGTTATTATCGTCTTACCTTTACTTGTAAATAAAATCCATACGCCGATCCTTCTGAAGAAAATGACTTGCCGCTTGCTATCAC
This sequence comes from Oryzias curvinotus, assembly GCA_023969325.1. Classification (NCBI taxonomy): domain Eukaryota; kingdom Metazoa; phylum Chordata; class Actinopteri; order Beloniformes; family Adrianichthyidae; genus Oryzias; species Oryzias curvinotus. Next base: position 11,471,981 of record CM043714.1, on the reverse strand, counting down.
TTCTTCTATTATTTTTAGCGTCATAATCTCAGGGCTCACCGGCGCCCCCTAACATGAGGCACGAGAAATGCTGGCCTCACCCAGCGGCTTTTTTGCCGGCGTTTAGCTCTCAGCACAAGAAACACGTCCCTCACATACAATTATTTATAAAAACAAACACTGTACATCATATACATCTGCTAAATTATGTAAACTCAGCTCATATAGTACAAGTGATTGAACCGACATACAGAGAGACAGCAGTACCGTCTGACTGCATAGGTATTGCGCAATCCAAGGTGAGGCTCAGCGGGCTGGTGCCTCATCGCACGTCGCTTCTTAGTATCTGAACGGCAAATGCGGAAATTCAGCGATTTTGAAAAGAAAAAACACCCAAAAAATGGTACATTTAAATGGAAAATGACTGCAAAGCACAAATTACTGATTAAATATAATAAATGAATTTACTTTTTCTCTTTTCTTGCCATAATGACAGGGGAGGCACAGCCTCACCTGCCTCCCCTGACTGCACGTCACTGCTCCATGTAAACACACCAATCTTGATAAATTTGAAACAAAGAAAAAAAAAAACACACCACAATTTAGCTCTCCCTATGGCAGTGCAAAGGAATTACACATGTGGAACATCTGTTACACATTCATTTTTATCTGTAAAGTTCACATGAATCTAATTTTATTTTAGGTGAATTTTCTTCTTGTGAGATTAATAAAGTTCTATTCTATTCTTCGTTCTATCTCAATCATTAAAATAAAATTAAAATCAGAAATAAATATCACCAAAACCCATAACACACATCTAAATTAATTCAATAAATTATCAAAATCATACATTTTGGCAAACTGACTTCAATATTATTAAATAATTAATATCAGACACAGATACCATAACAGTTTCAATCACAAAATCGTTAAATGTCTCATCTTTGACCCATAACCCAGATTTCTAGAGAGACTTTTTTTTATTACTCCAGTATAAAACAATTTACATAACTTCCATCACCATAGAAAAGGTTATAATGTGTCCTCAAGTAAACATCTGAGAAATACAAAGTCAACTGACATACTCAGGCAAAAAAACAATGTTTACAAAAAGTTTTGTTTTTGCAAAGTTGTGCTGGAGCCCAAATGAAAGTTGACATCTGACAAGAACTTAACATAAATGGAGAATGGCGAAAAATTATGAATCAGCGGGAAATCAGTCCCATCCAAATCCATTTCAACTACATAGAGTGAAACCATGTAAAATGCAACACTTCGTTAGTAGTTGCAGTAGTGGTAGTAAAACTATATATATATATATATATATATATATATATATATATATATATATATATATATATATATGAGAGACAATCATATATACTGGAAAAGTATATGGGAGAAAGAGACAGCACATAACAGCAATGCCCAGTGGCTGGTCTCTCTGAGAAAAGAACACAGCAACCTCCCTGAACAGAATACAGTAACCTCAGTGGCAGACATCCAAGAAAGAGTCTCAGGTATGAAGAACTGGACAGCACCGGGCCCTGACATGATACATGCCTACTGGCTAAAGAAGCTCACCGCACTCCACGAACGCCTGGCAGCACAAATGAACCAGCTGCTAAGAGATGGGACTCACCCCGAATGGCTGACGGAAGGGCGAACGATCCTGATCCAGAAGGATCCCTTAAAGGGTGCAGTCCCATCCAACTACCGGCCAATAACCTGTCTCTCCACAACATGGAAGCTCATGTCAGGCATCATTGCAACCAAGATAAATAGGCACATGGATCAATTCATGAGTAACACACAGAAGGGCATTGGTAGAGACTCCAGAGGAGCCAAACACCAACTCCTGGTCGACAGAACAGTCGCCCAAGACTGCAGGTCACGACACACCAACCTGTGCACAGCCTGGATTGATTACAAGAAGGCCTATGACTCAATGCCACACACATGGATCACTGAATGCTTGGAGCTGTACAACATCAACAGGACTCTAAGAGCCTTCATAAGAAACTCAATGAAGCTGTGGAAAACCACCCTTGAAGCCAATGGGAAACCACTTGCACAAGTGTCCATCAAATGTGGGATATACCAAGGTGATGCTCTGTCCCCACTGCTGTTCTGCATAGGTCTGAACCCCCTCAGCCAAATAATCAACAAGACTGGCTATGGATACCAACTCAGAAATGGGGCCAACATCAGTCACCTCCTCTACATGGATGACATCAAGCTTTATGCTAAGAACGAGCGTGACATTGACTCCCTGATCCACACCACCAGGATCTACAGTAATGACATTGGGATGTCATTCGGGCTCGAGAAATGCAGCCGCATGGTGACAAAGAGAGGCAAGGTAGTCCACACACGGGGGGTCTCACTCCCAGAAGGAACAATAGCAGACATTGAGGACAGTTACAAGTACCTTGGAATTCCCCAGGCAAATGGCAACCTGGAGCAGGCAACAAGGAAAGCTGCAACAGCTAAGTACCTTCAACGAGTAAGGCAAGTCCTGAAAAGCCAGCTCAATGGCAAGAACAAGACCCGGGCAATAAACAGCTATGCACTGCCAGTTATCAGATACCCTGCAGGAATAATAAGATGGCCAAAGGAAGAGATACAGACCATGGATGTTAAAACACGGAAGCTCCTCACCATGCATGGAGGGTTCCATCCCAAATCCAGCACTCTGAGACTGTATGCTAGCCGCAAGGAAGGAGGCCGAGGACTAGTGAGCGTAGAAGCCACTATCCAGGATGAAACATCCAAGATGCATGAATACATCAAGCTCAAGGCCCCAACTGACAGTGTGCTCAGTGAATGTCTCAGGCAATGGAGAGCAGAGGATACAGTGCTGGAGGATAGATCCTCATGGGAGGACAAACCCCTCCATGGGATGTACCACCGGACCATAACTGAAGTGGCTGATATCAAGAAGTCCTACCAATGGCTAGAAAGGGCTGGCCTACAAGACAGCACTGAAGCGCTCATCCTGGCAGCTCAGGAACAAGCCCTGAGCACCAGAGCGATAGAGGCTCAGATCTACCACACCAGACAAGACCCAAGGTGTAGGCTGTGCAAAGAGGCGCCTGAAACAATCCAGCACATAACTGCAGGATGTAAGATGCTGGCAGGTAAAGCATGCATGGAGCGGCACAATCAAGTGGCTGGAATAATATACAGGAACATGTGTGCAGAATATGGACTGGAAACCCCAAAATCAAAATGGGAAACCCCTCCGAAGGTGGTAGAGAATGAGAGGACAAAGATCCTGTGGGACTTCCAGATCCAGACTGATAGGATGGTAATGGCGAACCAACCAGACATCGTAGTGGTGGATAAAGAACAGAGGAAAGCCGTTGTGGTGGATGTGGCAGTGCCAAGCGATGGGAACATCAGGAAGAAGGAACATGAGAAACTGGAGAAATACCAGGGACTCAGAGAAGAACTGGAGAAAGCCTGGAAAGTGAAGGTGACGGTGGTGCCTGTGGTAATTGGAGCACTCGGGGCAGTAACCCCCAAGCTTGAGGAGTGGCTACAACAGATACCTGGAAAGACCTCAGACCTCTCAGTCCAGAAAAGCGCAGTGCTAGGAAGAGCTAAGATACTGCGCAGGACCCTCAAGCTCCCAGGCCTCTGGTAGAGGACCCGAGCTTGGAGGAGAAAACCACCCGCGGAGGGTGAGAGGGGCGTTTTTTTTATATATGGGAACATCAGGAAGAAGGAACATGAGAAACTGGAGAAATACCAGGGACTCAGAGAAGAACTGGAGAAAGCCTGGAAAGTGAAGGTGACAGTGGTGCCTGTGGTAATTGGAGCACTCGGGGCAGTAACCCCCAAGCTTGAGGAGTGGCTACAACAGATACCTGGAAAGACCTCAGACCTCTCAGTCCAGAAAAGCGCAGTGCTAGGAACAGCTAAGATACTGCGCAGGACCCTCAAGCTCCCAGGCCTCTGGTAGATGACCCGAGCTTGGAGGAGAAAATCACCCGCGGAGGGTGAGAGGGGCGTATCTATATATATATATATTAATAATATTCCTGCAAAATGTGCATAGAGTGAAGCAAAACACATAATGCAGAACAGATTCAAATACAGAGAACTTCAACAAAGATTAAATTGTCAATAATAACAGGAGCACTTAAATTATCTTACATTTATAACTTCAATTTGTGCAACAAGGTCTGATCTTTCAGGTTAACATGAACACTCACTGGCTACTTTATGAGGTACACGTTGGTAAAACCGGGTTGGACTCCCTTTTGCTTTCGCACAAGATTAAAACATTGGGCTTAATAGGCAGTGTGACAGCTGTGCCTGATAAAGTGGCCAGTGAGTGTGTATTCCGATAATGTCTGAGACACTGATATGTTGGTGTAGTTCAGGGGTCTGCAACCTTTACCACTCAAAGAGCCAATTAGATCAGTTTCCTACTGAAATGAAAGCACAGGGAGGCGCATCACTAGGGGTGTTAGAAAAAATTGTTTCGCCGATATATCACGATAGGTGATAGTTGACAACCATTGAGACTACTGTTGTTGTGAATTTGGACTATACAAATAAAACTGAATTGAATTGAATAGTTCATTTGGCAATACTTGAAATTATTCAAAATGCTGCCAGGATATGCTGCCGCTGAAATCAGACCCCATGTGTTGATTCATGCCTTTGTGTAGTGGCTGCTTAGTTTAATGTACATCAGTGACGTGTGGTGAGGTTTATGGCTGGTGAAGCACTGACGTCATCAGTCAGATTTACAAACCATACTGAGTAACTTATTCACCATTTGATTGACAACAGCTAACGTGTTTTGTTTAAAATATCATTTCAACATGTTTTTTTTTCCATATACAAACTGCAGCATAGAAAAAAGCACAAACCTTATTATCATCTTACCTTTACTTGTAAATAAAGTCCATACGCCGCTCCTTCTGAAGAAAATGACTAGCCGCTTGCTATCACTTATTCTATTATTTTTTAGTGTCATAATCTCAGGGCTCACCGGCGCCCCCTAACATGAGGCACGAGAACTGCTGGCCTCACCCAGCGGCTTTTTTGCCTGCGTTTAGCGCTCAGCACAAGAAACACGTCCCTCACATACAGTTATTTATAAAAACAAACACTGTACATCATATACATCTGCTAAATTATGTAAACTCAGCTCATATAGTACAAGTGATTGAACCGACATACAGAGAGACAGCAGTACCGTCTGACTGCATAGGTATTGCGCAATCCAAGGTGAGGCTCAGCGGGCTGGTGCCTCATCGCACGTCACTTCTTAGTATCTGAACGGCAAATGCGGAAATTCAGCGATTTTGAAAAGAAAAAACACCCAAAAATGGTACATTTAAATGGAAAATGACTGCAAAGCACAAATTACTGATTAAATATAATATATGAATTTACTTTTTCTCTTTTCTTGCCATAATGACAGGTGAGGCTGTGCCTCACCTGCCTCTCCTGACTGCACGTCACTGATGTACATGTCGTTTTATTCCCGACTACACTTAACAGCAGAACAGCGTCGCTCAGTTTGTGTCTGAGTGTAGACCAGTCTTTCCTTCAAGGTGTTCCCTGGTTTGATTTTTATTGGGATGTTGTGGTTGTGGAAGACCCTTTTCAGTTTCTCGATAGCCCAGCCACATATGGAGTGTCAGTGTGTGGGACTGTTGTTCAGACAGTACGCGCCGCGCGCGCGCGCACACACACACAAGACAAGGCAGCGCACACACAGTCAGTGGCGATCTCGTAGGAGACACGTGAGACTAAGAACACCCGTTTCTGCGTAAAATTAATGAAGTTTGCGTCAAGGAGCCCCTACCATGCTGTCACCTTGCTGCTACGATGACCGTATGTTGCGCTGTTTGTGTAGAACACGCTGGGGCGGCGTGTTCTACATAAAACAAATAGGTAGAGAGGCGGGGCTTAGACTCATCGCTTATGATTCCAGACCCGCGACAAACTATCAGCTACTTCCTAATACTTAATAATAATTAATGACTAATGATAGTTGTTATCTGTAACATTAATATAATTTATTGGGTTTACTGGATTTAAAAATAAATAAATAAATAGAAAGTAGTCTGCATCAAAGTGAATTTGTTTCCATCATCTCACTCAATCCTAACTCTGGTGTTTGACAGACAGAAAAGTCTATTCAAGGATGTGGAAAATGGACAAAAGATCAAAGGAAACATCACACTCATAAAGAATGAAAATAATTAGATTAAATAATTAAATGAATATCCTGTCTGGAACATTCTCATGTATAAAGTAAAATATTTTGTTAAAAAAAACAGTGTTGTTGCACAATGAGGAAATAAAACATTTTATGTTCTTAATTTTTTATGTATTTATTTTTCGTCCTCAAAAAGTATCGATAAGAGTATCGTTAAAATAACGGATCAATAAGCAGTATCGATAAGAGTAGTAGTACCGTTAAAACCTTAACGATACCCATCCCTAGTACATTCTGGACATAAAATTTCTCCTTTTTGACCCCTTCGTGGGCACTTCCTCTGCCCTGTGATTCAGAGTTCTAATGACAGTCAATTTGTGTTGAAGTGGGTGGTGTGAGTCAAAAAGTAGATATTGGTCCATATGTGTTGATTTCCGATATACTTCCACCTTTAGGCTTCTGTCCCCTCCCACATGTACTGCACAATTCAAAAATGCCAAACAGTCCTCTCTGGCAACCTCTCCGATGAACTTAATGCGGCTATCCACTGAGTTGATGTGTTTGGTGAAGGCATCTACTTCCTGTGACCTGATCTTGATCCAGGTGTTGTCCACATAGTGGAACCAGTGGCTGGGAACAGTACCAGTGAAGGAATGCAGTGTTTTGTCTTCAAAGTCCTCCGTGTACAGGTTTGGCCACTATAGGAGAAGCCGGAGAGTCCATTGCACAGTCCTACCGTCTATAGAAATGTCATCTAAACTGGAAATAAGTGATGTTTAAACAAAGTTCCAACAGGGTGCGAATATGGTCTGGTTCGAGGTTAGTCCTGTTTTAAAGAGTCTCTTCTTCACTGTCACTGTTCTGATGGCCTCTATGGGCCTCTATGCAAGGGAACAAAAAAGTGACATCCTACAAGACCATAGTTGCATCCTCATCCAGGTGAAGTTATTTGACTATCCTTGCAAAGTCCTGGGAGTTAATGACGTGGTTTTCTGTGTTTCCTACCAACTGTACCAGAATGGTGGCTAGATATTTGGCTAAGTCACATAGTTAATGCTGCTGACAATGGATCTGAGTGGGGCTCCTTCCTTGTGTATTTTGGGTAAGCCATACAGGCACGGGATGGCCTCCCCAGGGTACAGTCTGTGGTATTGTCTTTGATCAACAACCCCTTCTTTTTCCAACTTCTGTAAGCAGTCTATGACTTTCTTTTTATCATCGAATGTGGGGTCCTTCTTCAGTGTTGTATAAGTGGTTGCGTCACTGAGGAGGTCAAAATCTTTTATAATCGAGAACGACTGTGCATCTACCTTTGTCCGCCGGAAGGATTACAATGCTTTTATCGTTTTCCAGAGCAACTAAAGCCCTTCTCTTGTCTGGGGTCAGATTTGTAGGAGGAGGCTTGGTGCTAGCCTGCGCTGCTGTCACCTTCACTGATTGGTTTTACCGTTGCCTACTGGCTAATACGTAGATTGAATGAAATATCAACTGATAAACTAAAAAAACAAAGAAAATCCAAAATCCACTTTAAAAAATGTAAAAATATAAATGTATTTACAGTTAATTTAGGGAAATAAGTATTTGAACCCTCTTGCTGAAAAGACTTGACTCTTTGAGGCAAAATCCTTACTAGCAAGTTGGACAGAGGTCAGACGTTTTATTGTAGTTGATCAGCAGGTTTCTGCACATATCAGGAGGAATTTGGTCCACTCTTTCTTGCAAATGACTTCTAAATTATTCGTGTGCTGTTGCTTGTCAACTTTGAGCTTCAGCTTCATGGGTTGTCTATAGGATTGAGGTCTGGAGACTGGCTGGGCCACTCCATGACCTATATATTGTTTCTTCTTCTTGATTGGCTTGGTTCTATGTTTGGGTCATTATCCTGTTGGATGACAAATCCATGACCCATTTCAAGCCTTCTAGCAGTGAGAAAGAGGTTCTCATGGGTTCATTTTATTGGTGACTGTGATCCTAGCTGCTTTGAGATCATCAACCAACTCCAGGCGTGTTGTTTTAAGCTTATTTCTCACAGTCTAACTGGTCCATGTGAACCAGAACTCTTAATGGTTACCAGGGGATCAAATATTTATTTCCCTCAAAGAAATGCAAACAAATTTATATACATTCTTTGAAGTTGATATCTTGATTTTCTTTGTAATTTTCAATTTCTCAATGTTCAAATGAACCTATGGACGTGTTTCTGCAGCATAATTAAAAAAAAAAAAAAAGTCAATACCAGAAATGCTTTTTCATTTTCAAAATGAAGCTGCATTTGTTGACTCAAAATTGAAATGAAAAAGGAATCCGCCAAACCGCTTTTTCTTCTTCAGCACCGCTCATCCTGTCACTCAATTAAAATGATAAAGAAAATGGCATTTGACATTTCATTTTCAAATAGTTCTCTAGTAAATGTGTAGCTAAATTAAATTAGAAATATGTAATTAGACAATTAAAATGGATTAACAGAAAGGCTTTTTCATTTTCACAATGTAACTGCATCGAATAACTCAAAAATAATATTAAAGATCAATCCTTCAAAATGCTTTTATAATTATTATTAATTTAATTAATAATTAAAGCCAAAATGAAAAGATGGGATTGCATTTTTATTTTCACATCAAAAAGTGTTGCATAATTCAATTCCAGTCAGCATTTCCAGGAGGGAGGCAGGCCGATCACGTCAGTGCTCAGTCTTCTACTGCGTTGTTAGCCCTACCAGCAGTGTTGCCAGATTGGGCGATTTCTGGTATTGACTTTTATTTTTAATTATGCTACAGAAACGCTTCCATATAAACCTACTATTAGAATGACAGACTATCAACATCTCTAAGTTAGTGGGTACAGAGAAAAAATAAGAGGAAACAAAAATACTGAGGTTAATATATAAAATATATAATGTCCTCCACTATATTATTTCAAACATTTCCCCATTGAAACCGATGGGTGTCATCAAATTAATATTAAATAGGATCCTATTTAGCTTGTCCTCTATGAAATAAGACAAATAATATGGCCTGTTGCTTATTTTGTATAAAGCTTTAAAATGAAATAAGCAATATGTTAAGAAAAGGTCAAGGGCTCTAAATTGAGCTGGTCAAAAGGTCATACTTTAGAAAAAATTCTTTTTTTTTTTTAAATGCACTTTTTTTATTATTACATAGTTCTACAACAGCCTACGGCACGTTTTGGCAAAGCAGACCCATCACCCTGACCTCTCTACTTGCTGCAACATGGATTTCTTTTTAAACCACCCAGGCTGATGACACCACTGTGAAAATGGTGCAACACGAGCCGCCCTCCACTGACACAGTGTTCTCTCTCTCACACACACACACACATTGCCTCTCATGCACAAACAGTCTCCAACTGGCTCATAAAAAGGCAGGCAGGCCCCTCAAAGGGGGCAGGAATCCTCACTAGCCCTGTTTACTAGAAGAGACGAATAACGCCACCTCATTGGTCTGTGCTTCAACAACAGCATTTCACGCAAGAAAAATTACATTCACACACTTTTTCTTTTATTATGAACCAAAATGAGCTGAGTATGACCCGATATAGGAGCGCTATGCCTGATAAGCACTATATAACATGAGTTTGAGCTGTTACAGTTACAGATTAGGAGTAAGTGGTACATTTTAAGCCTCAAGTCTAAAAAATTAAAATGTCACTAATGTAGCTACATTTATCAGAGCAAGCAGCACCAAGCAGTCATTGGGCTCAACATAGCCGAAGAAAGAGGGCTTTTGGAATAATGTGTTCAGCTCAACAGAGCTGAGCCACAATAAAATGGTCAATGTTATTGATACTTTCTTTTAAGTTTACTTCATAAAATTTGAATTTGGGTGACCAGTGACCAATCCATTAAAATGGTCTTCAATAAAGCAAGACTTATCAGAAGATAAGAAAACATTTAATATTATTTAAGGTTTTCGTTTACTCCTACGCAAACAAAAAGCATCTTTAAAGAAGCATTACATGCAATTTCTAAAGCACTTTAATGGAAACACTCCATCAACTGATGTTGAACATATTTATCCTGTTTAGAGGACTCGAAGTCATTTCATTTAATGCTGAAACCCAACACTTCACATCTTCATCACTGATGAAGATGTAAAGAGGAGGTCCTGCAAAGGCTCTACTGTAGGAATGGATAACTCCCGGCCTTCAAGGCTGCTGCCTTGCTTCTTTTCCAACCACTTCTGCCCTTGCAGCTTATTATTGGCTGGACATCCTTGATTTAGAAATTAGTAACATAAAGCTGTACGGGGGTTGACCCGTACGGGTGGTGCAGGTTTTTGGGTTGTCCCGGTCTGTGAGGGGTAGTAGACAAGAGCGGTTGTAAAGGGAGCATAGGTCTCTGGAAGCCCTTGAGTCACCTTAAGGGATGTCATGAAAATGGAATGCAACATTGTCGTGTGTGTGTGGTAAGTGTGTCATGAAGTATTTATAAGGACAATGTAAGTTACACGCACCTATGACATATGGATAACCCTGTCGTACAGTGCCCTTATGCTCTAGTCATCAGTGAGGTGCGTTCACTGGCTCCTTACTGACCATGCACAAATGCTGCATGCATGGGGTGTGCAGGTGATACACAAATATCAGTGTGACAGTTAGTTGGTGCTGCAGTGCCATTTCTCCGACCTCCCAATGCCGTACAGGACTTACTTTGATGTTAAATAGTATGAACAGAACCCAAACCCAAACTTTATTTATTTGTAGAGCGCCTTTCATTTTGAAAACACAAAGCGCTTTACATAAAAACAAATAAAATAGCCATATAAATAGATGGGATCCTGTAACAGATGAGGGGATGAACAGATGAAGGAAAGGCAAGGGACTTTTTTCCTGTGTTTCACATGAAAGTCCAATTGGGCTATTAATAAAAAAATAAAAAAAAGACTTTCCAAATTTTGCTTTAAATATTTTATTCTAGAAGCAGCAGCAGGTTATGAGAGGAGCTTAGCATTAAGCAGCCACCAAGTCTTAAACAATGTGGCAAAAAGGAATTGTACCGTAACTGCACAGAACAGTAAAAAGGTGAAAGAAGAAAGTCAAGAACTCAAAGCAAAGCCATTCTAATGCTACATTCACACCAGGAACCCATGTTAGAGCAACCACTTCCTATGAAAAGTCTATGTAAATGCACGTATATGCACGTTTCAGGCTTCCGCATTCAAAACCCTTGCTCATCGCAAGTGAACTTTTAAGTCAGTTTTCGAGCTCTACATACAAAAACGCGCTGCCATTGAATGTTAAAATAAACCACTTGAACTTTAACCAATCAGGAACTCGGATTTATAAGTCACATATGGGTAGCGTTCTTTCCAACCCAAAAGTGCAAACGGTTGATCATGAAGAAATTATTAACTGTAGTTTGTGTTCAGCCGGAGTTATATGACATCAAGTCTTTTATACATTGGAAAATAGCTGTGAAAGAAAAAGCCAAGAGCAAGATTAGCACTGCTTACATATTTCGGATTAAGCCTCTTCCAACTGAGTACATGCTCTAGTATTGGGTAGCAACAGTCCAGTGTGAACACCGTATGCTAAAGGTGCGTTCAAGAACCCGCGTTCAGCACATTCTTGAACGGCCACTCACATGCCCTATAAACAGCATGTCTGTTGTGTGGGTGGTGAGACCCTGTGCCTCCAATTCAATTAAAGGTTTTTAAGTCAGAGGTAAATAAATGTACAGGAATTTCCAAACACATAAAAATACAATATTTATGTTTTGTGGTTTACTTAAATATTGTCATAAATACTTTTTTGTTTCCATTATGCAGGCTACATTGATGCAGATATCAAAGCAGACTAAATTGGCATGAATTTAATTATTGAAACTATTCAACTACTGAAACTCAGTTTTTCCCCCTTTTTTTCCCTAAAAATAGAAAAGACGTAACCAGAGGGAAAATCTTACTGCTATAAAGATATAACAATCCACAAATCTAGGTTTACATCTTTTGGTTAAATCAGCAAGTGTTACCAGTAACTTCAATGATAGTGAAGCCAAAGCAGCTCTAGTGTCTTGGTTAGAGTTTCCCTGGCATCCACATGGACTGGTAGACATCTGTAAATTGTCACAGCTGTGATCCTTGAGCTCACACAGATAAGCATAACTGGGTGGGCCAGAGAGCCAGCAAACTCAAGCCCTCTCCTCCATGTTTGTGGAGAAAGACCTATTAACATATTTTCTGAAACGAGCTCCTGCAGCTGCGGTTGCATTTTGAGGGAGACTCTGGAACCCTATCGTGAATCCTGACCTCAGCTAAGCAGCGGCTTCAACCAGAAAAGAGGAGAAAAGAAAATTGTATGGGTTAAAGATTTAGTCAGTTTAAATATCTAGGGTTTTTTTTTTTAAACTAATGTGAGAAACCTGGGAGCAGTGTATTTACACTTAAAGCCCTCTAGATTTTTCAATTTTCTTTTTTAGCTTTAGTGTTTATATTTAAACACTATGGCAAAATGAAGTCTAGCTCCATTTTTTCTGAACTCATGACCTAGCACAGTTGCAGAAATGTTTCTCCTCAGCCAAATCTGTCAGTTCATCCAAGGATTTAGATTAGCTTTACAACTGGCCGTTTCTACCCTGGCTTTGTAACTGTTTATGTAATAGAATACAACTCCAGTTCAAATGAATTCATTAGTGTAAATGTTCAAGATATTCCTACAGCCAAGTATAAAACCTTTTTGGATTAAAAAACAAACTAACACGTAATTTAAGTCATTTTTATGTCATAACTTAAAGACCACTGGGAAAGCTTTTACAAGAGATCAAAAGATGATCACAGGGGGACTTTAATTATATTTTTCTATGTGTTTTTTAACAGATTTATATTATTAAAAAGAAAAATTATCGTTTTTCCCTGGATAATAAAAGCAGAATTTCATTGGTGCAAAATTTTAATAAGTTTAGATGCAATTTTCCTTACTCTTCCCATTTTCACTGCAGTTTTCTGACACACTGTGGGATGTTTATCCGTTGACAAACTGTGAGCATATGTTGTCATATAACTCGCGGGAAGATTAAATGAATTCACTAGTCCTCTTGTCCCACAACTCACTTCAATTAGAGATGCGTGTCTTCTCACTCCATGACAAATAGAACCTTCTGAAACCCAGAGTGGGGTAACCAAAACAAAGATCAAATTCACTCTCCCTCTGCCACAGAGCTGAATTCTGGACATGGGTGCGTCAGTTTTTTTCAGAGAGGGGGGGGGATAAATTCCGAGCTTGTTTATGCTATTCCAAAAATCAACTTACTAAAAATGAGGAACAAAGGACAAAGCCATTATTTACAATGCCCCTTCGGGCATATAATTACAGGGATAGCCAGGACCCATATGAACACAGGAACTAAAGCAGGAAACACAGACGATTCAATATAGAAGCCGCTTTTGTGGTCCAGTACTAAGAATAGTGTCGACTGCCAAAGATGAATCTTCTGAATCTGAAAAATCCTATGAGATTTGGCTTGGTTATCTGGAATAAATCTATGACAGTATAAATATGGGAATGTGGTTCTTTTTCTGGTGTGTTTCCCCCATTAGTGACACATTATCCTAAGTGCATCACCTCTAGTTCAAACCTCAACCTACCAGCATTCACTTCCAACAAACAAACAAAGCCTGGACTTAAATAACCCCCACAGGAGACTTCCACTTTACAACACAAGAAAGTCACAGCAGGTGAATAGCAGTAACTGAATCCACCACTGTCAACGTCTGTCTGAAGTTTAAATCATGACTTCCTCCTGCTGCTGCTCCTCCTCCTCCAGGGGCAAATCCTGGGATTTACCGTCTGAATGAGTAGAAAAACGTAAAGCAAAACCCTCATTTGTGTCCAATGTGGTTCTTATTTCTTCAGTTTGGACTCTGCGTGCCTTTCTCACACTCTGTAAGGTGCTGTAACATCAAAACAACACTTGGAAGCCCATGAAGATTTAGGTCAGAGTTAGAAAAACTTTAAAAAAGAAGTCACAACTGTCACAATTTTATAGGTATAACACCAGGAACAGAAAAATGACAAAGCATGGGGGGTTTTAATCCAAACAAAGCAGCTTTTAAAAGATCCCAACATGCTTTAAAAGTTATAAACTAAACTAAACTCTGGTTTATCTTTATTTTTTAATATTTTCTTTTTTTAAATTATCTAATATAAACAGTTGTTGACTTAAAACTACATAACTGGCAACATATACGACATAACACGGAAGGTGGCAAAACACTGATGTACCCCCTTAAGAAACCCGTGTCATCATGCACTGTCCTGTCCAGTTTGCTAGCAGGACGTACGCCGAACTCAATTTGAAAATCCACACCTTTAAAATGCAACTGCTCCAGCATATATTTCTTTATATGCAATGCCAGTTTTTAAAACTCTTATAGGAGAAAAATTGAGTTTTCATGTATTCGGGTACAATTTTATCATTTAAAAACAACTTTAAACGTCAAAAACAGCAAAAGGTTTGACAGAGTTCAGGTTAAATGTCACCACTTAGTGTCCGCTTTTGTCTAGCTAGAAAGACACAGCAAAAGTGTCTATAAAATTAATTTAAAGATTGCTATGATTTATTTCATACATCCGACAGAGGCCAAAATTATTACTTGGATACTCGTTTTCTTGAAATAACTTTTGTCGAGAGTTTTTTGAGGGAGAAACTAGCGAATAGGTAAATAACTATTTAACTGTAAGTTTTACCAATGGAGTTCGTAGCTTGGTCCGTGCATGTGAGCACGACTCTGAACAACGCTGGGAGAAAAATCTTCTGAATTATTTCCGTAGCAAAACGAATGTCAACTTACTTTCTGTGCAACGCATCCCACCACGAAAAAGAGACATGTTGTCATCAAAGCATGCGCCCCAAGCGACGTAATACAAGTCATTTTTTCCTAATTGTTCCTTTTAGTGCGACGCGCCGAGAGCAGTGTCCCGCTCCTCTGCTTCTCTCTCATTCACCTGAAGTGTCGGGGGCGCGCTTCCATCGCTCATGGGCGCACAAGCGAATGGACAGCTGAGCAATCTGACCCTTGACTTTGCTCACACTCTTTTGGTTTTTGTTTTTGTTCTTTTTTTCACGATTGTCTTTATTTTCCAGTTTCAATAGATTAGAAAAATGCCAAATTTGGTATGTTTAAATATGCAGTTTGCAGGTGATTAGTCACAGTTACATTTCCTCTATGAATGAAAAAAATTCACCTCATGAAAATGCAGAACATATGGAAAGAATTGTCTAAATGTGGTGTCACATAATTTTCACGAGGTTAATTTTTTACCTTTGGCGCCTCATATTACTGCCACATTTAGGCTAGTTAGGCACGTTGTTTCAAAATAAAATAAAAAAATAAAAAAATTATCTTAAAGTAGTTTTAATAAAATATTATTTTTAATATTAGCTTTGACAGATTTATGAAAAAAACAACAACAACATCAAGCCTGTATTCTACAGCAATCATAAGCTGTTTGTTTTTCTAACTTTTTGTTTTAGGGGAATACTACTTATTTGAGTTTCATACTGTAATCAACACTTTACATTCTGTTTTTCATTTAACTTTAATCAAATATGTATTTGTAGTGTAAACTGTCTTCACTTACATTTCATTTTTCATTTGTATTTTTAAGTGAACTTTAAAGAAACCCAAAGGTAGAAGAATCACCCTTGTTTTCAAACAGGAAGTAGCTGTTCGGACCATCAAAATACTCTTATTTTTGGTCAAAGTTGATTAATATTAGACAATCTGTTTTCCTTTGAAATACTGCATGATGTGTTGAAGACAAAGGTCATTTTAAATATCAAGGTTTGTAAACCTCAAGGTAGTAAACCTCTAGCCATTGTCCCTGACAATAAAGAAAGAAGTGTTCTTGTGTCTCAGTTTATTTTACACTATTTTTCCATATCATTATGATTTAGAAAACGGTCTAATCTGACTGCATTTACCATACAAACATACTGTAGCTAAAATGTATTTTAGAACTGCGCCTTATTTGTTCAGAAAAATAAAATAATGTGAAAACATTTTTAAAATGCATTTTATATACATATATGTAGATTTAGATAACATTTTGGCACAAGTTATAAGCTAAATGTGGTGCTTTTTTGTTTACACCTTTTCACCATAAAAAAGATTGAAGGACCAGCAAGAAAAGCTTATTTTTCTTTCAGTCAATAGTAGCGCAGCCAGCTACATTAAAGCAGAATTCCCAGACCTTTAAACCAATTGAATTGAAATGTTGAAACAATTTGGTTTTAATTCCCAATTTATCATTGCACAATTGGTTGGTAGAAGCCCAAGTCATATAGCGCTTACTGGTATTTCAACTTAACCCCTGATTTCTTGTAGTTAAATCAGAGGATGTGTGTAATCTAAAATTAAGATCCCACAACATAAATCTTTAGTCACACAAAACCAAAAATGTTTAAATAAAATACAATGTGAAACCTTACACAGTAGTATTTCCTCTGCCCAACAGAGTGTCAGTGAAGAGAAAAACAAAACAAAAAATCTCAGTTTTACTCAAATATTTCATGATTTTAGACCTACTGATTGGCCAGCTACTGGATCATGTCAAATAGTTGCTGTCTGGGCATGCAGTGGTCTTGTTGTGATTGTTTGAAGCATCATGTTCAAGGTTGTCTGGCATGTCCTAGAAGCCGGAATTCCTCTCATCCTAATGCTTTCAGATATTCAAATATACTTTGTATTTCCTTTATTTCTGTAAAAACACATTATACTCCAGAGTTTGAACGTCTTTTTTTTATAACTAAACATCAGCCCTTTAATGTTTAGAAATTGTTGTCAAGAATATTTGACCAAATAGTGAAAACACAATTATCTTATGTGTTACCTTTTAGCTTAAATTTGTATTTTTCAAATATTTGTAAATAAAATCCCAATATGTTTTTCTTAACCAGAATAACAAATCGAGAATCAGGCTTAAATTGACTACGTTATTACTAGGATTATATTTTATTTAGTGCAACCAAAGTAGACTTCATTAACTATGTGGACTGCCCTATAACAAACAGCTGCTGATAAACTGCACAGCAGGAACGCAGGGCGGAGCTGTTCGATCACCGCAGTAGTAAAGCATCAGAAACATCCTTCAGATCGACCAAAATTGATATAAAATCGGGAATTTCCCCCAAATAATTATTTCATATAAAAAATTTATTTAATTGGAACTAAGTGTGATATTTATTGATAGATTTTACATATATATGGGAAACGTTTCATATTTGTGTTTTTTGTTTCTAGTCGGACGAATTAGGGAACGGATACAAAACAGCCACGTAGTAAAAAGGCGAAGCTGTAAAAAAAAAAAAAAGGTAAGCGTTTCATATCTGGGTCTCATTTAACTAAACTGTCATTCTTTAATTAGTCTATAACATGGTGACACGGTTGTGTCGTAGTGTTGTTGTTCCTGAATTACCGGGATATTTTAAGATTGGACTCTTCCAGTCTCTCTGACGAATAGCCACCTAGCATAATTCTTCTCTTTGAAAACACAGCTAGCCGTTTCGTTAGCATTGCTAGCTAGTGTTAGCCATAGGGCTGCCGTGTTTACCACATTCGTATCTACTATTGGGTGGCGTAAGGAATCCTAAACTAACGCCAAACATTTACAGTAACTGCTTGCAATTGTTATTTTGTTTCGAATTGTTGTTGTCCGTAAAGTAAAGTCCCACATCGTTCAAGCCCTACGGACTCCGGAGGTTAGGACAAGTCAATCAGGTAGCAAAGGTGAGAGTTGGCATTTGTAGGACTACACCATGACATGCGGAAGGCTCTTGAATACTTCAGTTGTACTATTTTACAATTATCTGGCAGATTTTTGGTCATAGACACGATTGACTAATTTGTCTCTTGCTTACCAGAGGAATGGGAATGTGCTAGTTCTAGCAAGCAAAGAGTGTAACTATTTGTTGTTTTCCTCACCAACTTTTTTTTAAACCAGTATTTTTTTCATGAAAAACAACACATTACTTTCTCATTTACAAATTCAGCGTGGCTATTGCATTATAAGCTTTATTTTAAAAGATTTAATCCACTTAACTGTCAAGCTCTGTCAGCGGCTTGACTCGAGCTTAAGTTTAAAACAGGCTGTGTTGTTACATAACAGCAATAATTGGACAGCAAATGGCACATAGATTGGTGATATATGTGTCCTTTTTCTTTCTTTTTTTTAGTGGTCAGAATTCAGGAGCATCCCTGAGCACTGGGGTGCTGAGAAAGGCAGTGTGCCTCCCTGGAGATGGTTTTATAGACAGTAATTTTTCAACAGTAATTTTTCATTAACCGAAGTGAAGCCTGGTCAGTCGTTGTCGGTTCACATGGAGGCCAATTATCAAGATGAGCATATTAGGAAACCCAAAGAGACTGGAGGTCAGATCCTGGCATGTGAAACAGAACATAACGCTGAACTGGAGAACACACAAACAACAAGCAATAATTTTAATGGTAAGTTCATTTTTGTAAATGTTTTTGCTTGAAATCCCATTGGGTGAGTGGGCTCCTCCAGCACACACACTTTCATTAGTGTGGCTCCTATCCCTTAGTAAAGCTGTAAGGTTGTAACCTTAATGAACTTGTGTTTTTTATAGACCTTTTATATGACAAACATGTGCCACATTCCTGCACACTAACATTCCCTTGCTTTCAGTTACAAAGCTACTACCTCCTAATGTGAAATTTGTAGTCTTTCATGCATGACCTGTTTTACTGTGCATTACAAAGGATGGGGGGTTCACTGCGGCATGTAAATGAAACATCTAAAAAAAAAATTGGAACAAGTTATAATAAGATAGCAAGGAATAAATGCCACATCAAGGAAGTATGGATCAAATTTAAAATAAAATCAGAATACATAGTTTTTTTTCTCATCTTACTTTAGACCAAAGAAAAAAAAAACACAAGTTTTCGTTATACAGGGGTTGACATAGCCCAGAAATTTGCACTGGTCCAGAGGACCAGTAGTTTTTGAAAGTTACTGGCCCTGCCTGAAAGTTACTGGCCGGACATCGCGCACAGCGCGACCCCTTCGTTCCCCCTAGGTTCTGCTTTTTGTTACTGTTGCAAAGTTACATTTACTTTTTAGATCCTTAATTACTGTTATGCTGTTCAAATTTGCAGAGTTACCTGTTTAAAGTTGCAAAGTTACATTTACTTTTTAGTTACTTTAGTTACTTAAATTAAATAATTGAAAAATTAAATAAAATTAAATTACTGAGATCATTCAGCTTTTGACTAGAAATACTTACTGCTTACAGTGTTGTAAAGAAAAACAAAATGAAGTACTTTGACATTATACTACATTTTAGTCTGAGATTCAGGTATTTGGAGTTGCCTTTGATTCTTTGACATTGAGCTTAAAGCTTAGTGCATACAGTTTCATCTTCAATGCATTCATTAAATATCTTGCTGTCCATAATACTAATTCCACTCATTACTCCATCTAACTTATTCCTATCTATTCCTGCCATGTCTTCCATATCTCTGACATGCTTCAGTCTCTGAACACTGTTCGTTGTGCCGCGCACGCGGCACGTGACCAAAACAATCATGGCGGACGTCAAACTTTCAAAGCGATGAAGACGAAGTTATTCTACACGTTTTCGCAAAATATACTTTATTGGAAAAGGTGAAAAATATATTAACCGTTAGATTTAGTGGCCTGAGCGGACAAGTGAAAAATAAAGTCTTGTGGTCCGTACTGCTCGAGCGAGCTGGACCGGGCCAGCGGACAAATAGCTATGTCGAGCCCTGGTTATAGCAACCACATACATTTCTGATGAAAATTACCATAATTTCCAGACCGTAGAGAGCACCTGATTATAAGCTGCACCCATGACATTTTTAAAGGATAAACCATGTTGTACATACATAAGCCGCACCTGTCTATAAGCCGCATGTGCCCACATGGAGACGTGTTGTAGAATAAGGATGTCTGTGCTGAAACTAGGGGTGTGCCAAACTATCGATATGGTGATATATCGCGATAATTAGTCCCGTGATTAAGACCCTGTAAAACGTTATATTAACCATCCTTTGCAGCTTTTCCCCAAACGTGTTGTTCACAAAGATGTTTACTTTTAGATGCACTTCAAGTTCTTCATGTATTTTATCCCTGGTCATTTATTTTGAAAGCAGTTTATGTCTTAAATAACTTATAGGAAAGTTCCTAGCTACTAGATTTTTTTTTTTCATTTATTTTTAACAAAGACACTATAATTTGTTCACAGACTTAATATCTGATTCATCGCTATTTTTTAAAATTAAGCAATGGCTATGGTTTTGTTTTTCAAAAGTTAATACGAATGTGTCTGGCAGCTACTTGACTTCTTCGTTTTTTATCCTATTTACATCAATTTTGTACTAAATAATGGCACTGCTGTTGACGTTCACTATTGTTTAAACCAAATTTTACAGATATTTCCAAATGAAAATTGTCATTGTTTGTCAAAGACGGAGTATTACTGATTGACAGCAATGTTACACAAAAGTTATTCATTACACGTAATAGGACAAAAGTTGTTTATTATCATGGTGTTTAAAAACTAAAAAATGAATAGGGAAATATTTTCCAAAAAACAGTTTTTCAAGTTCTTTTTTCTTAAAGTTTGATATATCATGAGTTGTTAGAGACAAGATATATAGATTATCACCTTATTGCCATATCGTGATAGTATCTTTATCGTGAGCAATGTATCGTATCGTGAGATAACCAGTGATTCCCAGCCCTAGCTGAAACCGCGTGTGTGTGTAAGAAAGAGGAGGGAGCGCGTGCAGCACAAGAGGGGGCGAGAGCGCGCAGCAGAAGTGTGTTGGGGGTGCGCATTCATGTTTGATATACAGAGTGAAGGCGAACTGTAATAAAAGAAGGTTTCCCCCAGAAGAACGGTGAATGGTTCTTTATTAACCCACTCTGGAGGCTCTGAGGGTCTGAACGGGAAGTGAACCCCGAAGGAAGATTCGCCTTCGGCGGAGAGGATCTCCTCTGCATTTTCCGACCACCGTCGGAGAGAAAAAAAGTAATTGCAGGAAAGGCTCAACACATGATATATTTACAAAGAAAGACAGTACACAGAAACAGTTTTCAAAGTTTTAATAATATACCTGAGCTTTTCTTTCCAAACAGTGCCTGTGATGCGGCAGTAACAAGGCAGCAATATAGTAGTAAGAGCACTAAAAGGGCTGGTTAAAAAAAAAAAACATACTAGTAAAAGTCACTGAGAGCAGCAGGCAAGCGCTGCGCAGCACGTGCGCCGGAAGTTTTCTTCCACAACAGTGACACACCGTAACACAGCACTAACAGGGCTGGTTTAAAAAAACACGAACATAAAAGTCACTGAGAGCTTTCTTAATTTTCCTCCTGTGCACTGAAACCATGGATGTCTTCCTCCTCAGTGTCGGATTAGAATAGCATCAGATATTCTTCACCACACTCTCAGTCTCTCCTTCGTTGTTGCTGTCAGTCTGTCACTCTCATCCTGTGGTAAATTCTCTCCTGAGCTTGCGCTCTTCTCTCCGTCACGCAGCAGACCGGAATTTGAAACCCGTTGGTGATGGTGGATTTTTTCACACTGCTTTTAACGATTTCTATTAACTTGAAAGCTGCGGCATTTGCATTTCTTCTTGCATTTTCCATGATGAGGGTCTGTTCATGCCATTCATTCACAAAGCAGGAATTTACATTAAACTTGCGTCTTCCCCAACACATACGTATGCCCCCTGTCTCACTCTTACCCTTTCTGCTCGAGCGCCCCTAGTGGGTGTTAAAAAAAAAAATGCATTAAAAAAAAAGAAGAAAAAATGCATAAATTAGCCGCATCATTGAATAAGCCGCAGGGTTGAAAGTGTGTGACAAAAGTAGCAGCTTATAATCCAGAAATTACGGTATGGTTTTGATGTTTTTAACTGTTTATGTTGCTTCCTTCCATCCATCGCAGACAAAAAAAATGCAGGTTGAAAAAGCTTGTATTTGTTGTGTAGAAAATACTCTGATACTGATTGTAGACAGTTACAGTGAGGCCAATAAGTATTTGATCACCCTGTGATTTAGCAAGTTCTCCCACTTAAAAACATGGAGGGGTCTAAAATGTTCATCATAGGTGCATTTCCACAGTGAGAGACAGAATCTGAAGAAACTTTCAGAAAGCACGTTGTACGATTTTTTAAAAACAATTTATTTGTATATTACTGTGACAAATACGTATTTGATCACTTGATTATCAGATAGATTTCTGACCAGAAAAGACCTGCTGTTCTGCTTTTAAATACAGTGATCCCTCGCTATAATACGGTTTGCTTTTCACGGTTTCGCTACTTCACGGATTTGCATCGTGCATTGTGTTCTGCATTCTGATTGGCTAAAAAAGTCACTCCGCTTCTTCTCTACCCGTGCGTCAAAAACGTTGCAGTTTAATATGTACACGTACGTAAAACAGCTCTCCAAATTTACATTACGTACGTGCAAATTCTCTTGCAATATCGGGTTTCTCTAAAACCCATAGAAAAAAAGAGCGACAACAACTGCCTATCACTATGCTCTTCTCCCGAACAAACACAGCTGCACCGCGGGCTTCAAAGGGAGAAAACACTGCAGAGGGGAGTCAGGATGCAGCGGCTCGGTCTGAAGAGCAGTGAATTACACCTGAGTCAGTATTTGTCCGACTGTACTGTGTATTTTTTTCGTAATCATTTTAAATTTTCTCCCATTAAATCCAATTACTCGGGTCGCGGTGGGCGGGGCTAATCTCTGCGATTTGAAGCCTTCTGTTCACATTGATTATTAAAATTATTACGTGACAATACAGTACATAAGTTATTTGTTTAAAAAAAAAAAAACGTTTCTAAAGAACTTTTATTTGTGAAACAAATGCTTGAGCCTGTAAAATGTTTTTTTCTTTCTTTTCAATGTATAATAGAGTATTTAATTGTATAATAATTGAAAATAAAAGAGAGGTTTCTACTTCACGGATTTGGTCTATCACGGGTTCTTTTTGGAACATAACCCCCGTGAAAAACAAGGGGCTACTGTAGTCCAACTCCACTCTGCTCATGATTCTAAATTAGTGGCACCTGTTTGAGGTCGTTAGCTTGCATAAAGGCACCTGTGCACCCCACAATCAGTCAGAAGTCTAACTACCAACATGGGCAAAACCAAAGAGCTGTCAAAAGACACAAGAGACAAAATTGTAGACCTTCACAAAGCTGGAAGTGGCTACGGGGCAATTGCCAAGAAGCTTGGTGAGAAAAGAACAACTGTTGGGGCAATTGTCAGAAAATGGAAGAGGCTAATGATGACTGTCAATGTCCCTCGGACTGGGGCCCCTCGTAAGATCTCACCTCATGGGGTATCGATGATGCTAAGGAAGGTGAAGAATCCGCCCAGGACTACACGGGAGGAGCTGGTCAATGACCTGAAGAGAGCTGGGACCACCATTTCCAAGGCTACTATAAGTAATCCATTAAAACGTCATGGTTTAAAATCATGTATGGCACGGAAGGTTCCCCTGCTGAAGTCAGCCCATGTCAAGACCCGTCTGAAGTTTGCCAATGACCATCTTGATGATCCAGAGGAGTCATGGGAGAAATTCTTGTGGTCAGATGACAACAAAATAGAACTTTTTGGTCTTAACTCCATTCGGCGTGTTTGGAGGAGGAAGAAGGAGGAGCATCATCCCAAGAACACCATGTCTACAGTGAAGCACGGGGATGGAAGCATCATGCTGCTCTGGGGGTGTTTTTCTGCACAGGGGACAGGATGACTGCACTGTATTAAGGAGAGGATGAACGGGGCTCTGTATTGTGAGATATTGGGCAAAAACCTCCTTACCTCAGTCAGAGCGTTGAAGATGGGTCGTGGCTGGGTCTTCCAGCATGACAATGACCCGAAGCACACAGCCAAGAAAACCAAGGAGTGGCTCCGTAAGAAGCATATCAAGGTTCTGGAGTGGCCTAGCCAGTCTCCAGACCTAAATCCAATAGAGAATCTTTGGAGGGAGCTGAAACTCCGTGTTGCTCAGTGACAGCCCCAAACCCTGACAGATCTAGAGAAGATCTGTATGGAGGAGTGGGCCAAAATCCCTGCTGCAGTGTGTAGAAACCTAGTGAAGAACTAGAGGAACCGTTTGACCTCTGTAATTGTTAACAAAGACTTCTGTACCAAATATTAAAGTTGTTTAACTCAAGTGATCAAATACTTATTTGTCACAGTAATATACAAATAAATTGTTTTAAAAAATCAGACAATGTGATTTCTGAATGTTTCTTCAGATTCTGTCTCTCACTGTGGAAATGTACATATGGTGAACATTTTAGACCCCTCCATGTTCTTTAAGTGGGAGAACTTGCTAAATCACAGGGTGATCAAATACTTATTGACCTCACTGTATATCCATGTATGTCTTTATTTTCCCCATCCGTGCTGGGATCTGACTCAAAACTGTATAGTAACTGGATAGCTCCAATATAGCTCGTCGTTTTTACATTACTGATAATGTTGGGTCGGGGGTGTAAGGGGCTGTAAGCTAGCGGGAGAGCACATGAACAGATGGATGATGGGAAGAGTGGGAAGGCTTACTCCATGCCAACAGTCCCACGTGCAACTCGGTGGTGAATTTAGATGTCTGCACATGAGTCAACCCCTGCTGCTGTGATGAGCTGCTCAGGAACAGTCTGGTGATTTACCATCCAATCCCAAACCTGGAGGCTGACAGAGAAGTGCTCCATCTCACTTTAACAAACGCTATTATCACAATAACAGACTGAAACTCTTGTTAGGATAAAATGTGATGAAAAGTTAGGTGTTAACAAAAAATTCTGCCAAAGCCAACATTCAAATATTGTCACACAGGTTTAGGGTTTCATTTTTCTTTTTTTTTCTTCACAACATATAAATGACACAAGTCTGTCCACCATGTTATTTTGTACATGTCATTAGAGAATGTGGGTTAATATCAACGTATCAATAAAGGAGTAGATGGATTTATTCCAGACTCCTAGTCCAATCAATTCAAAGGAGTACACAGACTCACTACATTAAAAAGGCACAGTGTCAAGAACACACAGGTTAAGAAGTATACGAAAAATAACAGTAGTTAATAAGAAATAAATAAATAAAAAGGATAAGAATAAAATAACAAAATAAAAACATTACTTAAACATACCACCCCATAAACTATAATTACGAGGAAAAATAAAAAGACAGTCGCTCAAGTGTTTACATAATTTTGACTGGAAGCATATGGCACTAAATCTAATGTTACTGATAGCCAAGATGAGAGTGTTCTCTGAAGCATTTAGTCTGCAGAATAACGTGAACATGAGTGAGCGCATGCAAGCCCAGAGAGTGTTAATTCTGAGAGAAACAAACAACTCACTAGCACTCGTCCTCCTTGGCTTATTTAAAAGAACTTTAAGAGTATTGTCATTGTACGCCACCTGCAGCTTTCTCCTACTGGCACTTTTACAGTTTTCCCAAAGATTAGGTGTACACAGAGGAGTACAAGATGCTTTAAATAACGTCACCATGACTCCTTCTGTACATGTACCAAACTTTTGAGAAAGAGTGTTAGCCTGGCCATATACCACTCGGCACTGCCTGTAGATATCTGCGTCATCTGATAAGTCTTCTGAAATTACATGCCCAAGATACTTTATCTTATTAGTACACACAAGCGCAGCATTTGATAGGTAAAAATCAGGGAATTTTTGGTTTTCGTCTACTTTTGTCCGAGAAATCATAATCAGACTTTTTTGTGCATTAAATGTGATGTCATTCTCAAGCCCATAAGCTGAACAGATGTTAAGCAATTGTTGAAGACCAGCGGTGCTTGGACTCAACACAACTATATCATCAGCATATCGTACATCAAATGCTTGATAATGAGATCTCCAGCCACACAACCAGTGTTTTTTTTTTTTTTACTCATTTACTGCTTTTTGACAAAGTTATTGAGCCAGTTTGTCAGGATAAAGAAATCAACTTTAGCCACAACTCAACATTGGTAATTTTAACCTTCCTGAGAGCGTCTCCTCCCCATCTCTTTCAGGTCCTGTAACATCTGCTTTGTTGCTGAATGGAAATGAAACTATAGCTCACTCTAATGCAGCCGTGGACTCCCTCGTAAACGGTTCCCTGCCTTTGAGAGGTCCTCCCCAGAGCACCAGCTCCCCCATCAACCCACAGACCCAAGAGGGCTCTCCAGGTGTGGCTTCTTGTCCACCCATGATGCTAGAGAAGTCTGAAGCTAGTGCTGAGGTCACGGTTCACAAGGGTGATGCTTTACAGTCCCTCAGACTCAGTATGCCTATGCAGGAGACTCAATTGTGTAAGCATAAAATTACACAAAAAGTACCTCCCCCCCTTAACCCACCTTATTTTAACACTGTTTAACTGTGAAATGTGTTGGTTTTTTTAACCCAAGTTGATCTTCCTTTGTAAACCCTATGTGTGTATGAACTAAAGCAGTGTTTTTCAACCTAGAATTAACATTTGCCATTGCCAGGATAGCCGCTCTGCGTTCGTCCAAATAGACCTAGGTTTGTGTTTCCAGTATACACACATATGCGCAAAACTTTATTGTAATTCTAGAAATGTCGGAAAAAAACACAATTTGGCAATTACTGTACACGGTTTCCGTTAAATCGTAATTATGAGAGTAAACGCAAAACAAACGTACGCGATAAGACACTCAAAACATGGCGACGGATGTGAACAATAGTTTGATTTACATCAGATACATTACAATGTCTTTCTGAAGGGGGGAAAAAAAAAAGGTCTTTCTGTGTATATCTCATTACAATGCACGGAAGACACAATGGGTGTTTTGAGATTTGGTTTATTTGTGTTTGATAATCACGTCTCCACGTCTGGGTTCATGAGATAATTCTCCCGGTATGATGAACTTACCTCCCGCTGCAAAAGCTGGGTCTGAATGAAGTAATAAAATTATATTATTACAAAATGAAAAGAAACACAATGAAGGTGGCCAACAGGCACATTGAACTAAAACTAAATTAAAATAAGTCTTCTTTTTTTTCCCCCCGAAAAATAACTAAAACATTTTTGATTTAGACAAAAAAAAAAAACAAATGACAATTACATTACATTAATACATCTATTACAAAAAATGCATACAAGATCCTGGAGGTACAAATACCGGTACATCATTAATACGGACTACAGAGTTGATGTTTTCTCTTGTTTTTGTTTTTACATTTTGTGTAATTTTTGTTAAGGAAAAAGTGCACCTTGGCTCAAAAAAGTTTGAAAAACACTGAACTCAAGAATTAAAAACTGCTTTTAGTTGTTTGGGTTTTCTATCTTTCTACTCCTGCATGGACCTTTGCTTACCTCATTAAGATTTGGTGTGGGTGTTTGTTTTTGAATGTTTTGTGGGCGGATCATTGGATTTTGTTTAGACATTCTCAGTAATTCGGTATGGAAACGTTAGGCTCCTTTTCAAATTACTGTGAAATTTGTGGGTGGAGCCCAACATTCCCTCTGACCCTCCTTTCTCTTCTCCTTTTAGCCAACCAGAAACCATCTCTGGAGATGGAAAATGAGGAGAAGATTCGTTTGGAGGCTCGCAGGCGTCTGGAGGAGCAGCTCAAACAGTACAGGGTGCAGAGACATAAGGAGAGGGTAAATAAATGAAACCCTAAAACTTAATGAGTACAGATGGAATGCATTTGTGGTCTTGGTGTGGACTGCTTCGGTTTAATGGAACCTTGTGGGGGTTTTTTTCATCTCATTTTTCTTTTTTTAGTCTCACCGCTCAACTAAAAGCAGACCATCCAGTACTCTAGATCCAGAACTAATGCTTCATCCTGAGGCATTACCCCGGGCTAACACTGTCGCTATGACTAAAGAGTATACCTTCTTGCGGACCAGTGTCCCACGTGGCCCCAAGCTGGGTAGTCTTGGAATTCCCTCTCCAAAAGAGAAGAAGCCTAAGGCTCCTCGTCCTAATAAGATCTATTCTTTGGCTGATTATAAATCTCCAGAGAATGATGGCTATGTTGAAGGAGGAGGTGGTGGTGGTGGCTTGAAGAGGGCAGATAACTCCACAGCCTCCCTGCAGTCCACCGTTAGTTCTGTATCCACACTTTCCGAGGTCAGTGTGATGTCAGAGGGCAGCACCTACCAGGCTTCTCTGAAGGCCCATGACGGCGTGTCGGAAATCGATGGAAGCGAGTTAGGAATGCGACCAGGGAACGACGGAAACGACAGTGACAGCTCTTCCTACAGCAGCGTGTCCACAAGGGGCATGCTCTCCGATGCAGTGGAGCGGCAGCAGGCACCATACAATGTGGAGGGGAGGGAGATTGCCCCTGAAGCTGTAGGGCATTTCCCAACTCTTCAGGAGGTACTGCAGGCAGCCAGCGAAGAGCAACAACTCCTGGAGATGGAGCAAGAGAGAGAAGGGACAGCAGAACCTCGGAGCCGCAGGGACAGCTTCTCCAGCAGGTACCCGTGCATCTGTTTGTCTTACAGAATTGGGTTTAAAGAAGTTTGCACTTGTAGCTCGTACTCATAGTTGATAACCCTCAAATACACACTCAGATGAAATTGGTGTTTTGTTTTTTTAACATGTTCTTGTGACATTTTTCTGATGGTGGATGACATGTATTAGGAAAATTAAGCTTAAAATGAGATCTCTGAGTATTTCATTCTTCAAATTGTTGTGACCAGGAGGAGACGAAAAAATACTATTTGAAAATGAACGTATTTGTGACAGAAAATGTGCTGGGCGGGGCCACAAGCTCCCTGCTCTAAGTTCTCAACAATGGGGAGGGGAAGAGGGAATGGGGTTGCTCCTCGCCCACAACTCAGAGGCCAATGTCTAATGAATTCTGCTGCTTTGCAGAAATTAAATAGCTTTTAAAATAGCTCAAAAGATGATCAGAGTGGATCTTTGATGTTCAACAGGTTCATCTAGTTGCCCTGTTTGTACTAATTGCTACTTTAATTTCAGTGTTTCATTGGAAAGTTCTGTGATGGGTCACGATGAAATGCTCCAGGTGCTCAAGGAGAAAATGAGACTTGAAGGTCAGCTGGAGTCTTTGTCATCTGAGGCCACTCAGGTAATATAACATGACGTTCACAGTGGTATTTTGAGCAGTTTTTGTTTGATAACACATGATTCTTACTTTGGAAATGTTATTCTATTTTAGCTGTGTCTCATTAGATGTGGAAGAGCCCTGGCTTTCTTCAGGTTTTAGTTCTTATCTAGTTGTTTGTAGATACATTCATAAGCTAGATGAGTTTTACTTGTAAAATAAATATTACTGCTTTATAACAGTTTTAACAACTCATTAAATTAATAAATCAAACTGAAAATCAAATTTGAATTTCAAAAAATGAAAAAACATCCTATTTCTTTTCTTAATTGTTAAATTACATTGGATGCTCTGTAATCTGATTGTTGGGAGCAGTTTTGATATTACTCACATTTGCAGGTCATAACAGTTGATATATATTTAGTTATATTCAGAAAGATTCCTCGCTATATTGTGGTTTGCCTTTTGTCTCGCTGTTTCACGGATATTTTTGGTGCAGTTTTGCATGATCTTATTTTTTTACAGCACACTGTGTTCTGGCTTCTGATTGGCTGTTGTCAATCAACCTCCTCCGTGCCGCGTCTTCTGTACAGAATGCGTTCAGTTTTCTACACGTACATAAATCTTTGTTTGTGATCAGGTCTTTGTTTAGTTTTTATAATACTGGACTTATTTTTAATGAAGATTTAACTATGAGAGTTTAAACAAAAGAGAAAAGTGTGAAGAAAATGTTCATGTCTGAGAAAATGTAGAGTGGGAGGGGTTTTACAGCATACAACTTCTGTGCTTCTACTTTTTCTTTTAGGCTCTTAAGGAGAAAACTGAACTTCAAGCTCAGCTTGCTACAGTTAATGCTCAGCTGGAGGCTAAAAAAGAGGAAGCACAAGCTAGCCAAGAGAAGCAGGGGGCTCTCACCGTGGAGCTCGGCACTCTTCGGCAAAACTGCAGCCAGCTAGAAAAGGCTATGGTGGAGCTCCAGGCCAGTCTGGAGAGTAAAAACGCCGGCCTGACTTCTCTGAGCAACGATTTGAAGGTTTCTGAGGACCAATACAACAGGCTGATGGGGAAGGTGGAGGAGCTGCAAAATGCTGTGAATTCAAGGGACAATACAGGTGAGGGGTGAAGATGTTCAGGTGCAAGAGTTGTTTTTGTTTTTTTTGTATTTGAATTGTTTCATGGTTTCTCGTTTTTAGTTCAAGATTTGCGCCAGCAGATGGCGGGTCTTCACGGCCAGCTGCAGCAGGTGCAGCTGGAGCGCAGCACCCTGCAGAGCCGACTCAAGACTTCCCAGGCTGAGATCGATTCGCTGCAGCAGGTCAGACAGTGGTACCAACAGCAGCTAGCGCTAGCTCAGGAGGCCAGAGTACGGCTGCAAGGTGAAATGGCCAACATGCAGGTAAAGTTGGCGCTAACCCAGGTGTCTGCATTAGTTTTGAGTGCAATAGACAAGCAAATAATTACACATGCTTCCCCCTTCTAAGGCTGGGCAGATGACTCAGATTGGCGTTCTGGAGCATTTGAAGCTGGAAAATGTGACACTTTCAAATCAACTCACTGAGACCCAACATCGCTCAATCAAGGAAAAAGAGCGTATTGCTGTACAACTACAAAGCATTGAGGTATTAAAAAAAAATATATATATATATATTGAAGAAGGAAATCTTTCTTTGTCCAACTGTTTGAACATTCCTTTTCTGTCTGCGGCAGACAGACATGCTGACTCAAGAAGCTGCATATAAACAGATCCAGGATGCAAAGACCATGGTGGAAGACGACCTGCAGCGCAAGCTAGATGAGTTTGAAGAAGAGCAAGAGCGATTAACAAAATTAGCCAACACAGCTAGCTCCTTAGAAAGGGAACTTGAGCAGGTAATCTCATTAGTTTTACCTGAAAATTAGTACTGTCCCTAAAAGTTTGATGGACACGTGTGCCATGCTTTGTTCTAAAGAGCTTTTCCTTATCCTTTAGGTCAAATTAGCCCTTTCCCAAAAGGACATCCAACTACAGTCCCTTCAGAAGGAACATCTGGAGCTGATGCGTCAGATGACAGCCACTCAGGAGAACCTACACACCAAAGAACAGGCCATTGGCCAACTAGAAGCTCGTTATCAGGAGCTTGAAGCTGAGCTTTCAGAGCTGCAGTTGGAGAACAATGTCAAGGATGACAACATCCAGTTCCTCCAGAATGAAAAAATCGTTCTGGAAGTTGCACTTCAGGCAGCACGGGCTGATAAGAGTCAGCTGGATGAGGGGGCTGAACGTCTGGGAGAGGATATTCTGGTGGCCTCAGATGTGTTGGACCAGCTTAGACAGGAAGTTCAAGTCAAAGCCAGTCAGGTACGAGACAATAAGGAGCGCTTGAGTGTTGCCAGGCGTGATGTTGTGAAGGAGAACCAGCTTAACATACCCCACAAGTCTCATTAGTTCGGGGATTCTGATTCTTATTGCAAAAAATTTTTTCTACATAATTGAAGTGAACATACATGGAAAAAAAAAGGCCGTGCCACTTTAAGGAAAATAAAACAGGAAAATAAAATTGCTTCCCTTTTTAAAAAACAAAAATGATTTCCAAAATAAAACATTTTCTACATCAACTTAAAATGACAAGAAAAGTTAAAATGTGTATGTGCTAAGACCACATTATTCATCATGTGAGTTTATTAACAAGGGTTTTTTTCTCCTTCAGAATAAAGGGTACTTATCCTTATTTTGACTTAAAAAAAACTGTAGAGTTAAGAAACTTGGGAGAAACGAATATAAGGGATTAGCTGAAGGGCCTGATAATGAACAGATTTCTCAATTTCATGGCTAGTGTTGTGTGTAAATCAGATGTTTGGGATTCAAAGACTGGTCAGTAACTATGAAGTTAAGTGAGGAAAGATGCAATGTTTGGCATAAATTGAAGAAAGCTCCTAAAACACTGGCACATGAAAAGACCTTATACTTAATAATAATGTCTTTATTTGTATTTGTTGTTTGCTGATATTCATTTCTCAACTTTTTTCAGCAAAGCGAAATAATAAAAGCTGCATTGCAGGAAAAGTAGAAAGTTACCTTTTCTCTACTAAAAGTGGTCCTGGTATTTCAGTCTAAAACTGTGGGCCTGAAGGTGATAGTTGATGTGCACACAAATGCACAATCAAAACATGGCTAGCATCACCGTATTTTTCAAAATGTAGCTTACTTATACTTTAGTGTTTGAACTTGTGTACTAATTCTCTGCAGTCTTGTTTGCAGTCTGCAGTCAGATTTGTCTAGAAAAGTAAATGGATTTTTGGCTGCATTACAGATTGAAAATCTACAACAAGAAAACAGCTCGCTGAAGAAACAAGCCCAGAAGTTAAAGGAGCAGTTTCATCAGCAGAAGGTAGGAAGAACGGCACCTTCTCCTCCTTTTACTGAATCAGAGGGGAACTTTTTCTCAACTCTTGGGTGAAGTTAAATGCTAACGAAACGCTCGAGAACCTAATGTACTTTTGGAATAGCTCGACATAAATCTGCCAGCTGGTTAGATGGTAGGAGGATGTCTTGTGGAGCCAGATGGTTGTCAGATTTGCTGAAGAATGCCCACAACGCTGGTTGACGTGCCCGAGCAGATTGAGTAATGGTTGCTTTATTACACTGACAGTCTGTCACACAGAGGGTGGAGTTGAATGACAGAAAGACAACATTCGCTTTTGGATGGCTTTCAAGGCTTTGGCTTTGTTTAAAAAAGAAAAAGTGCATTGAATTGTAGCTTAGATTTTTGCTAATGATTTAAAAAATGAATAGCCTTTTACATAAGTCAACTTTACAGACATGTTGTGTTTTTTTGTGTCATCATAGTTGGTTGGTACCACTAAAAAGCTTTTCTTTTCCTCTTTATTGCATTTCCAAAGAGGAGGAGGATCCAATCTGTCATTTGCTCTTGTAAAATATTTCTGTAGCTAAATGTATGATTAATATTTGATTGAAATTGCTTTAAGACAAAAGAAACCAGTTTGTAACAGTGTCCTTTGTGGTTTCCTGTAGGGGTTTGTCTTTTAATATTTGATGTGTTTTCCTGCTCTTACATTGAAACTGTTTAGAAGCTATAAAAAATGCATCATTTTCATTTAGGAAACGGAGTTAAAGACCCACTCCGATGAAAATTGTGTTTTTTGGTGTTTTAACCTGTTCTTGTGGCATTATACTGATGATAGAGGACATATTTAAAGAAAATTCAGCTCGTTGTGAATCAGGAGGTGACAAAAGACAAAAAAATGCAGCTTGAAAAAAGGATGTATTTGCTGCTCCTGCTCTGCTCCATTCTGATGCATCCGCTGGCAAACAAATGGATCCATGTACGTCTTTGTTTTCCTGATCTGAGCAGATATCTGGCCTCAAAACTCTACGGCTGGATAACTGTAATATATTTAGCGCTATTTTTCTTTTCTTGTCCTAGTAATGTTATGTTGCGTGTGTGAGGGGCTGTAAGCCAGCAGGAGAGCCTGTGAACAGTACTCTCACCAATGGGGAGGGGATCAAATGTCCCACCCACTAAAGGGGGAGAATTTCTTGACTTGCGTGTCAGGAGCATCTAGTTTATGAACATGTTTTTGAACAAGCGTCGAGCAATGAACTTGACATGCGTAAAAAAAAAAAAGCCAGTGGGTCCGAATTTGATGCACAAACTGCATTTGGCATGAACGCAGCATAAGGTTAGGGATGTAAGGGGCTGTAAGCTAGCAGTAGTTAACAGAGGAGGGAAAGGGGTTTGCTCCGCCCACAACAGGCACATTTCTAATGAGCTGGAGTTTGCCTAGAAAACTGCATAATTATAATTAAAAGACTACTGGGAACGCTTTTACAAAAGATGATTTGAGTGGATCTTTTAATCAACTCGAAATCATTCAAATTTGTCATTACGCTCTTCTATTGTTGTTTTGTTTTGTTTTAATCTATCATCTGTTCTTTGTTGGTTTAAGATTTTCATCAGGTATGAATTGTCATTGACTTGTCAGGTGATGGTGGAAGCTTATCGCAGGGATGCCAGCTCTAAAGACCAGCTCATCAGTGAGCTCAAGTCCACCAAAAAGCGCCTGCTGCTGGAGATGAAGGACTTGAAGCAGGACCTTCTGGGTGCTCAGGGTGAGAAGCAGGCGGCAGAGCTGGAGCAGGCCCGTCTGCAGAAGGAAGTGCTGAGAGTCCAGGAGCAAATGACCAACATGGAAACCCATCTCCAGGCCATTCAGGAAGAAAGGGATCAACTAGAAAACCAGATTCAGGTGAGATGAAATGTCTACACGTTGCTAAAGATAACACAGCAATTGAAAACTAGAGGAAAAGTAATGGTGATGGTCCCCATCTCCATCCAGTCTCTGCAGTTTAATCAGAACCAGCTGGCTGCCGTGACTCAGGAAAATGAGGGACTAAGGAGACAGGTAGAGCAAATGGAAACCGAAGCCAAAAAGTGAGTCATGCGGTGCTTATGGATTTTTAGAGATGTCCATAACTAATTCTGAGATGCACATGTTTCTCTGTTTTAAATAAATGTATTGGCAGTTCTTAAAAATGTAGAAGCCCATACGAATGCACAACAGTGTGATTTCTTGAAAAAATACATTTTATTCCTGTACTTTTTTTCATGTGTGCATGAAAATAGGGCCATCTCAGAACAGAAGGTGCGCATGAAGAGGCTGGGAACAGATTTGAACAGCGCTCAAAAGGAGATGAAAGCCAAACACAAGGCCTACGAGAACGCTGTGGGAATTTTGAGCAGAAGGCTTCAAGAGGCTCTGGTTGACAAGGAGGCAGCAGAGGGGGAGCTGGTCAAACTCAGGGCTCAAGTATCAGATGGAGGAAACAGCCAGGCTTTACAGGTAATGCACACACCTGCCATACATTCTTTTCTTTTTTTATTCTTGGGCAAATAAATGCACTACAACTAGTTTTTCTTTTTCATTTTTTGATGAAATTAAAAAAGTATCTCTCCATTGCGCAAAAGACATTGAGATGAAGTGAAGTTTTCTCTCTCATGAAGGAAAAGGTTGAAGCTCTTCAGGCTGAGCTGCAGGCTGTGAGCAAAAGCAAAACTATGCTAGAAAAGGAGCTGCAGGAAGTCATCAACGTCACTTCCACAGAGCTGGAGGAGTATCAGGAGAAGGTCTTGGAGCTTGAGGATGAGGTGAAAGGATGTTTAAATTACATTTATTTAAACTTTACAACACCAAACACTGGCCCAAACTCTGCAGAGCAACATAATAGAACAGAACAACATAATGTTTAGAAACCCTTTAACAGATTTCAGGTCCCAAAAAACAAAGAAAAATTCCAGTCTGTGAATTCATTAAACATGTTCAATATTCCAGTGGAACCAAGTCCACTAAAACCTTATTTCAAACTTTAACTGTAGGGCTGCGGATCATTACTTTGGTGGCGATCGGATTCACAAATCAAGATAAACAAGTCACAAATCGAACCACGATTCTTACTATTTAATATAAATATGTCTGAATGGTTGTTATATGAATGTATTTTTACTAGATGTATGAAAATTAAAATGAAATGTACTTAAACACCGTTGTTTATACCTTTTATCTTGAATAGAAGATCAGACTCAATGAAACAAAACACATACAGCATAACCTTTTTTTTTTTCACCATAACATGTTTAGTCCGGAGTTCTAAAACAAGAGACGGTGAATCCAAATCCAGATTTAGTCCCAATACCTTTTTTATCTCACCTAATATATCAGACCAATACATCAAAGTTTTGAATTTTTAAAGCAGTAACCCCACTGCCAGATGGGTATTTTTATTTTTCCCTTTATGTTTCCATTTAAACCTGCAGTAAAAGGCCGTGGGAGAAACTGGTTATCACCTCATGAAACACTTAATATGGGATTCTGCTTCTATTTACAGCTTCAGGAGTCACGCTGCTTCAAGAGGCGCATCAAGAAGTTAGAAGATGCAAACAAGAAGTTGACGCTTGAGCTGGAACACGAAAAAGGGAAGCTGGCAGGATTAGCACAGTCCCACAGTACGTTGAGGGATCACACTAATATATTGGAGTCTGCATTAGCCAAGAGGGAGGCGGATCTGGTCCAACTTAACTTGCAGGTAAGTTTTAAAAAGTAAAAAACTAGGTTAACATATATAGCTTGATTAATGTGTTTTCATATTTTTGCTTCTTTTTATATTTGTTTGAAGAAAATGCTTTTGTTTGCTTTTTTCAGGTTCAAGCTGTTCTGAAGCGAAAGGAAGAGGAAGACCAGCAGATGAAGCAAATGGTCAAAACTCTACAGATTGCTTTGGAGAAGGAGAAAACCAAAGTCAAAGACCTGAAAGAGCAGGTAGGAACTTTTTTCTGCGTACACCGTCTAGTTGAAATAATATTTATGGCCGCTTAGCTTTCCTGTATTTTCTTCAATTCAGGAAAGCTTGAGTTTGATTTTGAAAGGTTGTAATATTGTGGTTTGTCCTGCAGGTGGCAGCAGCAAAGGCTGAAGCAGCTCACAACAGAAGACACTACAGGGCAGCAATGCTGGAGCTGTCAGAGATAAAGAAGGATCTAAAATCCAAAGAGGACCTTGTCAAAGTACTTCAGAGTGAAGCACAAAAACTCCAGTATGTCACTTAGTCTGCATTCATCTGTGTGATTATGTACATCTCACCTGTAATCAATAATGTGTGCTGCACTTTGCAGAGCTCAAGATGAGCAGCACTCTCGTGATGTTTCCAAGTTTCAAGAGGAGCTTGCTGAGGCTCATGGTCAACTCCAGATTCTCCAGAAACAACTAGATGAAGAACTGGCAAAGCAGCCTCTCACAAACCAAGAGGTGTGCCGTCTAAGCAAAAATTTGGATTTCCTGACTAACATCTATTATTTTTTTGTTTTATATGTAATGCAAGAAAAAGCTGTGAGACGATAAGAGATATTAGAGGAGCTTCTTCTTTTATAGTTGTTATTAAACTTCCTGATTTATATTTTTGCTGCAGTTAATCTTATTTTGTTTCCTAAACCCTATTTCTATATAACATGTGAAATTGATTTCTGACGCAGGTTGAAGACCTGAAGTGGGAGGTGGAGCAGAAGCAGAGGGAGATTGAAGCTCAGAAGCAGCAGTTGGAAATGATGGAACAGTGCCACCAGAGGGAGCTGGATAACCTACAAACTGCACTGCAGGCAAGAAGACTCTCCTAATACATGTACAAAAAACTGTTAATTATGTCAGGGATAACGCCGGACGAGGTGTGCATTATCAGAAATAAATGGTCTTTGCAAAGGGATGAACCGTCCACAAAGTCCATTATCTCTACTCTGCCATAGTTACTTACGAAAGAAATAAATATAAAATCAAATATTGGCACTTTCATCTACCGGTAGTTATTCCAGGTGTGATGCATTGTCATGGTAACAGCTACTGAGCCTGCTTCAGTCTCGCTCTGTTGAGTGATACAAAGCATCTTTTCAGAAGGAAAGTTTACCTATTACCGCTTGTTTTTGACCAGATGAGGAAGCAAAAGTTTGTTTCAAAGAAACAAAGTCCACAAGTACGGTAGTTTCCTAGATGGCTTTTATTGCCAAAAATGTCTGCCATTACTCTGATCATTAAATGTGTATCAGCAAACAACTTCTTTCATTATTTAATTATAAAACTATTTATGAGCACGCATTTACTGTGTATCAATCAATAAGACCAGCAAGATGAGGCCACAAGCTATTTAAGGTTAAATGCAACATTGCCATTTGAAGGACAGAGATCTTTTGTACTGTCTTGTGATGAACTGCAGAATAACGTATGTCCACCTATGTTCAGAGTTTCTGTTGTTCCAGGTACCAACTGATGTTTAGACCAGCGCAGTAATGTAGAACATTCAGGCATTCCATTGTGTTGGGGTTATTGGCCTTCAAAGTGTGCATTATCAGAATTCAACGCACGCCGTGGTAGCCTTCCCGGTGGACAGCTGCTTCAGCGAAGAGCTTTAATACTGATAATGCACATTTCAAAGGCCATTAACCCGCTTTTAATCCACACCCAGCAGCCAATCAGAATCATGTATTCACCCAGACCTTGCTTTGATCATTTTTGTCTTAACCACTGTATCCACTACTGAAATAGTTTCTAAGAAATGTTTATTTTACTGTTTATGCAGTTAAAAGACGCAATTATAGATTGTAGAACTTTTTTTTCCCACTGCTTTGCCATTTTGGGTAGAGCACACAAGCTCATTGTACTTAATGTGGATGATTCCATCTAAAAGAGATCAGTGGCTGGGGAGAGTGTAGCCAGACAGCAGAGGATGGTGGTGTGATGATGACTTTGGTGGTGAAGAAGATGACTAAGACGAGAACAGAGCAGAAGTGGTGGAAGTTGAAGTTAGGAAGGAGCTGAACAGACTTTGAGAGATCAGGAGGTTCTTCCAGATGACGGAACAGCTGCAGCTAAAGTGATCAGGGAGACTAATGGGAAGGAATTTTGTCATCAGGAAAGACGGCTGGTGGTGAAATAAAGAAGTTCAAGAGTGTTAGCTATGAAAAAGTGTGACACTGAGCAGAAAGAAGACAGCAGACTGGAGTACAGAGAGATGCTGCATGCGAGGAAGGTGGTGGTGACGAAGGAGGTGTAAGACTAATGTGACAGGTTGGACGCAAAGGTGGGAGAGGTGCATCTGTACAGGTGAGGCAGGAAAATCAAAGATGGAAGGATGTGCAGCAGGTTAGGGGGATCAAGGACAGAGATGTAAACGTGTTGGCAGGTTCCACAAGTTTAATAGAAAGATGGAAGGAGAACTTTGTAGAGCTGATAGATGAAAAAAATGAGCACAGAGTAGAAGATGTTGCTGTTATGGAGCAGGAAGTAGCAAAGATTAGTAAGGATGAAGTGAGGAAGACATTGAAGAAGATGAAGGGTAAAAAAGCGGTTGATCCTGATGGCATTCCTATATAGACGAGAGCAATATGGAAGAGTTTGTGATTTAATGAAGGCGGATGATTTGCTGTGGCGACCCCTGAAGGGATAAGCGGAAAGAAAAAGATGAAAACTCCTTCTTTTGATGGACTCCTAACTAAAATACAATCCTGTTTTGCTTTAGGATATCAAGGTGGAGCTGGAATCTGTCCAGGAGGACTTAAGCAACACCAGGAAGGACAAATTTATGCTGCAGGCTAAAGTGGGAGAGCTGAGAAACAGCATGAAAACAGTCCTTCTGCAGAATCAACAACTCAAACAGGACCTCAAGCAGAGTCGCCTACGAAGGGTAAAGAACTGTTTGTATTCTCTCAAATAAGAGCGTCTTTCTGAAGATCAGTGACTGCACATGCCTCTGTACATATGACGTTTGAGCAGCAGCGTATGGAGTTGAAGACTGAAGGGAATCCATCCAACCCAGTGACGCCAGTTAAGATCCCAGACTGCCCTGTGCCCGCATCGCTGCTAGACGAGTTGCTGAAACCGTCGGCTTCCGTCAACAAGGAGCCACTCAATAATCTCCATAACTGCCTCCGACAGCTCAAGTAAGCACATTCTTCTGTTTGCAGGATAAACGTAATCATCACATTGGCATTTGGTTCTAGGGTGTACAAATGTTGAAAGGGCTGTATATCTATTTTATTCAGGGAAGAAATGGACAGCCTGCAGAAGCAAATGGAGCAACACACGGTAACGGTACACGAGTCCATGAACTCCTGGACGGACACAGCAGAAGGACTGGATCAGTTTGATCTGCAGAACATTTCCAAATCGTCAACAGGGGTAAACAATATGGTGGAAAATAACACTGAAACAGAACAGGAGCCATCATAAAAAACTCTCAGGCAAAGAGGAAGAGTGGAGTTTTATCCACTAAGGCACTTTTAAGCTCCATATTTGCTTTCTCTTTTTTCAACAATTGCCAACATTTGGCATTTCTCCCATCAGCACAGAAGTGCTTTTGTGGTGTAATACCGTATCAACCACAGCTTTATTCGTATTATTTCTCACTTGTTTATATATAAAGTTATTTTCCATATTTATTTATTAAGGTTAGCAATGGCAAAAAATTGATTTACTTACTCTTTAACAATATTGTTAATCTTCAGTTTTGCTATGTTAAATGCAAAGACAAGATCAATCGGTTCTACCTGAAGAGTGAAGTTTCATCATTTACTGTAAAATTGATAAATCAGTGGCATCATTGCTGCCTAATAATAACTAACATCTGTATTTCGATGACTACAATGTGTTCTTCCATTTCTATGTGCCTGTTAACTTGTGTCATTTATTGATGATTTTACCAAAACATTCATGTTTGATAACAGTTTGTAATGAAATTGTATCTCTACTGTCTGCTCAGATATTATATATTTTGCCACATGGTAAAAAAAAAAAAAAGTTCTATGTTGGACTTTGTTTCCTAAAGTGAGTCTGTCCACATTAATTCTAAGTTTTGTTTGTCTAGCTCGGACTGCAGTAAATTTATAAGCAAAAAAAGGAGCCTTAAGCAATCTTTGACGTGCTGAAAAGAATTGAGTTGGATGGCTATTTTTCTGTTGTGTGTGCAAGATGTTTTGTGTTGCATATGTGGGTTAAAAATCCTACTAAACTGAACAGTTTGTTTAAATTTTACCACACCAACTGACATTGTATGATTAAAACTGAAGCGACTGATGAAGCTATTTAATGAAAAAAGGTTACTGCTTGAAATGATTGTTTTCTGTTACGTTTGGTACATTCTGTACTTTCAAAAAAGGAAAGAACCCTTTAATCACCTCCTGTTTTTGTTGTTGAATTCTTCTCTGGGATTGTTGGATATGTTAAATGTTTTCAAAGGTTAATATATACATGGTTGTTTTTTTGTATAATTATAAAATGACCATAAACGTCGAATGGAAAGATGTAACTTAAGATATCAAATGTAAACCAAATCTGGCTGTATAGTTACATCAGGATTGCAGTCTGAGCATCCAGTGGATGTTTAAAAAATAATACAGCAGCTTTCTGTATGCAATTAGGTGCAGATCCTGTATTCTTTCAGTAAAGCAAAAAGGTAAACGCATTTGAATGCTTTTTATGATGGTGATTTTGTTCCCCAGAGGGACAGTAAATATGATTAAGAATGCTTGTATTGACAAACTAACATTACATGTATTTATATTCTGTATTATAAGAGAAAAAGGCTGTACCTATAAACTTGCACCTTGCTATGTTTCTTTTTCTTCCCCCAAAGATTGGAAATGTTTGATTGCTTATTGGTCATCTGTTTTGGGAGATGTGATTGTATTCATGATAAAGTTGCACTATTCATCTGCCATTGAATCTTGTATTTTTTTTCCTGTAAAAAATAACAATTTTAAAATATATTGCAACACATATGTTACCCGTATACATATAATTACATACGTACTTAATATATGCCATTTCACTTAAAAGCGGTGATTTTGTTCAGGCACAATGTTGGACAACTGTGGGTCCTCGTTACGCATTTTGAAACTGTCGCGGTGTCGAGACACCTAGCATTAGGTGCCGGGGATACAGAGGGAGACGCAGGCAGGGTAATATTTAAATGGAATTATTCATACCTTATGTAGTATTGTTTAAACTTGTCTGCATCTTTTCAGGTCCGTTAACAAAATAAATACATTTTAAATCATACGTAATTTATGATGCAACTATTAACCAATAGCTTGAGTTGTTAGCTTACTGCTAAATAGCTAATAATGCCTCTTAGCATGTTGAATAAACTCCGATTCCTGATTATAATATTGAGAATAGCACCACTTTCACGTACATTTTCCATTCAGCCAGTCACGATTTAAGCGGTATTATACGTCTCTCCAGCTGTTATTGAGATGTCATGTCATTGGCTTGTCTGGTACGTCTGTTAATGCTGGTTATTATTTTATTTTAGTTTGAAATGTGCCTTTGCAACGTCGTTACAGTCGTGAATGCTCGTATTATAACCAACGTATTCCTGAAAAAAACGAGTTCCTGTAAGCTGTTATTAACAGCGTGCCTTAACAGTGTTAAGGCTATCCAAATGAAATGGTATTCAATAATACATACGTTCTGCTATTTGGAAAAAAAAAACCCCGCAATTTTTGTATCTTAAAATTGCGTAAAAAGGGAAATGTCAAATAAATAGCGAAGACCTGGAAGTCTTTTTAAAAATATTATAAAACATGCATATGCCATGGACGTTTAGCTAATAAGTATTTTTTACCCCTAGTCGCAATTTATAAGCGGCGCTCTTTCAGCCTAAATTCAAGTTAACGCAGCGTTTCAGGGTTTCGTGATTCTTACTTTTCAGTTGTCTAATTTGAGTTTTCCTACAGGTGCGGAACGGAGCGTGTGCCCTGCCTTGAAACTGAGCATGCGCACAGCATGTTGTAAACAATGAGACTATTCCAGACCGTTTGCGGCTTTGTGTCTAACCACCGTTTTATATTTGCAAACCTAGAATTCACCACTCGTTACATATAAAACATGTTCTTTGGTGAGTATAAGAACGCAAGTATCGATGATGTCATTGCTTTTAGTCTTATTTTTTATACTGGAATGACTTCCATGGATTAATTTCGCTTACTGTCCGGAAAGCCCAGGCAGGTCGAATGACACACTTGGGCGTGAAAGCACGCGAGTACATAAACTAATAATGGCCTAATTTGTACCCGTTTCGTAATTTACAAA
Source organism: Oryzias curvinotus (assembly GCA_023969325.1). Classification (NCBI taxonomy): domain Eukaryota; kingdom Metazoa; phylum Chordata; class Actinopteri; order Beloniformes; family Adrianichthyidae; genus Oryzias; species Oryzias curvinotus. The sequence continues at coordinate 11,429,117 of CM043714.1, read as the reverse complement.
TATCGATACTCCTCAAAAGAGAACACAAAAACAGTGTCGTTTATCCTGTCTACGTTTTAGCCCTAGCCATCTTTGCTATGCTTCATATAAGGCTGCCTGGCGTTAGCAAGCTAGCCAGCAGAAGCTAATTCAACTTCAGTTATGTTAAACTATTACAAAAGAAATTAAACGCATGTAAATGTGCCCGAGGATCAGATTAGGTTGTTTTAAATTCCGTGTTTTAAATTGGGATTTGTGTACAATTGTTGAATAAAAAGTGATTTGGTCAATAAGGAATGCGCAAACAGTACCACGTAAAAAAATTACGTGGCCGTTATTTTTTAGCTTACATTATTGCTAAAGATGTTTTATTAAATGGTTTTGCACATAAACAGAACGTAGTTGCTCAATTCTTTTTAATATATGGAACACATAAATTACTCCTGGTTTTCAATTAACGTGCAGTTAGTGTGTAGCTTTTCTTTATGTTTACACATACTTGACCATTTCTTTTAGCAATTTTTAATAGTTTTTGAGTGTTCTTTTTAAAGATCCAAATTTCTTCTTGTTTGTCTGTTTTATTTAAGGTTTGAATTAAAACAGCTTGTTTATCTTGAGTGACTAGTGAAGCAACATTTTCTGATGTACTTAAAGGAGAAATATTACCATTGTGCTTATTGAAGTCATGCATTTTCTGCTCTTTTTCTTTTTCTTTGGGTCAACTTTCAGTTGCGTGGCTGGGAGCTGAAGCATGGAGGCTGTTCTGAGCAGACTGAAGGGGCTGAGTGCTGCTGAGCTGTCTGAGGAGTTTGCCCGAGCACACCTCAAGTGTGGCCCCATCACATGCACCACAAGAGGCACCTACGAGAGGAAGCTAGCGCGCGTTCTTGCTGAGCAAGAGGGCTACGCATCCGAAACGAATGACAGCTTTTCTCCTGGCATTTCAGACAGTGCAGAGAGTGCCAAACATGTTTCACATGCCACTCCAGCAGTTGCAACAGCCACTGCTACAACAACCAGCAGCTCCTCCGGGTCTGCTGCAGAGGAGTTGGACTTTGGCTATGGTGTAGGTCTAAACCCCCCTGAAGAAGAGGAAATCTCAGTGAAGGCAACCTCCAAGACTGCGGGTGAATTCAGTGACTTTAAGGCCAAAACAGAAACTCCTTCAAAGTCAGCAGAGGTTTCTCCAAACTTTTATTATGGAGTCTGCTCGCCGTGGGAGGACGTCTTGGCTAGAAATGGTAAGCAAAGCTTATAAAATTTTTAACATCAACAACTCATGCACTCTATTTAAAATTAATATTTTTTTGGCTGTCTCCACGGTTGCATTTAACAGGAGCAGTTTTTTGTGTTATTTTCACAGTTTAAATAGTCACAATAGAAATTATTTTTTTAGTTGAGAATTTTTGTTTTTCTTATTTTCCCCCTGCTTTTCTGATTCTTTTTATTTGGCTTTTTATCTAACAGAGCAACTCTTCTTTTGAGAAAGAATAATGTTCCTACAGAAATCTGTTCTCTTTACGTTGGCCAGTGAAAACAGGCTATTACAACCCTAGGCACTTTGTAAATTCTCAATAAAAAATGTGGCCAGACAGAAATAAAAGGACCACATTAACCTTTAATCATCTGATGAGAAAGCTACCTTAAGAAACTGTGATAAGTAAAGTTAGTAATCACACTGCAATAGAGCAAAATTAGCCTCTGCAGCACTGACCTTAATGAGTCTTTTCACTGCTGTTTATACTGTTTATACTCTGATAGGGGTAAAACGTTTGGAAAGTTGCAGATTTAGATGAACTGTGGGATACGGCTCAGGCCACTTGTGTTTTCACTGATGTCACAAATCCAGTCTGGATCCCAACATGTCACCATGTTGGAGGTATACACTTGTAAATATTGGCCTGAGTTTAGCTCCGTTTAAATGACCTGAAAAAGGTGAGAAGGCAGCGGCCAGCAAAACTGAACAGAAACTAGACGGTTTTTAGTTTCACTTGAACTAAAAGAAAAGGAGTATTTTAGTAAAATCCAATAAATGATGGAGAAGATCCATATGAAATGCAACCTGAGTGGTTTTCCATCCTCAGTCATTTCCAACCGGTTATGTTGAGTAACTTCTCTTTTTGAGTCAAAAGATTAATAGATCTGTGCAAATGTATATCTACAGCTTTCCAGTCTATTAAATAATGGTGACATAGCTCATGCTGTCTTCAATCATCAGTACTAGTATTAAGAGTATGACTACCATGCTGGTAACACACCAGTCTACTGGGTTGGATAATACAGTACTAGCAATGTCAGTAGTTAGTAGGGTTTATGTATTTTAATATCAACATTTAAAAGTTTCATTGTACAAATGTTATTTTTTTGCAATATATTCACAATTGTTTACTGACGCTGTCTTGCTCCAACATGGCAACTGAATTGACTTCATTTGGTTGGAGCCGGAAGTTAGACATTTTCTATAGGTGTCACTCACATAGTCCAGTTCTTATACAGTCAATATCTTTAGACATCAATTTTAATGTACTTAGATTTAACAGTTGCTCTGTCTGACATATTGTGACAGTCGAGTGCACGGCAATAATCGAGTCTTTTGTCATAAAGCTGAATTCTGAACTTGTCTTTAAGCATTAGTTTGTTTATATATCGCCAATATGGCTGACTCCTGAAATGATGACGTCACATGAAAACACCCTATATAAATGTACTGATGCTAGCTCAATCACAAATGTTAAACTAACTAAACTAAACAAAAATGTTTGTCAGTGAAAAACAGAGCCATTTATTTGGTGATGAAAAAAACTATAAAAACTATAAATATTCCAGTTGAAATGACACTGTTAGTGATGGATGTCTCAGCAAAACTTGCGCTGTTTACATTGTGCTGATAACTATTGAACTACTAAATGTGTTTTTGTGTGTTTGTGCTGCAGATGGAGGCCGTGTATATATGGACATGAAAGATGTTGTTCAGGCTGTAAAGTCCATGAAGGGAGCTCGCTTCAAAGCTTTCAATAACCGTGAGGATGCAGAGAAATATGCCAAGGGAGTTTGTGACTATTTCCCATCTCCTAACAAATCTACACCATGTGTGTCCCCAATTAAATCAAACGTGCTTCTCTGTAAAGGTAAGTCTACCTGTGTCTTTTATCAGGGCACTTTCTGACCAAAAAGAGTCACTGATTTGATAGAATCAAACAAATCTGTAAAAACTAGAGAAATAATGACATAATTAACAGGTTTCAGCTGTCATCGGGATAACTGAAACCTTGCTGATTTAGTGGGCACCTATTTGTTGCTCATTTATTTTCATTTTGAAATCTGTTTGCTAATAGACATAAAGTCTGAGGTTCATAACTTATCAAGAAAAACACAAAAAAGCATCGAAATGCTTTGGGGATAGAATGAGGCAGCTATCCTTAAAACGGGAGTCAAGTCAGTTGTCTGTCTGAAATCAGTTTTGAAGAATTCCTGTAGACTGTAGAAAAAAACATACATTTTACCTAAACATTTGATATTTAGAATCCAAAAGGAATTCCATTTTAATTCATTTTAATCTAAAAATGTGTGTCATTGCCTTTAAAGACATTTAAAAAGGTTTAGAAAAAAACCCACCTACATAAATGCTTGATTGCAAAATGATCTAAGCCACAATATCCTGTTGGAAGTCAGACAAAATATATGTAAAATATAGATATTTCAGTGATTAGGTGACCTAAATTAGTCTTCAAAAATGTATTTCAAATATGTTTTTTGTCCTTCTGTTTTATTTTTCTCCAAATCAGAGAATATGGAGGTTGATACAGTCAACAGGGAGCGGGCCAACAGTTTTAAAAGCCCGCGCAGCCAGGACTTGACAGCCAAACTACGAAAAGCTGTGGAGAAGGGGGATGAGAAGGAGTTCAGTGAACTTGTCTGGAGCAACCCGCGTTATCTCATTGGCTCAGGGGATAACCCCACTGTCGTACAGGTGAGATCAAAGATCCCGTTAAGACGAACTGGGATCATTGTTGCCTTATTTGGAAACTGTTGGAAGCATCAAAAGACATAATTCTGTGCATTTTTTAGTCACCACTTTTCTCTAAACATCAATGAACATCATGAGATTCTTTCAGTGATGAGCACTGTTCTGGTTCAGACCTAGGCGGGATTCATGTTTAACCTAAAATGAGTTTTCCCTCAGTAACTCTGTGGTTTCTTGAATAAGCTTCAAATTACCATCTTACCATCAATATCTGAATCCAAGCTAGAGCTCTTCAAGATCTCTAGCTTGGATTCAGTTCAGTAATGAATCAGGCCTAAGAGGGATGTAGGTTTAACCTTTTTTTTTTTATTTTTTTTTTTGGGGGGGGGAGCTGTTTAAAAAAACATATTGGGTGTTGAACTTTTGCAGTCTTGCTAAATTTTTTGTGCAATTTGGCTATTTTCTTTCTCAGCGCATAGTGTAATGAGTCCTGGAGGTTCGTGTGTGTAGTGGAGGAAGAAATGGTGGTGGTTGGTATGAACGAAGAGGATTCAGAGGATGGGGTTAGATCAGGGGTCGGCAACCCATGGCTCCGGAGCCACATGTGGCTCTTTCATCCTTCTGTTGTGGCTCCCTGTGAATTTGGAAAATAATGAGTATTTTATAAAAATTCAAATTTATTTTAGTTTGTTCATTTTTCATGGCATTTCAAAGGCGCTGCTGGCTCCGTGCCTCGTAAAAAACTGCTTCCTTGGTGGGCTCGTGCTTGTCGGGCGAGGGCTGCAGAGCTGATAGCAGGAGGACACGCGGGGCGGCTTCAATAAACACTCCGGGTCTGGAGGGATTTTCTGCCGGGGGCTTGGCGTGGCGCGGAGCGGGGAGCGGCTTTCTGGTGACGGAGAGTTTGCGCCGGTGTTTTGGACTCGCGTGTGCGGTGATGTGTGTTTCAGAGCAGGGGAGCTCGCTGCGTAGGTCGCGATCGACCGGTCATCTTCGGGCACGTGGGGGAGATTGAAGGGGAAGAGAGTGCTTCTTGAAAATCCATCAGCCAAATCAAAATCCTCACCGAGAAGTACGGGACTTGATTGACATGCAGAATGGCCAATCAGACATCCTCTGACACATACAGGTCACTGCAGACGCGAGTTTAAATTCACTCAGCGCAAACTCTGTCATCAGAGCGGCTTTTTCTCCCCGCGGCACATCACGTCCCCGGTAGAAGAGCAGCTACCGGAGTTTATTAAAGCCGCCCCGCGTGTCTCCTCCTGCTATAAGCTCCGCAGTTCTCACCCGATAAATATGAGCTCATCAAGGAAGCTGCGAGGCACACGCTTTATACTGTTGCGGGTGTGTGCTGAGCGGCGCGCGTGCCACGAGAAAGAAGGGGGGGGGGGCGTGCAGGTGGAGATGGGGGTGTGAGCACGGAGCGGAGGTGTGTGCGTGAAATACATTGTGTGTTCGGAGGACGGAGCACTAAATAAAGAGAAGTCGTCGTTCCCAGAATAACTGTTCTGGAGTCATTTTTAATCCGCTCTGAAGGTTGAGGGTTCGAACAGGGAAGTGAACCCCGAAGGAGAATTGCCTTCGGCCCTGGAGGAAATCTCCCCTGCGCTTCTGACCGCGGTCGGAAAGACGAGAGAAAAAGAGAAGTCATCGCGCAACGAAAGGTTCAAAAATACGGAGCCAGCAGCACCAAATGCCTCATAATATGCCATGATGCTCCCCGCATTGGACCGTTTACAGCAGAGCATGAATACGATGGTTGCTGCTTTCTGTCTTTGTAATAAAACGCTTCATCTGTTAATACAATAGTATCTTTATGTAAACTCACTGTGTAGTTTTTAACCATCAGTACATAAACAATAATGTTGAAATAAACATGTAACAAATAAACATGATGATGAAAAGAAAGAAGTACTTTTTTATTTTAAATCTTTTCTGGACCGTGATCTACACTCATGTCCTTGAAAATCGATCGCGATCGAATTAATGAGCACCCTTGAATAATATATACATGCATAATATATATAATGATGTCAAAACGGGTTGTGGCTCCGAGTGCTTTTTTTTTCATTAGGGGCGGTCCCAAATGGCTCTTTGAGTAAAAAAGGTTGCCGACCCCTGGGTTAGATGGAGGCACAAGATTTGCTATGGTAACCCCTTAAGGGAACGACCAACGACAAAGATAACTTGATGTAAAAGAGGATGGTGAAGTCGTTTTTTCTGTGAATCCAGTTTAGCTTTGTGAATGTCCTGCAAAATTGACAATTTTTTTTGTGTTAATTGATCAAGGTGGCTAGTACGCATCACTGTGAAGGTATTAGTCAGTCAAAAACTCCATTAAAACACAGCACACTTACCATTTTCCCTCATATCACTAATTCTGGGATTCTGAAATTTCAGTATAGAGAAATAGTTTCCTATTTTTGACTTATTATTTATACCTTCATACCTACTTCAGAGAGTAGAAACGTTCGAAACATGTTCAGTAGAAATGTTACCACATTTGTATATTTTGTCTCATCAGGAAGGCTGCCGGTACAACGTCATGCACGTAGCAGCAAAGGAGAACCAGGCCAAGATTGCTCAGCTTTTGCTGGACACCTTGGAAAACCCAGATTTTATGCGTCTCATGTACCCTGATGACCAGGAAGACATGCTGCAGAAAAGGATTCACTACATTGTAGATCTTTACCTCAACACCCCAGATAAGGCTGTCAGTCTCCTCTCCATACCTAAAACCAAAACGAACACTTTATTTTCAGATTTTGTTGATCAGACAGGTGTTTGTTGATTTATTTTTGATGTTTCCTTTTTTTTTCTGTAGGGTTTTGAAACACCACTTCACTTTGCCTGCAAGTTTGGATGTCCAGATGTGGTGAATGTCTTGTGCTCGCATCCCGGCATCGCCAAGAACTGCAAAAACAAGGATGGCCTGAGGCCTTGTGATGTGAGGAGATGCTCATTTCACACTTCCCAGACTTAAACACCCACAACAGTTTTCCTTGCTTGGATTTGTACTCTTTGGGGCTGTGATCAAAAAAGCTTTGATGATTGTAAACCTTTCCTGTTGTAACCAAGATTTTTACGTTATTTTTAAAATGTCAGAATACTAAGAGTAATTTGTCTAGTTCTGTCCTCATTTTTTTCAACGTGACATTTCTTAGTATTTAGAAGAAGTGCCGTTGAATTCTTCAAATTGGTCAAAATGTGATGGTTGGTTCTCCTTCTCATGGCTTCTTATGGTAGCTTATCTCAGCTTTGAACTCCTCCAGTCTGGCCTGATCTGAGTCAAGGCTGCGATTTTCTTGTTCAAACAAGTCACGGCAATATTTATAGATCTGAAGGTGCCAGGTATCCTCATCCTCACTGTTAGAAATGTAGGGGGAGAAAGACTTAGTCCCATGTGCGCATACGGATGTTGACTCGTTTGAGTGCTGTGGGGTTTTGGAGGGTTTTAGGAGCCCCTGCTTCTTACAGGGTGTCTTACAGTTGGCTTGAGGCTCGTACAGCCCTTACGTGCCCTTACGCCACACTGTGGCCATTAGTAAGGTCCTCATACTGGCATCTTACTGACCGCACACATGGCACACTCGCACGGTGTGCAGGTGATGCCTAAGTGCCTGTGGGATACCCACACAAATACACTCTTGTCTAATTTCCCAAATTCTAACGGTCAAGCTGCACCACGAAGATCCCGCTCTTATCACAGGAACAACACAGAAGTATATAAAACACATAAAATAATGCAGCAATCGTAAATCAAAAGTTTATCACAATAAATAATTAAAATACAAAATACATGAATTAATCTTCAAAAGGCAGTGTTTAAATGTTTTAGGCGTATTTTGTTCCACTGTCTTTACAGAGATGCAGCTTTTACCTACACTGAAAAAGTCATTCCATAGCACCGCTGCCCTAAATTCTATTGAACATTTAGGAAGATGAAAAGCTGAATGGAGACTTGTGAGTTGAGTGAGAATGTATCTGTGAATTCAATGTAAACTGTGTAGAGAACTGTTCAGGAATATTCCTTTCACTAAAAAATATTTTATAGTTAAAAACGCCTAGAAAGCATTTTTGCAAACCAAAAATGTTGAGTAATTGGTAAAGTACTCACCCAAACTATAATACAAAGAGATGTATGTGGATAAATTAAGCTATAATAAAGAATTTGCAGACATTTTGTGGAAACTAGGCAGCTGACCTTCATTATTATACCAAGATATTTGTGCATGTTTGTATTGACCAAATCAGTTTGTTCTCTCCAGTTGCAACTTTCATCAACAAAAATGCTTAAGAGTTTCGCACTGGACACCTGAGGCATCTCAACAGACTCATTCTAATTTTGGATACATCTTTAGAATATGTCTTTTTGCCCTGCGGTTGCAGCTGGTTATTGAGTGGCCTTCAGCCAAACAAAAACTGAACAATGTCATCATGGTTTTCCTTGTACAGTTTGGTCTTTTCAAGTCTTTATCCATGACACACTGATGACCCATGTGTTTTTCTTAGTTAATATTGCCCCCTTGTTTCATTTCATTAGTTGTTTTTTTCTTTTTCCTCACACAGCTTATTTGTAGCAGAAAAAATAAAACCCAAGAGGTGAAACAGAGGATAGAAGAGTACTTGGAAGGTAAGTTTACCATTGTCTGGGTACACATAGATTGGTTTAATTCAGAGGAGATTGCATCTAGGATGATTTAATTTCTGTTGTTCTTGTTTTCTCTTTTTTTTTAGTTGTCTAACATCCTTATAATGGTTTAAAATGAGACATCTGAGCTGATGTGATTGGGTCAGTTCTAGTTGTGCCTCTGGATTAACTATGTACAGATTTGTCGTGTCATTTTTTTTTCTTTTTTACTTTGTATTCTAAGCCTTCCATAATTTAGGGTTGGTAAATCTGATGCTTGCAGTGGACAACTGGTTGAAGTGACTTTGTGTGAGCAGGAGTTTAGGAATTGACTGTATATGAGAACTGGATCGAGTGAGTGTGACGTCACCCAAAGTAAATGACTTGCTTCCAGCTCCAACCAAATGAGGTCAATTCTGTTGCCATTTTTTCACGGTACAGACATCGCTATGTTGGAGCCAGACGTTGTCAGTAAGTAGTGATTGGCCCCACTCGGTCTGAGTCATAGTTTCTATGGCAACCACTCCCACCAATCAGGAGACCTACTACTTGTAAGCGCAATGAATTAAATCTGTTAATCAAACCTTTCAAACATTCGCAGTGAGAAAGAAAAATGAGGATTAGCATGAAGATGTTACAAAGGATAGCAGAACAAGAATGGCTATTCTGACAAATACAACTTAGTAATGGCTGCTTATTAAGCAAAAGAAGCTGCAAGCTGTCTTCTTGGGATCAGTGGGTACTTCCTATTTGGAATGCGAGGGGTTAGGGGTCACTCAGACTAGTTTTCATAGACAGTCAATGAGTTTAGCGCAGACTCTCAGTAGACTATATATAGTAATGTTTGAGTGCCTCTGATTCCAATTTTATTGGACTTTTACGTCCTTTTTTGAAAAGTGTTTTTTAGGTAATCATTAGACTTCTCTTTATCTGATGTTCTGTTTCTCAGACCGTTGCTATGTTCCTCTGCTGAGGGCAACTGACAACACCTCTCAGCCCATCATCGGAGATCCATGGTCGCCCGAGTCCTCAGAGGGTCTCACTCAAAACCAGCGGCACACAAGAAGCCCCATGGATCCGCTGATGACTGTCACCGCCTTTGCAGGACCGCTAAGCCCTTTTAAAGCAAGTTTGACAACGGTCTGCATGATGGTTGGTTTGTTTAGCCGTTTCTGATTAGATTGTGATGTTTTCCACCGAAGGCAGCTGATTTTCGACGCTCTTGGAAGACGCCACCCAGAGAGCGGGCGGAGTTCTACCACATCCTTAAATCAGATCTTGACAGAGGGGCAGAAAAAGTGGGCAGGTACAAGCAAACCTTAATCTGCTGCTTTCACATTTCATTTTTCTGCTGATTACCTGTATTTTTTTTTTCATTTACTTTAATGCCGGAGTTCCAATGTTGACATTCTTTAAACCACCGTAACTCTTCAGCTGTTAACCCGATTTACATTGATTGTGTGAACAGTTGAAAAGTTATATGTCAAAGAGCGTTATGTAAGTGTCTCTGGAGTTTAAGGGTTAAACTCATCGCCCGTGGAGAGAAAGCTGCTGTACTTATCGAAATCTGACTACAGTTTTTCCTTGAAATGTCAAACATTTATTAGGATTTTCTGATCTATTGATTTGGAAAATAATATTTGTGGTTCCACAACATTTGATAGATTTTGAAGAACTGAAAATCAGTCAGTTGTTGAATTTGCTACACTAGGATGTCAAATTTACTGAAATCAAAACCTGTTCCAATCATAAACATCTTAATTGGTCAAGTTATATTTATACATAGGATCCCTTATTTTCTTGCAACTTCAATATTCTTACATCCATTGAACTTATTAAGTTTTGGGGTCTTTGCTTGATTTTCTTTGCAGCATTTTAGAATAGCCTCTCAGAACTGCTGTTTGGATGTGAACTGCCTCCCATCCTCTTAGATATTCTACTTGAGGATGCTCCAAAGGTTCCCAACAGGGTTGAGGTCAGGGGAGGACGGGGGCCACACCATCAGTTTGTCTCCTTTTATTCCCATAGCAGCCAATGATGCAGAGGTATTCCTTGCAGAGATGGTGCATCGTCATACATGAAGATGATTTTGTTACGGAAAGCACAATTCTTTTTGTACTATGGAAGAAATTGGTCCTTCAGAAATTCCACATACTTTTCAGAGGACAGTTTTACACCTTCAGGGACCCCAAAGGTGCCGACCAGGAGAGAGCTGGTCGGCATGTTTGATTCTGGCCCAAAGTCTGACTACGCCACCTCCTTGCTGATGTTGCAGCCTTGTTGGGTTGTGGTGGCCATCCACCAACCACCCACTACTCCATCCATCCAGACCATCCAGGGTTTCACAGCACTCATGAGTGAACAAGACTGTTTGGAAATAAGTCTTCGTGTATGTCTGGGCCCACTGCAGCCGTTTCTGCTTCTGCCGAATAGAAGGTTTACGTATAACTGCAGGCCTCTGGAGGATCCTACACCTTGATGTTTGTTGGAGTCCAGAAACAGCCGCAGCTTCAAATATGTTATTGCTGCTTAGTAATGGTATTTTAGCAGCTACTCTCTTTACCGGACATTTTTGTGTAGCAGAAATCTTCCTCATTCTGCCTTTATCTGCACCAACCCGTGTGTGCTCTGAATCGGCCGCAAATCTCTTCATAGTAAGATGATCATGCTCAGGTGTCATTATATATACAAGGTTTTTTTTTTTACCTGTCCAAGACACTGAACTATTTCACACTTCTCAACAGCAGAGAGATATTTTTTCTTTCCCATAATAGTTGAAAATGTTGGTCTGCTTCATAATGTTGAACGTCCTACTTTAGTAGTTTTTGTATAGTAGCACTCACCTGGCAAACCCATCTTCACAAGTGTCTGAGATTTATGTCAATAATCCAAAGAGCCCAGTTTGCATAATAATTTGGAATGCACTGTATGCTGTTGCTCAATATAAATTTCTGTTTCTGGTTAAAAGTTATTTAAGTATTTAGTAGTAAAGCACATCTCTAAATAGAGTACCAGTAGTTGGATAGAGTCATAGTAGCAAGTAATACATGGATAACTCCTCTATATCCTCAGAGACCTAGCTCATGAGATGGGGCACCCCTGGGCAGAGTACTGGGGCTTCCTGGATTGTTTTGTGGACCTATCGTCTCCTGAGGGCCTCCACATGCTGGAAGAGTATCTGAACAAGAAGGATTTTAGTGTCCGTACCCATCAAGGAGTTGGGGAGAATGAGACGAGCAACAGGTTCAAAACCCCCTCCCCAGGTAGGCATCAAGAAATGGATCACATCCCGTCTTACTCCCTAAACGAGTTTGTAATCAGGAAGTCCGAGTCTCTATAAAATATGGGCCTCTTTATGTTTTGATACTGGTGGAAATGTTTTTCTGACTCTTCATTCCTGTTTCCAGGCAAGCCCAAGAAGTTCTGCAACTCAATTTCTGTTGGTGCCTTCCTGGACGAGGGGGACGATATCAGCCTGGAGGAAATGAAGAACCGGCAAAACGCAGCACTTACCAGCATCACCTCTTCGGCTGCCAGCAAGGACGCACTGAAAGGGGCTGTGGGGGGCCGAGAGTTTCACATTGCACTGCACCACCGCGGGGCCAACCTGATCGAGACGGCCGCCGAGCAGGACCTGCTCTGCTGCTGCAGTGATGCCCTCTTGTCACCTGGAGTGGCCTGCAAAAACGGGGCGTGTTCCTCCACCAGAGAAAGGACTCACAATGGAGACCGGCTGTCCCCACGCTCCTCTCCGTCCTCTTCCAAAATGCTGTCCCCCATCTCCAATCTTTTGGTGGAGTTTGAGCGAATGTCACTACAAGAGAACCAAGTCTCACCTGCAAGCTACAAGGAGAAAAGAAACAGTGGGGAGAACTGGCACAAGGAGGTGCAGGACTCTCTTAGCTCCTCCGCTGCCACCGTCCTGAGCTCCGGGCTGAACCGCCTGTCCCTCAGTCAGGACGGCCTGTCTGTGGAGGGGACATGCAGGGGTGCAGGAGGAGGAGGTACAGAGGGAAGGAGCAGCAGCAGCAGCTCAGAGGAGTACTTTGAAGCAGAGGAGAATCTGGACATGTCAGGTTGGACCAAAGGGTCAGGGGTCCGCAACTTCTGTGCCAGGTCCAAGTCATGGGACCACGGAGGCAGAGACCTGAGCAGCTCAGGATCGTCTAAATCCTCTTATAAGTCCTTAGATAGCTCTCAGGAGTTCCTACCCAGGACGCCGCCGCACATTAGAAGAGAACTGTTCATTGATGGGTGAGTCACGCCAACCGGCTCTCAAAATAACATCGCTGAATAAACAATGTGAGAGCATGCACAAATGTTACTTTAGCCAAACAAAGCTCTTTTATTTAAAGCGTTATGTTTTCAGAATGATTCACTGATCCTTTTAGTAAAATCAAATCGGCAAACAGAAATGTTTTTTGTTCTGACCATAAGTAGTGTCGTGTTATTAAGTCACCAAATGTGATTTTGCAGGGATTCACCCACCAAACTGGACAGAGAGGTTTTGACAGCAATAAAGAGCGCAGAGCTGGATCCTCTGAAGTATCCTAGCATATTCAAATGGAAGAGCACACTGAAGTCATTCTCTGACTTGGACATGCAGAGGTTGGTCAACTTATCAATGTTTTCTGTCTAGGCTTAAAGTTGAAAACCTATTTCTGTTGAGTCGTGACTTGAATTAAATCGAACTGTATTTATCTCTAAGAGAGAGAAGCAGATCAAAGAAAAAGGACAAGTGATGTGCAATTACAGCTCATTAGATATCAGATTAAATACATACATAAATAATTGTTCATAATAATAAAATTAGGTTTTCATGCATCAGATTGTGATCAGAGCGTCCAAGCGGGTGGGGTGGGATGGAGGAGTATCCATCTCTAACATTTTTAGTCAATCCAGCGCCTTCTCCTCTAGGGTCTTCATGAATGTAGGGAGGGTAGTGTGTGTGTGTGTGTGGGGGGGGGGGGGGGGTGATTGAAGTCCCTGCTGATGAGCAGAAGGGACTGCGGGGGGCGCGGCTGCATCCTGGAAACTCCTTCATATACACCGCAAGTCTCCCGCCTTTCTTCTTTCCGGTCTCGGAGCGAGTCCATTCAGCCACGCCTCCGTGAAACACATGAGGCTAGATTCCCTGAACTCCTGTTGTAGCCGCGTCCGCGCCGTCAGCTCATCCGTTTTTTTTAGGAGGGATGGGACATTGGCCATAAAAATGAATGGTATAAACAGCTTATACCTTTTTTTTTCTTCTCCTGGAGGCTTAACAGAAATGTAACCAAAAAAAGGCATTGGTTTTTGGATGTTGCTAGAAAGTTTGAAAGCAAAAATCTGGCCTGAAGACTTCTAGGAGTTTTGATTAAATAGAGGAAATAAAGAAGAAATTCTTCTTTTTCAGTTATTCAAATTTTTGAGTGGATTAAGCATTCAATGTTTTACATTCTGAACATTTTGTATTTTTATTTTATCAAGCTGGACTGGATTTCGTCTCTTTTAACGACCTGATTTGATTTATTTTCAATCTGTTTTTCACATTTTTATTTCAAAACCAGTTCTGCTTATTAAGAAAATTAATATTCCTTTACCTAATGTTTGAAAATAAACATATGTGGATGTAATCATGTTAAAATAGTTCAAGACCAACTCCGATCATCTTTTAATCCACTTATAAAAGGGTTTCCAGTGGTCTTTTAATTATGATTTTAGCCACAAAAAAAATAAATAAATAAAAACCCTGTGTCATTTTCTTAGACAGTTTTTGCAGACCAGCAGGAATTGAAGCTGAATAAGCTGATCCCCCTTCACGGCACTCACTGGCTCCCGCTAGCTTACAGCCCCTCACAACCTAAGAATAACGGTGTGAGCAATATTGGAGCTATCCAGCTATGCACTTCTGAGCCCAATCCCGCTTGGACGAGTCGAATGAAGATGTATATAAATCTAGTCGTCTGCAAGCATCAGAATGGAGCAGAGCAGGGTTTTTGTGGCCCGCCTATCACACCATCTACATCACAGCTACAATCTTTTTCAAACATGGGTAGGTCCGAATTCCCACCCTAACCTCTAAATAGTGCACTATTTAGTGCGTTTGCCATTTTGTAGTGCTGTCCAAATCTATATTTCCAAAATCCAGTGCCCTGGAAATTCTCTGCGAAAAACCAGTGTGCATCGATGCTCACTAGATCAGCGAATATAGACCACAATGCATTGCGTCGGAACACTCTTGACCAAAAATGTATTTTCATGTATTTTTTGACAAACCATCGTTTTTATCTTCTGAAGCCAGTGGACCCATAAATTATCGTTGCAAAACACTCGTATACATTAGTTTTTAACTTCATGAAATCGATGACGGAATATCCACTGTTTAAAAAATAAAAAGTAGTGAGCATGGTGTCAGAATAGCTTTAAAAATTCATGGTACTACATAGTACCGCACTATATAGTTTTTTTTTTAGTAGTTAGGGGTTAGGGCGGGAATTCGGACCTAACCCATCATTTTTTTGTCTGCTCCTGATTTATAATGATTTGAGTAAAGGAATACTCAGAAATGCAATTTTAGGCTTAATTTTCTTTTTATATGACCTCCATCCTCAGAAAAATGCCAAAATAAAGTGTGAAAAACACAGAAAACACTATTTTTATCAAAGTGGGTCTTTAAGCAGAAAATAAGTTGTCTTATACCTAATATTTTAAATAGAATAAATGTAAATGTAATCATGTTAAAATTTGAAATATCTATATTAAATACAGCAAAGCAATTTTCTGTTGAACTTCAAGAGGATGTTACAGAAAAATGTAAATTGAGATTATTGTTTGGTTTATTGTTTATTTCAGGCTATAAAACGGGAAAAATGAAATGCATAAGCAAATGACAGCATACAATTGCTTAAAAAATAGGACACAAATTCATATAACCATAAAAATAATTCCACCCTTGTGAGGTTTGACTTCATGTTTGTTTAATATTCTTGCCATAATTTAAAAAGACTGTATAAAATTGGTTTAAAAACATTTTTATTAAACCATTTGGTTTTTAAATGTAAGCACTGTGTTTGTCATTATGCTCTGAACTGTATTGTTTTCTTGTTGTAGTTACATTTCTGTTTTTCAAGAGGAAATCACTTTTGGGTTTAACTACTTCAGTGTTTTGTTTTTTTGGTTTCATTTTATTTACTGCAGTTAGGACATTTGTGCATTTGTTCCCAACAACCCCTTAAAGTTAGTTTAAGGAAGTTTTTCAGCATTCTAAGGGTAAAAATAATCTGTTTTATACAGTAGGTTTTTTTTTCTTCAAACTCCATTATTTAGTAGAATATTATTTCCTCTGTATTTTTTCTGGGATTATTTTTGAAAATATTTGTCTTACAACTTTTATCAGGTTGAGTCATTGAAGAAGTAATTCCTGCGAGCATCTAATATTTGATTGATGTGTTTTCTTTGTGGTGCAGCTGGCCCAGCCCTGCTGTAAAATCCCGCCTCAGGAAGCAGCATCAGACCCCCGGATCCCCCATCAGCGGCCTGATGTCCCCCACCGGTCGCTTCAGTCCTGTCCGCCATGTTGCCTCATTAGACTTCAGCCCCAGCCGTTACAGCCCTGCCAACGCCGGCTACATCCAACGGATCCGCCTCAAGCACTTGAACGAGCTGTCGCAGTAACGCGTTCGCTCCACCACCCCTCCAGTGGAGCAGAACCCGACCTGAGGGGCGTGCGCCCAAGCGCTGGGAAGATTTGCGTTAACAATGTACAGTACTCTAATGTAAAACAGGAATTCTCATTGCGTTTACTCTAAACCTTAAAAAAGGAAAACCTTGATCATTGGTGTACTGGATGGGCGGTTCTGTTGTTTGTGTCAAACATGTCACACTTTCTGGAACATCTCCAACACAAGCCACGCCCCCTGTACTGTTCAGTCCAATCCTCCGCAGGATTCTGACACTGAAAGTGTTTTAAGAAATGAATCTGTTAATATTTTAAAATTTATTTTTTTGTATGTTGGTCAGTAGCACAAAATGTTTTTATGAATAGCGTTCAAACCAACTGCCATTTCCTGTTTTTCCTCAGTTTTAGGGATTGCCTTAATATTTTTGAAGTTCTGCCCGTTTAAGTACACTCTAGCTCAAATCTAAAATGTGTGGTAAAAAGGGGGGAAAAAAGATCTTCCATGTTTTTATGTTGTTCTTTAATAAATGTTTGTTAGTTCCTTGACAACCTCACTTTTCATTTTGATTTTCGCAACTAACAGCGGCCTTAAATTTTGCCATTTCTTCTTTGTTCCCCCCCTAAAGAATCTGATAAGTCATCAGCTAAAACGTTGGTTAGTTCCTCTGTGGTAAGACATGAGCATGTGATCAGATTTGTTAGTGTCACTAAAGAATATCTGTCTTTTCTTGTGGAAGATGGATTTGATGGTCTGAATCTGATTATGTGGAAGCTTCATGTGAGCAGAGGTGAAGCAGCACAATCCAGACTTGTGTTACAGTTCAGAACTGCAGGAAAAACTGCCTTACAGACCAGATGAAAGCTGCATATTTGCTCTCATGGCAGAAGATCCAAGCCTGTCCTTATTAGAGCTTTAACACCCAAAGGAGACTTGGCGTGTTCATGCAGCAGGTCCTCAACACTTCTTAAAGCCCCGCCAAGTGGGAATGTTGATGTGCAAAAGCTTCCAGTGTCCCGCCTCCTGTCAGGGTTCATCTATCTCTGTGAGGGCTTCTCAGTTACATCTTTGGGTGGACAGGAGAAAAAAAAAATTTTTTTAAATATTCAGATTGCGACTTTCAGTTCGAAAGGATGTGTTTTTGAATGTACTTTTCTTTAGGGAATGAAACCTTTATCTGAGAGCACAGCCTACTTCACTCAGAAGATTGTACGGTCATCCTCGTGCTCTCAGGCGGCAGTAGATCAACCCAATCTCTGGACATTTATGAATGTGAAACTTTGCAAAAAAGAAACAAATGCACCTAAAAACTTAAAATAACATGCTTTCTTGTGCTTTTAGTGGTCTGTGCTTTATTAAAAAACTAAAACTTTCTTGGTGGATTCTTTCTGTCTGTAAAAACTTAATTTGCTTTCAACTTCTCAATAAACCACCTCTCCTACTTCATTTTGGCGTTTCTGTTCCTGTGAAAATGCGGCAACATGAAACCACAACTGCAATGTACAACACAAAACCTGCACTTTATTGATGTGAAGCTAAAAACACAAAGTTTTAGCACAGCTATACAAATTAAAAGCGCTTTTTGGTTTAAAATCAGTCATCTGTGTAAAAAAAAAAAAGTTTACATTCAAGAGTTGAGCTGGAAATCACTTCTGCTGGTATTCCATGGCACAAAAGTAATAAACCCCGCCCAGCCTGATGATAAGAAGGTGAATTAGTTTCAGAAAACACCAAATACAGTTAAGACACTTGAGGAGAAAACTTGAGTTTGACCCTGCAAGACACCGAGTTCCAGTTAGCTGCTCGTGGAGGCCTTCAGGTCCGCGTCACTTTGTCCACAGGCATGAATCCCGTGTCTCCCAAAGTCCTGAGGGCCACCCTGCCGCTTGGGCGGATGGTGATCCATGTGATGCTGCCGTTGTTCAAGCCCATCCGCAGCCAACCCTCTGGGGGGAACTGAAGAGCTCTTGAGAAAGGAGAAACAAACCAGTGTTAGACCAGGATTTGAGGGCAATGGAAGCTTTGCTTCATGTCTTTTATGCATATGAGAACAGGACTGAGTGACCCCCCCCCCAAACACACACACACACACCCTCTCACATTCCAAACAGAAAGTACTCGAAAAAGCCAAAATCCCCAAAAACTACAAGAAATAAACAGCTACTACTATTACTCAGTCATATTCGTCAGAATAACCATTGTTGCTCTGCTACCTTTATTAACAAATTCTTTTATGTTCTAATTTTTCTGTAGTGTAGATTATTTAAGTTATAAACTGGCCAATCAGAGGCCTCAAAGGTTTGTGGTGCCTGCTGGCCAACATCCAACATTTGAAAAGTTTAACAGATTTCATGTAGCCCGCTTTCAGTGGTAGGGGTGTGGCCTTCCAACAAGCCCACTCCTGATTGGCGACAGTGGTTGCCATAGAGACGATGACTCAGACTGATTTGGACCAATCACTGCTTCCTGGCGTCATCTGGCTCCAATATGGCACTATTCAAAAATATGGTGACTGAATTGACCATTTTGTAAGTAAGCCCATTCTTATTGGTGACATCACACACACTCAGTCCAGTTCTCATATACAGCCCATGCTTTTTGACTAATCAGGAGATTTGTTGAAACGAGTTTGTACAGCATGAATCTGACCCAAACTACAGCGAAGAACAAGAGCAACAGGGTGTGAACAAAGCCCAGCCCGGAGCGGTGAGGACAAACTCTGGCGTCAGCCAGGCGACACAAACCTGCAGACAAAATAACGGATGACATTGGCATGACACACGATGATCTCATAGCTGTCCTCCTTCTGCTTGGGGTCAGCTCGGTGGATGTAGCGGCGGAAAGCTGCCTCGATGCGAGCTCCGTCTTCGTGGTACTGCTGGAGGACAGTAGAGAGGTTGAAAGCTACCCCTGTTCACAGAGGAGGATTTCTGATGACAGTCCATGCATGATGCTGGTGAGCGCTGTAGGGAATGACGAAGAGTTCAGTTCTAAAGGGAAGGGAGCATTTTACCACTGGATAATGTTAAAAGGTCACATTTTTAAATTTTTACCTCAGTAACCCAGACTCTTACAAAGAACGAAGAACAAAAAGATTAAAAAATAAGCTAGACTTCTTGAAGTTTTTAGAAACTAACTCTTCTTTGATGAAAATGACATTAAAGCAGCAACAGCAAAAGAGTCCGATTTGCAAAAAAAAAAGAAAACTGTTAAAGACCCACTCCAATGATGTTTTGGTGTTTTTAACATGTTCTTGTGGTATTTTTCTGATGATGGAGGACAAATATAAAGAAAGTTAAGCTTTAAATTACATTGTAAATTACAATGTAATTTCTGAGTATTTCTTTATTCAAACTGTTGTGACTCAGAAGCAGATGAAAAAATGCGCTAATGTTAGCTTGGGGTTGTGTAAGATAGCAGGAGAGCGTGTAAACAGATGAGTGATGGGAAGTGGGGGCGGGGTTGCTCCACGCCAACAGCCAATAAAATTTTTAAGGAACTACAGCCACTGCAGAAATTATATCGTAGAAAACGTCACAGGTTTTAAGATTTTGGCTATTAGAATCAGAATCAGATTAATTGCATACTTTTGGACCTCTGGGAATGATCAGAGGGGGTCTTTAACCAAAAGGCCCACTACAGACTCATCAGAGTGGTTTGTTGCTTCTCTCACCACAGCATCAGGCTTCCAGTGAGTGACGGGTGGAACAGGCTGAATCGGTGCGCCTTCTCTCAGCATGTCACAACTAACCAGGTCCACACCTTTGTGAATGGCATTTAGTGGGGAAAAACATATTTATTTGAATTATTATTACTGGTTTCAATGTCAGTTTGATAGCCAAGTGTCTGTTTTTACTACCTGGGAGATATTTGCTGATGATCTGTGCCGTCTCCGTGGCCCTGGCCATGCTGGAGTGAATTAGCACGTCATACTTCAATCCCAGCGCCGCTAATCTCTGACCCGTGAACTCTGCCTGCTCCCGGCCTACACAAAAGAATGATTTTTTTTTCTTTCTTAAATGTCAGATGAGGTCTTTCATAAACTAGACAAAAATATTGTTGGCAAAGCAATGATCAGACACACAGAATGTCCCTGGACTGGACTGTTTATCAGAATCTATTGTGAAATTGACCTAATGGAGTGAGGATCCGTTCTTTATCGCTGGTGCCGCTCAGGTTATACTGGGAGTGTCTGATGAGGAGGATGTTGCGCGTTGCCTTGGGCTTGCTGTTGTCCTGCTCTGAGCTGGGGTCTTCTGTGGAGCTCTCCTTCTTCTTCCCATTGGACAGCACAGACGGGTCTCTCCTGGAAGGGTTAAGACATGGTTATTTTCAGATTAAGAGTGGCTTAAGTGGGGGGATAAAACTGGGTTATCTCAAGAGTAATTCAAGATCAAGAGCAGTTAATTACTTTGAAAGCCTCCCTGTGTAAGGCGTTTCTACGATGAAAAGAAAAAGAGTAAAAACAATAAAAACTTACCTAAAGAATTTGAAATTCATTTAGGTCAAACAGGTATAAATGATATATCAGATTAGTGGTTATAGTTTTATTGCTAAATTTATACTATGTTTCTGATCCGTAGGGCAATTTTGATTTTCACAATAAAATCTTTAAACTGTAAGCAACTATTTATCTGATGTTTTTTTTTTTGTTTTGTTTTGTTTTGTGTCTCGTTAAAAAGTGAGACAAGTAAAGCAAATGCCAGTGGTGAGGCCAAACTGGGTGCTCACTTACTTGTCCCAGTTGAAGTCCCAAGCGTGTCCGGTCGGGGTGGGAGTATGGGTGCCCGGTGTCCACGCCGGCTGTGCCGCTTGAAGAACGGGGAACCTGGACCACCGAGCCCTCCTGGCCTCCCCGCTGGGCTCCCCCAGGTATCCACGAGAGTCAGCAAACACCAAGACGGCGGAGCCTCCAGCGAGCCCGCAAAGAACTTTCACAGTTTTCCGATAAAACATTCTGAGAGCCGCCGGAGTAGCACAACGAAGCTAGCTTATTAGCTGAGCTCAACCGGGGGTGCTGTAAAAAAAACGTGACGTTGTTTATCCTCAAAAATATTCCTCCAACGCTAACAGTCGTTTAAATATTAGTTAAAGTCCAGTGAGGCAAAAAAAAAAAATCTCATTCTGTGGCACAAGTATTCAATATATTTTGTGACTCAACGAAAATGAACGAAGCACAGGAGAAACAGAAAGCCATTCAGACCAGTGCGATGATCTACGGTGGCCAGCCAGAGTCAAACCTTTCAATTTCGCTCTTTGCCTCAAGGGGGCGCCCTAAACTCGTCGATGTAGCTTTTTTTTTTTATCCCAATCGAAGAATCATTTTAACATAGATCACCTAAAAAATAATTGTGCACATTTATAGGCATATATACAACCCTGCGACTATGGTTTATTATCTGAAATATCAGAATATCAAATGTCAGAATCACACAATGGGCTTTGGGTGTTTTCAGAAAACACATTGGTGAAATAAGACCAATTTAAATGCTTTTACTTTAATTATGTTTTCCTTTTTTAAATAAACTTATATTTAGCTTCTGTTAGTTTAAACAGCATTAAGCTGTAAAATTCACAACGAATTTGCTATTACTGCATACAACTATTCAAAGACAATGAATTTCGATGAACAAGTCTGAAATTTGGCAAAAGTCGGGAAATATATTTTACGTGTATAAAGGCGGGTTAGGGCGATTAATGGCGTCCAAGATAACCTAGCATTCTAATTTTGATTAAGGAGGTTTTGTAGCGGCGAGGCTCCACCTTTTTCGAGCGGTTCTGTGACCTCAGCAGCAGTGGGCTGGATTTTTTTCTTTTTTTTTTTTTTTTTTCGGGCTTTCACAGTGTACTCCCGTCCACAAACGTCTTGGACCTATGCGGCTTCAGCGACAGCCACAGCACCGCTCGTGCCGCTCCCAGCCGCTGAGAGGCCCGCTGATCAGCACGCTGGACGTCCGTTTCTTCCACGCGCCTCCAATCGGAATAAATAACTGAGGAATGTTGGATTTACAGAATGCCCAACAGCGCTGGAAAGAGATTTAAACCCACCAAATACATCCCGGTGTCCACTGCTGCCACACTCCTCGTCGGATCGACCACTTTATTTTTCGTCTTTACGTAAGTTTTCGCGGCTCCTCGTTGTCATGGTTAGATTTCCAGGGACCGCGGTTGCAGATACACACACTCATAGAGGGTCGTAGCTGCAAGTTTGAACGGGCGGATTGAAGGGTCGGGGTGTGTGTGTGTGTGTGTGGGGGGCATACCAACCCCATCTGCAGACCCATAGGTCTAAAATGTTGACGTGAAGAGGAGCGGCCCCTGGACTTGTTCCTGAAAAGAGGAACTTCATTGAAGTGGACATCTAGACCAACACAGGCCCAAATAACTCAATTCCCCACCAGCCCTTCCAAAGATGATGCAGTTCAAAGGGTTGCATTGATGTCATCCCTCTCAGTTGGAATACCAACCATAGATATCTGCTCAGAGGAACTGTAATCACAATCTGATGTTGCAGAGCGTTACGGGTTGTGCAGATGGAATCACAACTTCCTAGTTTCTCTAAAAGATATTATGAAGGTTTTGGCTGCATACCTTTTGAATGGAGGAAGTTGAGTGGACTAAAACACAGAATAAGGATGACAGCAGTGGCAGAGATATATGGTCTGAATCATCATCCCTCCTTCATGCATTCATCGTATGATAGTCCTACATTTATCAATGAAAATTCACCGGGGGAGGGTGTTTTAAGATGAAGCCAGAAATCTTTGGTATTCATACATAAATGGAGTTTCCAACCATCCATGTGGCAACATTTTGGAATTTGGTTCTTCGCTTCCAAGGCTTGAGAAGCTTTCATGGAATTTGATCCACCAGGATGCCAAGCAATTCTGCCGTCATTTAGCTTTTTTTATGGTCATAATCTGTCCAGGCATCAAATTATCTTAAAAGTCTCAGGTGTGTCATAGTACCACACTTGGCATGGCGTTTAGGGTTTTTGCTAATAGTCCCAAAGGTCCCAGCATTCCTTGGTCTGTCTTAGTTTGAATAAACAAATGAACTGATTTACATGTCTTGATTTCCTTTGTTCCCTTTCATTTCAGTAGTCAGCGTATGTTTGTCTTTAGACTCACCAGGCCTTGTTTGGTTGGGTTTCGTGCAACATGCCACTTAAAGGTTCAGCTCCTAACAGATGGTTTAAGGTTGGGGATTAAGAGTGTATTTTGTTGCTCCTTTGCTCCAGGGTTAGAGGTGCCGTCGATGTGCAGATGCAACTTCCAGAAGATAACCACAGATGGAGGCAGGGCTGCAGCTTCATCTGTAGGGAACCTAGTCTAACCTTGTGTGGTTGCAGAAGATGACCACACACGCCGGAGTAAAGCAACATGCCTTTATGTGAAAATCTTCAAACCAAAATAACATGCAGCTAAATGCAAAAGTAGGACCATGCCGAGTCACATGGTCAGCTGGGGTCAAAACCGTGTCACACACACATATGCACTCATGCACACACACACAGATGTGAGTTTATGCTGAATGCCAGAGACATGGCAATCTTTTTTTATTCACTGGCCGCAGTGTGATAGAGGTCTCGGGGTGTTGCCAAAAAGCCAATTGGTGTCATCTGGGTAATGGAGGAGACCTAAGGACAGCACTGCCCCCCCCCCACGCACATGCAGGAACATTTTTTCCTGGGTTTGGCTTGCTGACACCTGGCATCAACAAATACGTACAGGGGGATTTTTAAATTCTATCCTTTACAATTACAACTGATGATTTAATCCATGAGTACAGATTTAAACGTGGATGCAGTCGCAGCTTAGTGTTTTCGTGTGTCTGAATTTGTCCCGAATCTCCACTGCTGCACAGCAGAAGCTGCTTAATAGCCACTGCTGACCACAAGCCAAACCGCTACCCATCCAGGAAACAGACCTGTCATGCAGGCCGTCGCACGCCAAGGCGACAGTTGGTGTCAGGGCACGCGAGTGGATGTTCCTAAACTATGTGGGCCAAACAAGGGAGCTCTGATTTTGGCTGCGAGTTGAAGCCAAGATGGAGAACAGGCATGACGGGGGATCTAATCACTGGCTTCCACATCTGTTTCCTCCCTTTCATGCAGTGACTCAGACTTCATTCGGATACATCTTGGCGCTATGTTTTGTCTCTGTCCTCCAGTCAGAGGCTCTTTAGAGACTTAAGAGAGATATTTCTGAGGTGGTGGCAAAGAGTGTGCAGAGAGGTCAAAAAGGCCCGACCTACTCAAGGGGCACTAAACCACCTCTATACCTGGGAATCTGACTTTCTTAGAATATTTTGATTATGGCCCATATTTGGCTTGAGTCTGTTTAAGGCACTAACTAACTTGTTGGAGTACATGCTACTTCTTTGTCTGAGGCATTATTTAGATATAAAAACTAAAGGTGTGATCATACAGAGATATTACTGCAGATTAGGGAGAGTCAGAATTCCCGAAGGAAATCTTTCTATGAGAGTATGAGAATCATGTTAATGCTCAACACGTCCTGCCCTTCATGCACGAGAGGCCTTCCCAGAATTACTCAAACACCGTTCAGTTTGAGCCTAAGAGCAGAGGGAGAATGCCGATCCATTCCTGGTGCCACACAGACAAACATCACATTTCTAATCTGGTTGATGAGGTCAAGAATAGACCATAGATGTGTTTTCCTAATATCTTCAAACATGGAGCAGGTTCGTAGAGATGCAATTTTTTTATTAACTACAAATAGAACGTGCAGCACAGTGGCAGCTTTTTTTTTTTAGATTAGATAAGGGTGTAATATCCTCTGCAGGCCCTCATCCATCAGCATCTCAGAGCAAGGGTCTGCATGTCGACAGCTGAAGAGCAGAGCTTTGTCACTTCTACTCTGCAGGGGTAGATAAAGTGACAGGCAGACTTAACTGAAGTGAAGACCTTTGACAATTCGCAAATGCAGAACTGAAGGTGGTTTATGATGTTGATCATCTTTTTTTTTAGTTTTCCCGTTCTATTCTTTGGATGAAGGAGTGGTCCTAACATACTTATTTTGGTTCTTGGTCCGATTTGTTTAGATGGTTCAGAACAAAGACAGTAATGGGATCGTATTTGAGGTTCAGACAAATCTTGATTTAAATCCAAATCTAATTCAATGCTGTCATGAAACGGATTGTTGTTTCACACTGACTGAGCCCTGCACGGTTTGGAGCTGCCGCACAACAGCTGCAGGGCACAGTTATGTCCAGCTGTTCTCAGACTCGACTTAGCAGTCATCTTTTTTTGTCATTCCACAGTTCTTTTTTTGTTTCAGAAGACCAACAAGCAAACCACTAAACCTCCATCTCAGCAGAATATTTCAGACATTCGTAAGCCCCTGACGGCTGATAAAGTTTGGTCGCAACATTGTGTTTGTCTTTTTTCTTTAAAAGTTAGTTTAATGAACTATTCTTTTACCCCATTTCCAGACCCTGGTCCAACAGCTTTACGCCTTAGGGCCCGTACACACCGGGACGAATTTCACGCGCGATATTTGCTGACGTTTAACGCCTCATGACTAAACAAAGGGCACCAATGCGAGTGTGCTCACCGACGCGAGAAAACGCCACGCGTCAAAGCGTCACTTTTTAAAATACGCCTCGGGTTAGTTTTTTTGGTTTGACGCGCTGCGTCAAAAACTATACAACCAAAGAGAATGGCGCTTTTGCCCACGTGTCTGGAGCTTCTGAAGTTACAGTAAAACACAACTTGGGGCACTCAAACACAAAACTGCCTTTCTGAGCACACATACCAGCAAAGAAGATAGACGCCAAGTAGTGGCTACACTGCTGCAAAGAAATAATGACGGACATTCTAAAATATCCCCGAAAACGCTCATGATACATTTTCAGCTCTTGTACCAGTCGATAAAACTCACCATGTTCTTCTCTTCTAGTAACTATGGGATGTACCCAAAATCGGCGTCTTTTCTGGCGTCTTTCATCATTCAACAGAACAATAATTTCATCATCATTGGAACTGGAGCTGGAGCTACTGGTGCTTGAAATATTCATGTTTTCTTTGTATGATTCTGACAAGCACATAAATACTGGCTCTCTTCTTCTGAGTGAAAAACCACCTTGTGTACGGGAGTATTTCTGTTTTACATTAAGCGCCATCTAATGGCAGGGAATGAAATTGCATGTTGGCTCGGCTCATCGTCAGCGAAAATCGCCTGGGTGTGAACACAAAAGACGTGGCGATAAATGCTGGCGAATAACGCCTGGCGAATATTCGTCCCGGTGTGTACGGGCCTTTAGTCAGATCCACGGGTTTTGCTGTAGGGTTTTTGGTTGTCTGGGCCTGTGGATGGTCGTAGACAGGAGCAGTCGGTGTGTCTTGCAGTTCCTTGAGGCTCATATGGCCACTTTAAGGATCTTCATGAAAATGGAACGTACGATTGTCATTTGTGTGATAAATGTATCAGTGAAGTATTTGTACAGCAAATGTAAGTTGCTCGCACTTATGACGTATGGATGATGCTCTCAAATTTGTCCTTACGCCCCACGTGAGGTGCAAGTGATCGTAGGATGCCCACACAAACTACTTTGATTGCCCAAACTATTTTGATGCCCGTGGAAAAACTTTTCACTCTATGGCCTCATCAAGCCTATGAAGCCTATGAACTTCGTGCGGCCCATCTGTCAGAAATGTACAAGTTTTTTTTTTTTTGCCTGCAGCCTATTTTCACCCGTAAGGGCAGTAGTGACCAACGCTTTAGGTTTGGACGATGATATGAACTGAGGTGCAGAGAAAGATGGATAAGCTCATCATTTTGACTTTTAATGATGTTTGATGTTTTAAAAGAAAAAAAAGTCACTTATAAATCTGGTTGGCAGAAAGAGCTTGTTTTTTAATAAGCAACAGTTTTTCCTTCACGTTCAGAGAGAGTGAGATATTTGTTTACAGTTTCACATGATTAATCATAAATGAATCGGATTGTGAACATCCTAATCTGTAGCAGCAGGTGATTAGGGAGCTGATTGGTATATAATGGGATGATTTTCCAACCCATGTTGAGCTTTAATAGAAACCAGTGCTTTCTAAAATTAACGTGTCCTCTTTATTTCCAAGCTTTGAAATGAAAGACTCATAAATCATAGTCATGCTTCTTTGAAAACCTAGAGGAACTGTTTTTATCTTTTTTTAATCCACAAACATGTCATTTCTGCATAAGATCAAGTAGAGACGGGGAGTCGTGTAGTCCAAGTCTATTTAAAGTGCTTTTGGAAAACAGTGAATTTCTGGAGCCCCCAGCCCCCTCCCACCTCCCCACCCTTCAAGCTTGGCAAAAGAAGTAGATTGTGTCTTTTGATGCCACAGTGCAGCTAAAGAGATCCATGTGTAGTCGGCGCGCAGCAGTGTGTGGGCGAAAAAGTGCGGGAAAGAGCAGCAAAGTGCTCTCAGAGTTTGCAGAGCTCCTCCACCCTCCCCGCAGCAGAGCGAACCCCAACCGCCTGTGCTCATGGGGAACATGTGGGATTCATTTGTGTCCCTCCTTGGGTGTCTCCACCTTGTTTTTTAGGTTGATGTAGGGGAAGAGTGTGGCTGGTAAGAAGCAGATCGGTGTGTCTTTATTTCCTCAGTCAGAGTTGCTTTTCGAGAGGCCAAAGAGTCAAGGATGTGTCCCTCAGTGGGGCCAGAAGCAAAGAGAGGCAGATGAGCTTCAAGCCTAAGAGGGCAGGTTTTCCTCATGTTTGGAACATTTTAAAGGGGGCCTCACTTTTTTGAATAAATCTGCAAAGCAGACTGTTTATGTGTCTTGGCTGTTTTTTTCATTAAAGCCATTATTTTCTATTTTTTTGTAGATAATGTATATTTTATGATCATTTGCAAAAAAAATCATGATATCTTTACACATTTTTCATGGTAAAAAACATGAATAATGATAAAATAAATTTAAATATGTCATAAATTGACTGTATATACCTTAAATACATGATGTTTTGTCAAATGAGGGGTTGAAAAAAAAGTTGAAGTGTTCAACAAAAAAGCCACAGAAGCTAAAATTTCCGACTAGTAACATCGAAATATTTTCTACTTTGTAAGTGTGTGGAGCAACACTATAAATGGTGGCATTCAGGGGTTTGTATTCGCTTTCGCCTGCTCCCCTCATGTGGTTCATTGCAGATGTGACCTTCTCCTTCCACATCTGCCATGGGCTATTATTGTACACCTCTCTGAACAAGAATAGGAATCTCTTTCTCACTGATTTTTATTATTGCAGCTCAATCTGCCCACAACCACACTGACCACGTGTTAAAATGGGTCCTTTATTTTTTCAACGTTTTTTTAAGTTCATTTTCCGCTCAAAATGTCTTGAGAAATTAAACCTGATACTGTATAATCCTTTCTGCTTTGGGAGAGAGGGTTGTTTTGGATGTAAAAATATTTGAAATCACCTGTTGTTTATTAGTTTAATATCACACTAAAGAGGTTTGTAAGGATGTTTGGATGTAAAAACTGAATTATCTGTCTGCGGTTTAGAACATTTTATTTGTGTAACTTTGTGTAATATTAATATTTTCCCGAAGAGTTGGGTCAATGATTTCCTCTTCATTTTGGGCATTTGCCGATTTTTGGTGACTGGTTACAGTGCTTCAATAAGTTAAAAAGCAGAAAATGGTTTTAATTTGCATCTTTGAGCATCTGTGCTTCATGTTTGCAGGAAGGCAAAAACTGGAGGTATTAGTCACTGTCAGTTATTTTAAAAATGATTTAAAATGTAAAACAATCTAAAACAATTGTACATTGGTGAAAAATATTTAGGTTATTTCTAAATAACAGGGGCAGCAGTACAGTGCTGTGGTGTGCTCGTCCCAAGTGCGGGTTAATGTAGAAGGTTGCCAGGCAGGGTTTCTATGACATAAAACCAAAGCCGATCAAGCTGAATCGAGTCAGATGACTCCCTGTGGTGGTCCTGAAAGACAAAAAGGAAGTTGACTATAACTAACATAAGATTTGTGCAACTGCCTGCTTTGGCCTGGGCAAGTTCGCAAAAGAGGTTTTCCTTTCCCCCATGGACGGCTCGGGCGTGTTTCACAGGGAATCCCCAAGTGGCGATGTCTGCCGTTGCTTCCTCCACTCTATTGTAGTTTTTTTTCTCCATCTTGGTAAAATACCTTCAAGAGTGCCGGGAAGAGGGTCCTGAATCAAATGTTTTTCTCTTTCCGAATCTTTCTGGCGTCTGCATACTCCTTCCTCTTAGCCATGATCTCTGGGGGACAGTTGTGATCCAAGTTTATTTTGTTTCCGTTCCACAGAAAATCTTTGTTGTGCCAATGCCAGCCTGAGCATCTCTTCCTTGGTTGTGAAGCACAAAAACTTTTACCTGGATCGACCTGGGCTGGGCACCATTCCAAGGGGGAGGTGATAAGGCTCTATGTGCCCTCTGGATCTGCAAGGGTGTTGGGGGGGGTCAAGTTCTCACGGAGTAACTTCTCCACAGAGTGGGTAATGGATAGGGACCCAATTTCTACTCCCTCAGGGACCCCATATATTCTGAGTGTCTCTCCTAGAATGCACTTCAAGCAGAGTATGTTTCATTTGAAGTTTTTCTTGTATTGTAATAATCTCTGACAAGATATCGTCTGTATCTGGAAGTTTATTCTCATTTTCAGTCACCCAGACTTCAACTTCGCTGATGCGTGCGTTGGTTCTGTTCACCTCGGTCCGGAAATCACGCAGTTATTATTTGTATCTTTTCGGAATTCTTTCACCTCTTTCCCGATGCCTCTATGCTTGTCAAGCTGACCGGGTCGTGCTGTCTGTTCCAACCTCCTCACCGATGTGGGCAGGAGCGGTAGTCCGCTAAACCTCAAAAGAATTAACATTAGCCTCTCCTTTTAGTCCTCTTGTTTGTCCTGGATTCCATTTACGCCCCCTTACTCCTTGGTCCATCCTAAAACCAGACTTATCTTGGTATCCCACTTTGGGGGCGTTTTTATAAATTCTTGTCAAACTCTCTTTCTAGGTCACTATCCCTTTTAACCCATAACCGGGAGGCTTATGCTTTCAAGGATTTTTTTTTAGCAAAAGTCAATTAAACACATGAATGTCATGAAGGTGAGTCTCACGAGATGGATACCCATGGTTCACATCTCAAAAATGCAAAGTATGAGTTCCAGTGTGAAAACATGACAGTTTGGAAATTACGACATCCTTACAAAACATCAGACATGGATGCACCAAGAGGACCATGGTCGGGAATTGAACCCAGGTCAACTGCTTGGAAAGCAAGCTATGCAACCACTATGCCACAGATGCACATTCTCTCTGCAGCACATTTACTAAGAAATACAATGCTTAATGTGTGGAAGACAAAGGGTAGATGTAAAAGACCACACCACAGTATACATGATGGGCGAGTGACAATTCTGTTGCCACATGCACAGGTTGGGTTTTCATCTGCTTTGGCAACAGCTAGCCCTTGTGCTATCTTGTGGGGTCCAGATGACCCCACTCCCAACGTTAACGTGCCGAGGCTTTGGGTTAAGCTCTGAACAGGACAACTTAGCCTAGAAAGTTGGATGGGAAAACTTCTGCTAGGAGGAGGCTAGTTTTTCTTCCATCCAATCAGGAAGTGCTTCAAAACAATGATAATCATTAGTAAATTACGGTAGTTTAAGCCATCAGTTGAACTGCATGGGTGAGTCAAAGATGTTTACACAAACTGCTGATAGTCAGTCTTAGATCATGTGCAGTAAACTCATATTTACAGTTCTGGCTCGTGCTTTCACACTTTTTTTTTTTCTATTAGTCCAAGTTTCTCCTACCTCACAAGATGGTATGTAGGCGGATCAAAGCTTGAAAGAAATGCTACACACTTTGAGATGTTGCAGTTCTAACAGAGCAGTGAAGAAGAATTAAAAGGGCTGCAGAGATGCTACGTATGGTGCTCAGTTACAAACAGATTTTTATTCTATCGAATACTTATTTAAAAAAAAGAATAACATAGTAGATAACAGACAAAAAAATGAATTTACCAGAAAAAATTGGATCTCTTTTTTTCTTAATTTTGAACTAGAGTATACTTTTTCTTCTAAATGCGTGTGTTGTCGGTTCTTTTAAAAGTGAGTTCAATTTGATAAAAATATTTAGTCGGTACACAAGTGATGGAAAAAAAACAAGCGTTCAAGCAACCACTTTTAAAGAAAACTCTCTTTAAATGCCCATATATGCACATTTTGGGCTTCTGCGTTCAAAACATTTGAGTTGACGTATCGCTTTGCAAGTTTTTAAGTCAATTTCTGGGCTTCATCACGCGGCCATTAAACACGCTTTGAAAATTAAACCAGTTGAACTTTGACCAATCAGGGAATTGGATTTGGTAGTGACATACACAGAAGTGCCAGCCGTTTAAAAATTGATCATGAAGAAGAAATTCATTATTGTGGTTTGTGCCCGGCCGGAGTTATATGATACCAAGCCGATCATATCGAAATAGAGCTGTGAAAGAAAAAGCCTGGAGCAAGATTCACAAGATTTGCACTGCTTCCACATTTCGCCGCAGTTCAGTGTGAACACCATATCTAAAAGCCTGTTCAAGAATGCCCGTTTAGTGCGTTCCTGAAAGCACATCACATGACCAGTGTGTACGTAGCTTGAGACTTTAGATTACATTTAAATAATACCACTATCGCCCACATTGCTCTTACATCTGTGAGATGTCATTTTACAAAAATATAAAACATAAAGCTAATCCTATATTTGCAAACAACATACTTCATCTTTAAGGTGCCTGTTAGATATTTTTGTGAAGTTTGCTTCTTCTTGTGGAGAACTGACTAAATGCCTTCAGTTTTATAAGATGGCCTGGAACTCAGCCTGACCGTTTTGGTGGTATTCCCTCAATAGACTAAGCCAAATCAGGTAGTTAACGAAAAGAGCCTATTAGATGTCAATTCTGAAAGCCACTTTACTCCAATTTAGGATCTTTAGATCTGGAAACCTAATCCCACCTGTGTTTGTCAGGGGTTTTAATTCACTCGCCTGGATGTGCTTGCTTTGCTAAGAAGCCTTAAACAATTTGGTCCAAACTGATGCGAGCAGCAGATATTCTTAGACGGCTCTGCTCAGAACCGATTGCCGCT
This sequence comes from Oryzias curvinotus, assembly GCA_023969325.1. Lineage (NCBI taxonomy): Eukaryota > Metazoa > Chordata > Actinopteri > Beloniformes > Adrianichthyidae > Oryzias > Oryzias curvinotus. Next base: position 11,396,764 of record CM043714.1, on the reverse strand, counting down.
GTCACTATGGGCTCTTTCTACAGTCTAAATGATTACTCAAACCTTGCATAATCTGTTGTGAAACTATTAATAAACTGGTGAAATCCAGCTGATCCCCTATTAAAAGAAGTTCCTGCTGACACCTTGCACAAACCAATTACAAAGCTTAAATGGACACCTGCTGATGGTTTGATTCATAAGACGTGTCACATTAAATATTGGATAATTCACAGAAACACAAGGGACAGGTTTGAATCCTAATATCCTTTGATAAATGTGTCGAGCTTTATGTTTGAGTCCAGACAGGAATTCATGACTCCACATCTCTCTTTCCAAGTGAAGCTCCCCTACACTTCCACTTAACTTTAATTATTCAGGAGGTATAATGCACGTCTAAGCAGGACTTATATCATCACTGCAAAATACTCTATAAATATCTATTAGATCATTTAATCCAAATCTATGTGCGACCTGCCACTTACTATTTTCTTATCCTACATTTTGATCTCCTGTCTTTTCTGAAGATGGAAGATTTTGTGCACGTTTTTCTGGGCGTCTAAAGTTCTGGTTTGAGTGAGGATGTGTTTCTAAGACCTGTTGTGTTGGATTCCATCCATGTCCGCAGCCAAAGCCTTATATTTTCCATTTGAAATGATGTTACTGTCTTTTTTCATCCTTTTATTTAAATCTCTGCTTTTCTACACTACAATTTCATTGATGCTATATAGTATACATAAAATACATTTTATGCTTGTTACAGGGGATTTTATAATATTTTCTACTCATTTCTTTTGTTTGATCCAATTTTACAAGAGTTTTCCAGGTCAACAATGTACAAATAGGTAGGGAGAAATAGTTTAGTTCAAGCCCTTTTTTGTTCTGAATCAACGTTTCTTTGGCAACCACTCTCACCAATCAGGAGTGAGCTTGTTGCAAGCTCACATCCCTACCACTTTAAAACGGACTTGGGAGAATCTGTCAATCATACGCTTCGAACATTCAAACTGAGACCACATACTTGTATTGAGGCATCTGATTGGTCAGTTTATAACTTGAATAACTTGCAATAAGTAAATAATATCAGGAAAAAATAAAATTACTAAGGATTACTAAGAGTAAATTAAAAAAGATAGCAGAGCAAAAACTGTTATTTTGACAAACATAATGACTGAGTAATTGCTGTTTTTTTCTTAGTTGAAGTCTATGGAATTTTGGCCTCTTGAAGCCAGCAGGCACTTCCTATTTTAAACACGAGAGCAGAGACGATCACTCAGTCCAGGTTTCATTGGTTTCTATCTTTATGAACATTGTTTTTATATGTAGATATATACTGTGGAAATGTCACACAATTCATTGGTTTGTATCGGGATGATATAATTCAGTGGTTTATATATGACCTTTTGAGTTGCCTGAAGTCAAGCTGCTCAGTTCTGGTTGTCATTTTTTTTGCTGAGCGGCTAAAAAACAGGCAAAAGCTAAAAGAATATGACACCAGCTGCTGGTGAAGGCTGATTCTTTATAACAAAGAGTTGTCACTGTATGAACCATAATTAAGAGCATGGAGAAAAAAGACCTTTTGGGGTGAGCATAAAAACCTGAAAAGTCTTTGGATCAACTTTTGTGATAGTATTCTTGATTCCTGTATGATGCATTTGGTATGAGCTCTTATTGGTATAAGCTTTTTCTTAGCAACTATCAGGTTCCACTAAAACAATCAAATTCAACTGTGTTATTTAAGTAATCGTACATTTTGCAGTATATCTTGCTTATAATTCACTAAGCCCATGTTTGTGAAAGGAAGACAGAAATAAATCACATTAGTGGTCTATATTCGATCTCCAGACTCTTTAGATTTATCTGGTGCTCCCGGTTCTGGTTTCAGGGCAGAATATAGACTTAAGCCCAACGCTGAAGCACAGCCTGCCGCCTTCCATGCAGTCAAGCCACTTGAAGACAGTCAAGAATCAGGTCGATGTTGCTAATAGCTTCTTGGACTTGTGTCTTAGCTTGTCATGACCTGAAATGTCCCATAAACCTTTGAGGCTTTGAATGAAATGGGCCTAGCCAGACTTTGTCAGGCCAAATAGACTCTTAACTTGAACATGGCTGCAGTAAAACCACTGCAATATATTAAGTGAACCTCAATGCCAATTACAGTTTATCTGGATCTTAGAGACTGATTCACGAATTCAGATGAGGCCGAAAGATTTTTTGAGTTTTAGCATTTCCTTAATTAGGATTCCTGTTGCACTAAATGCATTAGTCACATTGTTGTTGTCACAACTGCCCTTACAGGTAGATACGGGGTGTGTGCGGGCCAAAAGTGGACAAACCTGTAGGGGGGCAAGGAGGTGGGACATCCTTCAGATGGGCACTTGCTCAATAAGTAAGTGTGGCTTTTGTGTGGGGTCTGTGAGGGGCCAGTAATATAAGATGGTCTGGAACAGAGCCCGACTGTCTTGGTAGTATACTTAGCCAAATCAGCCAGTTTGTGCAGCTTACACTTGCCTTACCAATATTTCACTCTATACTCACTACACACACAACAACTGTACATTCCATTTACAACAACGTCCCTTAAGGTGGTTGCACAAGCGTCAAAAGAAATGCAAGACACACCTCTTGCTCCCCTTAAGATGCATACGCTTCCCCTTGTATATGACTCTCAACGGCCCAGAGACTCAAAAACCAACAGCACCTGTATGATTAAACCCCCTGTACAAGTGGATGACACTAATACTACCTTTAACCGACTTTGGCAATGCACGTTAAAGCAGCAGCTTTCAATGTCTATGTTAACCCATATGTAAATTCGTGTTTTGGGCGTCTGCATTTAAAACTGAAGTTTTAAAGTTCGTTTTCAGGCTCTATGTACGAAACACGCTGCCACTGAACATGCATTGAAAGTTAAACCAGGTAAAACTTTGACCAGTCAGGGACTCTGATTTGGTAGTGGCATGTGGGTTGCATCCTTTTAATTCATGGAAGTGCCAACTGTTTGAAAATTGACCATGAAGGAGAAATTAATTATTGCGATTTGTGCCCGGATGGAATTATATGACATCAAGTATGTCATAGATAAGAATAAAGCTTTAAAAGAAAAAGTCTGGAGCAAGATTTGCACATCCTTTGACACTTCACAACAGGCCTCTTCCAACTACAGGTACATGCGCTAGTATCGGATAACAACAGTCCAGTGTAAACACAAAATGCTAAATGCGTGTTGAAGAACCCACGTTCAGTGCCTTCATGAGCACGTAACACATGCCTGGTGTGTACCTGGCATGAGGCTTTGACGGTCTTTGGTGCGCCCAGCTCAATTTACAGGCACTGCCTGGTGTTGTACCTAATGAGGCGGAGGCCGAATGAGCCAGAGTATTGATGTATCCTCCCATGGGTAATGCAAGAAGCAGGAGCTAATAACACTCTGCACACCGGCTGAAGAAAGTTAATGACTGCACTTTTTGTTGACACGGAATTAATGGATGTCAGTGATGTGGAAGACTCGAATGATGCCATTTAAACTTTGCAACATAGTTCATATTTGTGAATGTGTGAGTGCTGCAGCATGACCAGTAGGTGACACACACTTGTTTGTAGCAGTCTCCCTCCTTGGAGCTGAGAGCAAACACTTCTCATGTCTGTGTCAGACGTTGTCTCACTCAGCTCATCAGTGTGTGTAACAAGTTTTTGGTCTCTGATCGTCTGTCAAACACTGTTACAGAGAATGACATGTCTAGCCTTTTTTTTATTCCTGCAGTTTAACAAACTCCTGCAGAGGCCCTGGCAATTTCTGCACACGGTCCCAAGATGCAGCAGATGCACAGCTGTCCTTATCTGCCCTGCCGCGTAAGGCGTGGCGGCGGTCCACTGCTGCAAGCTGCATTGCTTCTTTACATTCAGTGTGTGCAGTAAAGCCAGGAGAACGTACAACAAGGGCTGCCATTCAGGCACTTCAGCCCCGCTCATTTACAATCTGTTCTCCACATTTCCAGGCTAAGTGGTGATCGACTGAAGCCTATTTTTAAAACGACCCCCCCCCCCTCGTAACTGGAGCGCAGGGTTCTCGTGCTCAAATGGGTAACAGGACAGACAGGCAGGTAGTTTTCATTCAGTGTCAGTGGGGTGATCTCACACACTTCAGTTTGCCTTTTTCTTAGTTATTTTCTACCTGTAACAGTGAAGCATTCCTGAATAGAATCATGTTCTTGTTATTGGAGTAGGGCTCAGAGACATCTTATCTTCTAACTACACCCAGAGGACATCTTTATGACGCTACAAAAGCAGATTAAATGAATTTTATTATTGAAGGCAAACATAATTTTGGAATCTTCTGGCTTCATTAGAGTCAATCTCTGTGGGGTTCAGCGGGTATGTGTCTGTTAAAAGCTAAATAGGAAAATAATATCAGGCAGATTTTGTGAATCCTCAGGTAGTTATGGCACAAACACTGGGGAGCCAGGTTTCACTTAAATATGTATCATAAGCTTCAGGAATCACCACAAATAAAACAACATATATCATTACACTACTAGTAGTTTAGGGCTTTTTTGAGCGTTTTGTTTTTAAACTACTTTTCAATATGCTCTAATATTTTACCTTTACATTTTTTGCGATAATGCTTCATATTCATCTTTGTAGTACAACCCTAGCCTCTTTTTACAAATATTTTCAATATACTACCCAACAATTCTACAGGAAATCGGAAACTGTACAAAAAATTTAACTCTAAGTAGTTCATTTTTCATCTTTTTACAGAAAAAAATCATGCAAATTAGAGCTAACTGTTTCTCATGTTTCATAATAAGGTGTCCAGACAAAATAAAGCAGAGATAAGGTCAGAACAATGTGAAAAATGTATTTGAAATCAACAGGTAAACCTCCACTAAACTCTGTAGAATGTTCAACAAGGATTTATTCCAAGGGGAATCATAACCATATGTTATAACTCTTGTTATGCTTGTTGTAATCAATAATTTTTTAACACTTTTATTTTTATTAGATTTTCACATGTCAAAGTACAACAATCACAATTCCCACCCAAAAAGAAAACTCTCCCAAAAACAAACAAAACAAGAGGAAAAATAAAATATCACTGAGTTTTCTGCAAAAATATACAATTGTCCAAAAAAAGAAAAAAAATAGTAAAGAGTGCTTGTCATAGATATAAATTTGCAGTCGTTATTCAGACTTTTTTACATGGTCCAAGAAAGGTTTCCAGTATTTGAAAAAAGTCTGTGCTGAACCCTTCATAGCATATCGGAGGTGTTCCAATTTAAGACAGGAGTGCTTGTCCTCTACCCATTGCTTGTGTGAAGGGAGTCTTGAGTTTTTCCAAGATATAAGGATGCGACGTCGGGCCAAAAGTGTAGAAAATGCCAGAGCTGAAGCTTGTATTGCAGTGACCTTGCAGTTTTGAGGAGTGATTTCAAATAATGCTGTAAGTGGGTTTGGGAGGATCTTTATGCTCCATGCTTTTGCTAGGGAGTCAAAAATCACCCCCCAGAAGGCCTGGAGGCTCTTGCACCCCCAGAACATGTGTGTGAGGGTTCCCGTTTCAAACCTGCATCTCGGACAAGTGTTGTCTCTCCCTGGGAAGATCTGTGCCAGTTTACTGTTTGATCTGTGAGTCCTATGTACAACTTTAAATTGTATCAAACCGTGTCTTATATAGATTGATGGTTTGTGGATAAATTTACGTAGTTATCTGCTGCCACTGTAATCCAGTTATCTCCAATCCCAATTCCTTTTGCCATTGTTTTTTCGTAATATCTAAAGAGGGCACTGCAGCCGTGTTAAACATGAGGTATAAATAAGAAATTACCCCTTTTTTTGAAGGATCTAGGCTCAGGCATTCATCTATCCAACTACCTGGAGGAGTCTGAAGAGATGGGGGAAAGTTTAAAACATAATTTTAAAGCAAAAATAATCTTTTTAAAACCTTCGTGTGAAATTTGGAATAAAAACTATACTAATGGTGGGTCAGCATCAGAATGGAGTGGAGCTTCTACGTCACAGATACTATCTTTTTCAACTGCTTTTTTTTTCTCTGTTCCTGAGTCACAGCATTTTGAATAAAGAAATCTTCAAAAATGAAAATTTGAGCTTCATTATATTCACATATGTCCTCCAACATAGGAAAAAGGCCACAAGAACATGTTAAAAACACCCAAAACACAGTTATTATCAGAGTGGGTGTTCAAGTCTATTTATACCTTCGGAAAGATGTTTCATGTGTCATAATGGAGGAAAGTGTACTTTTCTGAAATTGTTGTTTGTACAGATCAAATTATTAGGTTATCTGAACTGAACACTTTGAAAATTAATGTGATTTAATCTAATTAGTCTTAATTAGACATTTAATTAATTAGATTAAATGACTGTAACCCATCTTGGTACTAATTCAGAAGGTCATCATCATCATCATCATCATTATTAACTGTTTATAAAGCACCTTCCACCACCAGCCAAGGAGGCCCAAAGTACTGCACACAGTGAGAACAAAACATTGTGCAATCATAAAGCATAAAAGATAAAAAGCATAAAAACAAATTAAAATATTGTAGAGACATAAATTGAAAAGAATAAAAAGCATAAAACCAATTTGAAAGGTATCTTAAAGCCAGCTCTCATTATGACCAGACAGTGCAAGGATTTAAATAATTCATTGCTCTGTGTTACTTGTGAGTAACCATGTTAGTTGAGAGCAGCAGGCATTTTTTGATGTGTTTCTATAGGTTTATTAATCGGCAAAGCCCTGCCGCTATGTAGAATGAATTTTATTTTGTTCTGAGAAATGTGTAGTGCAGATGAAATCAATGGTTTGAGTTTTTTAAAGAAACTGTTTAGCCTCTCATTTTACTGAACTATGAAGCCCTGTGACATCAGGAGATTCATCTTGTTTCGTTTAGAGCGATTGCGTATAAAAGAAGCCCTGCAGTTGTTTCCAGGATCGCTCTCTGAGCTTATCTAAGTCAGCTTAAATCTATGGAAAAAATGCTGAAGACCTCTCCAAACATGATTCACAAGTATTTATTATGTTCTGAGTCATGTTCAGGGATGAGGCCACTTGTCAAAGTGAGGCATTTTTATGGTTTGATGGAGCGACACATGAATCAGAGAATGGAAGAGTTCTCATTAGTGAAGATCAGCCTTCTGCTCCTCTCTGGCTCCTCTCTTGTGCTTTGGGCTGTTTGCATCTTAGATGTCTGATCTGGGCTGGATGATCCTGTGTCTGACTGATTTGATCCTTTCTTGGGGTTACTGATTGAGGTTCAGGGTTGGTCCTCTGCCAGAAACAACTCTCCCTGCTATCGAACTTGTGTAGGACAGATGGCATACACCTGTCCCTGTGTACATAGTTAATTCATTCAAGCTGTTCCAATGAGTATAATGTCAGTACCTAACAGCTTGAAAGGAGCATATGCTCGCTTGATTGCCACCCACGTGGAAACCCGCTTCTAAAGAAGCCTTGTCCTTTTTTTCCTCATAAACAAATAAAACCCCTACATTTATTCATACACAGCTTACCTGTGCTTGTGGATTTATGCACATGCTCGGCAGAGGTTGATAATGATGCATAACCCGAATGTGCCTGGAAAAACACTGACAGCTGGCGAGACTGGACCATTTGTCCTGTAATTCACAGCATAAATGAAATTGTGCAGTTAAACCCAATGGTGGAGAAACAGAAATCTTTTTTGTGTTTTTTTTTTAAACAATTCAGTGCAACATATCATTCTGATTCTTTATCTTGTGTTTTAACAAAACAAAATAAAGTTTAAAATGATTTTGTGGGTTACACAGCCCCACCTTCCAATCTTAAATTTAAGGTAAACCAGGAAGTACCAACTGTTGCAATACTTCAAATGACCACTGGAGGCAGGTTTCATAACAAAGTAGTTCTTTATTGAGTCTCAAAGAAAAGTCTGACTTTACACCTAAAACAAACCTATGTACATTCTGGTTTATAAAGCTTTTTTAATGTTATTGCTGTATTTATTATTCATGACAATTCTACGCGGAGGGGGACATTTATTTTTTAATCGACTAATTTGATTTAGACAAACCTGAAATTTGTGCATATTTATTGATAAGGACTACGTCTGAACTCCCTCCCTAATAAAAAAAACTATATAGTGCAGGACTGTCTTGTGCCCTGTATTTTAGAAGAATTTTGGACAGCATCCTCACTATGTTTTTGTTGCTTTTTTAAAAAGGAAAATATGATGTCATAAATTTTACAAAGTAAAAACCATTATAAATACAAACATTTTATGAAGATTATTTATTAACACGCTGTGCTCTGATGATGAAAATGTGGATGGTTTGTGGATGGAAGAATACATTAAAATACTTTTTTTTCTACAAAAATTGTTAAGATGCAATGCATTGTGGTCTACACTCACCAATCTTATGAGCATCGATGCACACTGGTTTTTTGTGGAGACTTCAGGGAAATTGTATTTACCTTTATTTAACCACGAAAATCCTCTTGAGATTAAAAGTCTGGGCCTTGGGATTAAGAAGAAGTCTTACATACACATACACACCAAAAGACAATCAACAATAAAATTCCTAAAACTATTTAAAACATTAACTAACTATACTTCTCATTTTCAATTTTTTATGGGGCTGGATTTGTTTTTCATAGGGCTGAATTCTTATCACCCTCGTAGGTATTGCGTTTGAACGTGCCTCACTGTACCCATCATCTAGATTGGGATAGAATGCGGACTTCGTAATTTATTTGACAGGTGACTGAGAAATTGTCAGCCATACAGCACCTTACGAGTCATGTTCCTACAACTATTACACTAATCTTGCATATTTTTCTAACTTTTAGTCAAATTTGCATTTGACAATCATCTGTTGACCTTAGTCTTAAGAATAACTCAGTAAGTAATTTGTATGAAGGTTCTTTGGATGGTGTGAATGGATGAAGTTGCTTATTGTGTTAAAGAGAGAAAAGTTGGTAACTTTTTTAGCTACTGTGATAATCTGAAATATGTTACATACAATTAGACTAAGCAATAGAAAAATATAGGTTGCTTCTACAACATTTTAAACACGGATCTCAGCTGCTGTCAAACAGCTTTGTATGGCTATGACATTCATCCATCCTAAAAACACGCAAAACTTGAGGACTTGGGATGAAAAATAATAGTTACTGTATTTTGTTATTTATTTATTTTGTTTTTTTTGTTAGCTAAAAGTTAGGTGGACTAAAGGTCAGTTGAAACATCATGGCCCAACTAGTCTTTGTTATCTGGGTTTACAGATCTGGGTTTCGCCGTTTACAGGATTATTGGTCACTAGTGCAGTGTAAATGACTGTAAACTGTAAACACTAGTTTAACCAAAAGCTGCTTCATAGAGAAAGGTTGTTTTACCCGCCATTAGTGTTAACTTGGCTTCATTTTAGCTATTATAGCATTTTTGTTTGGGGAATTGCAATATAATGGAGATACTTAAAAAAAAAACTTGAATGTTTCACTGCCCTTGCATTGATTTCTATGGAGTGGCTGTGGTAGAGCGGTTATCCTCTGATCGGACCGTCGCAGGCTCAGTTCCCACTTCTCTTGCCCATATGCTGAAGTGTCCCTGAGCTCTACAGTTCTGCTGAGGGTATGAAGTTGGCACCTTGTATGGAAGCAAAGCAGCCTTGAGTGTGTGCATGAGTGAATGGGTTTGCGACTGCTAAGCACTTTCGGCCTTAATGAAGGTAGAAAAGCACCATATAAGTGCATACCATTTATCATTTATTCAATTATCTGAACTTCTATGTTGGTACAAGTATTTATTATAGTCGATCTTAATGTCTTTTTGGCTTATAAACTGAGTTTAGGCCTTAAATGTCCCTCACTGTAGAAGTCAATAAGATCAGAATGAAGAATAATGTTGTAAATAATCCTGACCAAGATAAATACAGCCTAACACCTTTTATCCGCCTTTTTTTTTCTACAGTTGTTGATGTGCTTCTAAAGCATCTAGCTGATAGCTGTTGTGGTGCACCTTTATAAATGAACTTACGTTATAACTCTAAGACTTTATTCTAAGGGAGAAAATGTTTAATATAGACAAATCTGGGCGCTTTTACCCACTCTAGTTGTTGTATTAAGTGCCATGCTTTTGCCAGCACTTCAGGGAGGTCATCTGTCAACAGTTTTGGCTTTTCTTTTGTCAAGACGAATTACCAGGTCAGAAGTGTTCACAGTTTTGAAAGTGTCAGCAGGCTCACAACTATGACATCACCTTGTATTGTGATGCAGGGATGAGGCCAGAGATGTTTTATCAAATTGACCCCCACAGGGCAGAGGTGAACTTTGGAGGCAAACAGAGACGTCGAGTCAGCGCTCAGAAAAAATGCACACAAAAAAAAGCCCTCACAATATAGGGTTTTACGTTCTAACCTGACCTGACTTTTTCTCCCAGCATGTGATCTAACAGCACAACCAGGACAGGCCAATGGGGCAAGCCCAGAGCAAGACTATTTAAGGCTTTCGTGTCTTCAGTGTTTTTAGTTAAGCAGCTCAGTGTGTATGCTGTGACCTGCCATTACCTTTAAAAAGGTGCAATGTTGTGGCAAGGACCAATTTTTTCCTAAACCATCCCTGCTGTGACTACACATGATCACAACAGGCTGGTGTCATCTCAGTCTGCTGCTTTATATAACATTATCAGATCTTTAGGAGACTTTGAATCAAATTTGTGGCAACGTTTGTGCTGAATACTTGTATGCACTCCCTAGTGTTGTATCTACTGCCTCTTTCCACGGAGATGTACTATCATTGGATGGCATGTAATTTCAGCATGGATGTCTCTGGGGATAATGGAAACTGTTCTTATGAAGCCTTATAAATGCAAGATAAAACCAACCCTAAAGTTAGTCGGCAGCTTTTCAACTGGATGCAGTAACACCGTCCAATTTTAACTTGTTGCCAAGCAGTCACAGATCTAACGACAACAAGCACCTTAGCACACCAGTTTTTATTTTTGCACTACCTGGCTGCTTCCAATCCATCTGTGTGTGACCAACTAGAATCCTAATTTTAGCTTAAAATGTACAGGGACATGTTTGGACAGCAGACATGTCATCTGATCCCTCAAGGCGTACAAAAAAAATAACTTGGAAAAAGTTGCACACTTAAATTCTTAGTTCATCAATACAAATTTTCTTTTACAAGTGAAGAAATTGGTCCAAAACTACAAAACTAGCCAAGTGATAAATATATTTTTTGCTTTATTAAAGCAGAAAAAGTCTAATTTAGATCCACACTGATCTGTTTTTTATGAAGATCTGGCAAGGATTAGGGCAGCAAAGCAACAGGTACACGATTGCAACTACATAAAAAAAATAAAGGTTGAAATCCTTTATTTTATACCAAAATCTTAATTGAAAAAAGAGACTTTGGATTTTATGATCTTAAATATACTATTTGAATCGAAAGTGGTACAGTGTTCATCCCAGAGAATGCATTCAATAAAAACAGTGATATGTGAAATCTGCAAAGTAGGATTCCTCTCAGACAGACATGAACATTTTCATACCATTTTCTCTTGTTTAAACTCTCTAAGTTCAAACCTTTATAGTAAAAGAATTCCTGTATTATGGAAAGAAAACAAAGATCTGATCATGATAGAAGATTTATGTAACTCTGTCAAGCTGCACATGCCACGTCTTTAGACAGGAAACGGCATAGAAGCGATAGATTGACAAGATCAACAGTAAACCAGGAGGCAGAACACAGTGTGCTGTTTAAAAAAAGCATGGAAAGTCACTCTAAAAAAAAATTCCACAAAATACTTAAAACCTTTCGGCTCCATCCTAACGTCAGGGATGGTCAAAAATGGTGATGTGGGCTTAAAGTGGAAGAATGCGTTGAGGTGATGCTTGTAAGAAGCTGACATTTTCACTCTGGTTTGAACTTAATAAATTAATTTTATATTTGGAAAGCATATCTACAATACATTAGACAATCGTCATTTGACTTATTGTAGGACTGTGAGATGCTAGAATGTGTGTACTTTATAACTATGGTCTAAATTTACAATAGATTGCAAATAGAGATTTGATAGTGCAGTGTTCATGATAGAGGAGGAGGACTCGCACCCTAGTGCTAAGCTACAGTGTTCTTGCAAGTTTCATTTGTTTTGTTTATTTTCTTTCTTTAAGTGTATAGATTTATATTGTACATGGACCAATCTTTCTTTTATTCCATTTGTGAAAAACTATCTTTGTAAAATGTAATACAGGACTCTAAAGGTCCTTGAAACCCAATAAAAAAAGAAATTACCAAAAAAAATGATGTTCATCAAAAGGATCAGTTTGTAAAAAACAAAACAAAACTAAAACCCTTCGTACATATTAACAGTGTGTGAGCTGATGGACAGACCATCCAACTCACAAAAACAGCTGAAGGTTCATCATTTTTTGTTTATCCAAGTCCTAAAAGAACTAAATCCAGCTCTGCTGTACTAGCATGCATATATTGAACTACCAGTCTTCAATCCATTCTTGGTTTAGTTTAGCATGAAGCTCATCAGTTCTCATTTACAGTAGCATCCAAATCACCTGCATCCATGCTTGGTCTTTCATGGTGTGCCACCTGAACACAGTTTTTTTTGTGTCAGACAGCATAACCTTCTTTTAGTTTCAAGTTTCTTTTAATTAAAGTTTTGGAGTCAAGTAGTACAACTGTAATGGTGTCATAATTTAATCCTAATTCTGCATCTTTTTGATAGAAGAATACCTGTTTTTTACAGTTGTCAAAGGTCTAGAGTTCTTGAGATTGTGATAAGAATTATGAAAGGTTTTTAACACATGAAACTATCAGGAGTCAGTGGGAGTGGAAAGCATGTCACACACATTCCCATGTCATCCCAGAAAAACTTTTTGTTTGGCTTGGCAAAAAAACACACGGCCAACTGACTCTTTGGAACTCTTTGGCTCCGGAGCCACATGTTGCTCTTTTACCCCTCCATTGTGGCTCTCTGGTTAAAGAACAAGAAAAGGTTTTTAATATTTAAAAGTCACTTTAAAGTAAAGATATTTAGTAGAAAAAGTAGTAAATTAAATAAACTAATTCAAACTTTATTAAACTAAAAAAATTTTGAGAAATTTCTGTGCACAGTGTACCACAAAAACTCTGTTTGACGTCAATAAGCATAACCAAAAATAAGGCAGATTTTCTATTTTCTAAAAGGGGAAATAAGACTTTGCCACTCTTATTGTAATCGGTAAGAAATCAACCCATATTGATCTAAAAGTGCTGAAGGCTGTAGACCCCTGCTCTAAACCCTCTAAAAATGTCTGTCAACATTTTTAGTGTCTTGAAGTCAATGATAAAACTTTACAGAAAAATAGTTATCACACTTTTAAAAGTAAAAAACTTTTTTTCCCCTCTCCCATTGACAGATTCTGCACTTTTGACTTTTGGGTGTTCTCTGAAAAATGTCAGGATGTTCTCTGACCTTAAAGCTGTTTCAGTGTAGGCGGTGAGGCACCCTATGTCTGTTACTGTTTCTGTGTGGTACGGGAAGTGGAGTTTGAAGCTCCATTTGTAGACAAAAGAGACTGAATGTGGAGGGGGAAAGGTTTTCTTATAATAGGTGAAGTTCTCAGAAGAACCACTTTCACTTTTGAAGTCCTTCATAAGCACTGTTCCTTTTTCTTATTTTTCATTATTACTGGTTCTCTAAGGTATTTTGCTCTGCAGTCAGCATATTTGCATCTGTGGTGTCATAAACCCAGCAAACCAAAGACATCTCAAAATAATGAACCTTATTCTCGTGGTCATCGGTTAAAGGAACAATGTGGCTCATTCAAAAGAAATGTCAGCCCCGTTTGAGAACTTTTGGCAACTTTATGATTCAAAGGAAGAGGGGGTTGTGTTGACCTTTCAAGGACTTGGGAGAAACTACTTCATCTAAGCTCATGTGGGGTTTTTTTTAGAGTATCATTTCATGATACATAAAACATAAGCCTTGTGGAGACAGAATGTGACATTCTAGCTATATCTGTATTTAAGTCAATTAAACACATCTTTAATTAACGATTACTGGAAATGTTCTCATTTAGATCAGATATTTTTTGCAGTGTATGTTGTAAAAATGGTGCATTTTATACAGAAAATAGTAAAATTCTCACAAAGGGGTTTTCAAAAAGCGCCCATAGGTCACATTGGCCCAACAGCTACTTCTGAGTGGCCCAGAGCACATCCACTTAACAATAAAAAGCTAATAAAAAGTTTTAATGCACTTTTTCCAAAAATGGTGAGCAATTTACCAAATGTGTTTTGTCCATGAATGCAGCACAAACTGGTGCAGACGATATGTGTAGTTTTACGGGGGGAAAAAACATACTACTATGCTTAAATGAAGCATTGTCCGTTTACTAAACACCTGTTAATTGACTCCCCACAAAAAAGGTCACCGTTTACCAGATCAAAATGAAAGTGGACCCACAAGCACACCCATAAAAGTGGCGTCTATTGGCAACACCAACCCAGAATCCCAGTTCTGCCTGCCAACATTAGCAGCAGTTGAACGCACAACTGTGCAAAACTTGAGTGAACATCATCTTTTTTTGTTGAGAATCACATAAAATATTGTTTTCAAAGTAATATGGAAAACAGTAAGAGAAAGAGAAACTAGTCTCCCTGGATTAAGGTACCACTCTGTTTTTGGTAAGGGTGTTTGAAAGTCGTCATTTGGTTGCTGTGTTTTCATTGGTCAAAAAAATGTACCAAAGTATTGCTTGAACAATTTTCACTCCTAATCTGTGCAATTTGAGTCACTCAAAGCTGCTTCCTTAATTTTCTTGTTGTAGTAGGAGCTACCATAACAAATCACTGGCAGCATTGTATCAATATAATATGAATTGCAAATGAAAATCAGGCAGTGAAAGTGTTTTGTAAACATTACTTCAACTTTGTCAAGGTCTGCATTTTTTATTTTTGAGCCACTTGGACTGTTTGTAAAAGTATACAATAAACAGTTATTTTTGCTTTCAATTTTTCTTCAGTAAAAATATCAAGTTTAAGTTATTATCCTGTATCACCAACTATTCAGAATCTTTGACATTTGAACATTTTAGCCTATTGCCTTTGTAGTTTAGTAGCCCTGCTTCAATGTGTCATTTCAGAGTTTGTAGTAATGTCACAATTTTCAGTAACAGGGTAATCTCACCTATTTCTGTTTTGTTTTTTACAACACCTTTACTGTTACTCAATGTTAAACATAATGCATTACCACAAACGGATTAAATAAACTGTACAAACCAAACACAGAACCAACTGGTGTTGTGCTGAAAAGTCACTTTCTATCACGATTGTAAACTGGGTGGATTTACAACGGGATAAGCAGTTATGATTGGCTAAAGCCTTGTTGTTTTTTATGATAGCCAATCACAGCCAATGTTGTTTTACAGGCAAACCAGAACCCCCATCCCGCACACACAAACACCAAACAGGTGGAAGTTTCCATCTGTTGTGAACAAAATATGTGGAAGTACAGCTTGTTTACTTTTCCCTTTTGTATCAGGATGTTAGAGATTGGTTTATTTTGAAAAAGAGTTAAACACACTTTTTTATCTTTAAATGTTTCCATTTGTTACAAAGATAATGCTTTAACTGCACGATAAACAGTTTGTTGTCTGTTGGTTTTAAATAAATATTGAAGGTTCTATGCATTTTCATGTCTGTTTTATTCTTTTAAATTGACTTGTTAAAATTGATTTGAAAAAAATCTAAGTTTTCAAATATATCAGCTTCTTTTTACAGTGATGCAAATAGTTACTTTTCTTGGTGACTAGTTGCTTTTTTAAAAGAGTATCTCATTTATTAACTCAATTGCTTTTTGGATTAAGTAGTTGGTAACTATGACTAATTGCTATTGTAAAGTAGCATTCCCACCACTACATTTTGTATATTTTTTCCCCCCTAAACTTGTTTGCATTCACACTCCAATCCAAATCCAAAATTCTCTTTAACTTAGTCACTGTAAGCTTCTAAAGGATGAATAAAAACAGGCACAAAGTTTTTCTGTGTCATTCATAGTAGTACTCAGAGAGGAACTTCTCCTCACGCAGGCTGCAGGACTCGTTCACCTACACACTGCTGGCCATCAGATTTTCCACTGTGGGTTGAGGCAACAGACCATCCAGACTCCAATAGAGCATCCATTCATTAAAAGAACTGAGGGTGAAAGGTTGGAGTGTACATTTACTAACGAAGGCTTTTTTTTCTCCTGTTCATGAATAAGTGTGGGTCTGGGGAGTGGGAGCTGGAGGTTGGGGGATTCAGACCATTTGTTTGATTCATGGCTCAGGAGGAGAGCGGATGTTCTTATGAACTCATTTTAAAAGACTTTTATGAAAATTCAAGAAAAAGACAGGATTGTTTTGAGGAGGGAGTTGGCCTTCGGTAACATTTGTACAGTTTTTGTTCACAAAGTCCATTAGGATTTGTGTCTGCAGTGCTTGGACTTCCCCTTATTGATTTCAAATGCACAATTTAGAAAATCTTTTAAAGTAGTCACCCGTCCAGATAAAGTAAAGTTTATAGTCAGTTATAGTAACAGGTGTCTTTATGACTAGAAACGGGCTTTCTGCAGATGAAAAATGGGCAAACCCATACGAGGCACATTGGCGGCCCATGCAAAATATCAAGGTTGTAAACCACTGTGCCTCTACCTTAATTGAACTGATCCTAAAACCTATCATTGCTATAGTAAAGAATATCAGTACTGATGGCTGACTGGCTGATATATCCTTCTACAACTTCCATGAAGCCAATGATCTATTAATTTTTTTCCCCCCGGTTTATATTGAAGCAAATGATTTTTTTGATAATGGGACCTTGCGTCCTTGACACTCGTTGACCAGATGACTCACTGTTTTTTTGTGAGAACAATGTCTTTTGGTGATAATGACAAAATGAAAATCTGCATTTGCCCTTTTCTTAAAAACTGACAGAGAGCCACTTTACTAGGAAACTGCTGAAATCAAAAGGAAATGAAGGATAATAAGCCTTCATTCATTCTTCTTTTTAATACAGAGCGGGGCCACTTCAATATTCCCAATTATTTATAGTCCAGAATATTTCCGCTTCAAAGATGAGGAGTCATGTGACAAGAAGTTTACAAGGAGTTGTGAAGTAGCACCCCAAAAATACATGCAGTCTTCACATCCAGATTCTCTCTTTACAAACAAGAAGAGGCATTTCTTTCCTCCAGATGGGTCATTGTGACTATTTTAACTTTTTGTGTTTAACGTTTTTTGTGTTTACCAAAAATAGTTAAGGGTTTAGATCAAGCTGTATTCGGCGAAGTAATGTAAACTTTGCTGGTTTTGACTCCAAAAATGTACTCAAAATTTAAGTAAAGTCTGCCAGTAACAATTAACAATCTGTTCAAATAAATCTTGAAGAAATAAAAATTTTCTGGGATACTCCTTGTGACATACATCCCTCTGTCACTACGATCAGGAAAATAAACTTTAGAGGTAGGAAGTGATTCAGCTTGCAGTCAGATCAAACTTTATAACCATGTCTCCTGGATGTCCCAAACTTCATGTGGGATATACAGCCTTCCAAGAGCGGGTCACGGGGAGTAGTAATGATGCAAAGATTTATGGCTGGATCACAAAGAGAGTGCTGTTTGGGCCTGGGCCGGCACAGGAGCAGGAATCTGACTTATCTTTTACCTCAAGTGAAAAGGATCCAGAGTGTAGCTTTACATTGTATGGAGATCTACTGTAAAATGAAGCAGAATGCTGTCCTTGTAGGCATGTCAGCTGATTCTCACATATTTAAAACTACTGTGAACTCTACACATTTCATTTGTTATGCTTTTTCCATGGTAACTAGCATTCTTTATAGCGGAGCAATAGCTTGTCTCTACACAATAGCAACTTCAAAAAAACACCTCTGTTACATCCTGAGAATTCAGAAGCTAACTTCCTGCTTGGCCTTGGTTCAGTCTTCTAATATTTGAAGGAAGGTGGAACTTATTCTAGTTGCTGCCAGGCAACAAGTCACCAGTGCTCCATAATAAACCTGTGAAGTCGTTAGCATTACTCACAACTGCCCTTATGGCTAGCTAAGAGCTGTCTTCGAACAAAAAATGAGCAAGCTTGTTTGGGGGCATGCAAGGTAGCATATTGTATGGATTTTTTTTTATTTTCTTGACCTCAAATTTTGTGGACTGCGCCAGGAGCCCATAAGTGCTGTTGATGTGATAAATGCGTGTTCCTTGCGTTATATTTCGCCTGCTGACAGCCATAAGGCAGTTAAGGCAAAGGCTAATGGTTGGAGTTTGGCATAAGGGCACCATACAATTGCATCCCCTGTACGTCATAAGTGGGTGCAGCTGCCATCCATCCATCCGTTTTCTAAACCCCTTTCGTTCCTTTTGGAGCCACGGGGCTGCCGGAGCCTAACCCGGCTACTCGTGGGCAAAGGTAGGGTACACCCTGGACAGGTTGCCAGTCTGTTGCAAGGCGCAGCTTACATTAGCCTTACAAATACTTCTTGATACATTTACCAAACACGACAATGGATATGTTCCATTTTCACCAAACGTCAAGGTAACTACAAGGCACACCTAGACTCCCCTTAAGATGTGGCCGCTCTTCTCTACAACCCTTCACGGGCCAGGAGAACCCAAAAAACCCCTGCACCCATACAGGGATTGACCCATACAGGTGCATGGAACTATAGCTTAAGGCTTAGTTTCTCCTGGTGTGCTATTGTTGGGTCATTTTTATGTTGTGCTGTGGCAAGTAATTAAAGTTATTACTTTGTTACAAAACAAACTAGGCATGGAAGTTATGAAGCTGTGGTCTCATGTTTTTGTCTTTCCACTCATTGTTTTTACCTTATGTGTGGTTTTTGGTGCTTATACTCTTTGTGTGGGAGGGTTTTAACTTTCTGCCTCAAGCTAACCTCTAACCTCTTTGAAATGTTATGTCCCTGTACCTGTCTTGAAAGCACTATTCATAGGTTTTTGGTTAAAACTCAAAATGTTGTCATCTGTTAAGAAATGTAAACTTTCCTTTAGTTAATCTATCAGTAAAAGAGGGTGCTGTTGGCGGTAGGGGACTGCCAATCAAAGATGATGGATTCAAAGATCATCAGCAGGAGTTAGCCGAGTCTGAAAGTGGTGGTTTCGAACAGCTTGTTCAATGGAAGTGTTGAGATGTTTGTTGAATCCCCCCAGAGAGTAGACATTATCAGTAATCTTGGGAGGAAGTCATAGCCACTCATCTGACTGGGAGGGGTTACTAGACCATTACCAAACTATTCACAGTCTTATCTTTCTACTCTGGAAGGGGAAAAAAATAATTGTCTAATGGAAACCACTGATGATAGCTGACAAACTGTCCTTAAACATATGTTATAGCAAGATATTTTTTACTTATGTTGCATGTTGTGGCTGCTTGCTGAGCATCTGTTTCCCTGAGCTTTCAGGACCAGAGGAGAGCCCAAAGTGCTGAGTTTTCCTACTCCAGTAGGGGGCTCATTTCCACTAATAAGATGTATCATTTGGATTCCTGTGAATTTTCAGCCCCAGGGATGTTAGGATGAATTTTACTTTGAGTGAGTCCTAATTTTTCGCTCCCAGATGGTTCTTTTAACTGTTAGGCACACAGTTTAGAGAGATAATCTTATTAAGTCCACTTCACAGAACTACAAGTGTGTTTAGCCTCAGCATGCATGCTGCAGATGGAAACATTTAGTCCTAGTTTGTCTTGAGTTGAGGGAAAAAAAGTTAACTTGCATGACCGCTTAACCTCTTTTAAAATTGGAGAAACTGTGCATGATCATCATGAGCTCATTCATCAGCTTGTCAGGCATGCTGGGAGGAGTTTAGCGGGATCCTAATGAGCCTCCAGTGGAAGTCTGAAACTATGATGATGAGATAAAAAGCAGCTCCTGCAGGTGCCACTGGGATCAATTTATATCTGGAACTGAGCTGGATCTTCATAGTTATACTGTAAGTTTTGTTGTTTTTCTGGAAGCCATGGATGGCTATAATTAAACGCCTGCCTTCATGCGCAACAGTAACTTGCAGAAAATGGCAACTTGCAATGTTTTATGAAAAAGTGTTTAGTCCTGCTGTTTGCATCCATTATGTCTGGCATTTTTCCTTTTCTATACATATTCCAATCTACTAATTACACAAAGCCATTGTGACTCATTCCCACATTGCATCTCTTTAGTCCACTGTGACTTTTGTTGTCTGCCTTATCATGTTTTTGTCCATTTAAAAATAAAACTTTTCTTTCCTAAAGGGTTTTTTTTTACCTGCACAGCCAAGATCTGCTAAAATATTCACAATATTTGTAGTGGATTGTAACATCCATTCATCCATTCATCTGTCCATCCATCCATCTATCTTTCAAACTCGTTGAATCCCTTTTGGGGTCATGGGGTTGCCAGAGTTACCATTACCCAACCTCTGTTGGGTAATGGCGAGGAAGACCCTGAACAGGTCACCAGTCTGTCGCAGGGCCACACACATTCACACCTAGGGATAATTTAGAGTCATCAAGTAACCTATGAAGCATGTTTTGAGAGTGCTGGGAGAAAACCCACACATGCACCAGTGGAGCAGGCAAACCTTCTCGCTGTGAGGCATAGTGTCAACCATTAAGCTATGTACACACTGGCCTTGGCAACTGCTGTTCAAGCGGCTGGTTTCAGTGATAAGTTTATGTAAATGCCCGTAAATCTGCGTTTCGGGCTTCCGCGTTCAAAACTCTTGCCTTCATGCGCAGCTAAAAAAATGTTAAAGTCTGTTCTCAGGCTCCAGTTAGGAATCGTTGATTGAATGTGAGTTGAAAGTTTAACTGCGTCAACGCCAAACAGCTGAGTTTTGACTACTCAGGGAGTTGGATTTGGTAGTGACGTATGGATGGCATCCCTTTCAAGACACGGAAGTACCAACCGATTGAAACATGATCTTGAGGAAGAAATTAATAATTGCGTTTTTTGCTCGGCCGGAATTATAAAATATCAAGTCTTTCACATATCGAAAAAGAGCTTTGAAAGGAAAAGCCTGGAGCAGGATTTGCGAGTTTTGCATTGCTTAGACATTTTGCACCAAGCCTCTTCAAACTGTAGGAGGCGGACAAGCGCTAATAAACAGTAGAAAAACAAAAGAATAAGAAGCCCCTCCCTGCTACTCCCTGCTTGTCCAGTGTGAGCATCGTATGTTAAAAGTGCGTTTATGAAACCGCGTGCTGTTGGACGTAGCGTTACACTGTTGTGTAGTTCTGGATAGTGACGTTAAGATTTTAAAATCTTTCAAATCAGAGTTCAACTCACCGCATCAGTGTTCTAATCTGCTTTTGGCCAATTCTCTGCAAGAAAAAGAGAGTCCTTAAGAACGCTCTCCCACATGCCCCCCCGGTACTCTTCTTTTTGTTTGCTGCTGCAGCCCATGCTTACCACATTGTATCCACAACAAAAGCAAAGGCTAAACCAAACTCATATCTAGAAAGGCTGTGAATAGGCTCGTGTGAAGATCCAGCGCTGTAGACTGGCTCCAGGGGCCTGTCGGCCTTATTGCTTTGTTTGTAGCAGAGCAGCCTTTGACTACGACAGTAAAATGCATGTCTGCTCTCTGCCTCACTCTCCACCCATGTCTTTTAGAGATAAGGAGTGAAGGGATTACTTTGTTTTGCATTTTTTAATGCTAATCGAAAACTCCTACTGGTTCTTAGAAGGGATGGTTTTCATCACAGCTTTTTGAAACACTCCCCTGAGTGTTTTTGTCGGCTAGATGGAAGAATCCTATGGTACTGAAAATAAGACAAATTGGGTTGGGGATGGGGGTGTAAATTAAAATTAGTGAAGCTTTAACTGTGGTACTTTTATGAGAGCTTTGGTTTGCTTCATGGTGGTGCTGTTGTGCTGACTCTGCTTTCCTTGCAATGGTTGTCAGTGCAGACTTGGAGCAGATTGTCCCGTCACTTAGCGTCTGCCAGGAGTTCTGCTGTTTCATAAAGCCTCTCAGTTTCTCAAAAAAAAAAAAAGCCCAAAAACTTTGAAGTTAAAGAAAACAGGAAAGCCCACCCCCCTCCCCTTTTGCCCTTTCCACTCATTCCTCCGCCTCCTTCGCTCAGCCATTCATTCTCTGGTGTCTAAATCGTTCATGCACCTAATCTGAACTTGCTTCATGCTTAACTCCAGCTGTCAACCATAAATTCTGAGCTTTTTGTTCTTTTATACCAAACCCTCACTTTCCAATTCCAAATCTGAAATAAACCAGACAGCACCTAATATTGCAGTTCTTTAAATGACCACCAGAGGTCGGTTTCACAGACTCCGTGTTTCAAAGAGCCAAAAATACTTTATATGTATGTATTAGGGAATATATTTTTATTGGCAAAAAAAGTCCAAAAGCTCTAATGTAAAGGGGTAAAACTTTACTCTGTGTGTCTGACCGACCTGAGCCATTCATTTTTCCACTGTTGGTTTATGTCCAAATCTGCAATTCCAAAATCCAATGCCCTGAAAATTTCCCAGCGTGCATCAATGCCATTGACTGTATTTGAGAGTTGGACTGAGTGACCCCTCCCACCTGGTGTTCCAAATAGGAAGTACCTGGTGGTTCCAAGAAGCCAAAATCACATAGACTTCTATTTAGAAAAAAACAGCTATTATTTAAACATTGTATTTGTCAGAATAATCATTCTTCTTTTTTTACATGTTCATGCTTATTCTAATTTTTTCATAATATTTTTTTCTGTAGTGTGAGTTATTTAAGTTATGAAATGCACATAATTTATAAAAGTACAGATTCTCCCAAGCCTGCTTTTAAATGGTAGGGGTGTGGACTTCCAACAAGCTCACTTCTGATTGGCAGGAGTGGTTGCCATAGAAATATTGACTGACTGATTCAGACCGATCACTTCTTACTGGCGTCGTCTGGCTCTAACAATGCGATATCCGTATTGCGAAAAAATGGAGAGAGAATTGACTTCATTTTGTTAGAGCTGGAAGTAAGTTATTTTCAATGAGTGACGTCACACACACTCGTCCAGTTCTCATATAGTCAATGCTGACTAGATTGGCTAATATAGACCACAATGCAGTGCATGTTACACTCTGCACATAGCATTACCCATGCCCATATTTTGCAAGAGTGAAAAAGCAGTTGAGTTTCATGGACCTGTGCTCCTTAGACTGTATCTTGATCACACTGAATGAGCCAGAGGACTGGACCCAGCAGCCCCCCCCCGGCCGAGGAGCAAGAGGAACAGACTGCGTACAGGAGCAGGAGCCCTAGCCTGGACAGGGACCTGCCCCCACCCTCAAGGCGCCCCAGACCCTGAACACACAAGACCCATGCCTGCACTCAGATGAGCAACATTCCACCACCCGGGAGTCCTAAGCCTCCACTTCCCTCCACCTCAAGAGGCAATCCGGGACCACACACAACCAGTCCACACTGCAGACCTGGTCAGAATGCCCATCAGCCCCACCGAAGACAGACAAGGGGAAGCGGACATCAGTGACAAGCAGAGGCCCCAGACATGGCCAGGAGACGGTGAGCCCTAGGACTAGGGCTGCACGATAGGAGGAAAACTCGCGATATGCGATATTAGAGATTAATATTGCGATAACTATATAATTTGCGGTATATAAACAAATAGCAAAATAACCAAAAACATAATTCCGATTTCATTGCAACCGTTTAAAAATTACACTCCAAATGATCCTCGTCGACATAGGTGACAAACATCTAACACAATAGGCCTCCATCCAATTGGTCAAGTGCATAAAGGGATGTATTTAATTTGTTAAATGCTTCAAGCTGCCATAAGATTGTTTTAACATATTTAAGGTAACCATTTATTGTGATTTTCACTGTTTTTTGCGATATGCATATTGCAGAGCTGGATATTGCGATAACGATAAATTTGCGGTATATTGTGCAGGCCTACCTAGGACCAAGCTGGAGTTGCTGTGAGAAGCAATAGAAAAATTGGGGTGCCCCAGTGTGCCCAGAAAAGGGGTCCGACCCATTTATCGGGGGATAGGATGCCCCCATCTCAGATGTTGTGGACTTCCTCGCTACATGGGAAAAGAGCTGCAAGCTCAGGGACACAGGAACCCCCACGGGCGCCGGCGCGGAGCGGCAGAGGCACGGCAGAACACAACAGCCCCCCCATCCCCAGGCACCTAATTACCCACAGCCAAGGCGGAGCCAGACTAGATACCATCCCCAAGTCACAGAGCAGATTACCAACTCCAAGCAATCCCCACAGGAGCCCAAAAACTCCACCACCACCAGCCCTGGTCGAGCCGACAGGAGGCACCCGGGGCACTGGCAGGCTAATCAGGATTGCCCCAACTCACCTCTGGAACCAGAGGTTAGAGGGGCCTAGCCCCAGATGCAGCCGGGCACCTCACCCTGGCCCAGCACAGCCCCAGGCAGCCACGTCACAGGCCGACCCCAGCCACACTCTGAGGTGCATTTGAACGATGTTGTTTAAAAATATATGTAAATGTACTTTATATATATCATCCTAGTTTTCATCATCAGCCTTAATCTTACAGCTGACATCACAGATTATTGGTTCAAGCGTATAGATATCTATGATCCAAAAGTGTCTCTATCAAACGCTTATAGGAAAAAAAAACGCCTCTCTCGAGCCCAAATGACATCCCAATGTCAGTACTGTAGATCCTGGTGGTGTGGATCAGGGACTGATCAGCATGTAGCTTGATGTCATCCATGTAGAGGAGGTGACTGATGTTGGCCCCATTTCTGAGTCAGTATCCATAGCCAGACTGGTTGATTATGAGGCTGAGGGGGTTCAGACCTATGCAGAACAGCAGTGGGGACAGAGCATCACCTTGGTATATCCCACATGTGATGGACACTTGTGCAAGTGGCTTGCCATTGGCTTCAAGGGTGGTTTTCCACACATTGAATTTCCTATGAAGGCACTTAGAGTCCTGTTGATGTTGTACAGCTCCAAGCATTCAGTGTGTGGCATTGAGTCATAGGCTTTCTTGTAATCAATCCAGGCGTAACCTGCATGTTCTGTCAAACAGCAGTTGGTGTTTGGCTCCTCTGGAGTCTCTACCAAAGCCCTTCTGTGTGTTGCTTGTCATGTATTGATCCATGTGCCTATTTATCTTGGTTGCAATGATACAGTTGTTTGGCAGTTAGCCTTGATTGTGGTTTTCGAAGCATCCATTCATTCCACATTCTCTGCATGTAACCCCTTCTCTGGGTGGGATTGCGTCTTGTGTTGTGTTCCGTCTTGTTCCATTAGCTCACTTTCCATCAGGGTGCACCTGACGCCAGACAAGAACCAAGGCCTTGTTTGGCTGAGCTGGCATGTTCATTGTCTCTCATCTTATAAGGGTCTTGCCCGAGGACACATTAATTGCCCCACTACCATTGTTTGCCATTAATTGTGTATATATATATATATATATACACACATATTTTTCATTCATTCATTTTCTTGACCGTTTTTTCCCATTCGGGGTCACGGGGCTGCCGGAGCCTATCCCGGCCACTTGTGAGCGAAGGCAGGGGGACAACCTGGACAGGTCGCTAGTCTGTCGCAGGGTAGAATCTCAACAATCACACAGCCATTCACTGTCACACTCACACCTATGGACAATTAATTTGCCAATTAACCTATGAAGCATGTTTTTGGATGGTGGGAGGAAGCCGGAGACCCGCGGAGAAAAGCCACGCATGCACGGGGAGAACATTGCGCAGGATCTTAGCTGTTCCTAGCACTGCGCTTTTCTGGATTGAGATGTTTGAGATCTTTCCAGGTATCTGTATATCTTATATCTATCTGTTGATCATCTATCTCAGTGTTTTTCAACCTTTTTTGAGCCGCGGCACACTTAAACCTTGACAAAACTCTCGCGGCACACCAGCATTCAAAAAAATAAAAAACAAAACAAAAAAAACGGGAGAAACTCAGTCTGTTTTGAACAGTTCCTCCACAATCTCACATTCTTTTTTTTATAATTGTGGCAGAAAACGCTGGAAGCTGCAGCTATTTTTTTCTCTAAAAGATGTAATAAAAGTTAAGTTAAAAGATTTAAAAACTGTTTTATTTGTGTTCGTTGTGGTTTCAAGACGTTAAGAGGAGAGACGAGTTGGGTTACTTTTAACCCAATGCATCATGGGAGATGTAGTTCAATAATCCGCCGAATGCAGAATGACCAGCGTCTCTGAGCTTTATTGTTTTGATCACTTGTTCCACGGTCTGACCCCGGATTCTGTGGAAAGCTACACCGCTAAAGACGAGCTTTAGCTGGTATTTTATTTGAAACTGAGCGACTTTATCAGCAGAATGCACAACAAGGAAGTGAAGACTTTAACCACTTCTGATTGGTCAGACTGATGACACGTGATTAAGAATCCAAGAATGATTGGTGGAGACAGTTAAAGGGGCGTGACTTTTGCTAAAACGGAGATTAAGCTGCAGCTAAATCGGTACCGTCAGTTTTTTATCAAAATGTCTTTAATAGAATGAAATAAACACAAAGAAAAAAGTACTTTATGATCTGTCATATTCCTTATTTCTTAGTGTTTTTTTTAGGGCTTGTTTGGATGAACAAAGAGGTGAAATCCTGGAGATCATAAATGTTTCAGTTGATGGCAATTTCCCACGGCACACTTGACCATCTCCCACGGCACACTAGTGTGCCGCGGCACACTGGTTGAAAAACACTGATCTATCTGATCCATCTGTTGATCTATCTGATATCAGCAACAGATATATATATGCATACATACATATACATACATAGTAAAAGCTTTAATAAAGCACCTTTTTGTGACTGGGAATTAGTCAGAAGTCATTTTTTAAATATTTCTACAAATCTTGCAAAACAATGAAAAAAGAATTCAATGGAGGAAAGGTGGTGGGTGAAGTGCTGAAACTTAAAGTGCTTTTAGTTGTCCACATTTCTATTCTTACTTGAATGCTTTTGTTTCCCTCAGAATTATCAGGGGAAAGAAATAAAGAGAAAAAATCATACATAGTGAAGAGTGACAGAGGAGAAACGGGGCTGGGATTCCAATGGGTGGATTGTAGAGGATTTGGTCCTTTAAATAGAAGCACCTGTTCATCTGGGATTACTCGGAAGCAGAGCTCTATTTTGGTTGAGTGTAGATGTTTGCCCATCCTGACCCACGTTCTGATGGCTGCCTGGGAGTAAATCATGCTGGTGTTCCCCTCATTTGTGCTGTGTCGGGATAGCCATCTAGCTTTAACGCTGAACATTGTGAAATAGCCAGGATCTCCATAAAACTGGTGCTCTAAAACAGTGGTTCCCAATTTCCGTGCAGCAGACTGGTAGAGATCCGTGGAACAACTAATACCAGGCTGCAGAAAAAAAAAAAATACAAATATTCTGTTTTATTTATATAATTGAGAAGAAAGTTTTGTTTTGTAAAACTACTGGATTCTCCTCAACACATCTGATTGTCAAGTTGCTCAGTCACGTTTTTAAAATCCATCCGCTACTTTCTTTAAGTGACTGTGCCGAACACTAAATCAAAACCCCCAAGCAAAAATTAACAACAACATTATTTGGAACAGTTCTTTTTCCAGAAAAGAATCAGTGAGAAAAGAAGAAACTTAGAAATAAAAGAAATCTACATGTAACAGACAAAAACCAGAAGTCTTTACTCTAAATATGGATTTATTGCAACTGTTGTTCCTGCAGAACATAATAATGATTGATGCTCCCCCCAAAATTGCTCAAATGGTGGATTCATGTTTATGGTTATATTTAGATAATACAAGTTATAGTGTCCGTTTTTTTTTAATATTTTTCTGTCGCACATTAAAAGTCTGATGAGGCTGAAGCTGACTTTTGATTTATTTTTTTAGATTCCGCTTTGACAGTTATGGGTTGAGGCAAAATCTGTATCCTATTGTTTTTAATAAAATCTAGAGTACAAGTAAAGTTTTAAACAGCTGCAGATATTTTTACAGATGAACATGAATTTTACCCTCAAAAGTTAAGGGAAAATGGAAGCTGGAACAAAAACAGCCACTTCAGGCTCATACAGACCGGTCCGTGATAATATTGTCTGACATAAAACCAGTTGGAGACCACTGAGCGAAAACTTCCTGATGGAGGGGCTGTTTTGGTTTTGGACTCCATAAAACCCAGCCGATCGACACCAGCAGGGTTTCATAATCCACCACCGACTGAGAGAACTTCACACTGCACCACTTGGATAACACTAACACTTGGATTTTGTGCCTCACATCTCTTCCTGCAGATTTTAAGGGTTTGAATTAAAAAGGAAAAAAAATCAGAATGTCTGTACATGTCTGTAGTCTGTACTAACTAGTCAAAGACCCGAAAAACATTTTTATTTAAATGATTTAAATGATTTAAATGTATTGTTTGGTTATATTGTGACCACAGGCATGTGAAGTGTCCAAAAATTGTAACCAAGTCAGAGTAGCATCACAGCCAAATAATATCAAAAGTTCATAAAAGTACAAAAAGGTTAAAAATAAATATTGTAAAAAAGTAAATAAAGAAAAAGTTAAATAGATACCAATAGTTTGAACATATCTGATCCTAATGTCGAAAATATATATATATTTTTAGATACAAAAATAGTTTTTTATTTCCTAAATAAAACGGAATTTTTTTTTACCAACACAAATAGTGACTAGACTAAAACTTTTAGTTGTGTAATAATCCTGCTTTGTCCTCATTCACTGGGTAAAAGAAAAATTTATGTTGCTGGAAAATGTACAACTTTTTCACAAAGTTAATTATTTAGATGTGGCTCATTATTCTCTTCCTGTGGGCGTGAGTCTAATAGACTAACCATAAAGAATTTTAGGATTAATAAGCAAAATTTTTTGTTTAAGTAGATTTTTGGTGATTATTTAATTTATTGAGATGCCCATACATAAAGGAGTCTGATAGACGATTTTCTGACTTCTGAGGTAATTTTGAGAAGATAATAAAAAGTGAACTCCCAGAGGCTTCAGATGACCTCCCTATGGATATGTGCAGGACATGCACATGTGCAATCTGTCATGTAGCGTGACATCGGCCCTGTCTGTTCAGGAATGCATGTTGATTCACAGCAGCCTCAAAGTGAATCCTGATGCTCCTGGAGCTTGTGATTAGATCACAGTCTGGGTTATGATTTCATAATTTACTGTGAAACGTCCACCTTTGTGCGTTTATGTCAAAAACACTTGGACTATGTCAGAATTCCTTTACTATTCCCTGTCCCCCTAAAGACTATCTCGTGCAGGATCATCTGTCAAATATGACGTCACGCATATGATGTAAAAACCAAAAAAATTTGAACATTTTACAAAGACTTTATGTGTTCTGATGATGAAAACTTGGATGATTTATGATAAATATAAAAACATTTTCAAATGACAATCTATTCTAGTGAGCATTCACACACACGGTTTTTGCAGAGACTTTAGAATTGTAGATTCAGAAACGCCCTATATAGTGCACAATGTCGTGAGTCATGACTGACATATAGCCTTAGAATTATTTAAATGTTTCTTTGCATCTTTTTACCAACAAATCTGAAATCAAATTCTATGAAACTTTAGTATTATGTTTTACTTTTTTTTTTTTTTTTTTTTTTTTTTACAAACTTTCCTTAAATTGTTGTCAGATAATCTTCTAGCCCACTCTAATACAGGATTGTTTGTTTGGGAAGAATTCAAATTAAAAGTACAGCTGATTGCACTCCACCTACAACTTGTTAGCAAATATATTTATAGAGAAGTCAGAAATTTAACAGTCCAGTACCGCTTGTGGTGCTAAATGGGCCAAAATCGTACTGTAGGTAAACACCAGCTGTTATCAGTTTGTCTTATTAGCATCCTGTGAAACCACCAGTTAGAACATCAGCCGGAGGAAAACACTGCTGTGGTCGAAGCTGCATTGCATCTGCCAGAAGGAGAGTTTGTTTTTGTTTAAAATAATTCTGATTGTTACCTCCTGCAATGGTTTATGCTGAGCTATGGAAACAAAAGCTGGTCGTCTGACTCTCAGTAAGGCTGAGGATCACCAAAAAAAAAAAAAAATCCTGTATTTGGTGTTAGTGAAAACTGAGCTGTTTCTGCTCTTAAATTAGTTTTGTTTGACACTGATTTGTGTTTGACTGCAGCTCGTCTTCCTCTGCTTTGACTTCCAAACACTCTGCCGCAGGGAGAAAGATCTCAGCAACACCCTTAAGCGGATCAGACTTTACATATCGCGCCACAATTTCATTAAGTGTCACAATTTGCCAAGGCTGTCAGCACTGTAATAAGCTCCCTAGTGCAGCCAGAGCAGATGGTTGACCACAGAGTCGAGGGAGAGATCCACAGGACACAAGGGAAACAGGTTTATGGTAGGAGCTTTAAAAAAGAGAAAACATGTGTTTATATAAAAGTTGTCCTCAAATATTTCAATTAAACCATGAAAGAGATTTTTAAAAAGGCAAGTTTTTGATTTTCTTTTGCTAAAGTGGATTTCATTAATTAATTGCCAGAATTAAGCTTATATTTTTTCATTTCTAATAAAAGTTTTTTTTTACTATTTTTGTAATACTTCTCTTGAGTGGTAAATACCCTGCTAGACTGCAGTCACAATGAATTTCAAAAGAAAATGACTGATCTGAGGTAAGGCTAGCCGAAATTTGAATTAGTAATATGTCTAAGTCGTTTCTGTGGGATTAGGTTGTTCTGTCACAGAATCATAACTTCTTTCACATAAATGTTAATCAAACCTTTTTAGGTTTTCAAACTAAATTTTCAAAGCTTACTATAAAGTCATTGGTTTAAATAAACATCAGAAGAACCAGTGTACCTTTAATGTTTTACCAGAGGCTGAAAAACCTCACATCCTTTTATTTATACACAGAATTTTCCAGAGGTGGTCCAGAAACAAACCAGGGTTTTGATGAATCTTGCTAATATTTTGTGTATTGACTATTTCCAGGATTTATTTTTATGTTGTTTAACCTTTAAATGCTGAAATATGAATACTTTTCAACATAAAGAGCCTCTAAATAGAAAATACCTTGGTGGTTTTAAATTCTTTAAGGGTAGTCAAGTTCAAAGACTGGACTTAAAAAAAGAAGAGTTTAAAAAATGGAAATGTTCTGTAAATGTAAAATCTCCCAGATATGCGAGAATTATTAATGCTCTCTTAAAAAGGAAAAAGAAAGGTTGACTCATCAAAGGGTTGATATATTTTACACAGATTTTTGCTAAATTCAGCATTGATGTACCTTAAGATATCCACTTTCAGAAAAGCACATTGGCCAAACCCAAAAGGGCAGCTATTTGTAAAGATGGCGGCCATACACTCATTTGTTACAAAATTATTCAATCTCTCTTTACCCCAGTCTCAAAAATATACACTTGTTAATACAGTGTTTGTAAAAAAAAGAATGCTGTCTTTAAACATTCATGGTAACTACAGAATACGTATGTTTTATACATAATACATATATTTAAAAATCTTGGATTTTATCGTGGCTAACAGGGATCCTGAGCTACATCCATGATAATTTGGTGCGTATACCACGAAATGCACAATTATTTTAATAAACGGCTCGACTAGCAGGGCTGAGGGATCCCCAAAAACATTCATGCCTTCACAAATGTTTGTATTTCTGCCAAAATCATGACATTTATGTTTGCATTTTCACATTGTTATCAAAGGAAATAATAAGATAAATGCTGTGTTTCATCCAGACAGTTGGAAAATCTGACAGTGTTGTCTTAACTGAAACTGAAAGAATTTGTGTTGAAACTTATAGATACTTATTTCATTGAACTCTTAATCTGAAGTGAAACACCTGATGCAGTCCAATAGACTTTGACAGCTCTCATGTCAATGTAGCCGGTGTTCAGGGTGAACGCTTCTAGCCATGTATGTGCCAGCGTGTAACTCTATGTTCTGACTGCGCCTGTAAGGTAGGTCAGGCCAGTTTATTGACCCTTACCACCACTTTCTGTTCCTGTCTTTGTTCCTGCAGAACAGTGGTGGGATTCTGCCCTGTGCTGCCAGCCGCTGCGCCAAAAAGGAATCATTGTGTTGCTTTGTGGCTTCCCGGTAAATCAATGGGACTCTTTGTTCTGGGTGCAGCCTGTAGGATGCGGAGGCCCGTCCCGCACAGACATGTCGGGATTGCGGCTCGCTGAGCTCAGAGGTTGGGATGGTTGCTAAAGGAGGAGCGAGGTTTTACCTCTCACCTCACCTTGTTGTTGCATTGGAACCCCTCACAATGAACACTCTGCAAAGGTTCAGTTGTTAAGGTGGCATGCATACTTTCAGATAAGTTTTATGATGCAGGAGTAGAACAGATAAAATCTGTCTTTTGACAATATGCAATTAAGATGCAGATGTGAAGCAGCCACTGAGGAGTTCCTTCAGTCAGAGAAACAGATGGAGAAAGCACTCATGGTGGCATGGAGATGAAGATGACGGAGGAGAAAGATGGTATTGAATGAGAGAAGGGGAAAAAAGGTTACTCTTTAGGGATACTGAGTGAAAGTCCCTGCTTTAAGGGTGGAAGGAAAGGTTGGCTTTAGTTAAAGAGCGCATATTTTTTTTAACCCTTTAACACTGGAGATGTCGCTGCTGCCGTTCTGCTGACTTCACCCCTGGAGCTAAAGCACCCATCTTTAAGGGTTAAAGTTATTTTTTGTACAATTTTTTTTCCAACAAACATTAATACTTTTTTAATTATGGAATACCTTTGCTATTTCTACCTACTTTGACACTTATCCACAATTTTAGCATCAAACTACCTCTTAATGTTAGATATGCCATTGTTAGCATTTTGCTGCTGTTGGTGATTTTACAGAGGAGCTGTGGATCCAACAATTCCACAACACACTCAATTTTTGATAAGCTGTGTGACGTTGTGGGACCTCTTGCGGCGCCCGCTGTGCAACGCCAAAGACAGCCAGTGGGATCTGGTTGTTGGTCATGTGGCTCATTTAGTTTGAAAAACGTCTTTCCATTGCAGTTTTGCCAAATATGTCAATTTTGATCCGACTCAAAAACCACCTCCTCCATGCGAGAAATGCAATTCTTTGCAAAAATGTTGTGTTTCCGTTATTTGTTGTTGTTTTATGTTGAAAAGAGATGTTTTCTTTGGAGGAGGTGACGTTTGTTACACTATTTTCATTCCCCTATGGAGTTCCTTGTGCGCATGACAGTTACATGACGTATTGTCACAAATGGACTTCTTTATATGTGAATGAAAAGGGCAGAATAAAGTAGCGGCCCTCCACACTTATCCCCTAGAACAGTGTTTTTCAACCGGTGTGCAGCGGCACACTAGTGTGCCGTGGGAAATGACCCATTCACTGATTTAAAAACATTTACCATCTCCAGGAAATCAGCTCTTTGTTCATCCAAACAAGTACTGATCAAACACTGAGTAGTTAGGAATATAAAAGATCATAAAATACTTTTTCTTTGTGTTTATTTGATTCTATTGAAGACATTTTGATAAGAATGACGTGCCGCGATTTAGCCGTAGCTTCAGCTGTTTTTGGAAAAGTCCCGCCCCTTTAACTGTCTCCACCAATCATTCTTGGAGGCTTAATCACACGTCATCAGTCTGACCAATCATGAAGTGGTTAAAGTCTTCACTTCCTTGTTCCGATTCTGCTCATGAAGTCGCTTAGTTCTAACAAAAATACCAGCCAAAGCTCGTCTTTAGCGGTGTAGCTTTCCGTGAGATCCGGTGTCAGACCGTGGAACAAGTGAACAAAACCATGAAGCTCAGAGAAGCAAGTCTGTCTGTGTTTGCCGGCTGTTTACACTACATCTCCCATGATGCATTGGGTTAAAGGGACAGCGTCTCAGCGCACAATGAGTCTTTCTTGTCGAACGTCTTGAAACCACAACAAACTAACATCACACAGTTTTTGAATCTTCTAACTTAACTTTTATCACATCTTTTAGAAAAAAACAGCTGCAACTTCCAGCTTTTTCTGCCACAATTATCACAAAAATGCACGTGAGATTGGGGAGGGGCTGTAGATCAATACAGACTATGAGTTTCTCCTTTTTAAAAAAAAATTTGGATGCTGGTGTGCTGCGGGATTTTTTTCAAGGTTAAAGTGTGCCGTGGCTAAAAAAAGGTTGAAAAACACTGCCCTAGAATATAAGTTGGAGCAGCAATTGAGAATCCCTGGTATTCTGTTGCACAGTCGTGCAAGAATAAAGTTTGATTTGGTTTCATATCTTTCAGAAAGAGAGGTCATGTACTAAAGATTCAGTTTAAGTTTAAAAAAAGGGCTCTTACTTTGAAAAGCCTGTGAGGCAGCAGTGTTTCATGCAGCCACCTGCACAAAGCCATCTTGTCCAGAACAGAAACCCTGCATATACCACAAATCTTAGCTTATGCAAAGTCATATATTTCCGGCATTAAACTTGGCAAACAAGGACAAGTTTATTCTAACTTTTTCATGACTTTTGACCCTGATCTGTTTGGCCCCAGATCCTTAGTTGAAAAAAAACAAACGCTGGAGCAGACACTATGATCTTAGGTTTACTTAAAGTTACTCCAACTGCTGTAGAGGCTCATAATCATTTTTAAAAATCCCATCTGTAATATTGTATTCTTTTTTCCATTTTTTAAACTGAGTTTTGCCAGCAGCTGCCAGTTTAAAGACAAACTTGATGCCGAATATTCACCAAATCCATTACAGCATGTTTACAAAAACTTGAAAAAAATGCTATGGGAAAAAGTTTTATGCAGACACCTACAAAAAAATTCAATTATATTCCTAAATTATAAAAATTAGTTTTCAAAATCGCAGGAAAATGAGCCATTATGTGTGACACGTTTGCGGTGCATCACCACCTCGCTGTAATTTATTACCATTTGTCTTTCGAGTCATCGGTCTCCGCCGTCCTCCCCGCAGCCAGTGGCTGCACGAGTACATTAAACTGATTGATGAACGCTTCATTAGGCTGATGGGCTCTGCAGGGGCAGAAAAACATCCGCCAACCAAACAGGATCTCAAATACAAGCAGAATAATAAAGTGGCTCGACGGCAGCTGCATCAGCAGTTTGACATGAACAATTTTCCCGATGTTGGGGAAACAGTGTAATGTATATGAGCCCTGGGGGTGCTCACTTAACTAGATATTTGTGCTCTTTTTTTAAATTAATTGGATTTGGGAGAATGGTAAGTTTAGGCTTTCAAAATGTGCTTCCCACCCAAATTCATCAGTGGGTGTCATACTAAATAGAACCAGACAGAAAGAAAGCAGCTAATCTGTAAAAGAGGAACTTTATTTACTCTGTTAAGGACAGCTTTCTGCTGTTTATGTTCCAGAAAAAACCTAGTTGCCACACTCTAAAATCCTGCAATTTTGTCTGATAATATTATGTTTTTGTATCATTGGGCACCTATTTAGTTTTTTTTTTTTTTTTTTTTTTGCTTGTCATGTTAGCGATTAAACATCCTAAACATCTCCAGATGGTTTCTGCTGCAAACTAAGACGACTCCTGTTCTCTGGAGAAGAGTCTGACTATGTTTGTGTGATTGAGTTCAATCTTGGCTTCCTGCAGGAAGCCAGAGGAGAATTGGCCTGACCTCTGCGGCGTGGAGCGAGCTGCTTGTAGATGGCGCTGGCAGATAGAGCGCCCAAACAGTCCAAGCTGTGTTGAAGCGGGTGGAGACGCCTGATGGTGAGAGGTCATTGTGCTTTGAGGCACGGGTAGTAAGGTCCAACAACTTCTTAGCTTCCTGCAAACTCTGTCAGGCCTCTGAGTTGATGCAGCTTCATCCACACATGGCTGTGAGTTGATGCGTCTCCTGCTGGATTTCTGGACATAGGACATGGACATAGGTTCCTTTTCAGCTATTCCTTCCTTTCTTTCTTTCTTTCTTTCTTTCTTTCTTTCTTTCTTTCTTTCTTTCTTTCTTTCTTTCTTCTCTCTTTTTTATTTGTCTTTGGTATATGAAAACATTACGTTTAGATAGAGATTTCAATAGTATCTCGCACTACTCTGTCTTCAATTTGTTTTCTTGTGTAAAGCTAATTTCATCTCACCTGATGGAATGTTTTTTTTAGCTTTTTTAATATGCTTTATTTTGCAAGCAAACAAAAATAAAATGTGGACAAGAAAATGGAATTTAAAAAACAAACATATTTTCTTGTCCAAAACTTTAGCTGCATACCTAGTACAGAATTGATGTACTACATTAAAAATTACCTAAGTTATTAAAATAACAATCAATAAAATCAATCTTCACCTAGACATTGCAATATTGAATCCAAGAGCCCATTTTTCTCAAGCTACATTCATATTGCCCCGTGGCAACAGGTGTTCAAGCAACCACTTTCAATGAAAAGTCTATGTAACGTTACACATGTTTCGGGCTTTCGCTTTCAAAAGTCTCACATTCATGCGTTGCTACACAAGTTTCTGCGATCGTTTCCGGGCTTTATGTACAAAACGTGTGGCCATTAAACACACATTGAAAGTTATATCAGGATAAACTTTGAGCAATCAGGGACTCAGATTTGGTAGTGACTTCCCTTTAACTCATGGAAGTGCTTACCATTTGAAAATGGATCTTGAAGAAGCAATTAATAAATACAGTTTGCGCCTGGCCAGAATTATATGACATTAAGTCTTTCATATATTGGAATAGAGCTGTAAAAGAAAAAGCCTGGAGCGAGTTTCACAAGATTCGCACTGCTTCAACCTTTCCCACTGAGCCTCTTCCAACTGTAGGTGGCGGACATGTCCACAGTCGAGTGTGAACATTAAATGCTAAACATGCCATGTGTGAACTTAGCATTAAAAGAACAACAGTATCTCCTTCTGTGCATTTTGCCGGTAGAAAAAGGTTTTATTTTGGTTACCAGTATTTAATGTATGAAATCCTCATTTTAATCATGAATGTCTATAGTTATGTCAAAGTATGTCAAAAAAATGTTTTTTAGGAATAGCAATTTAGAAAATAAATCAGTATTTAATCATATTTTTCTTAACTCTGTGTGGCTTTAATGGGTTGACATTTGTGTTATGTTTTTGCATAAACTTGCCTTGAAATTTGACATTTAGTGGTTCTCTACCAAACAGCTTTGACTGTTTTTTATTACTTGAATTTAGCATATTTCTTTGTGCGTTTCTGATATAGTAGAGTTTTTCTTTGTTTGGTGGATTTGGGTGGGCAGGTTGAAGAAGTACCACATATTTGACTGCTCGTTCATTTAACAAACTGGAGCCGAGGTAGGCCGTGTAAAAGCGTCCTGCTGACGCTGGTCATCAACCTGCTGGCATACTGCTTTGGAGGCGTCCTAACATTTGTTCTAAAGCAGCCAACGTGGTTTCATTTATCACTTTGGTACAAACCGCAGGCTCAAGCTGATCTCACAAGACCTTGATGGCTATAAGAGCAGTTATGACCGATGCTACATTCACACTGTGGATGTGTTGTGCGTTCAACGATGTGCTCCACTCAGTTTCATGAATGTACAATTTCACTTGTATATCTTGTCAATGTCCTTCAAGGAGGCCATTTAAACTAACACACTTCATGTTGCAGAAGATGATACTCTACCAGAGCATCAATCTTCATGGTCCTTCCAACCCATTGACCCCTACGATCTCGCTTTCATACGATCTCCCTTTCATAGGCAAGATCTGGATTTATTGTAGAACATAGCAGTCCTTCACATATTGAGGTTACAGTGCATGCGTGGGACACTAGCACAAATGGGCCGGACTTCTACCACCCTATAAAACCAGAAAGGATCTGCATGGAGTCTGTTCCAGACTGTCTGGGCAGAGATCCATCTGCCACCCTGTGAGCTTTCAGTACAAATCTGTGGAAGACTGCTTATGTGCTGAGTGAACAAACAAACTTCCTTCTTTGGGTGCTGTTTTTCTGGCATGTCTCCAAGGTTGGAGTTCAGTTTGTCGATGGGATTTGACTTCTTTGGTTTCTGTCACATCATTTTAAAATTGCCTTCTCATGTGGAAATGTTTTTTTCATATCAGTCCTACGGAACGCCAGAGCAAAGATTAACCACTTCCTGTACCTTCAGGCGCTCACAATCAAGTGACAAGATTACCACATGACTGTGAGCACCTGGAGCTTCAGGAAGCTCAAAACCAGAGTCATAGCTACAGCAAAAAAGGCAATTTAGCATCAGTTGAGTCTTTTTTTTACATTAAAACCTGCTTATGCCAAAAATATATGTGCTTTTATGATGTTGCACCATTTAGGAGGAAAATGCACCTTCCAGTAATAAAAGCCTAGAGTCCTTAGTACACCAACATATAATTCACTAAAAGCAAACTTTATTTTTTGTTCTGTTATTCCCTTTTAATGAAAGGGTTATGTGTGAGAGCTAGAGAAATGTTGGTGCTGTCTTAAATGTTCATGCCCCTGTCTAGTAACCTGAACACAGACCGTGCTAAACGACTGTCGCCTTTTGGAGTCATAAGTCATGGCGCTCTTGGGAGAGGGCACATTGGGAATAGCTGGGAAATCCCATTTCTGCAGGCATTGCTTTGTCTGCTTACATTTCAACCTAGCAACCTAGTGAGCACCACCAACATTTGCGAGTGTTGGTGAAATCTATCCTCTTATCTGTTACCCAACCAATCGTCAAAGCCAGCATCCATGCTTTCATGCATCCAAATGTTCAAAACCATAATATACATTTGTGCTTACAAACATCAGCAACAGCAATGTTGGCAGACGTTTGCTGCCGTTCTTATACACACACATATGTTACTGCCCTTGTTAAACCACAGTGTCTGTGGCCTCATAAGCCTCATTTGTTCCAGCTGACCCATGTTCTGGTTTTCAGTTTCCCAGGGGGGGGGAAACTGGGGAAATAAAGGCAACATGTGTGTCATCTCCCCTTGGCCTGGGATTGACACTACTAACCCAGGTCTCGGAGCACGCAGCGGCTGTGAAAGCATGTGCCTGGGTGAGCTTTCTCCTCCCAGATTGTTGACAAATGTCTGTGCTAGGATTAGGAAAAATATGATCCTGTTTTGGGGAGATTTTCTAAGATTAAAAAAGGTTGCGTTCTTGATTTGTCTGTTTTTTACCAAGGAGATAAAGATGAAAAACCTTCTGTGTCATTATTTCTACATTACTCTGAATTGGTGGGAGTGTGAAGGAAAGAGTGATAAGGCAAAACTCTCCTTTCTCCATCCACGCATGCGTGCCAACACATTCCTCTCCCGTGAGGCAAATGTGTCTGACTGATCAGTGATGTCCATCTGCTCAGTCTCGATATTTATCCACATTTAGAAGTAACACTGCGGGGAACGATCGCAAAACTGTGTCTTTATTACATTTAGCCTTTTTTAGGAGTGACTAATTAAATAACTCATGGTTCCTAATCAAAATGTTTATGTTTATGTTTATCTAAAGGTAGCATTAGATCTATTGCCATAAAGCTCACTTACAGAGTTTGTTGTTCTGCTTCTTGCTTTGCATAATTTTTCCTTGAACGTTCATTATCAAAGTAATAATAATAATTATTATAAATGTTATGTGTATAGCACCCTTCAAAGTAAAAATCACAAAGTGCTTTACAGTAAAACACAGGATAGAATAAGAATTATGAAAATGCAATTTTAAAACGATAGGTTTTTAGCTGCTTTTTAAAAGAAAACACTGAGTTAAACGGATTTAAGGCTGAAAGGAAGGGAGTTCCAGCACTGCAGAAACAGTGATAACTCTAAAAACAGTAGAAAAAGATGACGAAGAAGAGGCCCCTCCCTTCTCATCTAATGTGAACACCTTCTGCTTAAAGCGTATTATTGAATGTGTCACATGCCCGGTGTGAATGTAGCTTAAGTCCAAAGTAAGTGTTCTTTTTTGAACCAATAGCAGGTTTGATGTCAGTTCTGGTCTTCAGTTATTCTATGTTGATTTAGGAGAGAAACAGTCTTCGCAGCCTTAACTAATGTAGTGTTGCCTTCCAGTTTGATGAGGAAACGGAGAGAATTTTCTGCATGTGTGTGAAACTGCTCCATGCCTGGAGCAACCATCACCTCCGCCTCTGCAGACCTGCCTGCACCACGTGTAGAATACTAAAAGGCAGGGCCTCAGGAATTGGTTTGCATCAAGGAATTGGCAGGTCCTGGTACCAGCAGTGAGCGATGCTCCCATTAAGCAGTTCTATGAGGAGTATGAGGAGTTGGATTAAACTGGAGAGCTGGGAGGAAGTGGAAAAGTAGAACGACCGCAGTGCATGCAAGGTAAAGTTCTGATGGATTTTAAAAGAAGTTGGAATAAATTTGAGGACAATGTAATCAAATCTATTATTTTACATGTCCTGTTGAGGATAAGATAAAACCTCCCAACTGATTCAGCATCACCAGGTCTCAGAATGCTTTCTGTGTGAAATTAGACTTCCTGTTGGTGTCCCATTCTGCTCACACTTAATGACACAATAATATGGCTTTCTGATTATGACATGCATGTGACTGAACATATCTGGAACTCCTGTCTGTTTTCTAGCACATAAGCATGACAGAATCCTACATGTGGGTTAATCATGTTCTAGTCTGCTAATCGTTTCGTCTCTGATGTCTTTCACCGAACAAGCAGATCTAATACAGATGGAGGGGAAAAGAAATAGTGCAGGACTTTTTTTTTTTAACTAAATCTAGAAAAGACAACTGGTATAAATAAAAATAAATGTTACTTATACATTTGTTTTACCTAAAAAAAAAAATCAAATATTTCAATAAATCTCTCAAATGCATCATATCTATCTGTCCATCCATCAATTTTCTGAACCTGCTGAATCCGTTTCGGGATCACGGGCTGCCAGAGCTCAGCTCTGCTCAGCTACTGCTGTGCAAGTCAGTCTGTTGCAGGACCACACACTTAACCCAATTTAGAGAAACCAATTAACCTGTGAAGCATGTTTTTGGACTGTGGGAGGAGACCGGAGTGCCTTGGAGAAAAACCGCACATGCACAAGGAGAACATGCAAACTCAACACAGAAAGGTCCAACCGGGATTTGAACGGGGGCCTTCTCACTGTGAGACCAGAGTGCTTTAGAATGCATTTACATAAAAACCCTTTTCACTGTTTAGCAGATACATTTGTAACCCATTGCAGCAGAAGAAGTCAAAGCTTTTCAAATCAGCAAAGGCAGGCCTAACTTTTTTTTAAGTAATGCAACAGATGTTGGAGTCTTTGGAAACAGACGTTTTACATCTTTTGTCAGGCAAAGGAAAACTCTGAGTCATCTTTGTCCACTTTAGTTTTCTGTGTCAATGATCAAGACGTCCACTTAATGGTTGTACACATGACCGTTCTGCAACAACCAAATTAAATTGATTTGAGGTAATCTGATAGGCTTGCTGTACATTTGAGACAAAATAAATTGCTTTATTCCAAAATATGTCTGCATTCCTTTAAAATGCTCCAAGTGAAAAAGCTCCCTGGATAGATTCTCCTCTCTTTGATGGTTGTTCAGACTCCGCTCTGAGAGACAAAAGAACAGACGAAAGTAGCTTCAAAGAGGAGCTTTTTCTGCTCCAATCCAAGCGGGCAAATGAAAGGCGAAAGTATTTGGAAAGTCAAATAGTTTGGAGAGGCTTTTAGAAGTCTGTTGTCTCTTCAGACCAACTGAGATGCAGGAGACGGCTAGTTTTTTAGGTTGTTGAGGCGTGTCTGATGATAAACTTCACAAATAAAATGCTGTTCAGGAAAAGCTTCTCGTTCTAGAACGTGATGCGACATGCTGCAGCACCTCTCAAACACATCCAATCTTCCTCATTTTTTTGTTTTATCTTAAACTGTTTGATTTCACCTCAATCTTCTTTCTCTCTATATTCTAGACTACACTCATCAGTCATTTTATTAGGTCCACCTTGCTAGTACCAGGTTGGACCCATTTTGCCTTCAGAACTGCCTTAACCCTTTGTGGCATATATTTAACATGGTACTGGAACATTTCTCAGAGGGTTTGGTCCACATTGACATGATTGCATCACACAGTTGCTGCACATCCATGATGCCAATCTCCTGCTCCACCACATCCCAAAGGTTCTCTTATTAGGTTCAGATCTGGTGATTGTGGAGGCCATTTGAATCCAGTGAACTCATTGTCATTTTATAAGAAACCAGTGTGAGCCATCAGAACATGGAATACTCTGGTCATAAAGGAATGGACATGGCCAGCAACAATACTCAGGTAGACTGTGGCATTGGAACCATGCTCAGTTGGTACTAAGGGGCCCAAAAAGTGCCAAACAAATGTCCCCCATATCATTATACCACCACCACAACAACAACAATTGATACAAGGCAGAAAGGATCCATGCTTTCACGTTGAAACCAAATTTTGAATCTACCATCTGAATGACGCAGTAGAAGCAAAGACTCATCTGACCAGGCGACATTTTTCTATTCTTCTATTGTCCAGTTTTAGTGAGCCTGTGTGAATTAATAATAATAATAATTGATACTTTATTTATCCCACAATGGGGAAATTCTTCTCCACATTTTGGCCCATCCCCTGGTGGGAGCGGTGGGCTGCGGGCTGGCTGCGCTCGGGGGGTGACAACTTGCTGGGGAGAGCAGGGATCGATTCGCCAACCCTTCGGTTTTTGGACAACCTGCTCTACCGCCTTAGCTAAACTGCCGCCCCATTGTAGCCTCAGTTTCCTGTTCTTAGCTCTCGTTCTTCTGCTGCTGTAGCTCATCTGCCTGAAGGTTGGACGTGTTGTGTGTTCAGAGATGCTTATTAGCAGATCTCGTTGTAACCAGCAGTTTTTTCTAGTTACTGTTGCCTTTCT
This sequence comes from Oryzias curvinotus, assembly GCA_023969325.1. Taxonomy (NCBI): domain Eukaryota; kingdom Metazoa; phylum Chordata; class Actinopteri; order Beloniformes; family Adrianichthyidae; genus Oryzias; species Oryzias curvinotus. The sequence continues at coordinate 11,353,966 of CM043714.1, read as the reverse complement.
ATTAGCTAGAACCGGTCTGGCCAGTCTCCTGTGACCTCTGGCATCAACAAGGCATTTCCGCCCACAGAACTGCCTCTCACTGGACATTTTCTCTTTTTCAGATAATTTTCTGTAAACCCTAGAGATGTTTGTGCGTGAAAATCCCAGCAGTTTCTGAAATCCTCAGACCAGCCTGTCTGACACCAACAACCATGCCACGTTCAAAGTCACTTCAGTCGCCCTATCTTTACCATTCTGTTGCTTGGTCAGAACTGCAGCAGATCATCTTGTCCATGTCTGCATGCCTAAATGCATTGAGTTGCTGCCATGTGATTGGCTGATTAGAAATTTATGTTAATGAGGAGTTGGACAGGTGTGCCTAATAAAGTGGCCAGTGAGAGTAGTTGCAAATGAGACTTTAGATAATTGAAGCAACAATGGAAAATCCTTCAACAAAAGCAGAAATCCATTTTGTTAAAAAAAAAAAAAAACTGAATATTTCTCTTATAAAATCTAAAATAATATAAAACCGATCACCAAATTAGAAACATAAATGGTAAAATACTAAAGGAGGTTTACAAATATTCGTTGTGTTTTGAATTTTTTTGCTTTTTGATGAGCAAATGCTGGATTCAGTTTGACATAAGCAGGAATGAGGGTCTGACACCACCATCTGCACTCTAATAATGCAAATGTGTCAGGAGTGTGAACAGCCTGAAGGCTGGTGTGAAGGTGTTTGCCTGTCTCTCACCACCAGACTGACTCCAGATGCGTCTGACAAATGTGTCGGACCGACGAGCAAAGCAGGATTAACTCCTTTTCAACTCCTGTGTCTACTTTGGTTCCTTCCTCTAAATCGGAAGATCCAATTTACATTGATTTTCATGATGTTTTTTTTTTTGGTTATTACTTTCTTAAATTTAGTCCAACTTCAGGACTTATATTTAAAAGCTCCTGATATAATGTCTGTTGTGGCAACAGAATCTTGATGCAGACTCATTAACTAGATGAAGTTTGGTGTTTCACAGCAGCAGCTTAAGTGGTCCTAAACATCGTTTACAGGGATTTTGTGGTTACTTGTTACACACCTATAAAGTCTGCAGCTCTGCATGTGTCCTTAATTAAACTTTCTCCAACTGTGCTTCTTCACCTTTTTTAAATTCTGAAAAGGATCTGAAATCTGTTAAGTTCAGTTGCATATAATGGGTTAAAAACACATTTAACTCTGAAAAACAACATTTTTTATTGGAAATTGAGAGCTTCTCTTGGTATTTTGATATGATGACACTATTTGGGGTTTACGGAATCATTTTTATATTTTTCCTTAATAAATTTGATTGTTGCAACTCCAAGTCTGACATTAGAAATCAGAATTCTTCATTTTAAGACAGAATATTTGACTTATGTTAGAGGTAAATAATTAATAATAATTAATTAATAATTAATAATAATAATTTGTACTTTATTGATCCCTCAATGGGGAAATTCTTCTCCGCATTTGACCCATCCCCTGGGGGAGCGGTGAGCTGCAGCCTAACTGCGCTCGGGAGGCAGTAGCGCTAAGGGCCTTGCCTAAGGACCCTCAATGTGACATTATGTGACTTTATTTACTAGATTTAAATTGCAATTGGTAAAGTGCTTGAAGATTGTCAAAATAAATAAACAAATAACTGTACACAACTACTATCACTGCACACAAAACCTACTATGAATCAATTGTGGATAATTAACTTTCAAAATATTTTTACAAGTCAGAAAAAATCTTTTCTTTCATAGATTCTACCGAAGAATAAATTCATAATAACTAAATGAAAAGATTTATGTCCGCCCATTATTTGTCATAAATAAAGGTTGCTAGTGTTTTACAGTGATGTTGTAAAATCTGATCCATGCTAACCATCACATCCCTGAGGACTGGCGCTGATTAACTGTGTAAGAGGCTAAACCTTCACACTTCTCTCCAGCATTAGTGGCTTTTTGCAGTCCGAGCTCTGAATTATTCAGCAAAGTACAAATGAGCTCTCGAATTTGGAGGAGCAGATATAGATTGAAGATAATCTCTGTGCATGAGCACCAGGAATTGACTTTTTGATATCGGAACAGGCTGGAGAGGTCTGCTAGAACCGTGTGCTGGCAAGCAGCCATGATGGAGGTTATTGTGTTGAAGTTACAAAAGTAAAAAAGAACAAGCGTAGGACTTGCATTAAAACATATTTAATCCAAATTTCACAATGATTTTTGTAAATCAGTCATAACTCAATCTTTTTGTGTGTGTCCACAGGTGCCCCTGGCTGGCAAAGGTGATCTCTCCTGCTGTGCCTTTCTACAATGGCCTCGTCTTTCTCTTTGTCTTGGCCAACTTCAGCATGGCGACCTTTATGGATCCTGGTGTTTACCCCAGAGGTTTGTACCCAAGTTTCTCCAGCATTTCTCACAACACGCCCATTTCATCACAGCACCACATACGGGCCACAGTACAAATGTATAAACCTTTTACATTGTCTTGTCTATCTAAATGAACATTTGTCTTAAGGTTGTCAGAATCCTTTAAGATTTCCAACTTTCTTAATTTGACTAAAATATTTAGAATTCATATGGTCTAAAGGTCAAAATCCAAACGTTGGTTCTCTGATTATTTACCTGGTGAAACTCATAAGCACATCTGCTGTACTGCTTGGAAGAGAAAACACTAATTGGATTGTATTATATTATCCTGGAATGTGTTATATTGTTTATTATTCTCCCCAAAATACATTAGGTGGATGAAGTTAATTTTGTAAATGCAGAAAACAAGACTCTGAAGGTTTTGATAGTTTACCCTAATTTACTCATGTGAGCTAGATATAAATTTAATGAAATCAATCAGAAGAGACTTGGTGTCATTATGTTATAGGCAGGGCTAGATATTAAAATCCATAAATATGTTTTTACAAAGTAACATGAGCATCAAAGCCACGAAAATGTTATACTAAATGTTATATTGCCTTTTAAAAGAGGTAATGGGATCAATGTTTTACAAATTGTTAGAAAAGAACCACAAAAGCTGCTTTAAGCTTTGATTGAAAATGCTCTCATTTGTTCTAAATGTAGTAAATGACAAACATTACACTCCAAAAAAAATCACTAAACATTAGTTTGTAAGTTGTAAACTCATTCAAATGTTTATTTTGATTCTTTTGATGATTTTTTTCATATCGATGGCCACTGTATCACTCTATTACAACAGGCAAAGTGCTATCCCGCCTTTTAATCCAAAATGCATGATTTGGGGGAACACTAATGGTGAAGTTGCAAAATCACAACAAAAAAAAGCAAGAAAAGTCCCAAAAGAAATTTTGAGATATAAGTTACAATAAATCATTTGCTTTAGAGAACAATTAATTATTCTCTAACAGGTCTTTTTTTCCTGTGTAAAAAATCTTAAACTAAAATTGTGAAAGAGCTGCAGTTCGTTAGCATTAGCTGTCACCAAATTGATTTCAACACAGCTCATTGCAGTTTCCAAAAACACTTCAAACCAGAACTAAATATTGTGGGCAGAAAAAAGATGTACCAATTTCTAACAACTCAAGATGTCTGACATGATATAACATATCATTAGTATTTTATCAGGCTAGCTTTGCATAAAGCTAGCTAGTTTTGCAACCTGAGTCTCCAGAGCCACATGTAGTTTGTTTATCTTTGTGGCTCTCTGGCTGACAAAAAAAAAAGAAATGAGTATTTTTTGAAAAAAGCAAGAGTTATTTTTTAGCATTGGTTACAATTTAGTGTGTACAGTTTTTATAAATGCCACAAAAGATGCCACAAGAACATGTTAAAAACACTAAAAAACATGCATTTATTTTAAGTAGGTCTTTAAATCAAGAGGCCTTGTGTGTTCCATAAATTCTCCAGAATGCCCTCATTTTAAAATATAGAGGAACAATAAGATACGAAAGCGAGCCCATACTTCCATGAACAGGGATGAGGGGGCCTTCCTGCTCTCTCACACCTGGAGCAACATCCTCCAGCAAAAAACAGACATCAAGGGGCGGAGTCACTTGTCAAAGTATGACAGGTGACTCCGCCTCAGTCACAATCATCTGATTTTAAAGACGTCACACACCACCACCTGATGACGACCCTGACGAAGACGGAAGGTAGTCCACCGAAACATGTCGGTACGTTTTACAAAAAACACACCAGTGTCTGAGAAAAAATAATTCAAGTACGCAGTAAAATTTATTGAATCATATAGAGGAACAACTTTGGTGATAGGTTTGATTTTCATTAAACTTTCTTTATAACTGGAAAAAGTATAGAGATCCGCCCAGTGAAAACCTTGTTTTCCGTGTTTTTAGCATGTTGTCGTAGAATTTTCTCATGGTGGAGGACATGTAAAAAGAAAATAAACTTAAAATTACATTTCAGAGTATTTCTTTATTCAAATTGTTGTGAATCAGGAGCAGACTAAAAATGCCGTTTGAAAAAGATTTTAGTTATGTAAAATCTACAATGGCTCCGCTCCACTGTGATGCATCCACTTGCAGACAAATAGATCCATGTACGTCTTTGTTTTTCTCATCTGAACTGGATTTTGAATCAAAACTGTCTCCAAAGGGATTATGGGAAGTGTTGGCGGGCTAACTTTGCACTAACAGTCCTGCCCACAAATCAGAAAACAAACTTAATTTCATATTTACAATGTTATTTTCTCATTTGCAGATAAACCTTTTAAAGACCAGTTAAAAACAAGAATTATGTGAGCAGGATGACTAAGAATCTCCACAGAGAGCTGCTGAAGTTCACCTTCTCACCTGCTAATTTAACTATTCAGCTAGATTTGGAATAAGACATGTTTTCTACAGCTTTTCTTTTTTTTCCCAGCTTTTCAGCTAAATCAAGGAATCGCTAGATGTAGCTAATACCATCCTGTTCTACAGTCTTTTAGGCAGGCATCCACGGAGGCTTTTAAATGTATTTAGTATAGTATGGATAAAACCTACAAATAATCTGCTTATGGTACCAAACAACAGTAAGTAGGGATCAAACCTGCTAACTGTGAGTAACATTGACATGTTCTCTGTTATACAAGCAACCATTTTATAAAGATTCAGGCTTATGAATAAAAAAACAAACAAAGCCATAAAAACAAATGATCCTGGAGTTTTTTGTAATTATTGTTTGTGATTGCACATTAGAACATTTTGCACTGAAAGTCAGACCACGTATTGCATATTTTTTGCTGTGACTGCTGTAATTGGCTGCGAGCTGTACATTAAAACTCTGATTCAGTGCTTTGTTTGCTCACACGCAGACTTTGCAGCTGTGAAGCTGCAAAAGGAGCTGCAATCCCGTCTGCTGCTTTCGCAGGCGGTCACCTCTTAAAATCTATTTGAATCGACCCAAGAGCTGTAATAACAGTCATTTTTGCTGTGGAACCATTTATTTCTGTGGCCTGCTTCTGACTTTCTTATTCACTTGCATTTATTTTGTGAAGGCTCGGTTACTTTATTCCACTGGCAGTTCTTGTTGCTCTGTGTTGCTTTTCACAGATTAATGTGCGCCGTGTTTTTGGCTGAAACACTGTCACTGCTGTAATTTGGAAGAAAAAAGTAGCAGAGAGCTTCTTGGAAATTATTAGAGGCTTTTATGTTGGAAAACTTTTAGAGGAAATAGGTTTTTTCTTCTTGATAAGAAAATATTTTTCAGAATATGTCTTAATGAATGAAACTAAGTGGTTCCATTAGTGATTAGTCAGATTGTTTTTGTTTTAATCAGTAATTTTCTCCTTTTTTTTTGCAAAAAAATGTTTTTTCTTTTGTCTCCACTGGTGGTGCTGTAATCTTTAGGGTTTTTTAACATGCCTGCATATCAGCCTCATCAAATAGAGCCACTAATCAAATCCGCACTTTTTTCTCAGAGCCCTCGTTTTTGCCACATAAATGACCTGAATGCCTTTTTTGTTTAAACATTTTTTTGACACACCAATCATATCACCTTCATCTTGTCGTGCAGCTAACGAGGATGAAGACAAGGACGACGATTTCCGTGCGCCGCTCTACAAAAACGTGGAGATCAAGGGCATTCAGGTCCGGATGAAGTGGTGTGCCACCTGTCACTTCTACAGGCCGCCTCGCTGCTCACACTGCAGCGTCTGTGACAACTGTGTGGAGGTGTGTACAAACACTAACACACTAGAACCAAGCCAGTAACTGGAGAAAGGAAAAGCAATCACTGCAGAGCTCAGATACCATCTTCATGCGACAATTCTGCAAGAAATTTAGATAATGCTGTCGTAGAACATCATCTAAAATAGGAGTGCTTATAAAACATATTTTGTCGATTTCCATTTATCTATAAGCTTAAATTTAAAGTTCTTTAGTGTGCCAAAGGTAATATAGGATTATGCTGTATATATGGATATATTTTACTCTGAATAGCTTAAGAATAGCATGATATAGGCCCTTTAAGACATTTATTAGCATTTAAAAAACGCCTTTTTAGACATTTATAAAAATTTATTAGCATTTTAAAATCCTTTATGAGACATTTATAGAACATTTATCTGCATTTGTCAAGAAACATTTCTAAGACATTCATTAGTATTTGTTGATGTCTCACAAATGCCTTGCAGGTGTTTTTTATCCTTTTATAGACATTTTTAAACATTTGTAGCTATTTTACAAATGCTTTATATTTATTAGTAAATGAGTTTTAAGATAATAATTTATGTAAAATTTGCATCTTTTCTAATAGTTAATCTATTATTTTCCAGACCCTCAATCTAAAGCGTGACAAATGATGTTCATCTTCACAAGGCTTATTCATAAATCCCTTATAAGCTATTGATAAATATATTGTCTGTGCCTTTAATAGTTTATTGAGTGTTTTCCTAATGTAAAGTGTGGGCCTTTTCTTGCCACAAAGAATGGCTATTTAGTATGAAAAATGAACCGTGTCCCATTAACATCCTGCAAATGTACATGTCAGGGCGTTTACACAAATACCTGTAAGACTTACCTGCAGACGGAGGTGTGTCTGGGATATAGGAATGCCCAAGGAGGCATCAGCAACCCCCTTTTGCCATGCTGGAAAGTCATTACCCCATATAAAAACTGTCCGGAACACACCACAGCCTGCAGATACTTTGATGCTTAAGTGATGGCATTCGTGAAGGCACTGGGGTTTACAAATTTGTAATAGGAGTTGATTCAGGAAAGAGAATGTTTTTTTGTTGTCGTTCATTAAGGGATCTCCAAATTGTAGCTTCTCTCCTTTGCTGTTCTCCAGGACTTTGACCATCACTGTCCTTGGGTGAACAACTGCATCGGGCGGAGGAACTACCGCTACTTCTTCCTCTTCCTGCTGTCGCTGAGCGCTCACATGGTGGGGGTTTTCTCCTTTGGCCTCATTTTTGTCCTCCACCACAGAGAAATGCTGGGAGCTCTGCACACAACCGTCACGTATCCTTTAGGTGATCAACCTGTTGCTGAAATGCACATTTGCGCTCTAATATTTGAGCTGTGTAAGTGGTGGCTCTGGGAAGAAGCCTTAACTTTTACTTTATTCAGTCTGGTGGTGATGTGTGTCGCAGGGCTCTTCTTTATTCCAGTCATGGGACTCACTGGGTTTCATATGGTGCTTGTAGCTCGTGGTCGGACAACCAATGAACAGGTTAGAATTCCAATGAGATGCTCTGTCTCATCAGCTGACTTAAAAATCTTTTATTTTTTTTTAGATAAATCCTCGTGAGCAATAGTTTCCTTTTTGTATTTTAAGCATTGAAAATTCAAAAGTGTGTTTTTGCTTGTTTATTCGCTGTGGCCTTGTGCTTTGACTGCTGGCGCTAAACAAGACAATGTATTCCTCAGGTGACGGGTAAGTTTCGTGGAGGAGTAAATCCTTTCACCAAAGGTTGCTGTGGCAACGTGGAGTATGTCTTGTGCAGTCCCTTGGCACCCAGGTAAAAAATGCTTCTCTACGAATCTTTTAAACACGCGTCTTTTCCACCAAACGCCTCACTGCTTCAGACACAGCAGTGTATAAACATGCTCCAAAGTGGCTGCAAACCAATGCATCCAGCTTTAAAGCAGTCAGCAAAGCCTTGGAGATGAGGAGAAATGGTTCACTCGGAAAACTATCAGTTAATGGGAAGCTGTGCAGAGAGTCTATTCGCTTTAAAACAGAGTCACTGAAATGCAGAAAACGAAAAATGTTTTAAAGGGGTTATTTGGTTGATATCCAATGTTTTCCTTTGAGAAAACTCTTCACATATGTATCAGTCCAAACACTCAAAGATTAGAGTGATGGCTCTTTAAGTTATTCACATGCTAACAGAACTGAAATGATGAATTTATCCAGCAAAAGCCCTGTTGTAATTATGCTATGTTTTTTGTGTAGGTACGTGTTAGACCCGAAGAAAAAGCCTCACATCAAAATTCAGCCTCCGTTCATCAGACCTGACACCTCAGAGAGGCAGATCACCATTAAGGTCAGCGACAATGGTATCCATGGCACCATAATCCACTCCAAGGTGAGTAGCTCACGCTAACCGCTGAGCTTTTTTTTTTTTTTTTCTGTCACCGTGTTGACCTTCAGCAGGAGCTGGTTCTGATCCAGACACATCAGCCAAGATTCAATGACTTGCCAATATTTAGAGAATCTCTTCACGTCCACATCACTCAAGTGAAAGAATTCCAAATTTGGTTAAATGTAACCAGTTCTTTTTAGGATTTTGGAGGAAATCAGAGAGAGGAGGCGAGTTGAAAGTGAGGAGAAGAACCAGTGTGATATGATCGGTGAAGGGGGTTCAGAAAATGATCCAAGCAGCAGAGTTTTGGACAAACTGAAGCTTGAGCATGGACTTACATTGGAGACCAAAAGTAATATAGTACCGCTAGTCAATACGGTATGTGACTAATGCATGGACCAGAGGAGCTATGGTGGAAGATGCAAAAAACTGTCAAGATATTGTTGAGGAGATGAATTCGTCCCAAAAATGAGGGTAATGTCGCTCTGTGTTAGTGTCTCTACGTGCGCCCGTGAGGTCAAGAGGTTATACTATTCAGGAGATGTTGACTCTCACACAAAAAGTGGCTTAAAAGTTAGCTTGAAACTGAAAAGAAGTGTAGATCAGAGTATCTGCTGCAAGCAAAATGGAACAATTTTACATTTGAAACCAGAAGTTTACATAAACCACATAAAAACACACGTTTTTTGTTCTCACTGTCAGACATGAAATAAAATTATACCATGTTCCGGGTGAATTCTCGATTCTTGTTGGCTGCTGGGTGTGCGTTGAAATGATAATGTACAGGAATAACGCACACCTAAAAAAGAAGTTCATGCCAGGTAGCTTAAATTTTTTGTTTAAAACTAATTTTAGCTTCATCATCTGGACAAAAACAGGCGGTAAGAGGTGAACTTTCTCTCTGAACTGATACTTTATTTAATTCACCGTTACGATCAGCATATCGCTTTCCTTAGTCGCTGCAGTCGAGATCGGTGATCGAAGGTCGTGGCTACCGTGGCTCAGTTACACCAGTTCTGTCAGGAGGAATGAGCCAAAAGTCGTACCAAATCTAGTGAGAAGCTTGTGGAAGGATATCCAAGACGTTTGACCCAAATACTGCAGTTTAAAGCCATCAGTGCCAAATACTAAGGAAATGTACTCTATTTAAACTTTGAGCTCTGACCTTTGGTAAAAGTAATAAAAACTTGTCTAAAAAAACCCTAGTCTCATTATTCTGGCATTTAGCGAGTAGAAATAATTTTGTCCATTGTAATTGACCTAAAACAGGAAAAGTTTACTTTTATGTCATGTCTGATGGTGAGAAAAAAGCATATGTGTGTTTTTATGTGGTGCATGTAAACTTCTGGTTTCAAATGTACTTGCTGTATAAATTGTCAGAGTGAAAAAAGCTATGTGCACTAAAATGTGTAGCTTTTATGAAGTTGTTTATAAAAGTGACACTGAAATGCAGCAAATGTGTTCAGGACATGAGTGCAGCTATTTAAAGTCCCAATCTGATCATCTTTTGATGTATTTTCAAAGCGTTCCCAGTGGTCTTTTAATTATCATTATGTTGTTTTTAGCCAAAATCCAAAAACCTGTGTTGCTTTCTGGGACATAGCTTCTGTAGAGCGGCAGTAGTTCATTAGAAATTCATCTCTGAGTTGTGGGCGGGACTAATGGCTCAGAGTAAGCCCACCCCTACTTCCTGTCATCCATCTGTTTACACGCTCTCCCACTAGCTTACAGCCCCCTCACAACCTCACCTTAGCATTGCTGGTGCAATAAAAATGGTGAGCAATATCAGAGATGTCCAGCTGTACAGTTTTGAGCCTGATGCCAGCTCAGACGAGGAAAACTAAGACGCACATGGATGCACCATCACAACGGAGCAGATCAGGGAGTGTGTTGCCCGCCCAGTGTGTTAATTATCTATGTAACAAATAAGCTCTTTTTCCAAATGCAGTTTTTCCATCTGCTCCTTCTTCACAACTATTTGTATAAAGAAATACTCCCACTAATGGCGGGAAACTGGGGGGCTAATTTTAGAAATTACACCCTAAAAGGCTGTAGTTATGGTTAAAATGTTATTATTTTGGTTTTTTTTTGGTAAGAAATACTTTCAAAATACAGAAAATTGCTCTTAAAGGTGCAGATTATTACATCTGAGTGTTATTTTTAATAACTGTAGTGAAGCTCATACTGGATGGAGACAAATGTTCTTTGACTAAAAATAAGTACAATCTATTTTTCCCCACATAAACCTCTAAAAGAATTACCCAGGCAGAGAAAACACCAGGTTCAGCATCTTTACCAACAGCATATGGGCCTCTTTTCGTTGTGCCACTTGCCCACCTGTTCTCTAACGCTCCGCCCTCTGCCTTGCAGTCCAAATGCAGCCTTGACGGTTTGGACGGCAAAGAAATGCAGCCGCCACTGCCGCCCAAAGCTGACAAGTACAGCCAGCTGAAAGCCCCCCAGACCTCCAGCGAAGGTAAGAACATCCCTCCCCAAGCTCTGTCGGTCACCTTCCATCCCATCCATCCCTTTTCTGCTACCGAGTGGCGGGTCTCAAAACTCTGTCCCAGTTCACGAGAAGGCTCTAATTAAGCCTGATGAATGTTGGTTGCAGATGATCGCCTTTCCGAAACCCAGCCAGAGAACCAACCTGATCTGTGGTGATGAGGCAAACCCTGCTCGCCAAATCAGCACATTTGCCGGACAATTTCAGAGTGAATCATTGGAACATGAGTCACAGCATTTTTTTTTCCTTCCGAGGTGGTGACTGAAAGATCTTTAATCAGAACTTGCTGCTGAAAATGGTACCCTCAGGGGCAGGTTTTTGTAAATCAGGAGTCTGCAGGGATTTGAGCTTTGAAGCAACCAAACATTCAATAGTACGAGTTGGGTTAATAATAATAATAGAGTGGGGTGGACGGCAGGTTTTCTTCTGAGGATGAAGAGGGTCATGCTGCATTATGTCAGGGAGTGTTCGCTCACTGCTTGTTTGCAAAGTGCTGCTGCCACCTGCTGGTGGTCAGGAGGAAATTCCAGGAGGAACTTAAAATGACCCGTTTAACCCTTGTGCTATCTTGGATGACCCCACCCTTACTTTGACATGTTCTCCCTACCATGACAAAGGTGGATAAAGGTGGAAAAATTTCATGCAATCCATTGAACCAGTGAAGATCACAAAAAATTGAAAAAAAAGGTTCAGAGCTCTGTCTAGTGAATCTAGCTGACCCAACTCCCAACGGTAAAGTGCCTAGGATAGCACAAGGGTTTAACCCTCTAAAACCATCTAAACCAATTTTCTTCATTGATTTGTGATCTTCACTGGTGTCCATGGATTACATGAAATCCCCTTCACCTTTATCCACCTTTGTCATGGTAGGGAGAACACGTCAATGTAAGGATCAGGTCATCTGGACCTCATAGGATAGCACAAGGGTTATACTCATTTCTTGTGGCGCTTTCACCTTTTATTTTCAGTGTTTTGCTTTTTTCCTTTATGTGCTCCAGAGAGTTCTCTTTCCGGGAGGACCCACCCATCCACCCCTGCCATGTACAGATACAGGCCGTCCTTTGGCACCATGCCGAAGGTTCACTACCACACCGCTGAAGAGAAGGTAGTTATTAGAAAATATGACCAAAAACATGACCCATCTTGGTTTCTTACTATCAAAGCTTGATTTATTTAATAACTTTAGGTCAGTTTTTGTCATTGGTTTCCTTCAGCTTGTCACATCATAGTTGCCATGTTTGAGTTTAATCTCTGCTTCCTCCTCAGATTATCATGTCAGACGACAGGAAGACTTCAGCTATCCTCGAAGAAGGCGTCCGTGGCCATGACTACCGTTCTGAGCCGAATCTGGACCTGCCCGAGTACGCCAATGCTCCTCTCCACCGCACCTTTCAGTCGTCCCCTTTCCAGCTGGACTCAGACCCCGTGGCCTCTCGCACTCTCAGCCTAAAGCAGGGTCCGTGCCGGCTGGAAAAGGGCCAGCTCCAGGCCCTGGGGCCTCAGACAGCTGCCTCCACCTCCTACAAGGGTGCCTTTTCACCGAACACCCTCTCCAACCGGAACGGTAGCCTGTCCTACGACAGCCTGCTCAACCCCAGTATCTCCCCAGCCGGTGCCAATGAGTGCAGGGCCCACAGAGGGATGCCCCCCATTGGGTTCCACTCCCCCTACCTGCCCAACAAAATGTGCCACATCCGGGAGACAGAAATACACCGACAGCAGGCTGCCCCCGCCTACAGTCCGGTTGTTATCCCTAGAGTGATGGGTCGACAGTCCCCCCACCTACGGGACAGGGACTCCTCCCCAGTGCGGTATGACAACCTCTCCCAGTCCATCATGGCCTCCATCCAGGAGCGAAAGGAACTGGAGGAGAGGGAAAAACGCAAGATGATGCACGGACGCTCCCAAACCAGCATCTACACCCCGGACTCTGCCGCGTTCGATGGGGGTTACGGTCTATCGACCAATGCTTGCTACCCGGAGGGGCCTCGGGGCTCTTGCTCCAGAGGCCCAACGCCCCCAACCTATGGGGGCTCCCGGGACAACCTCATGGGGCTTGGGGTGATGAGCTACGGTCAAAGAACCCCTGTGCAGCGCTACGCTGGCTCCACACTGGGCCGCGCCCCTCGGACTTCATCCACCTCCCTGCACACGGATCACAGTAGCACCAACAGCAGCCAGAACCGGACCCCTGGCCCCGAAGGGCCCTATTGCTCTCCAGTTCACCAACCCCACTCCCCTGCCATGCCCCGATCCCCTTCCTACTCCCACCAGAAACTCTCCTACATCAATACTCATGAGAAGACAGAGTCACCTCGACTGGGGGGCCAAAGGTATGAATCCTAAAGGTGCCCCTCTTCCTGTGAGACTGCATGCACTGTCGTGACTTGGTGGGTGGGGGATGGTTTATCCGCTGGAAACACTCCTGGACCTGCTCAGCGGCTCATACCGATTTCTGTTTGCATCTGTCACTGATCCTCACGTCTCCTCATTCTGATTTGTTTGTTTGCCTTTCTAGAAAACATCTTTTGTATTATTTTGTGTCAAATGAATAAAAATGCTTTGATTTATTTATTTGCATGTTTTTCATGTTCATCTAACATCCCTGAGTCGTCGTCTTTACTAACAAGTGTGCCGGGATCCTTCCAGCTCGTTTTCCATGTCTGTCCTCAGGAACTGTGTTTATTGATGCCGTCGGTCAATGGTCCGCCTTCGTTGATGTTCGATGTTCTGAATCCTTTTTTCTGTTCTTCTCTTTCCACTCAGAGAGGCCGTGAAAGTAAACGGGCAGATGGACTGCCACATGAGCACCCAGAATGCCTCCCTGAGCCCTGGTCGCCACAGTAACGTCAAAAAGGTTACAGGTGTAGGAGGAACAACGTACGAAATATCCGTGTGAGGGGAAAAAATATATAAATACCTCCACCTTACTTTTGATAAGATATTAGACCCTTCTGCTGTTTTTTTGGAAGTTCTGGAGTGGCAGATGATGCTACAAACTGTTCTCGTAGGGAAGTTCTGTGGTTCTGCTCCTCAGACAGAACTAGAAGCCGGTCCTGTCCCTCACCTGAGCCCTGATGAAGCGTTGGTGGTTCTACATGTCACCAAACCTCATGAACGAGTTCAAATCATTGCCGAAGACCTCTGCCGTCAAGAAATCTACGGTGCTTCACCTCAACTTTGTGATGGTGTCGTCTTTTGAGAGGAAATGGACGAGAAGAAATGGGGACACAAGCAGGAAAATTCTCTGATCTAGTCTGGCGGTTGCATTCCAAATTCGATGAGAAAGGCTCGTTTTAACCCTCGTGCTATCCTATGACCCCACCCTTACATTGACATGTTCTCCCTACCATGACAAAGGTGGATAAAGGTAAGGAGGATTTTATGTAATCCATGGACACCAGTAAAGATCACAAATCATTGAAGAAAAAAGATTCAGCGCACTGTCTTGTGGGGTCTAGACGACCCAACAAGGGACTGCACATGATGTTAAAGTGCCTAGGATAGCACAAGGGTTACATGAAAACCCTTTTTATGTTCGTTTAAAAAATACTTTCCTCAGGAATTAATGCAAGCTGCAGAGATTCTACATGATGTATTTTTGTCTTTTTCCTAATGCAGTTTTTTTTCGGAGCTTGATTGTTTTCTTAATACTTACAATTACGGAACATAAGAAAATCACAATTTGTTTTTTTTTTTGTTTCTTAAAGTTCAGATCAACCCACAAGTGATTACTAAGAATCTAAAAACTAGAATGATTTGTCCCAACATTAGTTAAAAACTCCTTTGTTCAGGTTTTTGCCAAAATTAAATAAAACATTGAGGGTATTCAAACGTAAGCTTCATACATTTCATGCTTAATCCTCTTTTCTGTATAAACTTGAGATTTTCAAAGCTATGTTTGATTTTTTTCTTTATAGTTAAAGCTAGGAATGGATGTTGAGTGTTTTTTCTTATAAATTATGACTTTTAATGAATGAATAAGATCATAATGGATCAGTCTAAGGAAAATATAGTCACTTCTATTTTGCTGTGTAATAAAAAAAAAAGATGAAATGAAAAAGGTTTTAATGTTGTGGAATTCAAATATAAATCTATGGTGAACATTTAGTCCATGTGGAATGTGGACTTTCTGTACTGTCTGACAGGGCTTTTGGTTCAACTGCCATGAAACTTGTCCCATGTGGCCATAAAGACCTGGAACTCCTCAAAGCTGTCTGGTACAGCTATGTCGTCACACCAGTGACTTTGTTTCCACTTTTCAAAGGACTTGGATGTAAAATGTTCCTTTTTGAGGGGAAACCATAGTTGCCTTTTTGTTTTATTCTTGTCAAAGAGAAGTTTACTTCACAAACTGGCTGAAACTTTTAGAGTATTGAGCTGTGGTTTTGTTGTTTGTCATCTAGAAGACGTGGGTTTTTCGATCGTAAACTCCCATCTTCCAGGATATTTTGGAGATGAAAGCAGGACGGAGGCTGTGAGGAGGTTACCGCCAACGCCGTAGTTCCAGCCCCTTTTTGAAGACGTCACCCAGCTGCCTTATCTAGGACGGTGAAGCAAAGCTTCCTGCTTTTGATGGCGAACAGGGCTAGCTTTCCCCACAAACCGGACGGGTGTGCAACTTCATTTTCAGTTAGAGGACCCTTAAAAAGTCCTCCTTTGCCTACAATGACAGCATATCAAAATGGAATTGATGTCATTTCCCCTAAAGATGACTGCCGTTAGTACAATGTTCATGTCTAAAGATGGATGTGACTGCATGTCGGGTCATTCCTGACTGTTGGTGAGAAATCCATCCGCCACAGGCTGCTGGTTTCACTGTTCAAACCATGTATACCACGAGTGTAAACGTATTTTTGTGAAGAGGAAATATTCCCATTGATCTGAGCAAAGTCAATAAAGATAGTTTCCCACTCGGGTGAATCAGACTCATACCTGACCATTTTCCCCAGACAATAACTTAAAACTAAACGTGGTCTTTAACAGCTTTTATTTGAAGTTGGAGGAAACATTTCAGGTCATTCAAGTGCAAATGAGGAGCAACATTTCTTCCATGTACATGTATTTACAGATGCACTGGCACTTGGATGCACTTTAGAGGCATGTTAAGAACCTACTGAAAACAAGAGGTGAGTGGTAAAGCGCGCGCACGCACACACACACACACACACATCCGGTAGGGCACTCGTGTATATATAGTATATGCTTTACATGCTTTGAAGTCAGGGAATGTTACGAACTCAAGAGTAAAAACGTGCTTTCCATGATGAGAAATGTTGGGTAAACTGCACCAAATCCATGAACCGTTTTACTTTGGGGCTTAAAACTTGAAAGAAATTCAAAGCTAACAAATGTTCCTGATATGCTAGCGATGAGTGTTGTGATCTGTAAAACTTATCCGTTATCCCTCAACTTTCTTGAATGGACTGCTCTTAGAACTGGAAAATAAACAAGAAGCTGAAATGTGAACTGCGATGACAGCCCGCTAACAAGTATTGTTATGGTGTTCAATGCATCTCTAGAATGCAGGATCTCTGGCACTGTGCTAACAGGAAGTAGGTAACAGTTTCCTCTCCCCACCCCCTGCCAAACAGTCCTTCAAAATAAAATATAAAAAAATAATACCCAATGTGGGAATTATCACTAACAAGCCCTTTATTTTTTTTTTTACAGTTTGTCAAAAGCGAGGTTGACCTGTGGATGATGCATTCCATGGTGCAAAGGAAAGGGGTTTTTCACTATTATCTGATTTTCTTTTTCTCCAGTGGCATTGAGGACTTGTGATCTTGAGGCAAAAAAACAAACAAAAAAACCTAAATGCAAGTGTCCAAATTTTGTTTGTTTACAGTCTATTGTAGAAAAAGAGGAAAACTGATAAGTTGAAGATCAGCAAAGCAAGTTCTTGGATTTCAGTTCTTAACACCCTCCTCTTTTTTCTTTTCAGTCTCCGTTTTGTCACCTTCCTTCGTTTCTCCGGATTCGTTGTCTTTTACAGAGAGTTCCTCCAGCTTCTCTGCCACCTTGTTTGCATTATCAGTGTTGCCTGCAGCCAAACAATCAGAAGTGCCATTAATGAATGAATTGTGAAACCTGCTAGCTGGTTTTAAAGCGCTCTCATTGAATTATTAGAGTTTGAAAAGTCTGTTTACTAAGATCCTTCTTGAATGTTGAAAGAACAGAAATATAGCAGAACATACAGATAAACATGCCTGAAAAAAGCCTGTCCAGTCTCGACATTCTGCATGTTTATGTAGCAGACAGAAAAAGTCCCAAGCTGGAGTATGCAGCAAAGAACAGAGTGTGTCTGCATTAGATTACATATATTATGTGTTTTCAGGTTGAAGACCCCTTTAAAGCTTCCAACAGGAGGCAATTATAAATTAAACTACCTCCATTTATTTCAAGAAATGTAATTTAATACCTGATTTCTCCAGGTGTTTTTGAACTTCTTCCTTGCATTCATCAAACTTAACCTTAAACTTCTGTGCGTCTGTGGACAGAAATGTATGTATTAGGATTTTTTTTAAATTGACATTTCAGAATAAATTCAGTGTAAAACCACTTACTTTCTGCATTCAAAAAGCGAATGGCCAGAAGTTCTGGTTTGGGGCATTCATCTGCGTAATCTGCTAGTGTGTTCCACACCCATGCTCGGTCACTGCCGGCATTGGGCTTCAGCTCCATCGTTGGTACGACTAGGAGGAAGGAGAACAACAGATATAACTGAATGCAAAAGCCTAATTCCCTTTATTTAATGATCTGCCATTTATAAATGTAAAAAATATCTCCATGCTGAACTATTACTGTAGAAAATATATTTGATAGATTAAAAAGAGCACTGTACTCTGGTTTTTATAGTGACATTTATAACATTGTCACAACATAAACATAGAAAGCGCTTTAGCAGAATACTATGGGCAAAAAAATAATAAATTCCAAAATGTGTTCCAAGTTTTCATCTCTAATCATGCACAAGGCTCTGGAGTAGGGGAGGCGTCCTGTTTAGTTCTAGAGAGCTGATGTCCTGCTCGTGGTTCAGATATCCCCGCCCCACATGGAGCAGATTATCACATTCAGGTGAATTCCACCAATGAGAAGCAGAGGTAGACAGAATAAGCAGGTATAGCTGCCTTTAGGCACTGGGATTGGACACCCCTGCTCGAAAGCAACCTGGACCCTTGACTGAACAACTGCTGTCAAAGTCAGTCATTGTTAAAGAGAAAAATACACAAGAAACATTAACGGCAATCTGTTCAATAAATCCGCTTGCAGAATCCGTTCTAATTCATTTCAGTTTATTGTTTAGTCAAAACTTAACCAACCAGTCCTGATTCAATCCAAAGAAAAATAAAACAAAATCTGTGAATCAGTCGTGCATTTCAGAAGCAAAGAACATAACCTTTTTTTCCCCGTTTTCTCCTGATAACATCTATTATCACCTTATTAAAAGAAAAAAAATCTTTTGTCATGACAGTGAGATAGTGCATGTCGTTATCACAAGATACATTTTTTAAATTTTATTATTTAATTTTTTTATATTTTCTGCAATCCACAGCAATTCAAAACTATTTGTCAGAAAAAAATGTCAAACACCAGAAAAACTGATCAATTTATAATCGATCAGTTTAATCATGGTCTAACTCAGGCGGAGATTTGGTCACAAACAATGACCAAATCAGTTATCGTCATTGGATGAGAAGGTTGGCCTGGCTGCAGCTGCGCAGGCGGCTGCAGTTCAGTGATCCTACGGTTGTTGTCAATTTACATCAGTAACCAGATGGGGGGGGCAGGCTGTGTACACGGTTACAGAATGATGCACAAGAGGTGCAGGCTGTAAAGACTGTGTTATTCATGACTGTTATCACGAGAAGAAAAAAAATGTACAACAGTACATGTCCACACAGTACATAATCAGAAGAAAACGGGCACACACAAAAAACCAGGGTAGGCTGTTCTCAGCTATTGTTGTGTATTATATCAAGAACATGTTTTAATCGTCGTCTCATTTGGAACGTTTAAAAGGTGTTGGTTGACTTACTGTGATGGTTAGCACAGATCTTTAAAGTTCGGTCTCTCCTCATTAAAAGGCGGATTGTGCCCTTCTCTTTGTGTTTCAGAAGCTTTACATCACCTGTCCCCCTCTCCTTCCACTCTGGAGGATCATTCTCAGAGGCAAAACGATATAGTTTAGCCCGCCTGGAAGCAAAAGAGCAGAAACGTGACAGATAAAGTTAAAAACTAAACTCACATACCTAAAGACTGTTAACTACTTTCTCTTGTTTCTGAGGAATAGAACGGATAGAAATTCCTGTTACGCGTGGCCAAAATGCACATTGCCCGCACATATTTAAATCCTAACCGTGCCCTTAATACGTGCAAACGGTGACTTCCTAAATTAAATATCCCCAGCCCAGTGCCAGTACCACAGAAACCCCAGGCTGAGGCCAGATTCCGGCACGGCCCAACTGGTAGGATGCAAGTACTCCCTGATATTACAGGAACCAGTTGAAAAATGCAAAACCTACATGGCTCCAAATATCACAGGGATCATAAGTAGCTTACATTTTGAAAAGCTCCTCCTCGTCCTCTTCTAATGTTTTCACATCTTGCTCAGGAAGAGACACAATGGGCTCAAAGTGGGGGTCATGGTTAGAGTCGTCAACATTATCTGTTGAGGTGTCGTGATCATCCTGCTCCTACAAACATGCATGAACAAGGCAAAAAAAAGAGGATGTTTTAAAAGGCTATGTTGAAGAAACTATTAAAATGTGACATGAGCGCAATGAACAGACAATGAAAGCTTCACTGAAGGGGGTGCCAGGAGTCATTGTTTAAGGATAGCTGTTGCAGAATGAGAGGCCAGACAAAGCCTTTTGTAGCTGTTGCTGAGATAAGCACCTTTAATGTCAATGTACACAGATCCACTAATTTAGCTTTTATAACAATGAAAAACATCAATGTAATTTATTCAACAGGGGGAAAAACAGCATTTTAAAATTAAATAGTTTTATGGACCAATTAATATCACTAAGGTTTGAAAAAGATCATCTATGGTTAATAGTTTGTGCCTAAGAAATAAAGGTTGTGGATTTGAAGGACACTTTCTTTAAGAGAGAAAATTTCACCAAAAAAAGGTTGTTACCTTTTGAGTTAGCATAAAATCTGAAACAAAAACTCACTGTAGTGAAAAGTAAACTACGCGGCTTATTTTTTCCACGTTGTTCACACGAAATACTTCTACCGTTCTCGCAGCTGCATCAAACCTCTGAAGTGTCAAATTAAGTTTTTGATAAGTTAGGGTCACAGTTCAAAAGGCCGTAATCCAGCAAACTAGCCAAATAACTGTTTAACTGTAGCTAC
Organism: Oryzias curvinotus; assembly: GCA_023969325.1. Lineage (NCBI taxonomy): Eukaryota > Metazoa > Chordata > Actinopteri > Beloniformes > Adrianichthyidae > Oryzias > Oryzias curvinotus. The sequence continues at coordinate 11,333,609 of CM043714.1, read as the reverse complement.
ACGGTGACAAAAACGTCCTTAAGATGTTTTTTTTAAACATCGGGTTGACATTAATAATGACGTTCTTTAACAAAGCGTTGCCGTCTACAAAAAAATAGCCTTAAAATACTTGGATATTTAATGTCAAGCTAACGCCGGAGGACCCGTTAGCCAAATTAGGTTAGCATCGGTTGTGCTACACAGACAAAGACAAGTTAGCTGATTAACCTTGTTGTCTTGAGTCGCTTAATTATTTAGGTTTCATTTAATGTTGCTGTAAATGATAAGCATTTAGAAAAGCTGTGAAAAAGTTGCTATACCGTCGCTTTTTTATTGCTAGTGCGCGTTGCAAAGCTAATGTTCACACGCTGCCCGCATGAACACCACTTTCAGCTCATAAACCCTAAAGCTACCTGTAATCACTGTAATCATTGAAATACATTGACCAGTTAAGTACCGTAAACTGGTAATGGTATTCTTTACAGAATGATGATAAAAACGCTTCAACTAGATTTCCAAGCATCGGGAAACAACACAATTGTCAGCTTCTATATTTTAAGAATTAAAATGACTATTTAAAAAAAATCAGCCAAAATCTGGGGTTTATACCAGAGAGAAAACTCTAAACAACCCCCAAATTGATACCTCACCTTCGTATCTGCCATATTAATTTAGATGTTTGCAGATTGTGGAAAAAGTTTGAGAGATTCAAATCCCAAACTAGCCGCCGTTTCCCTTTGCTACCCTCACTTCCTGTTAGCAGTTTCGCGCGCTGAATTCTCTGCGCATGCTCGTGGACCCATCGTGACGGCGCGCGCACCGCTCCTGTTAAAGAATGAGAGAAATTAATCTCACCCTATTTGTGTGTCCATAATTCTTGATTTTTAAAGTGTGTCTGTGTGCAACTTTTGACTTATGTGTGCGTATTTGAAACATGCACTGACTAAAACATTGGAAAACCTTTAAAAACTAAATACATTTTTAAACATTCACTTCTTTTGTTTTTTAAGTCTACAAAGCACACAGAAATTGAGGATTATATGACTTTAGTCACATTGCTTTTAAACAATTTACAAAGGGGGCACCAGCAGATTTTGAGACGAATTTGATAAGAATGTCCATCCTCAACTATACTGTTCTTCACTATGACATGGTAAACCCAAATTATATTAAAGCATGAATAGTTTCAAAAACAAGGCAGACCTGTAAGGTAAATACATGAAAATGTTTAAGATTTATCTAAAGCATCTGGCCTTTCTTTAATTAAAAAAAAATATAATAAGGAGTAAATATCTTTTTTATGTCCTTGCTAAAGCTGTGCTTCAGGCTCCAAAACATTTGAATAAACCTTTATAAGCGATTAACACATAATACACCTAATATTTCTAAATGAATTTCAGGGGTTAAAACATTGTTTTCACTATGAAAAACAGAATAATTTTGATTTTAATATTTTTTTGGGTAAGCTTACACCAAGCATTTTTTTAGCAAAAAGTTTTTTTCTTTAAAAAAAAGCACTCCCTTTAATCCTACTTTTCTAACAGAAATCATCCATTTAAACACCATTATTTTTAAAACATATTTTGTTAAATTGAATAAAACTTTATGCCTTTCCAACTGGAAATGTTTAAACAGTGAAAGTTTGTAACACTTCCTCTGGTCAACTTTATGTATTTTCTTCTCTTTTCTACAGTTTGGATAATACTCACTGAATGAGTTTGAGTTAAAACCACACAATGTGTGCAGATGTATGGTTTTCTGTTGTTGTTCTTGGCTTACTTTGTTTAGATTGGGTTTTTGTGGAAAAAAATCTTCGCTGTCTCACCTTATTGATTTGTAACTTTCTGAATGTCCAACGAATGGTTTAAAAAGTCATTTTTAAATTCCAAAAATCTACCTTATAGTTATATGCTTAAAAGTTTTTCCTGAATTAGTAAGTCTCTTATCAGATTTGAACCTGGTGTCAGGTTAGAATATGGAAACAAACATCATTCAGAACAAATAGCATTTACATGCTGGTAGAATAGATTCAAAAACAACTTTAAAAAAGGTACAAATTCCAGACAGTATATGGATATTTTCCCTAATGTTAAGCTGCTAATTTAAAAAGAAGGAAAATGCCAAAGTGGTGAATACTTTTCTTGATAAGATATGGTTCTGATATGAGATCGTGAGTTTGATCATGACAAGGGTTTTCTATTGATTTTGTGGTTGAATGAATTAAAAAAGAGGATTAGAGTGTGTGAAGCCAGTGTTTAAATCCGGTTCTCGAGAACCTCTTTTCTGCTTCTTTTTCATCCACTCTGTGGTATTTTATAGAGTTTTGCTCCTGATCAGGGTAATTAGTGGTATGTGGGGCAGGAACTTCTGGAAAACAATAAAACAATGACTACTGATGATTCCTAAATTCTAATTCACTTTTCAAGCAAAACTTGTCGTCCTGTTGTTTTTCATGTTTATTGTTTAAAATTTTTTAATACAAATTGAAATAATGATTTGAAAAATTGCATCAATATGACATGTAAAATTGTAGGCCAACTTGTGATTGGAAAATTCACTTATATGTTAACGAAGTGTCGATTTTATGCAGAAATCATTTTGATTTTGATTTGATTCGAAATGGAAATATAGAACTTTAAGGAATTTTGGAGAATATGGTGCTCAATGACTACATTTACATTTACGAATGTAGAATGTTGTCCAAGGAATTAATAAATAGATTACAAAAAAGGATAAGCAATTATGACAAGATTGTTTTTTAACTAACTTTGTACCGGAAAAGACCCTGCCACTTTAAAAGAAAAAAAATAAAGTTCAAAGTTCACGTTGTACGCGGTGACGTCAGCACATGGCGGCACATTGTGCATACGGGAAGCCCTGCAGGTAAGCTGCGAAAACGTGGATTTTCAGTAAATTCCGCTGTTACTTGTGACAAATCTGACATTAAGAGGTCATGCAGAGTTTATATGTTTCTTCTTTGCACGAGGACAAATATAATCATGTTTTCAACATAATGCAGAGTTTTTTTTTTAAGTGTTTATCCCTGCCTGAGCTGCGGACATTTAGCAATAAACTAAAACTGCTGTGTTATTGGTTAAAAGCCCCTATCATTCTTAAGCCATTACACACATACGGATTTCTACCTTTTTTGAATTAATTGAAACTATATCTAGAAGACAACATTTCCTTTAAATATAAAGATTTTTGTTGAAAAGTCAAATAAGATTAGATTTTTTTTAATGGCAACAGGATTTTACTTTTTTCTATTGCAGAATGATGGCAGATAACGATGGCAGCTTAGCAGCTGATGCATCTTCAAATGAAAAGAGTCCTGAAGATGTCCAGAACTGCAGTAGTGACACTCTCAGCCCAGACGTCAACGCTGAAGGTGACCCACAGGGACCTTCTGACCCTGACAAGTACCGCTACATCAAAGAAGACCTCTTCACCTCTGAGATCTACAAAGTGGAGATCCGCAACCTCCCCAAGTTCATAGGTTTCAACGACCTGAAGAAGTTTCTCGCCAAACATAGCATTAATCCGCATAAAATCAAGCTGATCGGCAAGCACACCTTCGCTTTTGTTACCTTTAAAAACGAAGAGGAGCGAGACAAGGCGCACAAATTGGTGCATGGCATGCAGTGGAAGGGCCAGGTGCTCAGTGTCCGCTTGGCCAAACCTAAAGAAGACCCCATCCTCAAGAAGAGGAAGCAGGAGGAAGGAGAGGGCGGAGCTGGACAGCCGGAATCCAAACGAGCAGAGGGCGATGAAGAGGAGCTGCCGCTCAGTGTTCAGATAGCCAACGTTGTGACTCCTCTGTGGAACTTTCCCTATGAAGAGCAGCTGAAGATGAAAGAGCAGGAGGTGGTGGGAGTTCTGCAGAAGTTAGCCAAGTGAGTGATGAAGAGCATCATGATCAACAAAACCTTCTGTTCACGTTTAACATCTTTTGTTCCTTGTGGTTTTAGAGAAATTGGGAGCACCAACAAAGCCATGCTGCCGTGGCTGTTTGCACAAAAAGGGAAACACAACAAAATGTGTTGTCCTCTGGAGGCTATCCAACCATCCCCCACACAGGTAGCTGTTTTTATCCATCATTAAGGAGATCGCTGTGCTGCCTAAAGACCCACTTCAATGGAAATCCTGTTTCGGGTGTTTAGGACATTATCGTGTGACATTTGTCGGATGATCAAGGACATGTGTAAAGAAAATTCAGATTAAAATGGCATTTCTGAGTAATTTTTAAAATTCAGATCTTTATGAATCAGGCTCAGACAAAACATGCTGTTTGAAAAAGACTGTAGATGTGACGTAGAAGCTACAATGGCAGGCCCTGCTCCGCTCCATTCTGATGCATCTATTTGGACATGACTGGACCTGCGTACGTCTTTGTTTCATGGTCTGAGCTGGTGTCTGGGTCAAAGCTACAGCTGGATGGCTCCAATATTGCTCGTCATTTTTGTTGCAGCGGTAACGTTAGCTTGGGGTTGTAAGTCAACAGGAGAGAGTGTAAACAAAGGGTTGATGGTAATGGGGTGACCTTACTCCACCCCAACATTCCCACAACTCAGAGGTGAATTTCTAATGAACTACTGTCTCTCTGCAGAAACTGTCTTATAAAACAACAGGTTTTTTGATTTTGGTTAAAAGCAGCAAGATCCTAATTAAAAGACCATTGGGAACACTTTTAGAACAGATCAACAATGATCGGAGTGGGTCTTTAACATATCAATCTCTTGACTTCTGTAGACTGAATACAGGAACAAGTGTGAGTTCCTAATCTCCGTGGGTGCAGACGGTGAAGATAAGACCATCGGGTTCCGCTTGGGGAAATATAAAGGGGGCTCCTGTGCTGTTGTGGGGCCATCTGCTACTTGCCACGTTTCGACTGCAGCCAAAACGGTCGTCAGAGAGTTTCAGAAGTTCATCAGGTCTAGTTCTAATAACCGGCAATTATTTCTATATAGCTTTTAAATCGCTATTGGTAAGTTTGCCTTTCCATTGGGAAAATAAATCTGTTCTCCAAACAGGACAACGCCCTACTCAGTGTACAGCCCTGAGACTTATGAGGGACACTGGAAGCAGCTGACTGTCCGTACCACGAGGTCCAAAGAAGCCATGGCAGTTGTCTTCTTCAACCCACAGGTGATACGACATTGCGGCTGTAAGGCTAGTTTATACTTCATACTTGTCGCTCAGGGCGGATTGGTTGTAAGGTCATCGGAAGGGAATTGCCCCAGTCACTGCGAAATGTGACCCAAGCTGATGACATCAGCTACAGGCAATTCTACTACACCTGTAGTACAATCGCAAGCATATTGCACCATTTAACCTGTACTTATTTGGAGCGACTGGAATAGACGATGACTGAGCAATCTTGATCCAGAAAACTGACGTTTCCACGTCCCAGAATTTCAAAGACAATTATTACATTCTAAATCCAAGAGGGGTCAGATCAGGAAAGGGCAAACTTTTTGACTCGTGGGCAAAATGGGGTCCTAAAATGTGACACAAGGGCCGGACCAGAAGCAGACGCGTAGAGTGTTTTGGAAATCCACCTCATAAGAGAAAGAAATAGCAAAAGCCCACTTTCATTTTGATTGAAAAAAGGAAAAATGCAAACTTAGACAAATGCTACATTCATGTAGTGTAGGAATGATCAGAAAAATGACCTTCCAACTTAAAAAACACAATAATAGTCAGAAAAAATAAATCCTCCGTTAACAAAAAATAACTTTCTGAACATCTGCAAAGCTCAATTTAATTATAGACACAAGAATTACAGGGGAAAAAGTCATAACAATTATCAATATAATTTATTCCAGCCAGGCGGGCCTGACTGGAATAATGGCCCCAAGGGGTAGACATTATGTCATTCTATCTCAGTTCCACGAAAAAAAAAAACACACCCCATTTTCACTGCAGATTTACTTTCAATTAAGATATGGAGCAGCAGAAAATTTCAAATGTAGCTATTAAAAAAATGTATAGTTGTTTGGTAAGCTGAGGCTTTTGAAATCCTTTAAAAGAAAAACCCTGATCTACTACCTACCTCATCTTGTCTGTACCGTTAGTTAACCACAAACTTGTTACATATTTCAGCATTTTCAGAAAAACTTTAAAACAGAATCTAACAAGCTGGCGATTGGCGTTTCTATTTTTCAGCCCAGAGGACTGTGCTTTGGTATTTTATTTATAGTGACATATAATACCAAAGCACAGTCCTCTGGGCTGAAAAATAGAAACGCCACTCACCAGCTTGTCACAGTTATCACAGACAGTCGCAGGCAAAACGGCCAACCTTAGTATGAACTAGACCGCATGATTGCAGTAGGAACACGATACGATCCATGCAATGGCCGATCGTTATGAAGTATAAACCGGGCATAACATCTAACAGAATTAGTTTGAACTTTTCCTCTTTGATGCCCTTAACTTGCTTAACCACATAGAAACTGGAAGAGGAGGATCTGAATGCTCTGAAGAACGCTATGAGGACATACTTCACCGAAGGAGACGGGAAGGACAGTGGAGTGACATCTCTGTACTTTGTTAGAGACGGCCAAAGGTTGGTTGGTGTTTATGGTTATGAACTTGCAAAAATAAAATGTCGGTTACCCGAAAATCCAATTGTTGCTTCTTTGACGGTGAAGGAAATCCCCCAATCCAGAGGACCTGCCGTGTGAGCTGGTGGCTGGACAGAGCTGCATTCATGAGGAGCTGCTTGGTCTGAAGTTCAGAATATCCCCTCATTCCTTCTTCCAGGTACCAACAACCAGATTTTTTTTTAAAGCACAGTGTGTTTATTATTCCATCTGACTGATCATGTGTGTTACCTGCCAGGTGAACACAGCTGCTGCTGAGGTGTTGTACTCCACAGTTGGGGATTGGGCCCAGCTGGATCAGGACAGCACAGTTCTGGATGTGTGCTGTGGGACTGGAACCATCGGCATCTCCCTCGCTAAAGTAACTCCTCTATTATTTATTTACATTTTTTAAAAATATAGTCCTGGACTGCAAGGACCAGATTATTTTAGCAATTCTTCTTTCTTGCTGCGCCTTTGAGTGAAAATTTGACCCTGCCACATGGTCAAAAACTCACCTCAAAGGCATCACAGCCGTCCAAAAAACAAATGGGGCCAGAAAAGATTTCAAAACCCACTCACGAAACCAAAACACACGTGTTGGGGATATCCAAAGGAAGTTTTGAAATTATTATGGGATTGACCTACAGGTTGATGGCCATTTTGAATAAAACAAACAAACCCTTCAGTACCTTTCAATCTATGGCCTCCTAACTCCTGCAGCATCACATGGAAGCTACTGGGGAAAAAAATGTTAGAATTAGAAGTTGTAGCTTTGATATGACGTTAGCGTGACGAGCTCATAAACGTGGTGCTTCCCTTTTGCTTGCAGTTTTTACCAGAAAGCTGTGAAAATGTAATACATGAATCCCTGGCTCGAGCTGAACAAAACAATATGACGTATAATATAAACATATTAGAAATGTGGGCATGCTTAACAAATAACCCCCTTTGCCATGAAAATTGAAGTTTACTTTAGCTGATTCTTCTAAAAATGACAGACCTGTTCGTCAGCCCCAGTCGACCAGAAAATAAAATGGTTGTTAAGGAGATGCAACCAACAGAAAAGGCACCATTTTGAAAAGGTTTTTTTTTTTTCTTTTCTTGATTTTGTCACATGCTGTTCTGATCAGGGTGTCAGGGGCAGAGCAAGAGAGTGAAGGGCATATGGCAGCCTCTCAGCCAGTAACGGCATGTCAGGAGGGGGCGGGTAGCGCCTGTGGGCCATTTATTTTTTATTCTCAGATTATATTCATAATACCATTTACACATGATAGACTTATGGATTCAGTGGCTTTTTTTTCCTGTGGCTCTTTGGTTTGTAGAGAGTGAAAAAGGTGATCGGGATCGAGCTCTGCCAGGAAGCAGTAGAGGACGCCAAAGTTAATGCCAAGCTCAACGGTACGGGAGTCTCCGTCTTGTAATAACCAACCCAAATATCCTCCATATCCTGTAAATCTGTTATGTCAGGGATCAGATGTTTTACATTCTTGGCAGTGTTTCTCCCCAGCAGAGGAGACGGGTAAAGTTTATTTTATTGCTTGATCATTTTGATCAGCTGCTTGTTTCTGATCTTTTTTTTTGTGAAGGTTTAAGCAATGTGGAATTCCACTGTGGGAAAGCCGAGGATGTGTTCCCAGATATCCTCAACGCTCTGGTCTCTCCCAGCCTCACTGCGGTAGTGGATCCACCAAGAGCTGGCCTGCGTAAGAACATCTCCATACAAAAATGATTCAAACCTTTTCAATATTCTAAGAGAACAATTCTTCAACAGATCAGAAAGTGATTCTCGCCATCAGGAGGGCAGAGCATCTGAAGAGGCTCGTTTACGTTGCATGCAATGCAAAGGCAGCCATGACCAACTTCATAGAGTGAGAATTGGATTTTGGAAATGGAAAACATCTCAAATAATATTTACATTCCTAAGGATTTTCTTCTTCTCTAGTTTGTGCAGAGCTCCGTCCAACAGGGTTCATGGAGCCCCTTTCCGTCCCGTCAGAGCCATGGCGGTGGACCTGTTCCCTCAGACGATGCATGTGGAAATGCTGCTTCTGTTCGAGAGAGTAGACTACAAATCCCAGGAGCAGACGTGACGGGTTAAAACTACAAAATATTTTCAAAAAGAATTGTGTGCTTTAGTTTACTCAAAATGGATCATTTAGTTTCATGCAAAAAATGCACAAATAAAGCTACAATACAAGTGTGATACAAGTGTTTATTATGTGAAAAGAAATCCATTCCAGTTGGTAGTCAAGATCTTTTATTTTTGCATAACAAATATCACTGAAGTTGTAGAGCTCTCCTTCAATACAGAATTTTCTAGGCAGCATAAAGTCAAAACAATTCATCAGTACGAGTCGACACAAAAGCAGTTTCTTTTTCTCACCTCAGACCAGCACTAAACTGGGGAGGTGAGATGCGTAGAAAAGGGGAAAGCACATTCTTAAAGCAACACATCACAAGAGCCTTGATTAAACACATATTACTGAGAAAACGATCCAAATGCACAGGATAAAAGTGTTTTATATCAACTTAATGAATCTAATTTGAGTCCAATTGTTTGTAACAGTTTAAAAACAAGTTTTGGTTTTAATCAGCTTTTTCAAGGCTTCTTTTTGAAAAATGCGTTTCAGACAACAAATGCCAAAGAAAATACACAATGCACTAAAAATATCTGAACCTGCTTTAAACTTTTTTTTGCCCTAGAAAAGACATTTTGTACATTGCCTCCATTAAAATTCAATAAATGCTTCAGGAATGGGGCTTGGTCTTTCCCTCTTCCGCTGAAGGGTGTTTAGGTCCAATGTATCAGGAGTTTGAGCCCTTCAGAAACTAAGGCAACAGAACCAACTTACTTTTAATTTTATTTTTTATTTAAAGGGCACAAAACAAACATGCAAAACAGTGTGCATTCTTCGAGTGCAGCCTAAAAAGCAATAAAGATTTAGCGAGATGTTTTTAACATGTACTGGGTTTACTGCAGTACTGACATGAAGCAAAAGATCCCAACTACGCGTGCCACTAAAGCATAGAAAGGCAACAAGACTGAATCCCACCCGAACATCTGGAAAGCAGGGATTTCTGTACCAAAAAGAGCACAATCACTCGACGAAAACATCTGACAGGACATGAGTGCATACCAAGAAATCTGATTAGTGATCACATCACAGTTCTCGTCGTGCAGACAACATTCCATTCCGAGGATAGAAACATCAAGCGCATGTTCGTCATCCTAAATACCCAGAACAGTGACAGTTAAAAACATCCAAACACCCAACTGTTTCCCAATTAAAATAATGGTATAAATATGAGTATTAGTAGTCCCTTTCAAATACTTCAAGCACAAATCTAACAGTGACGGTGGTAAAAGATGGTTAAAATACTGGGAGGAGGGGGGAATCCTGCTGCGTTTTTTTTTCCTTTGCAGTCTAAGCATGCAGGTTGTTTCTGCTTTCTGACAGTTTTCTAATTTTTGTGCCATAATAAGAATGCATCTAGAGAGGTAGACAGTATGTTTCTTCTGTTGGGTCCACAAGTGCATTTAGCCCTACCCTCTCGTGTACCAGCTTCACACTAAAGACAACCAAAAAATGATGCGAGAAGCTTCACCTGCCTGCTGGATGTGTTACTATATTGCCGTTAGGTTTCAGTGATGGATGCTGAGAAATGTTGGACAGTAACTGGGTTTCAGTGCTGTGATTCAAAGCCATTCCAGGACTTAAACGTCAACAGTGCAGAGGGGCTCGCTCCCCGGCTGGGCAGACTCCATGATGGTTATTTTAGGTTTTTTTCTCGTTTCCTCCTGAAACAGAATCAAACAAAAATAGAATTTGTAATGTGGTGGAGAAAAAAAACAACTTCATTTCAGCTCAGATGCAAACACTTCCATTATTGTCCTGTCCATGGTTCCATCAGTTCTTACAGGCCACAGCCCAACTAAAGCTGGAGCTGCAGGAGCGTGGGTAGGGAGGTTGGAAGTCGGGGTTCTTGCTAGGACTGTCAATTCTCTGTTTCAAACTGAACCGCGTGTTACACCATTAAGCTTGGGGGGGGAGGGAATCACTTTCCTCCTGCATACCTTTATGCTTAAAGTGTCAAACAATTGTGCCACATTTAAGGACTTAGTATTTGTTTTACTACATCACACTAGGCTTAGTATAAGGTTTTTCTCATCAGTAAAATAAAAAAAGATTTTTTTTATTTTACTTATTTCTTTTATTGTTTTGTACACAAATCATACTGAATTGAAACAAAACCCTGACCCAAATAATGAGGTTTGAAGGAAATCGTGGGGAAAGTGAATTGTTGCATCTCTAAAGTTCACACTAGAAGGAACAGTTTAGCTTGGAGAAGCTACTGAAAGAAACTGCATGTCGTGAAGATGGAATGTCAATACAGTACAGACCCAGAATAGAATTAAACATCCTGAGCCTTGTACATATTACAGCTACTAGCAGCATTTTTTTACTGTGTGGAGAAAACCGCAACAATCCTGTAAACGTTAGCCGTAGCTCCGCTAGCTTGTAGCGCCTCCCACTATGAAACAATGAGACTGACAACACAGGTACGGTCTGTGATGGTGGGAGCATGTGTGTCGTTTAGAGTCTAAAAACCTTTTTCTTTTTAAATGTCATGTACAGAGGTTTAGCTGCAGGTTTTGAGTGTAAGGTGCAGCGCGGCAGTCAGATAGTTCAGATATCTAAAATAAATTTCAGTTGTGAACCTATCAGGAACTCAGCTTTGGCCTGTGACGTGTTGTCCTGATCAGTGGCTTGAGTCCAAAACTAACAAGGAGGAGAATCTGATAGTTTCCTCCTGAACTTCTTGAGGTCTTTCTTATTTGTATCAAGACAAAATAAGAAGTTTCTCTTATTTTGATTCATACTTTTTCTCCTTCCACTAACTAACGAGGGACAGAAAGTTGTGGGTAACAGAGACTGGGGTACCGCTGAAATTCAGACCCGCTCCTGCAGTAGATGGAGAAGTTCAGCGTACTGGCAGAGTCTCTGAATGATCTCATGAACCCAGACATGGAGACATGTTTACTGATGCTTAGAACTCTTCACAAAATAAACAAACCTCATTTCTGAACATCATCTGTGTCTTCCATGCATTATACAGCAACGAGTTTGATGTGTAATTCATGTTTGGTGCGATGGCAGCATAGAGCAGTGATGCCCAGAAGTACAAAATAAGTACAACTTTCATAACAATTCTGGAATATAAGCAATTTGTGTTATTCTACGTAAGAAAAAAGGCAAAAGAAAATACAAATTACTATGTTAGGAACTGTAAAATACAATTGTAACAACTAAAATGAAAGAACTTACTCTCTGAGCTGCCAACTTCATCATTTCTTCCTGCAGTTTGTTCAAGATATGAAGGTTAGGCTTGTTCTTTTTGGCGTACTGCTGAAGCTCGATCACACTCTTATCAGAATTCTCCTGTAGAACATTTTTTATTTTAAGTACAAATTGACACAAAGGAAAATAGTTGTGGATAAATTCACATAATGACACATTCCCATCAGAGTGCTTACCTTTTTGACCATTTTACTGCTCTCCCTGCCGTACATGCGCAGCAGAGAGCCCCAGTTCTTCACATGCGGGTGAAGCATCTGCAAGATCTTCTGAGATGCTAACTGTTTGCCGACCCTCTTATTCTTACCTGTTAGTAAAAAGAAAAAGTAAAAGTACAAACATAAATACAAATATTGATGTTAGCAAAAGGAAGAACTAGAATTGATAAAAACGTTTTTTTTCTACATTTTTATCCTCTTATCTAATGTGTCCATGATAGAATATAAAGGTTGAAGGTTCGAGACCACTTACACCAGCCCCGAACTGTATGTTTCCCACATGTCATCACATATTCACTCCTCTGGTTTTTATCTGGTATAACCTCAAATTTAATGCTCGTGTCCCCCATCCCATGGTTTCTAAAAACAAACAACAAACATCACGTCAATAAAAGGACCATTTGAACAGCAAAAGGAGATTGAAATATGTAAATTATGCAAAACCTTTTAAGGCACTCATGAAGAATCTGATATGGCGAAAGTAGACCCGCTTTGTTGGTCAGCTCATACACTCTTGAGTCTTCTATACTGATATGATTAAAATACTGTTGGAAGAAGCACAAAGGAGCATTTTCCTCTTAGAAGTGCAGAGTGTGCATAAAAAAGGAACTTTTTTTTAAGCCTCATCCTCATAACATCCATAAGAGCCAACCACCACCTTTGTTACCATGGAAACCACTTTTTATTGTTACTAAAGTCAGCATCGACTGTTGCTATTGACTTTTATCAACAGTAAAAGAAAAGCAACTTTGCGTCATAATGCAAAACATGACGTTAGTTATGTGTTACACATCTGTGCAAAGCTGACATGAAAAGCCGCTGTTCTCCATGAATGTACCAGAATCATCGGATTATGATCACAGAAACAGTCGAAGAGTTACCATATGGTCTAAGAGTGTGTTATTTAGGCGTCTTCAGCAACATCGCTGGTGTTACATGGTTAACAAAAACAAACAAACATTCAAACTGCATTAACAATCCAAACGGACCCTAAAGCCATACCTCCAGTTCATCCCCTTCTACAGGCTTCTCCTCTGAAGTCTGCTTCACAAAGTCAGGAATGAGGATCTCCAGTGTGGCCCGAGCTGCAGAGGACAGCACATCACTGACACGCCATGCTTCCACTGATTCCGTCATGTAGTCACAAGGAATTCAGTCAAGATGATGAAAAGGAATGCAAAAGCTGAATGGCTAAACTTTTTGTAGAGTCGATAAAATGTTTGTCAATGTCGTCTAAAGTAAAAATAAGTGACTGAATGTTTTATTAACTTAATTAGCAGGCACTACTTTATGAATTCATGTTTCAATCTTTGCCTTTGTGAAATCCCCCCCCATCGTTTCTCCATCATGTCAGTCAAATCTCTAAAAATCCCAACATTACCAGCTTTATTTTTGGCAAGTTTTTTACTGCTCGCAGTTCCTGTGCCATAAGTGACTCCATCTATTATGACAGATGCGCCGAAGGGTTCACTCGAGTTCTCTGCATGGAAAAGAATAGAGCAGCTAGACATCAATGTCTAAAACCATGAAATAAATGTATAAAAAATAAAGCAAGCATGGTCTAAATGGACCAGTTTAATGTGTAAATTGTAACCAGGCTGAGGTTTGTTTACTTGTTAAGCGCACATTGAAACAGCCTGGTCACGTGATCCCACTTACCACAGTCAAAAAAGTCGTAAACGGGCCGAACTTTCAGGACCCGCTGCATATATTCATGTAGGATGCAAACTTCAGACTTCCCATTTGGATTAATGACAAATTCTGTTGAAAAAGTACACATTTATTAGTTTAAAAAGTCATTTTTAAAACATTTGTTCACTGGATAAAGAGGGGCAGGCACTGAAAGGGATTTTAGAAGGAATTCTTTAAATGCCTTTCTTAGTTGGGGCGTCCTGGACTGACAGCGTTATGAGTTTCTGGTTGGCGGGTAGAATAGGTCTTTCGGACTCGGCACGCTTCCTCTTCACGTCTCTGTTGAACTGTCTCCGCTCTGCCCAAGTGCGAAACTTCTTGACAGTAACTTGCTCAAAGTCAAAGCATTTTTCCAGGTACTGCCGAAAGTCTTCAAGTTCTGTAAACAAAGTTAAGTGGATCGCTCGTTTCCTAGCAAGGAGGGAAACAAAAAACAAACCACACACAGCCAAACGGTGTTTTCAACCCCACCTATGGACTCATCCTTGCACACCTCCACCTTGGCCTTGACCTGCCCCAGGGCTCCTTGGGCGGTGTCGCAGGCTTGGCCCTCTTTACTCTGCTGGTTGCTGTCGGTGGTTAAATCTGCCTCTTGAACCACGGCGGCTGCAACATCCTGATCGTCCAACGACTTGGCCTCTTCACCACAGCCCTGTTCACTCGGCTTGGCGGGAAGCTGCTCGGTGTTTGAGGATAGCTCCTCCCTCAAATTTTTTTCCTCCTGTTCTCGCATTTTCTTGTAGTGAAGGCAAGGGATGCTGCTGGTCGGCGGGTCGTGTTTCTGTACGAAAAAAAAAAAAAGACAACCTCAAAATTAAAATACTGTTTTACTGAGTCGCGCAAAACTTTACGGCAACAAAAATGTAAAAGTTTCAGTTTATGTAGAAGACATATCTTTTTAATAATTACAGCTTTAAATTAATTGACATTGAATCAAAACAATTCTAAAGTAATGTCTAGGGCTGGGCGATAAATCAATTTTTTAGATGAATTCCAATTTGTCGTTTTAGACAATTTATCTTTGTGAAAAATAATGTTTTATTTTCCCAGCTCTCTGCTCTCTTGTGGTTGGAGTTACAGTGAGGTCAGTAAGTATTTGATCACCCTGTGATTTAGCAAGTTCTCCCACTTAGAAAACATGGAAGGATCTAAAATTTTCATCATAGGTGCATTTCCACAGTGAGAGACAGAATCTGAAGAAACTTTCAGAAATCACGTTGTAGGATTTTTAAAAACAATTCGGCTCATATTCAAGTCATGAAATGTCAAAAACAGAAGGACAAACCAAAAATGTGCACTTTACCCTGATACTGCCAGTTCCAATGAAGTAAGGTCTGGACCAGGTCACCACTCTAGTTTCTCTGTGCAGGTAGACTGGAATGCCCGAGTTATGGAATGTCATGATCCATCCATCTGGAAGAGGCTCAGTGGGCGGACGTCCCCGACCTGAAGCGTGGCGACAAAACAAAAATTGATGTGGCAAACTTTACCAATACAGAGGCTTTAAAGATCCACGCCAATGAAATTTGTGTTTTTGTTTTTTTTAAATGTGTTCTTGTGACTTTTTCTCATGGTGAAGGACATATTTAAAGAAAATTGCTTAAAATTGGATTTCTGAGTATTTCTTTATTTAAATTGCTTTTAATCAGGAGCACACAAAAAATGCTGTTTGAAAAAGATGATGATGATATACAAAATATATGATATACAAAATACGCTGGGAGGGCCACAAGCTCCCTGCTCGCCAGAATGTGGGGGGTTCCATGCCAATAGTCCCGCCCACAACTCAGAGGTGAATTTCCAAATAATTACTGCCGCTCTGCAGAAACTCTGTTCTAGAAAATTACAGGTTTTTGTTTTTTCAAAATGCAGCAGAAGAAAAGGTATCATGTTCTATCATAAAGAAAAAAAATCCTCTTAAAATTGCAATTACTAGTAATATGATTTAGGAAATGTTATTTTATGTCACTTGAGAAAAGGTAAAGGTTTATTTGATGATAATTTGAGTTAAGTGAGGTCCAACATGCACTTTATTGCAAAACGCATTCACTGATTTTACAAGTAAGACGTCAAGTACAGATGTAAACCTATAGTTCAGTACTTTAAAGTGGATTTTTAGGCTTTTTCAGGATGTTAAAACACACATAAATGTTTAAATGCTTTTGAAGAAGGGCATGTGCTACAAAAGATAATGGATATAAAAAAAGATAAATAAAAATAAAGAAATCAAATAAGAAAAAGCCAAAACCCTGCATTTCATCCAGGCTGGGGACCCAGACTTGGGCCCTCCTGTGGCTACATAGTTAGGGAGTAGTGTAAAAAAAAAAAAAAAAAACATCTGATTTTATTACCCTTGAGACAGAAATTCCTTCCTAATGACACAAGAATAGAACTAAAGAGTGCACCACTCACTCTTCAGGACCGTCTTAATTTTGGTCATCATCGGCTGAACCCCTCCTTCCCCATCAGACTGGTGATCACTGTCGCCGCCATATTTGTCCTCAGCTTGACGCATTTTCTTTGGCATGGGCATGCCCTCCTCCAACAGCGCGTCCACATCCGTGTCAAACTCCACCTGGAACAGCCGGCGGTTAACACGGCAGACAGGGATGTGTGAGAAACTGCAGAGGCGAGAAAAACTCCTGGGAAAAAACCTCAAGAGAAGCCCTGGCAAAAAGAAGACGACAACATCTGGGAAATAAAAACTTAAGTCTGTAGTTTCCTTTAGGGGCTAAAAGCCATTTAAGTGAATTGAGCTCTTGCAGATTTACACTTCTCATTCTATGGTAAATAAAAGAGATGCAAGTAAAAGAAATCATTAAAAAGACATTAAAATGTATGACTCTCCAATGACAAAGCAGACAGTTTAATTGCTAATGTGCAGCTGAAATGGTCTTTGAGTCATTAAATTAAGATTTCTGGTTTACAGCTCTCCTAAAAGGGTCATGGGTGCATCAAGTAACTAGTAGATTTTCATATTTTCCCTCCCCAGCATTTAAAATTAAACCTTTACGTTTCCCTTTCTGCAGGAGTATTAAAAATGAACCAGTCAATCTGCTGTCAAGGAAGAACCGTGATCTTCCTCTTCTGTAAAATGGCTGCAGCTGGTTTAAACTTTATTTGTTCACTAGATTTTGTGTAGGAACCATTACAATGTGATCCACTTTTTGAGCTTTTAAGTGTAATATAATGTTGGCAATGATGAGCTAAAAGCTTTGGTAAGGCTCCACAAAACACCCATCTTTGCAAAAGTTCAGATATTTGCATTTGTGGGCAAAAACGGAGATACGCTGCTGACGTCATGAAATGGGCGGCACCCACAAGGGCCGAGAGTCATCTTCATTCTAGGTAGGAAAAAGGGCTGCGAAAATAACTTACTTAATTAAAAATTCATTTTTTGTGAGCCAAAGTTAATATATGATCATATTTATGGATATGGTTTACTCTGAAAGGCTTAAGAAAAGCATGATTAAGGCCCTTAAACCCATAAGCACCAAAGCGGAAGCTTAAAAAAAAAAAAAAGTCACGATAAATCCATATTGGAGTAAAGACTCCATTTATTTTAAATGAAGATTTATTTTATTTTGAAGTAGAAGTCTCTTCTGCCATTTCCTCCCTGGCTCTTTTGTGCTAAAAGAAATATTCCAAATATGTTTTTTTATTTTGCTAGCTTGGGGGTTTCAATGTAGCGGTCGGTGCAGCTGTCGTAACCCTTGTGCAATCCTAGGCACATTGGGAGTTGGGTCATCTAGACCCCACAAGACATTCATTCATCCCTTTCGGGGTCACGGGGCTGCAGGAGCATATCCCGGCCACTAATGGGCGAAGGCAGGGGGCCAGTCTGTCGCAGGGTCACATCACACACCCATGCACTCTCACATTCACCTATGGACAATTTGGAGTGACCAATTAACCTATGAAGCATGTTTATGGACAGTGGGAGGAAGCCGCATGCAGCATGTTGTTCTATTTTGTTCCCCCCAGCCAAGACTTGAACCAGGGGCCTTCTTGCTGGGAGGTAAGGGCGCTAACCACTGCGCCACCGTGCAGCCACCCACTAGACAGTGCGCTGAACCTTTTTTCTTCAATGAATTGTGATCTTCACTGGTGTTCATGGATTACATGAAATCCTCTCCACCTTTATCCACCTTTGTCATGGTAGGGAGAACACGTCAATGTAAGGGTGGGGGTCATAGGGTGGGGGTCATAGGATAGCACAAGGGTTAAAAAAGTAATTGATGTGTTTTTAACATGAGACCTAGCGACGTGACATACGTCAAGAATGAGTTGGATGTGGTGGAGGGAATCTAGTAGTTTTCCAAAGAGAAATTCCTTCAAAATTAAATAAAAACAGGAAAAAAATTGCAAGTTTTTTTTTCTTTCTTCCTTCTGCAGTCCAGTATCAACTGTCCCATGGACCGATACGCCGCCTAAGGGTTATGAACCACTGTACTGTAACATCTCTCAGTTAAAAAGCATTTGTGGTACAAAGAAATAAATAAAATTCTGGCACAAAACTAAAACTAAATGTATCTGCTAATGTATAAAATGTTGTCTTCATGCTGGTTGTTTAAGTTACAAAGGATGTCACAAATCATCTTAAAATTGTCTTTCAGTTGAAGGGACGTTTAAATAAAATCCAAAAATCAAAAATAACTTGGTCAGAACAAGTACATTTTTAAACAGAGAAATCATTCAAAAAAGTGAAGAAATGCCAACATATTTGAGCACATTGGCAGTTTTAATTTGGGCTGAAATGGGTTGTAGCTTAAAGATAAATCTGCAGATGTGAGACCCAACGTACCTCATAGGGGAAAGCTCCAGAGGCTTCGCGGGAAGCCATGCCCTCAGACTTAAGGCCATCGTTCTCTCCATCCTCCTGCTCCAAGAGGTTTTCGTAGAGGTCATCCAACTCATCCAGAACCGCAAATTCTACCCTATTTTCCATGTCCATCTCAGCCTCCTCTGACTTCCTGCCTGCCGAGTTTCCTGCTCCAGAGCTACCCTCATCAGCTGCCTCTTGCATACTTGCCAGCTCATGCAGTTCTCCATTCAGACTAGCTAAGCCGTTGTCACTTTCTGGCTCCTCACCCTCCCCTGTGTACAGCACTCTCCTGTCTTTGCTGCTACTGCTGCTGCTGGTGCTGCTTTCAGTGAAGCTCACACTGATCTTGACATCTCTGAGCAGCTTCAGGTCTGGCAGAAACCTGGTTACTGGGGGAGCGTGGCGAGCGGTTCTTGGGCACGGAGGGTTGGAACTGGCCTCGTTGGTAAGGTGGTTACTGAAAGTAAATGAACCTTTGCCAAGAGGCTCCTGTGTCCCGTCCTCTGGGGTGTACGTGTATCCATCACCACCAGAGCTAACGTCCATTACCTCTGCGTCACTGGACGTTTGCAGGGGAGGTGGTGGAGGTGCCCTGCCCTGTTCCAGGCCAAAATCATCAGGAGGCTCCAATGGGAGTGGAGGTAAAATATCATCTAGCTCCATGTTATTTTAATTAAGAGCTAAAACTTCAATCTGACAGCTATATCAAAAAAAGTTTAACTTGATTTGTTTTCTATCTTTGACACCAAATCAGAAAACATGTAGAAACTCATCCCTGTTTAGACCGCGTGCCAGAGGTGTTTATGCTAAGCTGACTACATTGCTCTTTTCATTAATGTAGACAGCTTTCAAAATCACTGTCTCAATTATTGGAAATCACAATGCATTCAGCTTATGGAATAGAGACACAGGCCACCCTCCAATGTGGTCATCATCAGGAGCTAAGGGGGAAAAAAAGAAAGAAAAAAGGCCGGGAAAGAAGAAAATAAGATAAACCGTATGACAACAATAAAACGCACCTTCAAAACCGTTCTAAGTGGAAGCAGGACTAAGATTTAAAATACAGAATCGTTTCTTACATAAAATAGAGCATATTTTGGTCTACTGATGCATTCAGGCCTTTGCTTAAGCTAGCAACGAGGCTAACAAGTTTCCTCCACATACACACAATGACCAGCGAGTATCACAGCTTTTACAAGTTGAATTGAAGAATTTCTCACCGATATAATTTACACATTTGTCTCCTGTTGGTGATTTAACCTTCTTTCTTGGATTATTTTCTCCTCGACGTGCAGCCATATGGCTTCGATGGCAACCCCGCCATCTTGGGAAAAGCGAAGCGGCTAGCCAATTTATGTCCCGCCTGCTTGCGCCAACGTTCAGGATGATTGATAGGTCATCAGACCAATCACTCGTTCGGGGATTTTGTTTCAGCCAATGACTGAAAAGTTGTAGAGATCGTTTATCTTAAATCACAAAAGATCCATCGCACCAATCATTGTTAAAAAAAGGGAATTATATTATTCTATATTTGACAAAGTGTAATTAAAGGTAATATATAAACTACAAAAAATGTTTGCAGGTATCGTGCTTTTTAATGGTGAATTAAAATAAACATTTTTAACAAGTTTTATTTCTGTGTTAGCTATCTGAATATATTTTATTCATCAGGCAAATAAAAAAGTACAAAAACTGCAATATTCAAAACGGCCAGTTGGGGTCACTGTTCACAAATCAAGTACAGTTGGCGGTGACAAACAGCACGAGGGAGGAAGCTATTTAAAAATACATGTTTATTAGGGATGGGCATTAAAATTACTGTTTTTAATTTGTCACCATTAAGAAATACCAAAATATCTAAGACCACTGCATAACTTAGATTAGGAGAGAAGCCTATTAAGGAAAGAACTTACATCTTAACCATGTGCATTCTTCAGGTTATGAAGATAAAAACCAAACTGATGTTGTGAAAGACCTTGAATGGATTTTTTGTTATCAAAAATAATATTTCACAACCATTCCTAATCTTTAAGCATTACTTAGCTTGTTAAAAATGTATATTTTCAAGTTATTGTTGCCTTAGGGTCCAAAAACCCTGATGAGCAATGAGATAAGAAAGATAAATACATTTAAACAGTTCCAGAGAATCACACAAAGCTTTGATGCCTCAATGCAAATGCCTGTTTGGATACATTATTTTTTAATTTTTTAAGTAACTATAAATGACTCTGCTACAGAAGAAACTGGTGTTATCACCTGAAACATTTTGATCTCACACAGTAACAACGGTTTCCTAACACTGTGGCATACGATCCCCGTCATCGATTCAAGGAAAAACAGCTGACACAGACAATAATATATTTCATCCAAAAATTGTATATTTGTATATCTGTAGAAGATTAAACTAAAGAAATTAACATTTTTGTCAATTGTTGTTTACACATTTTCCTGCACAAAAAAACATTCTTTGGCTAATTTATGTAAAGGAGCACATAGTTTTTATATGTACTTTAGTTGATATCAAGAAAATAATCCTCCATGTTGACATGATGACGAGCCACTGAAGGGCAGCAGCAGACAGGAGCTGAAGGACAGGTGTTGCAGAAAGGCACAGTGGGTCTCATTTTTCTTGACTTTAATCCTGCAGGCTGAACTGGAAAGAACTGGTCCTCCATTTATTTGCACCACTGTCCAGCATGGTGCGCTCTGTGAAGGTGACATTCCCTTCTGCATCTATAAGAATGACTGTATTGGTCCTAAGTGGGCAGATTGACAAAAAATGTGATCATTCATTTCACGGAATCAAGACAGCTGTTATATTTTCAATTTAATGAAGCAAAAGGGCAAGCTTGTGTGACAGGCGCCAGGAGTGGAGACAAACATGATAAAATTAGAGGTGGAGTATCGTTAGAAGACACTGACCTTGTGCCGTAATTAGGGGTGCGGACAAACACCGATGACAAAGCTTCGATCAGTGGCTTACTGTAAAAACTTCCATGGCTTTCCAAAATTGGATCAGGTAAATTCCTGTCAAAAAAGGTAAAAAAAAAAATGCTGAGAAAGGATTTTCCTCACTTTTTAATAATGTCTGGTGTCTGCAAGCTGACAGGAAGGACTCCAGGAAATTACTTTACTAGGTCAAAACAAAGTCACTTCTTAGTACAATGTAAAGGAGATGCAAAACTTTCATATTCAAGAAAAAAAAGTTGGGATAAATGCAAGTGTGATCTGATTTGAGGGAGATTGAATGAATTCTGCATCACTCACAGCTCTTCATTATTAAGGACAGTGAGCAGCTCCTGCACCAGTCCGTCACAGGACAGAGACTGGTCATTGATGACGTTGGTAAAGTGCTGCTTGCCTTGCAGCAGCTTCTTCCATGGAGTGTCCAGCAGAGAATTACTTAAACCATAGATTCCTGCTAAGGAACACACAAAAATGTATTATTAAAAAAGAAGCCTCATTAGTCAAATTTGCCTGTGTTCTTTTTGGTGCGTCTTTCAGCTAAGGACACCATCTTCAAACATTAGCAACACTGAAATGTCCGACTAACTTTAATAGGCCAAAAGCAGAGAAAGGAGATGATTGTGAAAAGGAAAGGTTTCTACAGCAACCATAATAAAAAAAAATGCAGACCTGGATTTAGACGGATGGGTTCGGGGCTCCCTCTGTTTCCATAGTAACACAGTGTGTCTTGTTTGGCTCTGAATAAAAAGCATTAGGGAAAATTAGACCTTACATTTTAGGTAATTAAACATGTTTATGCCCAGATATGAATTATATGTCAAGAGTTATCGTACGTCTATGCCAATGGAGTAATTGCAGCTACAGCAATAACTGTGTTTACAAGAAAATTCAGTGAGATATGTTTACAAATGAGGCCCGGGGGTAGAAAAAAGAAATGTGAGCAGACCAGTAAATACCATATTTGGCACAACAAATGGCTTTCTCTCTCTTAAGTCCTGGAACAAGACCTAAAAAGATTGTTTGATTTCAGGAACCCACTAAACATGAAAAAAAAAAAAAAGACAAAGACCCGATCACTGAGCTGAAGTAAACAGGCAGGTGTAATACTTCAAAAAAAATCACAGATGCAAGCATCATTTACTTCCACAGAACTATTTGGTCATGCCACCAGATATCCCTCACAAAACCTTTACATAGAAGATGTCCCTTTTAAAACACCTATGCAACATCTAGGGGAATAGGTTATGGCTTTAGCAAGGGGACGCTGCGTGATCAATTATGAACAAATCCTTTGAACCAGTAAAGAACTTCTCTTTTTTTATGTTGAAACACAGTGTCACCCTGCTTTAAAGATCCACTCCAATGAAAATGTGAATTTTTAACATGTTCTTGTGGCATATTTCTGATGATGGAGGACATATATAAAGAAATATAAGTTAAAAATTACAGTTCTGGGTATTGCTTCATTCAAATGTTGTGAATCACGACAGGAAAAAGACAGAAAAAAAGCAGGGGGAAAAAGTTTGTTGCTGTGATGTAGAAAATACGCTGGGTGGGCCACAAGCTTCTAGACGACTCGATCTATGTACATCATTGTTTTCTTTGTCCCTGCTGGCATCTGGTTTAAAACTGTATGGCTGGAAAACTGTTTAGCTGGATAACTCATACTGTTTTGTTGCAGCAGTAATGTTAGGTAGGAGCTGTAAGACAGCTTGTAAACAGAGAGCTCAGTTGTTAGTGACTGAAAGAAAGTGGGTGCAGACTTGCTCTGTACCAACGTTCCCGCCCACAACTATAAGGTGAATAATTAATGAAGTGGTGCTCTGCAGGTTTTTTGATTTTGGCTAAAAACAGCATAATCAGAAATAAAAGATCACTATCAACGTTTTTACAATAGATGATTGGAGTGCGACTTTAAATGTGTTCTTACTAAGAGCTTGAAAGGCAAGAAAAGTTGGGCTAATAGCAGAACAATCAGACGTTTTTCACGGAAACCTTCAAAACAAAAGCAGGTGGCCTAATTTTGTGGACTCCACATTAAAGCATAAAACGGTGAATTTGATGTTAAAAAAAGAGTAAATTTGCTAATTCTTTTTGACAATGCAAATATTTATCCAGTTTGTTTTCATAGCAAAATGTGTTTTATTTTCTAATTCCAAATTGTTTCCTGTTAAGCATCCAGATATTGGTAATTGTATTCTGAAAACCCAAATTTCGTGAAAGGAAGAAATCTGATTATTTGATTCATATTTGAAAGAAAAGTATGGTCTAAAATCAGTTGATAAATATTAAATCTAAAATAACAAGGACCCTATAATCCCTGAATTCTAATGTAAATTGCTTAGAAAAGGTTCAACTAAAATCATTGGATCATGTAGTTTTCTTTGTGCATGTTCATATAAAAAAAACAAATCAAAGGAAATGAAGAGGGTGGAGTGCTGGAATATGGGGAGAGAATAGATCAACAGGAAATCTTCAAAGCTCTTGAATAATAATAAGAAAAAAAAAAAGGAAATTCAAGACCATCATCTTCTCTTCAAAGCCAGACAAAGATTTCAAGTAAAAAACACTGGCTGTGCTCCTGTGGTGAAAATGAACACAGCAGTGAGTGTAGCCGCTGCTTCTACAATAGCTGTTCAATGAGAACCAGATGTAACCCGAGAGGATATATAAGCTGTAGAGCTTGCATTGGTGAGCAAACACAATACCTGAAATACTTTTTTATATTTACCTGAGCTCTGAACACCACAATATCCTGAAGGATCTGGTGTCTGTGTTTACACTTTTTTAAACTTTGAATCAGATTAACTGCAGAGGCTTTGGGGCAGAGAGCTGCCATTTGAAACTGGCCAGAGAGTTTGACAATGGTGCACTGGGTGGAATTGGGCTGAGATGAAGAAACGGTAAGGGTTTGAGACAACTGGGCAAAGAAAAAGCAAATGTAGAAGAGTCAAAACAGGGTTTTTTCTCTAGTTTTCAGGTAAAAAAGCAATCGCTCTGCTGGCTGGTTCTAAAGAGTTCTCCAAACAGAGGTCCCAAAGACATTTTCAAGCAATCTGCAGGTATTTTGTTGGGTAGGAAAAGAAAAAAATGTCTTCTTTAGTTGAATTTTAGTTGAATTTTTCTGCAAAACAATTCTCAACACATTGTACAGAGCTTTTCTACCCGCTGGTACTAAAAATGCTGTTACATTGCTTCCATTCCCAGACCTATCCATACACCTATTACGCAACCCACTGGAGCGTCTTGTCCAAGGACACTTTAATATGCTGTAGCCAGGAATTAAACCACTGACCCACGGCTGAGGAACAACTCCTCTATCTTCACATCTTCCCTAACAAGTAGTCTAGTCCCAAGATGATTTATAAAATATTTATGTTATTTGTGCTGAAGTGATTTTAAAGGATTTTCAGTAAAGAAATGTAAACATTGACTGTATAAGAGAACTGGACTGAGCAAGTGCAAAGCCACCCATAGAAGATGTTGGAGCCAAATGACAACGATTGGTCCGAGTCGGTCTGAGTCAACTATTCTATGGCAACTACTGTCACCAATCAGGAGTAAGCTTGTTGGAAGTCCACACCCTTTCCACTGAGAGCGGGCTCGGGAGAGCATCAATCAAACATTGAGGTGGGCACTAGAGCCCTGCGCGGGACTATTTTCTTCATCCCGCTCCCGCCCGCGCCCGCTGAATTTCTGACCAATCCCGCCCGCTCCCGCAACGTATGCGTTACACTCCCGCCCGCTCCCGCAATATGTATGTCCACTCCCGCCCGCACCCGCAAAACTCAGAGAATTTAGTCCCGCACAGTAATAGAGATGCATTGATTTTGTATCGTCCCCCGTCCCACAGGAAAAAAACACGTATTTGTATTGATATTATTAAAGAGATTCATGTCCTCCTCCAGCCTCATTTTTTGATGCATTCTTCTCTTGTGTAATGTGCAACTTAAATATTAAATATATTTTCACAAATCCTGTTCGGTTAAAAGTGTGCGTGTGTGCGCGCGCAGACAGACGGCCTGAAGCGCGCTCTTAGTAAGAGGCGGGGCGGGGCGTTGCACACCCCCCAACAACAGGTTTGATGACAGAGGCCATTGGGCATCTCTACCTGGTGCTTCACGGAGCTTCAGTACGTAAGACTCCAACAGCCGCAGAGCCTAACGTAGTCCGCTATTATATATTCATCCGATATTCATGCCAGCACTGATCCCGCGGGGTTTATTTTTTGCCGCCCGCTCCCGCCCGCAGCACAATCCAAACCGCCCAATCCTGCGAGATTTGGGTTGGGTCCCGCGGGACCCGGCGGGACCCGATCCCAATGCAGCCCTCTAGTGGGCACCACATGCTTTTATTGAAGCATTTGATTGGCCAGTTCATAACTTCAATAACTTGTTATAAAATAAAAGTAGGATTAGCAAGAACATGTTAAAATAGGAAGTAGAGAGAGAATGTTTATACAGACAAATAGAATGACTAAGTAACAGCTGTTTAGTTCTCTATAGAAGTCTATGGGATTTTGGCTTCTTGGAACCAGCAGGTACAGTATTTCCTGTTTGGAACGCGAGGGGTTATTCAGTCCAGTTCTCTTGTACAGTCAATGAACTTAAGGCTGAGAAAGTGGTCATGGTAAAAAATTATCCCCAACATTTGGTTTACATCATATATATTTAATTTTCCCTTTATTTAAACCCAAGCCTAATCAACCCAAAGTTGATCTAGGTTGTTAAGGTTAAAGGTTACTTCTTTGGGAAATAAACAATCAGTTCGACGAGTTGGTAAAGTTGATAAGTTCTGTCAGCTTACTGGTGACTCAATACACTGAAAGCTGCATAACGTGTGAGGGGTGAAAAGGTCATTCAAATTCTTCAAGGTTTATCTTTCCACAGTTAGAAATATTAATAGTGAGTGGAGAGCATTGCCTGTATACAAGAACTGGACGGAGTGACCCCCCCCCCCATCCTCATGTAACAAATAGGAAGAAGCCAAAATCCCATAGACATTTATTGAGAAATAAATAGCGATTATTCATTCATATTAGTAAGAAAAACAAATTTTGGTGTGATACCTTGCTAATCCCATTTATCTTTCATATTTTTGCTCTAGCGCAAGTTATTAAAGTTATAAACTGGCCAATCAAATGCCTTGATAAGAGTATGTGGTCTCATCTAACGTTCAATTGTTTGATTGATTCTTCAGAGCCAGATTTTAAGTGGTGTGTGGACTTCCAACAAGCTCACGACTGATTGGTGAGAGTGGTTGCCACAGAAACACTGACTCAGACCAACTCGGACCAACCACTGCTTCCTTATGATTTTTGGCTCCAAAATGTCGGCGTACTCAAAAAAATTTGCAACTAAATTGACTTCATTTTGTGGAAACCCTGTGCCAGATGCAGCAAAGCAGCCCCAAAACAGAACTGAGCCTCCTCCATGTTTCACAGTAGGGC
The DNA here is from genome assembly GCA_023969325.1 of Oryzias curvinotus. Taxonomy (NCBI): domain Eukaryota; kingdom Metazoa; phylum Chordata; class Actinopteri; order Beloniformes; family Adrianichthyidae; genus Oryzias; species Oryzias curvinotus. The sequence goes on along the minus strand of CM043714.1, from coordinate 11,306,535 downwards.
CAGTGTTCTTTTCATTGTATGCTTAATTTTGGGTTTACGAACATAGAGCTGATGTGCCTTACCAAAAAGCTCCAGTTTTGTCTCATCTGTCCAAAGGACATTTTTTCAGAAGCTTTGTGGCTTGTCAACATGCATTTTTGCAAATTCCAGTCTCTCTTTTTTATGATTTCCTTTCAACAGTGGTGTCCTCCTTGGTCATCTCCCATGAAGTCCACTATGGCTCAAACAACGACGAATGGTGCGATCTGACACTGATGTACCTTGATCTAAGAGTTCACCTTTAATGTCTTTGGAGGTTGTTCTGGGCTCTTTGGATACAGTTCCAACTATCCGTCTCCTCAATTTGTCATCAATTTTCGTCTTCCGGCCACGTCCAGGGAGGTTGGCTACTGTCCCGTGGGTATTTAACTTCTGAATAAAATGTGCCACTGTCATCACAGGAACTTCAAGCTGCTTAGAGATGGTTTTATAGCCTTTACCTTAACAATGATTGTCTATAATTTTAGAATTTTGCATAATTCTCTTCTTTGCTTTCTGTTGTCCATGTTCAGTGTGGTACACACCTTTTCACCAAACAGCAAGGTGGCTATTTGTCTCCCTTTATATAGGCAGACTGACTGATTATGGATTTGAAAACAGCTGTGATGTCAATTAAAGGACATACCTGAGCTCATCATGACCCCCTGGGCAATTAGTTCTTAGTCTTTTATGGAGGTACCATCATTTTTGTCCAGCCCTATTTCATTAGTTTTTTTTTTTAAATAATTCTGTTAATCAACAACTCAAAAATAATGGCTGATTTTGATTATTTAATTTTCAATACATTTTAATTTATTGTTACTTTTGAATGTTTCAAGTCATTTCAGTGAGCATTGTGGACTTTCTTTCTTTAACTGAGGGGTACCAACAATTTTGTCCACCACTGTACATAAATCTACAGAAATCATTTTTAAGCAAAGATTTTTTTCAGAATTTGACAGCGACAAACCTGTATGCATTTTAGAGATAAAGTCAACATGTTGGTGAAGCTGTTGACTCCCCGTTTATTAAGAAACATCAAAGAAGAAATAAGTGCGAAAACAAGTGAAAAATGTGTTTTCACACAGGTTTGGGCTTGCTTTTATAGTCTTGTCATTTACTTTTATTCATTTAATTCAGAACATCAGCAGAAAAGAAAAAATCAACATTTACAAAATGTTAATTTAAAAGTATCATCTGCAAAAGGAGAAGAATTTACAGAGGAAGTCTTCTTTCCCCTCTTTTTAATGTACTAAAGTATTGCAGAGTTTATTGCCTTTAACTGAAATAGTTTTTCTGCTGAATACAGACAGGAAGATTCTCATTCATTCCATTTCAGCAAAATTACTTCTGATGTGTTTTTGTCTGATGCCAACACATTTAATCATATAGTCAAATCTAGACTCTCTGACTCTAAACAAACAAAGATATTATAATGCTGGTAAGAGTGGCTTAATTATTTGTGGAAAATGGGAGTTTATTAGCAAACAAATAACATGCAATTATGACAGGTTAAAACAGTTAAAATACTACTACAGTTAGTTAAAATTCTAAGAGTTTTAAGATCTTTCCATGCCACTTTAGAAAAGCCTGTAAGCAGAATACCATGGTCTCCTATTTTTTAGTCTTTCATCACATTTTGTGAGGCAATAGTAGTGAGCCGGTCTTAAACCTGTTTTTAATAAAAGAACTATCTTTTGTTTTGACAGAAAGCAGTTCTGATGGACAAACGACTGCAAATATATTCATTGAAATGGATGGTGTCTGGGCTTTGGCTATGTAGAAAGAATAACAAAACCGGAGCAAAAATTGAAGTTAGAGGAAAGTCATTACAGAGTCTGGCGAGCATCAATCAGATCCTATCTGAAATCATTGTTTAAATGTGTCGAACTTAAGCTCTCAAAACAAAAGCCTCCACTAAATATTTGGGGAAGTGAAGGCCATCAGTACCAAAATCTGACATTCTGCAGCATTTTACTGCACGACTCCTATATGCAGTCAGGATGATATGACATGGCCAAGCCTGACTTAATAGACAGAGAGGAAACATCCTAACCTCCTTACCACTACAAATAGACGTCTCTGGTTACAGATGAGTGAGAAACCCTATAAAGCACCCTCCATCATCCAATATGAAGCTATTGATTCAAAAAGAAAAGGAATCCTCCTCGTCTAGGTACAGCTGGACGCTGTAGAGGAAAACACATTGACAGATTTTTACGTGATAACGTGGTTATTGTAGCTGCTTTATTTTATTGAAAAATGTGTTTCCATTAGGAAAAAAATGTCAATATAAAATTACATTTAAAACAAAGTTTATGATTGAGTTTTCTGTTTGGCCACCAGCAATGCTAGTACTGGTAAATAGAGGAGTAAATCATGGGCCGTCAAACATAAATAAATAAAAAATTGCTGTCAGCTAATCATCCTCGCCATGACTTCCATCACTTGATTAACATGCAGAATAGCCAATGGAACATCCTCTGATACATGAGTCAGCAGACATGGAGTTTTTCTTCCTCCTAAACTTCAGAAAGGTGTGAGCGCTCAGCAGTCAGACTCATAACCGTGGATTTAGCCGCTAGCGTGCAAAATATTTTCTTGGCTGGCCCGAGGTCAGTCGCCCAAAAAGGACCTTGAACAGAACGCACACGGAACGTCTTTGTTGTTTGCACGCCATGTGCTGGGGCGTAGACATGACAACCACCAACACATGGGTCCAATTCAACAAGCTGTTGAAGAAAAAATGACAAAGAACTTGGATTAGGAAGAACACAGGCCTACAGATAAACCCATAGGACCATTTGGCGCTGGTCATTTGTAAAGTAGCTCACTTGCCAAAAAAGTGCAGGCACCCCTGCTATGGAAGCTTGAGCCACTTCACAATAAAATGATGGGTGAGAAAAGCGTCCGGAATAACAAATCAGTAGAGAGTAGAGATGTGAGCTGATTTATGGAAGTACTCAACAGTGTCACACAAATGAGATGAGCTACCTCTGGTTATGAGGATTTTTCAGGTATCTTTCCCGTAGCAGTTGAGGTTTTCAGATTGAAAGGGACAGATTTTATTCTTCCAATATTTATACATGTGATAAAAAAAAAATCAGAATAATAGAGTATGATTTAAAAAAATGATGAAGTTTGTTAGTTTTTTAGTAACCCCCTGTTAACCCCCTCCAAGGCTGCAGAGTTATGTCATCGTCAAGCTAAATTAAAAGGTCACTTGCTCCCATTTTTTTTTTCTAAGTTGTCCATTTGCCAATGTAGTTACGAATAAAAAACAGTCATTGACATTTAGACATATTTTTTATCAGAATTTTATAATACAGCGGGGTAAAAATGAAAGATGAATTTATCTTATAGTTCCTTCTTTTCTGAATCACCTCAGATATTTCATTTAGCTAGCTCTGATTCTTTATTTTGTCATCTTTTGATAGGTTGGTGAAGGACACCCCTCCTCTGCCTTTGTCTCACTGATGCATTCACAGAACAGGAGGGTTAGAGCCGGTTTTCATTCTGATCAAGCCTACTGCTCCTCGCCGACAGGCATCAACGTCCCATGTCCACGCTGCGGTCAACCAGGACTTCCACCCTGACAAATATCCTTCGACCCGACCTTGATTTTATTTTCCTTAGTTGACCATTAATTCAGTCAAATAGACAAGTGAGAGAAAAAGGAAGAGCAATTTGCAATAATTACTGCACTTAAAATGTATTCCTCTACAGCTCTGAAGTACAACCTGCTTTTGAATTTTAATACCATCATGTTGTCAGTTCAGCTTAGTGCAAGAAAATTTATTCGTTTTTGTAATTCTCCTCCTTCTGCCTGCCAACAAACTGCAGCCAAGAAGCTGTTTTATGATTTCATTCAAAGAGGGAAAAAAAGCTTCAAGACGGGAGGTTTCAGAGCAGCTTCTCCCTACAATCTTTTTTGGAATGAAATCGGAGAAAAATAGCTTTAAAGCAGACGCCTGCTCTTTGCAGTACAATGGTCATGGTAAGGGAGGGCCACGCATGCAATGGACTTCTGCACACCTTTCACTCACTTGAAATCTGCTGTGATGAGGTTGAAGCCGTTGTACAGGTGTCCCTCTGTGGAAACCTTCTTCAGGTACGAGTAGCTATCTAAATCCTTCTCCATAAGGTAGTTTGACACTAGAAATCCTGCAGGTGAGAAGATTCAAGCAAAAATTTGATATAAAAAAGGCTTAATTGAGAAATAACAGTGGATTCAAAGTATATAATTAGAAAATGCAATTTAGTACCTCTCCCTGCTGCATCAGAGTTTTGATTTCCTTCCATATAATTTGTGAGTGCAGTCAGCTTGCCCCTTTTGTTGATCCCCAGCCATGACCCACCTTCTTTTCCACACTCCTGATCCAGTCCTGACAGACAGAGAACTCTTTATTTCTTTGTTTTTCAAGTGTTTTGTGAATATTGATGGAAAAAGTAAATTTACATGAGTCACTCATATTTCAGAGCAACCTCTGGGGCTTTATTTTGGTAAAACTTTGCACTTTTCTATCTGCCTTCTTCTTCATGATATTCCCACATTCCCTGCTGATCAATGGAGACAGCTCCTTGTTACACAGACCAATCGAGCTAAACTGTTTTACTCCCGAGGGAGGCTTGATAGTCAAATTCCACTGGGAGCAATTGCTTACTTCCCTTCTCGTCATGCTACATCTCCTTCACGGCCCTGGCGCTGCCCTCCACCCACTCTCCTGCCCCACTGGTCCCAGCTCGGAAGATAAGGCAGGCCCATTTATTCCTGCCACATCACATAAAAGCAGCCATCAATTAAAGAGCCACGAGTGGAGTTGTGACCCCTCTATTACAGAGCCAAAAGGAGACTGATGAACAATGAGGCTGTATCTGTGTTTCCTCCTGCAGAAGGAGAAAAGGACGATTGATTTCTTCAGCTAAGCTATGGCGTGCATTAGGCATCATATAGCTCACTGTGAATCTGTGGTGGAAGAGAAGAATACCTGCTCCAAGCTCCAGGTGTGAAGGCATTCAAACCCCCCTCTGAAATTCTAATCATCAAACTGAGATAATGGTTTCAGGTGTTGTTTAAAGTCCCACATCGGTCATCTTTTGATCTACTGTAAAAGTGTTTCCAGTGGTTTTTAGTTATGATTATGCCAAATTGTAGCAAAATAAAAATAAAAAAACCTGCGTCATTTTCTAGGTCTAGGGCATAGTTTCTGCAGAGCCGCAGGAGATCATTAGAATTTTGCCTCTGTTGTGGGTGGGATCGTTGGTGGGTAGTAAGCCTGCCTCAATTTCCCATCATTCCTTTTTTTTAACAATCTCTCCCTCTAGCTTACAGCTCCTAACAACCCCAAGCTAACATTACCGTTGCAACAATAATGGCGAGCAATATTGGAGCCATCCAGCCATAGAGTTTTGAGCCAAATACCAGTTATCAGCTTAGATGAGGGAAAAAAAAGACCTTCATGGATTTATTTGTCTGCAAGTTGATGCATTAGAATGGAGCGCAGCAGGGAGCTTGTGGCCTACTGATTGTATGTGATTAAAGAAATATTTAGAAACAGAGTTTTGATCCTAACTTTCTTTATACACGTCCTTCATCACAAGAATGACTCTATAGAAACATGTTAAAACACCAAAAACACAATTTTCATCAAGTGGGTCTTTTCAGTCTGTAACCATAAATGTTAACAAGCAGGAAACAAGTCTTACATCACTAAGCTAAGATAGCCACTCACCACTGAGGATCTCCCCGTTGGTTCCCCAGAAATGTGCCGCTTTTGATGGTCGGTTGTAAACCTCGTCTCTATTTGCAGCCAAAATTAGCCTAAACAGAAATGAGTGGAGACAAAGTTAGTTTGATGAATTGTAAACTCTTTTGATCAAACTAAATCCAAAAGCATGAAAACTTCTGCTCCTTTTTAAATCTGAGCTCTTGTCTGTCAATAAAGGTTGACAAAATAAAAAAAAAAATCTAACAAATAAAGTCAACTTTATGAATAAACTGTGTGTTTTAATGTGGTTTAGAGATGTAAAATCCTAACAGCACCACCATTTACATGTTATGTTTGACATATATATATGTATATTTTCATATACATATCGTGTGTAGTCTTGTTTTTGTTTTGATTGATTGAAATAAACCAAAAAACCAAAAGCAACCAACAGAATAGATTACAGTATATATGAAAGAGCAATGAGGTGAAGTGAGTACATTAAATCCCTTTTATGATCCCCCCCCCCAAAAAAAGAAAAGTTATCTGAAAGGGATCAAGATCACATTTCCTTATCTGTCACCAAAATGTGTCTAAATATGTAAACTTTGGGTGGATTTCAAATATACCAAAGAGCTAAAATAAAAATATAAAGTGATGTTAGTAACAGAAATAACATAAGTGGGGTTAAATGTATTGGAAATATTATCTTACATCAGTGTCAAAATGTCAATATTATCTCATTTAGTTGTTTGATGCTCCAGCCATATGTAAAAAAACAAAAACAAATAAAACAAACAAACTCTGCTATCCTCTGCTATTTCTGTTTTTATCACCCCGATAAGCCTGAAACATGAATATTTATGATTAAAAACAGAGAGGAGTGTGTGACCTGGTTTGCAATGACTCCCTAACTGGGTGGACACGTTGAGCACAGCAGCTCCTCTCTGCGACTTCCTCATTCAGGGTAAAGTGAGTGACTAATTACGCTGCAGGCGATTAGCGCAGAGAGTCTGCCTCATGACCTGTATCACATCATCACCAACCATTAGACTCTATAGAGACCTAGACTGAGTTTTCTACAGTCATCTATGGAGCAATGAAACCCACCTCATGGGGGAAGCAGGTGTTCACGTTGCAACATGAACTTCACAAAGCTCATTTGTACACATGTGCAGCTATTAAACAACAGAAACAGTCGTCCTTGCTCAGAGGAAAGAGTAACCTATATTATACGTGCCATTTTTAGAAAACATGTGCGTTTTTGCATTTAATTAGACTGTTTTTTATTTACTGTCTTTTGAAACCAGAAGTCCTTTACAAATCAGAACCTGATTAGTTCTCTACTAGAACCAGGAGTTGTGGAAAAAACACAATTCCATGACTCGCTTTAGAATTCATCAAGACCGCTCTTGTATGTAGTTTACTGAAGTTTGCAGTCACTTGTGCCTTATAGAATCACTACAGGACTTTAATAAAATTGAGTCTTGGAGTTTGCATAAAGACAGTTGTTTGATTCCTCTTTTTATTTCAACCGCCTTGTTGCAGATGAACTGGTGTGATTTGGGATCACCAGTTTTAGCTTAGCTTTAGACAGATGGCTTTAAGTTAAACTCTGAAGTATGTTAACACAAAGAAGAAATGGAGTTTAGACTTCAAAACAACCTCCAAGCATCAAACTACACCATAGACTCTGAGAATCTGTGGGATGGAGCCTCATGGCAGTGAATTAGCTCGGGTATAATTTGGGCCCATTCAAATTTTATGACAACTGGATAAAGAGAATGTGATGTCACTCATAGAAAATAGTTTACTTCCAGCTTCAACTAAATTAAGTCAATTTAGTCACCTTATTTCGCAATATGGAAGCCAACAGACATCGTCATATACTGTACATTGATTGGTCCGAGTTGGTCTGAGTCAACATTTCTGCCAACTGATGAGTATTTTCCACTCCCATGAGGAATTTAAGTGAATTGGACTCCAACAAAAACATGCTAAAAAGACCATCAGGGACCACAGAGCTTTAGAAGTTCCTTTCAAAACTCAGCAGTGGTCCTCCAGGATGCTTTATGAAGACACTTCTACTAGGGAACAAACAGATGAGCTCTAATTGTCCTAATAGGAGTTGACCTTGATCTATCAAAGGGTAATGACAGCATGACCAGGGGGGGCTCCGTGAGCCACAATTATTCCTAAAAGTAAGAGCCAACGCAAATGATGCTTTGCAGCACGGAGAAACCATCTGTTATCAGATCCTGAGGGAGCACACAGGCATCTCGGAACCCAGCCACTGTCAGCCAGCTGCATCATGTAAGGAGGCATGAGGAGAGGCAGGGAGGTATCAATGCCAGTCAACATCCAAGCGGTAAGTCAGACAAACAAACCAAACAGGAACAATCGAGACTTTTACAGCCAAGTGATGGTGAGGCCTTAGACTGTCTTGAAAGCTTCAGACAAACTCCCGTCCTTCACAAATGTACTGTGTTCTAGAAACTGTGATTTCTAGAATAAAAATGTAATTCTGTAAAAAACTGGAATAGCAACAAAAAAAACAATGTCAAATTTCATGAACCGAAAAAGAAAAACCTTGGTATAAGTGGCAAAGAAAGTAATTGGAGTCACTTTTATTTTAAGAATTTTAAATGAAAGGGCTGCACGGTGACGCAGTGGTTAGCACTCTAGCCTCAGGGGAACTTTCAAGTCAACTGGGGGACCTGAAACAGACTCACCAACGGGGAACCTTTCTGTGAGTGTGTACAGGTGTGTGATTGTGGCCCTGCATCAGACTGGCTCAGGGTGTACCCTGCCTTTCCCCATAAATGGCCCGGATAGGCTCTAGCAGTTGTGTGACCCCGAAAGGGGCAAAAATGGGTTTAGAAAATGAATGAATGAATTTCAAATGAAATGGAAAAAAATGTCAAATTAAAAGAACACAAAGCAAAAATTTGGAATGTGTCTACTGTTATCAACATTCACCAGTCAAAACAAAAAAGTGCACTATTATTGATCTGAGATAAAATCATTCCCAGTGGTCTTTTTTTGATTATGCCATTTTTGGCCAAAAATAAACGGTCATTTTCTAGGACATAGTTTCTGCACAGCGGCAGGAGTTCGTTAGAAATTCACCTCTGAGTTGTTGGCGGGACTGTTGGTGCGGAGAAACCCTGCTTACACACTCAACTGCTAGTTTACAGCCCCTCTCAACCTAACATTACCTGTGCAATAAAAAGGGCAAGCAATATTGGATCTTTCCAGCCGCAGAGTTTTGAGCCAGATACCAGTCCAGTTCTCTCTTGACTGTATTAGAGAGAACTGGACTGAGCGCATGTGACGTCATCTATAGAAAATGCCTTACTTGAGCACAAATGAAGCCAATTCAGTCGTCATTTTTCCACAATACGGACCTCGCCATCTTGGAGCCATGCAACAGTGATTGATACAAGTGGTCTGAGTCAACATTTATATTGCAATCACTGTCGCCAATAAGGAGTGAGCTTGTTCCAAGTCCACACCCCTTTCACTAAAAGTGGGTTCGAGAAACTCTCAAACATTGAATTGATTAGGCACCAGCTGCTATTACTGAAGCATCTGATTGGTCAGTTTATAACTTGAATAACTTGCTGAAAACAAAACATATCAAGGAAATTTTAGGATTAGCAAGAAGGTGTTAAAAAAGTATCAGAACAAGAATGGTTATTCTGTCAAATAGAATAACTGAGTAATAGCTGTTTATTTCTCAAAAGAAGTCTATGGGACTTTGGCTTCTTGGAGCCATCGTGTACTTCCTGTTGAGAACGCGAGCTGGGAAGGACCACTTTGTCCAGTTTCTATATACAGTCAATGCTCAGATGGAAAAAAAGAAGACGTACATAGAACTATTTGTCTGCAAATGGACGCATCAGATTGGAGCAGGGAGCTTGTGGCCTGCTGATTGTAGCTTCTACATCATAACTATAAGCTTTTTGAAAGAGCATTTTTACGTCTGCTCCTGATTCACCATGATTTGAATAAAGAAATTCAATAAAGAAAAACAATTTTAGGCTTAATTTTCTTTATACAGCGGGGAAAATAAGTATTGAACACGTCAACATTTCTCTCAAAAAACATATTTCTAATCAGCTATTGACACGAAATTTTCACCAGATGTCGGCATCAACCCAAGTAATGCACACATAGAAAGAAATCCAAACATGTATGTCCATAAATGAAGTTATGTGTAATAAAGTGAAATGGCACAGGGAAAAAGTATTGAACACATGAAGAAAAGGAGGGGTAAAAAGGTCTGGCAAGCCAAGAAAGCAGCTGGAGTTTGTCAGTATTCAGAAGGTTAACCTGCCCCCTATTAGTGCAAAGTAATATCAGCTGGTATAGTCCTGATTGATGCCTTTTAAAAACGTTTCTCACCAGCAAGGTGTTAGACAAGAAGCATTGCATGATGGGTAAAAGCAAAAAGCTGTCCAAAGACCTACGCAACCTTATTGTTGCAAAACACAGTGAAGGCATTGGTTATAGGCGCATTTCTAAACTTCTGAAAGTTCCAGTGAGTACCATTGGGGCCATCATCCGGAAGTGGAAAGAACACGGCATTACCATAAACCAGCCACGGCCAGGTGCTCCTCGCAAGATTTCAGACAGAGGAGTCAGAACAATCATCAGAAGGGTTCTCCAACAGCCCAGGACCACTCGTGGAGAGCTTCAGAAAGACCTGGAATCAGCAGGTACCGTTGTTTCAAAGAAAACAATAAGTAATGCACTCAACCGCCATGGCCTCCATGCACGCACACCACGCAAGACTCCATTTTTGAAGAAGAAGCATGTTGAAGCTCGTTTGGAGTTTGCAACACAACATTTGGATAAACCCATGACATTCTGGGAGAAGATACTCTGGTCAGATGAGACCAAAATTGAACTCTTCGGATGTCATAAGACACAACATGTTTGGAGGAAAAATGGCACCGCACATCACCCCCAAAACACCATACCAACAGTCAAGTTTGGAGGTGGGAGCATCATGGCGTGGGGCTGTTTTTCAGCATGTGGTACTGGTAGACTTCATATCATTGAAGGAATAATGACTGGAGAAAAGTATGGAGACATTCTTGATCAGAATCTGCTTTCATCTGCCAGGCTGCTGAAGATAAAAAGAGGGTGGATCTTTCAGCAAGACAACGATCCCAAGCACACAGCCAAGGTAACACTCAACTGGTTGAAGAAAAAGAAAATAAAGCTGCTAGAATGGCCCAGTCAATCACCAGACTTGAATCCAATTGAAAATCTTTGGAAAGAACTGAAGATCTGGGTTCACAGAAGAGACCCCCGGAACCTTGAAGATTTGAAGGCAGTTTGTGTGGATGAATGGGCCAAAATCACACCTGAGCAATGTATTCGACTGGTTTCTCCATACAGGAGGCGTCTTGAGGCTGTAATCACCAACAAAGGTTTTTGCACTAAGTATTAAATAAATTTCAGTAAGCGTGTTCAATACTTATTCCCTGTGCCATTTCACTTTATTACACATAACTTCATTTATGGACATAAATGTTTGGATTTCTTTCTATGTGTGCATTACTTGGGTTGATGCCGAAATGTGGTGAAAATTTCGTGTCAATAGCTCGATTAGAAATATGTTTTTTGAGAGAAATGTTGACGTGTTCAATACTTATTTTCCCCGCTGTATATCCTCTTCTATAATCAGAGAAATGTCATAAGAACATGCTAAAACCACCAAAAACACCATTTTCATTTTTTAACTCATGCAGAAAAAAATGAATCCCTTTTTTCTATTTCCAATCATTCAAAAATTAAATCTTTATTATTTATTTTTGCTAAGAATATTCTTGTAATGGTAATTGATCTTTCTAAGCTGCAAAAGAAGAGAACTCCTGCAAACATCAATGACAACATTAGGATACTCTACTTCACCTTTCCCCAGGTTCATGTGGAAGTCAGCACTCATACCACACCTCTGTGGTTATCCCCTGAGGCGGGGTCACAGTCCTAACCAGGGAAACAGAGAGGCAGAGAGCTGTCTCTTGACCTCTGGGAGATTATAATGAACTGGACCGCTGCATTACAACTTACTTCTTGTAATGCAATGGGTGGTTAACACATACTGCTGGGGATAACAGGGACGCAGAAATATATAATATGAATGGCAGATTTAATGCAGGGAGATGTTTCTATCCCTGTTAGAATGTTTACACGTCAAAGATGCAAAATAGGTCCTTGCAATATTGTTAGAATGCGGCAGCACTGATTCCAAACTACAAGGGTTTAAAACACGGACCGTTGCTTACATGACAAACTTTCATTTTGGAAAAAAGTTTGGTTAAATTCTAAAACAAACTGATTTTAATGTTTGAAGGAAGCTCTGTCTGATGGTAGATAATTGCACTGTTCGTACAGTTTTCCAGCTATCTTTAGGTAAGAATATTTCAGTTTCTCTTGATAACATGAATGTTATCCTGAGAATATAAAAAAATATATATACAGGTACTAACAAATGCACAAATCCTGCTACAGCTTAAAATACAGGAACCTTCAAGGAAAAAGACCAAACAATATAATCTGTTTTTTTTAAGTGAAAAATGCCTTTTTGTGGTTACGCATATTAAATTTAACACCACATTAAGTCAAATTTAAAACCACAAGTACAAACTTTGTCTAAATTAAACACTCACACTTTCATGCATACACTGTCACAATGTTCTAATATTAAAAAAGAAGCAATCATTGCAGATCAGATTATTTATTCTGAAAAGTTTGATCAGAATAAATAGCAAGTTCAAAGAACCTTTCTTCGTTTTTTCCGGAATCCGGGTTTTTTAGGGAGTTTTTCCTTACCGCGAAGGGGGGGGGTCTAAGGGCAGGGATGCCAGTATAGCTTAGTCATTTTGTTAGTTCATTTTAGTATTTTCCTATTGAACTCTTTGTATTCATGATCCTTTTGAGTTCATGTTTTACTACGAAGCCCATCGAGACGACTGTTGTTGTGATTTTGGGCAATACAAATAAAATTGAATTGAATTGAATTGAACCATTAGTACAAATTTGAGTCGCTACAAGCATTTCTGCTTGCCAGTTGTAACCACTACAAATATTCACAGATTATATTTTGCATTAAATTTGAATTGATCTTTCTGAAATTGACTTGCACTCATTAGATAATTGATAAGAAAAGATTTATGACCAGCTTGTGACCAGCATGCATTTCAGCAATAAAGCCACAAGGGGGCCATAGCCAGGGTCTCATTGTGCCAGTCCCAAGGCAGGATAAATACAGAGGGTTGTGTCAGGAAGGGCATCAAACGTAAAATCTTTGCCAAACTAAATATGTGAATCAGACCGATGATATCCATACCAAATTGGTCGAAGCCCGGGTCAATAATGACCGCCATCTGTGCCATTCACCGACAGGGTGCCGGTGGAAATTGGACTACTGTTGGTTGAAGAAGGAGGAGAGGAGGAAAGGGAAAGTCATGAGTGTTGGACTGCGAGTAGGGACTTTGAATGCTGGAACTATGACAGGAAAAAGTAGAGCATTGCATGATGCAGAGGAGGACAGTAGACATACTATTTGTCCAGGACACCAGGTGGAAAAGGTAGAGGAGCAGGGTACACGTTATTCTACCATGGTGGAGATGGGTAGAGAAATGGAGTAAGTTATCTTAAAGGAGCAGGTAAAAAGAGTGTCAGATAGAGTGATGAGTCTGAAGATAAAAATCGAAGGTGTGATGTATAATGAATGGTAGGCCCCGCAGGTAGGATGTGAGCTGGAGGACGAGGAGAAATTCTGGTTGAACCTTGATAAAGAGATTGTACCTAGAATTGAGAAATTTGTGATCGGTGCAGATTTCAGTGGACATGTTGGTACAGGAAACAGAGGTTATGAGGAGGTGATGGACAGGTTTGGTAGTGAAGAGAGGAGCGTAGGACAGATGGTGGTTGATTTTGCAAAAAAAAGATGGAAATTGCTATAGTGAATACATTCTTTGAGAAGAGGCAGAAACATAGGGAGACCTACAAGAGTGGAGGTGCAAGCACACAGATAGACTACATCTTATGTAGAAGATGTAATCTGAAGGAGGTCAGTGACTGAAAAGTAGTGGTAGGTGAGAGTGTTTCCAGACCTTTAAGGATGGTGGTGTGTAGGAGGACTCTGGTGATGAAGAAGATGAAGAAAGAAAGGGCAAAGGCAGAGCATAAGACAAACTGGCAGAAGCTGAAAAAGGAAGAATGTTGCATGACTTTTAAGAAGCAGTTGAAACAGGCTCTGGGTGGTCAGGGGGTACTCCCAGATGACTGGATAACTACAGTTAATATGATCAGGGAGACAGATAGGAGTGTACTTGGTGTGTCATCAGGATAGCAAGTTGATAAGGAGACTTGGTGGTGGAATAAGGAGGTGTACGAGTGTATACGGAGTAAGAAAAGAGCTAGGAAGAAGAAGGACGCTGAAAGGACTAAGGAGAGTAGACAGGAATAAAGGGAGATCCATCTAAGGTGAAAGTAGAGGTGTCAAAGGCCAAACAAGGGGCTTATGATCACTTGTATGCTAGGTTGAGTAGTAAAGAGAGAGAGCGACTAAACCTATAAAGGTTAGCAAGGCAGAGAGCCTGTGATGGGAAGGCCATGCAGCAGGTTAGGATGATCAAGGATAGGGATGGTAGTGGATTGACAGGTATCAGCAGTGTAATGGAAAGATGGAAAGAATACTTTGAAGAGTTGATGAATGAAGAAAATGAGAGAGAAAAAAAGAATACAAGAGGTCAATGTTGTGGAGCAGGAAGTAACAAAGATTAGAAAGGGGGAAGTGAGTGAGGCATTGAAGAGGATGAAGAGTAAAAAGACACGTGGTCCTGATGATATACCTGTGGAGGTATTGAAGTTTCAAGGAGAGATGGCAGTGGAGTTTTTGACCGGGCTGTTCAACAGGATCTTCGGTGGTGAGAAGATGCCTGAGGAATGGAGAAGTGCTATGGTGTCCATTTTTGCTGAGTTGTGGCAACTACTGAATGATAAAGCTGGTGATACAATATAGTTATGGGAAAGAGTAGTTAATGTTAGACTAAGAGCAGAAGTGAACATTTGGGAGCAGCAGTATGGTTTCATGCCAAGAAATAGCACTACGCAATATTTGCTTTGAGGATGTTGATAGAGAAGTACAGAGAAGGTCAGAGAGAACTACACTGTGTCTTTGTAGATCTGGAGAAAGCTTATGACAGGGTGCCCAGAGAGAAACAGAGGTATTGTATTAGGAAGTCTGGAGTAACACAGAAGTATGTTAGAGCAGTGCAGGAGATGTATCAGGGCTGTAAGACAATGGTGAGGTGTGCTATGGGGGTGTCAGAGGAGTTCAAGGTGCAGGTGGGATTACAGCAGGGATCAGTTGTGAGCCCCTCCTCTTTTGCAATGGTGATGGACAGGATGACAGATGAAGTTAGACAGGAATCACCATGGACTATGATGCCTGCAGACGACATTGTGATTCGTAGCGAGAGCAGGGAACAGGTGGAGAAGCTAGAGAGTTGGAGGTTTGCCCTGGAAAGGAAACGAATGAAAGTCGCAGCAAGAAGGTGTACATGTGTGGGAATGGGTGAGGTTACAGGGAGAAAAGGGATTCTAAGTATCTAGGGTCCACAGTCCAGAGTAATGGAGAGCGTGAGAAAGAAGTGAAGAAGCGAGTGCAGGCAGGTTGGAGTGGGTGGAGAAAGGTGTCAATTGTGATGTTTCATAGAAGAGTTTCAGGTCAAATGAAAGGAAAAGTGAACTAAACTGTGGTGAGACCTGCCCTCTTGTTTGGCCCTGAGGGCAGGACGGGAAGCACAGTTGGAGGTGGGCAGAGATGAAGATGCTGAGGTTCTCGTTGGGAGTGACCAGGATGGACAGGATCAGGAATGAGGACATCAGAGGCACAGTACATGTTAGAGGCTTTGGAGATAAAGTCAGAGAGGCGAGATTGAGATGGTTTGGACATGTCCAGAGGGACATGTCCATATGTTAGCAGAAGGGTGCCAAGTGGAGAGCTGCCAGGCAAAAGGTCTAGAGGAAGACAAAAGATGATGTTTCTGGATGCGGTGAACAAAGACATGAATTTAGCTAGTGTTAAAGATGATTCAGAAGACAGGGTTAGATGGAGGAAGCTGATTTGCTTTGGCAAACCCTGAAGGGAAAAGTCAAAAGGAAAAGAAGAAGAAAAAGATTCTCAGAAATTCCAGTCATAGATTTTTCTGCATTAATCAGCCAAGACAAGGAGCCTTTCACTCAGAGTTTATGACAAAGAAATGTTTTTCTGTTTTTTCTTTTTTAAATAACATATAGAGTCATTCAAGGCTACGAGGATTCAGAGACACTCTATGCAATACAAAGTTTTTTTTCAATTTCTTCTCTTCTAATAATGCAGCAAACAAGTTTTCTTCTCCTTAAACTGTATGAAAGATTGTGAGAAGATTTTAAATCTTTGCCATCTCAAACATTGCTCATGGTGGCTGTTGCAACAAGCCACCATAAGGGTTACGTTCACAGGACTGAAAGTCGTACTGCAACAGTCTCATTAATTAGTGCAATAAAGTTCTTAGTGTCTGTAATGGGTTGAATGCTATAAAGCATATCTTCCGCCATTTTTGCCGCTTAACTCCTACAATTTTTCAGCTATTTTAACCACTCAACTATTAAAATGTTCAGCTCTTTCAACTTTTTCCAGCTTTGACTTTTGGTCCTTTAAATCCTTGAACTTTTCAAGATATTCCAGGATATTGCCTCCATTGAAATAAATGGGTCATCCTTGGTGCATGATGCTTGCTGGTTCAAGATCCGGCGCTGCCATTTTTCACAAAAATATGTTTTTTGTTATTGTGCTGTTTTTGCTTTATTTTAGGTCAACTTTGATCATTTATTTATTTATTTTTGCCAATTATTACCCTTAAGGTTTCATTTTCATTCAGCAATATAGCATTCGACCCTGCATTTTCTTCTGGAAATGCAGCTCCTTCTAGTTATTAACTGACTTCTTGGTTCTTTTGTGATCAGACCCACACGTCCATGAATGGGATGAGGGGGCCTTCCTGCTCTTTCACACCTGGAGCAACATCCTCTGGCAGAAAATGGACATCAAGGGGCGGAGCCGCCTGTCAAAGTTTGAGGGGTGACTCCGTCTCAGTCACAATCAACTGTTTTTTATATATGTCACAGACTACCATCTGATGACGACTCTGAGGAAGACGTCCGTTGAAACATGTCAGGTATGTGAGAAACACAACCCGTTTCTGATAAAAAAGGAACCAAGAAGTCAGTCTCTTAAATTATTTAAAATACGTTAAAACATATCAGACCAGGGATTTTGTGGAAGACCTATGAAAACACGTTTTTTTATAACAAAAATAAATGTATTATAAAACTTGACCCCGTCTCTCCAAATCTCCGTTTATTGATGGAGTTGTGACAGTGGTGTTCAAGGCCCTGACTTCAGAACTCTCATACAAACTCTGCAGAGACTGTTTTGAAACCAGATCAGCAGAACTCATTTCACAAGAAGTGTAGTTTCTTATGTAGAAACAACTGTAAAACATGGGATTTTGTTTTAATAACCTCTGTGCACGGTTTATGTAACAGTGCAGACATTGTTTGTTGCAACATTAAAATAATTATTTCAATTTTGTAAAAAAAAAAAAAAAAAAAAAAAAAGAAAGAAGTGTAAACTTCTCTGGACAAAATGTTTTCTTGTGTCATCTTTTCCCCAAGCAATCTTTAATGTACGTCTGATTTTAGATTATGCTTTATCTTAACTATTTCTGTGTCCTGCTGTATATCTTTTCTTTTGTTTATCAGTGTCCTTTAAAATGTGGTCTCATGTTAAATTAAAGAGGGGTGATGATCTCTACCTGTATGCATTTTTGGAAGCAGGCCGGGGATCAAACTTGAAGAAGATTATACACATTTTGTGGCAGGATCTGATTATCACTTCTTCCACATTGGTCTTCAGGTGTAACTCATACCTGAAATAATAGAAGAAATTAAAGATATTTGAGTTTTACGTAATTGTTGTATGATAGAGAAACATCAGTACTGCACAAATCATATCGTAAATTACAATTAAGGTCAAAATCTTAGAATAAAATATATGTTGTCAAGAGTAGAAAAATAGCACAATTACAAAAAGCAATGACCCACACAGCAAAGGGAGTCACCAAGCACGACATTTGGCAAAATTGGTAGACTAGTATATTTATAGACACCTCATTTTGAATGAAACAAACACAGGTTCAGTAACACAGCACTAAATCAATGTAATTTAGTTTTACTAACTGCTAACACATTAGCATACTTACAAGTAACGAGGAAACAAACCCAACGGATCAAAAATATCTGGCCGCAAACTGGGTTAAAGGCGATTCAATACACACAAAAAATGGCGGCTTGATCAAATTTTTAATTCTGCCCTTTACAAAATACAGTGCTGAATTATGACTGACTTATACTCACTGCCCCTTTATCGTGCTTGTTGACAACTCAAAGGAAGTCCGTCTACAGTATAACTTCGATTTGAGGTTTTACTCACACCGGCAACTCCCACCAATAACCAGCCTTACAGGGCTTCCTTTAGCCCCGCCCGGTTAGACACTTTAAACGTACAAAACGAATGTATCTTCAAAGATGCTATTCGATTGGTCGCCATACTCACAAAGTTTGCCACTTTAACAGCTGCAATTCCGGTTAGTTAGTTTTCTTCAAAACAAAAGCAAGCGTAACAAAAAGAGTAGTCAGAAAATGTTGGAATGACTAGAAATTTTAGGCATGATATACAGAATTTTGCAAAATCCCTCAATATGTAATATTTCGGTTGCTGTATAACGTTATTTGCAAGCCAAAACAAAATGGAAATCGTATTTGCTGCAACAAAGCTTTTATTTTGAAAATGCTACTTGGATCCTCTGTTTTTTTTTTTTTTAGATAAATATGAGAGTACTACACTATCAGTTATTTTAACAACAAATAGGCAGTCTGAGGTGTTTTAAGACTACTTAAATGAAACAAGCTAAAATAATATATATGTAGAAAAGGTACAACTAATTTACAAATATATGCGTTAATTATTTGCATATTAACATTTTAACTTAAAACATGTAAGTTAATAGGCCAGTTAATAAAAAAAAAAGGCGCGACCAATTAGAACTAGGTTTTTGTTGCAGATAAACATATTTAAGTGTCAGTTAAAAATATTCAAAAAGAAAGTCCGCCTAATGCTGTAATTAGTGTGTGTGTGGATGGGCGGAGACACTCAGCGTGACCAACAGCATCGTGCTCTGCCGTGGATGAGAGGGATAAAGGCTTGCTCTGCTTTTCATCCACCGCCACATCGTAGTTACTATTCGTCGTTACTAACGACGTTTCCTTCTATTTAACTTTGAATGCACTGAAATGACTTCATTTAATGCACGCGAGGACTGAGAGGACCAAATCATTTGTAAAGCCTGGCAACTTTGCTTTGAGATCTAATATATATCTGCAGAGTAGTCAGCTCTCCTGCCGTGGTCAAAATAACAGCTGAGATTCGGAGTAAACCCCCCCAGTGCAGCGTCTCCTCGGCTGCGAAGACCAGCACGAGGACTAACTGAGGTAATTATTGCTGTTTTTTGACGCCGTTGGTATAATGGGGAGCAATGTGAACTGGGGAAAATTGCAGGGGAATTCCCGACGCTTCTTTCCAAAGGATTCAATAGAGGTAACGAGGTTGTGCCATCATTCTCAATTTAAGCCTCATAATATTTATTTTTTGTTATTATTGTATTATTATCATTTGTTAACTAGCGCTATTCGTATATAATGTTTACTATTTTTGCGCCACAAATCTATAGATGCTCATAAACGGAGGCAGTCAAGTGCAGCGCACCGCACCAAGCTGTCAATCTTCAGCCCAGCTACTACTCCATTGTTATCCCCCTGACTGTTTGTGAGTGGGTTGCCATGGAGAGTCTTCCGGTGCCTCTCCCGTAAATACCTTATTTGGAGGAATGGGCGGCTGTAGTGATGTTGGGTTGTGGCCTGCATGCATTCATGTCCCGCGCGAGTTAGTGCCAGAATGAGCGAGTGGTTCTCATCAGCGCCAAAGCCTTAAATGAAGTTCTGCGCAGACTTTGATTGATCTTGGTTTATATTTTCACACCCTGCTACCCTATAATAGCCTCAGGATGCAGAAGGATGCAATTAAGGCAATTACCTTTTCGCACGTGGCACGAATTAGCAAACATTTGTTTCCAATAGGGAACGCGCACGCTTTACCAATTAACAGTCTCAATATAATTCAAAGAGTTTTCATTAAAATCAATGTTATATTATATATTATTATTGCTCAGCTCAGTATGTGTATCGCTTGATACTTCTTGTATCAGAATTTGACTACACTGACTTTCTGTCATGTCAATATGTTGAGTAAAATAAAAATGAAGGGCTAACTCATAGTTTTACGCTAACTATGATGATGCCATCACTTGGTACTTCGATGGGATCAGAAGAGAATTGCCCCAATCGGTGCAAAATGTGACACAATTTGATGACATCACCCACGATTGGAATTTCATATAGAATATTTATATAGTACAATTGCAGTGCATATCACACCAGTGGCCCATATACTAGCAAGTGTGTGAGCAAGATGTTGTACATGTTAAAAAATACCAGTGAAACTTTGGAGACAATCACGTCAGGCTTTAGAGTTTGAATACCATTCAGAGGTTTATCGCAGTTGTCATGGACAGTTGCAAGCGAAACCAACCTTAATATGGACTAAACTGCCCGATTGTGGTAGGGACACGATAGGATTGATGCGATGGCTGATTGCTATGAAGTATAAACCAGGCATGAGATAGTTTGATCATTAGCTCTCATTGATTGACTTGGATGTTTTGCAATTCAAGATCAAGATTGTCTAACAAATATGTGACTTACAAACTTATGAAGTTTGCCTATAATGTGTTTCACAAGCTATCTTTATTTTGATTTTTTAGCTGACTGAAGTGATGGTAGTGAGTGGTTAGGAAGAAGCCAATCCGGACCTGAAGTGAATGGTCCTTTTGTTGGACATGCACCTGCAAAGCTCTTCCTGCTGCTCATGAAGTAATTAACATTCACCTCCAACCTCTCTGTCCTTTCCATTTTCAAGTCCTTAGGCCCAAATAACCCAGACTCCACTGTGTGGAGTTGACACCTGGTCTGCATCACCCACCCAGTAAAGCCAATAACACATGCCTCTGTCTCTACCCACTCAACACAGCATGAATACAGAAGTGAAACATGGTTGTATCTATTACAGGTCAGAGGTATGAAAAGGAAATCACATTATTTTTGACAGAAAAGTTCTGAAAGTGACTGAAGGTAATCTACCAAACTTTTATTGTGAAAAAAATGGCCTTTTCTTTAACATAATGCTTGAGTTTGAAACCAGTGGTCTCCAACTTGTTTCGACCCATAGACCGGTTTAATGTCAGACAATTTCACAGACCAATCGGAACGGGGCCGAAGTTTACGTTTAATATTTTTAGCTTCTGGTTTCTGAAAAAACTATTTTTTAAATTAAAATCCTACTACAAGAAATTTAATTTTAAAAAATCTAAAAACATTAGTCATTTTTTCTCACAGATGACAAAAATTCAAGGAAAGAAATTTGCTGATTTGTAGAAGTTGTTTCTAATTTGTAAAAAATTCAATGAAAGCAACATTACACTTTTTTCCCTACATAAAACACCATGACACTGAGAACTTCACCCAGTATCAGATCATCTTCATATTTTGTTTTTACATAAATCCTAATTAACTGTGTTTTTACATAGAGGAAGATTTCTCTGCTAAAGTTTCTTAACAGTTGCCTGCCTAAATACCCCTTGCTGTTGAAAAAAATCGTAAATGTCCCTCTTACAAGTTTACAGATCAGAAACAACTCCCGCAACTTTATTTTATTGAATCTTCATTCTCTGCCAAATGTTTACTGCTGGTTTAAACTTAAACTTTGTGATGAAGATTTTCCCTATAGCTACGTCCAACTTCTAATTAAAAAAATAAAATGACACGATTGTAAAACTGGTATTTTCGAAATCTAATAATAAACACAAATCCACTGTGTCTGCAATTTCATTATCTGCAAGTGTGAAACATTCAAGTCAGTCGCTGCAAATATATGCAAAACGGCTTCTGGTACGTCGGAACAACTGTCTCAACAAATCCATATTTGGAGGAAGACTCCTGGTTTTATCTGTAAATAGAAGCTTTTTTTTCTTTGAAGTCGAAGGCTCTTCTTCAGTTTCCTCACTGGCTCTTTTCTCCCCGAAGAAACTTTCCAAATACGTTATATTGTTTGTTTTTTATTAGCTTTTTAGATTTGGGCTACTAACTTAGTGGTCGGAGCAGCTGCTTTAAGTCATGTGACGTGTCAAGACAGATGAATGTGATGAACAGAACCCAGTACTTTTCCAAAATAAAACATCCTTCAGTATCAGAAAATAAACAAAACGGAAATAATTCAAGTCAGCGTATGTATTTTTTTTCTTCCTGCGGTACCAAGTGACCCACGGACCAGTACTGGTCTGCAACCTGGGGGTTGGGGGCCACTGTTAAAAATTATTTGTTGCCATTGTGTGTTTTTCCTGAAATAAAGCATAAATATATCATGTTTCTATTGTGCCAATTGTTTTCAGTACTGCCTTCTTGGGGCAAAAACTTGAATACATAACTCAGAACTCTAGGACATTGCCCTACGATAGACTGGCAAACTGTCCAGGGTGTATCCCACCATTACCTTTCACAGTAGTTGAGTAGAGTCCAGCATCCCCATATCTGCTTTCGACTCAGTGGACTTAGAAGAAGAAGGAACAAATTAGGACATAAACTAATTCTTTCTCACTAAAGTTCAAACCTAGTATGACAGAAGTCTTTGCTTTTGAATTGGTTGCTCTTTGGATTCAGACAAGTGTATCCAGGCTGCAGTGAGTTACTAATATTTTGAGTCAAATTCTCTGAGGGATTAATTTTGTTTTCTGTGTGTTGTGTGTCCTTACATTGCAAGGTCAGCGGAGGCATCTCTACTCCGGCAGACACATGATGACGCTCGTGTCAAAATTGGTTTTAAATCAGATTTTCTCCACGTCATCCCTTTCCCCCCCCCCTGCTTGTTGGGTTCTCAGTTGAGGTTGTTATTAGAATATCAACTGGCCTTAGCTTTATAACATGCTCAAATGCTGATAATCCACTATCCTATTCTTACACCCTCCCTCTGACGAGCACTGCATTATAAAAGAGCTCTGATTCAAATCCTCTACTCAATATTCCCAAACTTGCTCCCTGTTCTGTCCTCCCTATTTCTGTCCTTAAAATAGCTACCCCATATACATCCTCTTTCTGCATCCTGCGCACGCACAGATTCACAAACCCGGACATTTACTGGATGCGTCCTCACTTTTGGCTTTAAAACACAGACATATCTCCCTGCCTCTCACCTCTCTTGCTTCACTACCGGGCTATAGGTCTGTGTGTCACAGAAGGATTAGCCCCACCCTCAACATTCTGTTGTGCCTTGATTATGTCCAGGGATAAGAGCTGCTTAATTGTAATCACTGGAGCTGCCCTGAGCAGTATAAATACAGGAGCACAGATCAGTCCAGACCATACCCTGAGTTTATTGTTAAAACCAGAGGAGTGAGGTTTCTGCTCATAGATTCAGGCAAAACATGACTAAAAACAATAACTTGATGTTAAATGTATGTTCAGTCACAGGTTTAATAAATGTTAGGAGCATTAGGTGTTTGTAGAGATATTAAGTACATTTCTCTTCCCGTCAGGAATGAATAGGATGCCTGTAGCTTTCTTGTGTGGGTTTTCTTAACTTTTTCACAACATCCCTAGTGTGATATTTTTAAAGTATTTTAAATCATTGAAGAGACTGTTGGAACAAAAAATGTGTCTTTTTATACCTTTTATGTCTTTTTATACCTGCAATCTAGTTTAAGATAAGATAAGATAAGATAAGATAAGATAAGATAAGATAAGATAAGATAAGATAAGATAAGATAAGATAAGATAAGATAAGATAAGATAAGATAAGATAAGATAAGATAAGATAGGATAAGATAACATAAGATAAGACTTTATTCATCCTACGATGGGGAAATTCTTTTGTCTGCAGCTGCAAAAAAGACATCCAAAAAGCAAAAATGACATTCAAACAAAATCAAAGTGACCTTCAGGTTCAACAGTGCAGCACCACAAAAGAACAGAAGAACATCTGCAACCTGCATGACACAGTAAATTGAATTAAACTTTGCGTTTATTTCCAGTCAGATTCGGATGGTTAAGGACACCAAAAACCTAATGTGCAGTGGGAAAAGAAAAATCACACAAGAGTCTGCATTAAGTTTCAAACCTTTGCAAAGGAAGAGCCAGGGGCGTCTGCAGAAAAGAAGTGCTCCGCTTCTGCTCTGATCTGCGCTGCTCTGAGCTCCCCCCCTCATGGCAAGCAGTTTTTATTATCCAACAGAATAACATGTGTAAATGAAGTAATACAATGGGTCTGTGTCTGTCCGGACAAGCACGAGATTAAGAGACCAGCACTTTCTGTTGTGAAGGACAGTTGGGTCCGCATCCCTACAGATGTTTCCTTTCTGTTCAATAAGCCATTCAGCACAGACAAAAAAACAGAAACAGCTTTCAGCACTTCCATGCCCTTATATGGTAATTTATGCCAGTTTGCAGAAAGCGAGCACAGTCATTATTACAACACACACAATGTTCCTGTATATAAAGAACCAAATAAATGCATAATCAAAAAGTATAAAAGTATAATAAAATACGTAATTCCACATTTTCCAGGTCTCTATCTTGATATGTGTCCCATTTAAAGCCAAATATTGTTTACTGAATTGTTTGGAAACTGACCACTGAACTTCATAACTTGTGTGAAAGCCCAACTTATTCTACAAGATAACAGGTATGAATGATTTTTTTAAAGTTATTAAACATTTTTATTATTATAACCTGAGTTTTCTTATCCTAATCTGATTTTAAAAACACTTTTAAAGACCCACTCCAATGAAAACTGTGTTTTTGGTGTTTTTAACATGTTCACTTAGCATTTTTCGCATGATGAAAGACAGAAAGAAAGAAAGAAAATTAAGTATTTCTGAGTATTTCTTTATTTAAATCGTGATGAAACAGGGCCAGATGAAAGTGCCCTTTAAAAAAAACAGTAGGTATGTAAAATCTACACCTGCGACAGACTAGCGACCTGTCCAGGGTGTCCCATGCCTTTGCCTGCAAGTGACCGTGATAGGCTCCAGCAGCCCCGTGACCCCGAAAGGGATAAAACAGAATAGAAAATGAATGAATGAATGAAATCTACAATCAACAGGCTACATGCTCCCTGCGCCACTCCATTCTGATGCATCTGCATGTAGACAACTAGGTGTCATGTTTTCCTCTTCCAAGCTGGCATCTGGCTCACAACTGTACGGGTGGATAAGTCCAATTTTCCTCGCCATTTTTGTTCCACCGATAGGTTAGGGTTGTGAGGGGCTGTAAGCTAACAGAAGGATAAGCCCCTGGAACGGGAGTGAATGTGAAATGAATGATAGGAAATGAGGGAAGCTTACTTTGTGCCAACAGTTCAGCCAACAACATAGAACCGAATTTCTGCAGGAAATATGTCCTAAAAAATGACAGTTTTTTTAATTTGACCAAAAAACAGCATAACCATAAATATAGCACCATTTGAATGCTTTTAAAATAGATCAAAAGATGATTGTACTGGGACTTCAACCAAAGTTGGTCATATTCTGTACGATTTAATTGTGGCTATTATTATTCAATTTGATTGGTTTTAAATATGACCTTTGCTGGTTTATGTGTATGTTTTAATGTTTAAAGTAGTTTTTTCACAACCTAACTGTTTTGAAAGTGTTTAAAAATAGTGTGGGATTGGGAGAGACGTGTTTCTTGTTTCTCTTTCTTCTGCTTTTCCAGTTTTGCTTTTTCAAACCTAGAAAAACTTCCTTTATGACATATCTTATGTTTGCACTTGAAGTTACTGAAGATGGAGCCTCTTGAGATGGTGTCTACCATAGCAAGGATTCACACCTGTACATCACCTATAGATTGCTTTCTCTACCCAATAATTGATAGTTTTTAGGATAGCACAAAGATATTGCTGTTTCATTAGCATGTCTGCAGTGAGATTCTCTGGAGTTTTCGTAAAACCTGTTGAAGCCAACAGGTTAAATGCAATGTCTGCCTGGGAATCTACTCATTAGAACATATAATTTTTGAACTCTTTAGCAGTGGAATTTTTTCCAAAAGCGGGCTTGCAGAGGAGGGTGGCCATCTGGCATTTTGGTTGTGTCAAAGCAGAGGGAAAAATTTTTGTGACCTGCGCCAGACTGCCCTATCAGCCAATTACTGGATCCCCACATAACCTTTCCAGTACACTTGGACACAACTGTCTAATCAGTGTTTTGATATTATATTTTTTTCTATCTTTCAGCTGCTCCCTACTTTGCAGGGAGATTTGGCATTTAGCTTGCACTTCTTGAAGCAAATAGACTGTGAGTCAGCCCAGACTGAAATATGGAATCTGCAAACCCACTGAAGAGTTTTGATATTATTGTTTTAACTTTTATATTTTTAAAACGACATGCATCTTGTGTGCTAATCTATCTCACTCACACTACAATGAATATGCCAGATGGGACACAGAGGATGTGTCTTGATGTGTAGACCTTTAAGGGACAAAAATTGACCCGCCTTTTTGCCACAAGCAGTTGACTGAAATATTAATGCATTTAAGTTTTTCTAAGCCTTTTCTTTCCCTAAGGGTGACAAAGAAACCTTTAAAATAGGGAGCATCGTAGAAAAACTTTGAAACAAGTAATTGGCTTGCTGCATCTGTCTTAACCTGAAAGATACCTGTGCTTCCATAACTCAGTAAGTGGCAAATCTCCTATGTGTTGTCAAAGTAAATGATTCATTCATGTACAAAGCTGATTTAGGTGGTCAGTCTTCTTTATGTATGTATAAAAAACTTTTTGTGAAACTGGGATTGACTTTGTTGAATTTGGTTTAAGTTTTTTGTCTAAACTCATAAATGAGAAAATTTATTTGAATTCTTTATGTATGTTCAAGCAATGAGAGTAGACACTGTTGTCTCTCAAATACCAATATTAACTACTTTATGGCAAAATTACACCACCCTAAACTCCATTATATACTATATATATTGAATATTCAGGGAAACAAAAGGTGAAAGTATGAAAAGTATTTAGTATTGAAAATACAAGTTGCAGCAGACCAAAACAGAAAAAAAAAAGAAATCTGTTGACTAAAACTGAACTTGAACCACTGGTGAAAATGAAATGCCAATATGTCCTTTTTATTTTAGCCTTTTTAGTTTCAAAGATTAGAGTCAAAGAATTAGATTTAAGAGGATATTTTAAATTCAGAGAGGGGTGAAAAAATTCTTCCGGGTGTAAATGTTTGCTTTTAGAACCTCATTCGAGAATCTAGGGCTTTTTTTCTCATTACTGTTTGCTCCCCCTCTGTGTTTAGCCATTTAGTTTACCTGAACATTTACAGGATCTGTAATTGAGGTTGGGAAGGTAAAAAAATAAACACATTTACCAGTTCTGGTGGATTTAATTAGGGTAATTAAAGCTCAAATTGCACCTCAAAAAGTCATGGAAACAATCTTGTGGAATTGCTTTAAGAAATAACTTAAGATTGATGCCTTCATGAACTTAAATAGCAGTTAATTGAAAACCTTTCCTTCTTGTCTGGCATATTTTTAATGTCTAGACATAAAGAAATGGTTCTGCGCAAAACGACAATCTTATTTACTTTGCTTTCCGTTTAGATTGAAAAAAAGTTTGCAAACTCTTCTAACTTTGCCCTGTCTTTGTAAGAAAATACTCTGCCTAACAGCACATTCTAGCAGTCGCTCATTCCATGGCATTATGTTTTTTTCTTAGAAGGATTTCAGCACAATATTTACTCTCTGCTGTGCTCACGCAGTCTTATGCATACCCACCTTAATAGTTTCTGAGAAACCCAAAAAGATTTAAGCTTGTGCTTTTGGTCCATATGTAAAATGAATGTGCACAATTTGTCCAAGAATCTGACATGAATTCGGTTTTCTAACGAATTGGACTATAGAGTCCTATAAATGGAGTGAAAGAGACATCAATCATGTTGTCTAGAGCTCATGTAGAAAATAGTAAAAGCATGGAAATAGCTTTTCTTCCTATAGAAATACTGTTAGTGACCTATTTGTACACTTTGTGGAATTTTCTGTTCTACCATAGTCCTAGTATATTCACATTAAATCTCTAGTTTTCAGTAAAAAATGTAAACTACAGGTGGGGGAACCAATAACGACAAAAAAGGTCCCAACGGAGTCACAGAAAACCTGAAAATTGTCTAAGAAGCACTGTTCATTTAGAAAGGTTCTTATATTAAGGTATCTGACTGCTTGTCCACAAAAATCATCCCTTTTGGTAATATTTACACGTGTTAGTAGCAGTAATGAATCTCAAATAACTTTTTTGTTTCTTTTTTGTGCTATCTTAATGTTTTTGATCCCCCATGTAGGAGCCAAAATGTAGTTTCTTTGTACACCAATTTCTTTGGGCTTATGAAAAAGTAAACATGCACAACAACAAAAATGGACTGTGGCATATTTATAAAGCTATGTTCACACCGCCCTCTGCAACAGACCTTTAAGCAGCCACTTCCGATGGAAAGTCAATTTTTCCCCTGCAGACAGCCCTTGTCCAACCATAAGGACAGTTGTGATATTCTCATACCACCTCAACATGACTTCTGATTCTCTGCCTTATTCTCTCTCATATAGTCTATAACTATATGGCATCCCAACATCAATGTGTCTAATTTATGTGCTATTCACGGGAAATGGTCTCATGAAGAGGCAGACAAATAAAGACAGGAAGATGTTTTTCTCCTCTACTTAAGCGCTGGCAGCAAGTACAAAAGGACACTGTGACAACATGAATGTGGCCAAGGAGATGCCTGGGTATTAATCAATGCCAGGCTTTATGTGTGGGCTTGGTTTTTGATGTGTGGACTTGTGCAGCGGAGGGCCTCTGTGGACTGTGAAAGCCAGGAGCTTTCCCCAGCTGCCTCTCACCAACATCTGAAATGCTCTTTATAATAGTATGGTACTATTGTACAAAATTGATGGTATATATTTCACATTGAGGGAATCGAGTGACATAGGGCCTTTTATTTTTAGTTGGTTTTGTTTACCTGGGATTTCCTTGACATTAGTTTATAGATTTGTTAAAAAAAAGCTTCTCTCTTCCTCTATTTTTACTGTAGATATTTTAAATGTGAGTTTACAAAGAGAGTCTCTGTCATTCATTGTTGTATTTGTGATAGAATCAATGGTGAGTGTTGCAGCTCTGTTTGGATTCTTGCAAATGGTTCACCTCAGTTCACAATTCACCAACAAATTAAAATAATTCTACCTAAACAATAAGTCAATTAAGAATAAAGGAAAATTCAGAGATTATTCTGATTAATTTAAATTCCTTTCTGCTGGATACTTTTCTGAATTGGCTAAGTTTTTTTTTTCCATTAAAATTACATCACACTTTGTCCAAACTTCTTCTATGTCCTGTGCATCAACACACACGGCTTATATTGCTTTTGCCTTGCAAGGAAAGGCAAGGTCACACAGAGGTGTAAGACATTAAAAAACCCCAACAAACAACAAGAAACAGCGAGAATCTATGGTATTAAAGGACAAGGATCGGTTTGTGGAAGCCAGATGTGCATCTCTATGCCTCTGCAAAGTCCACAGAGATTTGGCTGTCTATGCAGTTAGCCTCAGATTTTTCTTTGATGGTGCTTAAGGCCTACAAATTGCTGCTGTTGGCTGAGCGATGTGTGTTCATTTTAAGGTTCTACATGCATCACACATAACCAGCAGTAGGTGTGAAGGTCTACACATCGAGGAGTGAGGAAATAGAGTATGGATTCTCTGAATCTGTGTTGATTGTGTTGGGCGGCAGTGGTTCAGGTGGTTGAGCAGGTCGGCCAATGATCAAAGGATCAGCAATTCAATCCCTGTTACCCCCAGTCAAGTGTAGTTGTGTCCTTGGGCAAGACATCTCAACCCCCTCCAGTGTGGCTCCATTGGTGCATATGAATAACCCGGCAGGCATTGCCATCGTAGGTAGGGGTGTGCCCTATGATGGCCCACCTCAGGGGACTTGAACACTTGCTCTTTTTACCTCATATTAAAAGCGCCCTTTGTTTATTTTTTTTCTTTTTGTATTAACATTATTCAATTTCTGTTAGAGAAAGAAGCACAACTGTTAACAGAAATGAAAACAGCTGTGGATGAGTAACAAGAATCAGGAATGACTGATGGAGGACAAAAGATGACCAAAAACACCACTAGAAAAATGAAATAAACCCCAGAATCCTCACAGCAACAGTACAATAACATTGAATATTTAAACTACTTTCAGCATTCTGAGGATAAAAGTTGTAGGATGTCTGTGTTTAAAATATTGACATCTGGATTAAACGTGATTCATGTTGATTATGCTTGCAGCACACGGTGCCAACATAAGTAGCCTCCAGTGTTTTGTTGCTTTGATGTCTTCCAAGTCTAAGACTCATGCTCACAATAACCTGTTTTAATAAAAGAAATAAGAATCGTATCACTTTCACCTATAGCTACAGTATTTACCTATTAGTGTTTTTTTTTTTTCAAATTTTACTTCATTCTTTATTGTTTTAAGGGCAAAAACAATTATTTTTTGCTGCCCTCTTCTGACTTTGAGCTTTTGCCCTTCTAAAATCCTGTGCATGTCGCTGTGTCCCGGTGATGGTCAGAGGGGTCGCATACTGGCAACCACGCCTCTGTCAGTCTGCCCCAGGGCAACTGTGGCTACATTGGTAGCTTACCATCACCAAATATGAATGAGAAGTGGATAAATAATGTACAAATTGTAAGCGCTTTAAGCGTCTAGAAAAGTGTGCAAAAACCAAATCCATAATAATAATAATAATCATCATCATCATAAATTTGGGGCTGCATGGTGGTGCCGTGGTTAGTGCTCTTGCCTCACAGCGGCTGGGGGACTTGAACCGGGGGCCTTCTTGGGGGACCTTTCTGTGTGGAGTTTGCATGTTCTCCCCGTTCATGCGTGGGTTTTCTCCAGGTTCCTCCCACCGTCCAAAAACATGTTTCCTAGGTTAATCGGTTAATTTTAAATTGTCCCTAGGTGTGAATATGAGAGTGCGTGGGTGTGTGATTGTGGACACTCTACCCTGCGACAGACTGGCGACCTGTCTAGGGTGCCCCCTGCTTTCGCCCACAAGAGGCTCTTGCAGCCCCGTGACCCCGGAAGGAAATAAATGGAAGAACATGAATGAATGAATAATAATAAAATATCCGTATTTTCCTGCCTATAAGTCGCCCTTTTTTTCATAGTTTGGCAAGGGGTGTGACTTATACTCCGCAGCGACTTATATTAGAAACTAAATTGAAATAAATACATTGTTAACCCTCCTGTTATGTTCATTTGTGAGGAACAGAGATGATGTTCCTGGGTCAATTTGATGTATGAGGTATGTTAAGTGTTAAGAGTTTGTTAAGTGACTCAGAGAATCACCAAACTTTTTTTACAGTAAGATCATGAAGGCTAACAACATAATATTCTATTTTCCAATGATTTCATAGATTCAGAAATGCAATAAAAATGACAACTGTTTCTACAAATACAGAATGAGTATTAGTTAGCCAATGATGCTTCATGAAAGGAATAAATAAATAAGTATGAGAAAGAATTACTGTGAAATTATGAGATAAACAGTCTGCTATGATTGTGTCATATGAGGTTGTGCAAGTTATTAGTTCTTGGTCTCAGATTTTGTCAAATACATTTCCCGTCAAAATGCGACTTATAGTCCAGTGTGACTTATCTGTGTTTTTTTCTACTTTATAATACATTTTTGGGCTGGTGCGACTTATACTCCGCAGCGATGTATAGTCCGGAAAATACGGTAAGTATAAGAGTTAACTTGGAAAAGAATAAAACATTTTAAAAACGAAGCCAGAGACTAGATGGGCAGCAGATGTGTACTGTCATTTCTTGATCAGTGGTTTGAAGCCAGGTTGTCAGTTCTGTGTAGTTCTGAAGATTGTCATCTTCCTCAGATATGTCATTCCAACCTTTGTGAAAATGGAAAAGAAAGAAGGCTGTCAGTAATTGTCACAAATTTAGAGCTGAGAGACTGATGGTCATTTGGCGATTGAAATGGCGTTTTGGCACAATTTAAATTTTAAATATTAATAAAAGAAAGGGGTTCCTAATTACAAACTTCCAGAAAGATTGTCATGCAAAGAAAGCTTTTGAAACTAGGCTGTTGTTCACGTTTTGGTACATCCTGTCAGGGATGCCACAGCTCACACGGGTGGTTTGGCAGAACTTTTTTTTTTTAATGACAAATGACCCACTCTAGAATTCGTTCATTGCAAACCTTGGAAGGCGAACCTTGGGTTTCCTGCAGGCCGTCCTACACCCAGCCAACTGAGCCATCCAGTCGTTTATCTTTTCAAACTAGGCTATTTCTGTATGAATTCCTGTTTTAATGTTGAGACATTTTACATCGGGGCAAATGGGAATTTGTTTGCTTGTTTGACAAAAGAACCGGTGTAACTTAAAAATTAAAGTCCTGTTTGTTGTCACTCATCTAAGTGTGTGAAATTTGTTCTCCCTGGAGGAGCGGTGAGCTGCAGACACAGCTGTGCTCAGGATTCATTTGGTGGTTTATAGGGATGGGTATTGTTAAGGTTTTAACAGTACTACTACTCTTATTGATACTGCTTATCGATCGATCCGATATTTTAATGATACTCTTATCGATACTTTGAGGACGAAAAATAAATAAATAAATAAGAACATCAAGTGTTTTTATCGTCATTATGGAACAACTGTTTTTTTTTAACAAAACGTTTTACTTTATACACGATAATGTTACAATACAAACTGGAATGGATGTGCTAGACCAGGGGTCATCAACCTGTACCTCTCAAAGAGACATTTGGATCAGTTTGCCACTGAGATGAAAGCACAGGGAGCCACAACACTAGGGGTGTTAGAAAAAATGTTTTTGCTGATATATCGCGATAGTTCATTTAGTACTTGTATTGATTCAAAATGCTGTCAGGATATTTATTTAATTTAATTATTTTTATTCTCTATGAGCGTGATGTTTCCTTTGATCTTTTGTCCATTTTCCACAACTTTGAATAGACTTTTCTGTCTGTCAAACACCAGAGTTAAGATGAGTGAGATGATGGAAACAAATTCACTTTGATGCAGACTCCTTTCTATTTATTTCATTTTCTTTAAATCCAGTAAACCCAATAAATTATATAAATTTATGGATGACAAGTATTTTTTATTAGGAAGCAGCTGTTAGTTTGTTGCAGGTCTGGAATCATGAGCAGTGAGTCTAAGCCCCGCCCCTGTACCTGTTCGTTGTTTTCCCCCCATGCGCAACCCGTGCTCACGCTGCTCTTTTCCCCCTGTCTGCTTGCTCTACCTGACGGTGCTAAAAGCACCACGACAATCTGAGAACATGATAGTTATTTTACAAAAACACAGAGAGCCGCAGCATTTTGGTAGCGTTCGTGTGTGCGCTTCCTTGTCTTGTGTGCGCGCGTGCCACATACTGTCTGAACAACAGCCCGGCCCCCCATGCACACAAATGGCCAGACAGACCTCTTCTCTTCAGCGAGAATAGCGAAATTAATATCATCATTAATTAACGGAAAATTGACCGACTTGGTGATTTAAATATGGCAGATAACGTTTATATTTTGTGGGACACACACACACACAAAAAGCGACTTCTCCAATACCGATAGCAGAACCGTTGAGGTCCGATCTTAACGATACTGCGGTCCTGAAGAAAGTTGCCTCTGGGCTCGTTCAATACTGGGGCACGGTACCCATCCCTAGTGGTTTAACCCAGTCCAACCCCTCAATGCTGAATGTCAAGCAGGGAGGCGTTGGGTCCCATTTATAATCTTTGGTATTACTTGACCTGGATTTGAACTCATGCCCTTCGAGTCTAATTTTGGACCAAAAAAAATACTCGGATTCATCAAACCATATTCAGTCTGACTATCAGATTTAAGGAGGACAGATTCTTCAAATTAGATCTTTTTCTGCTTTGTTCATCCTATGAGATCTTTTCTTTAGCTGCATCAAGTGTGTCATTGTGCCAAAAATTTAACCCATTAAATCAAAGTGTAAATGTTTTACAAGCAGGGTTTGCGTACTTGATAGTTCCAAGCAAGCACTTTACAGCTTCTTTGCATTGCAGCATTTTTGACATGTCAGAGCAGACCCCACCATTCTGGGGTGATGCTTTGTAAAAAAATTGTAATGTTTTTTTTTTTTCCAGTTTACATGTTTTGCAGAACGCATGTTTTTTTTACAATTTTGCAGCTGTATTTATTTAATATTTAATATTTATTTCTTTATTTAATAAGACTCATTTTTGATAATAATTTTTTCATAATAATTTTAGTAATATTTTTTAATAATTTAATATGAATGTCATTTTTTATGTCCTTTTTTGATGCTATATTATACAGATTATTTCTGAATGTCGTTTTTGCTGCCACAGATAAATGAAATTTCCCCATTGTGGGATTAATAAAGTATCTATCTATCTTATCTATCTATCTATCTATCTATCTATCTATCTATCTATCTATCTATCTATCTCTATCTATCTATCTATCATCATCTATCTATCATCTATCTATATATCTATCTATCTATCTATCTATCTATCTATCTATCTATCTATCTATCTATCTATCTATCTATCTATCTATCTATCTAAAACTGGAGCCTAGAATGAGTGTCTCCAAAAAGCTCTGGGTGGGTGTTTAGTACAAGCAGAAAGATCTATTTTTAACATTTAGTCTTTGGAACATTTAAAAACCTAACTCAAAATTTTCATGTAAACCATTTTTGGGAGTTTTAGAGACAACATACTTCTTTTTAGGATTTTGTTATGTTACAAGCTGACAAAAAATGTTAAAAAGTTCATCTTTTTTTAGTGTAATTAGTCTTGTCTGTTTGACAAAAGCACTTTGGGGTCTATTTAGTCCATAGCAGCAGTGTAAATACTGGGGATGCAATGATTCAATTTCCCCATAGTTCCATTCAAACCTTGATTGTTGGGTCACGGTTTTGTATATGTTTGATATAGGAGATGATGTGTATTGCAAATCAACCACATAAAACTAAGAATTTAGAAAGATCCTTATTTTTATTTGCTAATACGCGAGTAACAATGAAGAAAGTCATTTCAGTTGGCTTATAGTAAGTCTGGTGTAATGTAATAAAACGATAAATAATAAGTCTTTACTTAAATTTAGTTCTTGTGTTTGAAACTTTCAATGTAAAGAAGCTGGTATGCAGAAGGGATTCAACTATTCATTTAATCAATAATTTACTTCAGTGGTGTAAAATATGGTTCCATTCAGAATCAACAATTGTGGCATCCCAAGTACACAGTCAAAGAAAATTTTCCTAGCTTTACAGTCACTGGCTCTAAATACAAACCTTATTGTTTGCAGCTTGCAACTGTGGTGCCTTTACTAAAAAAAAAAAACTTTATTATTTGAGGTAGAGTCACAGCCCTTCAGACAGATACCATATTAACAAAATATTAGTAGTCAGTAAATTAGATTTTAATTGATCTGAATAGATCAATTCACTGAGACTAAAACCCAGCAGAAGAGAATACATTATGCTTTGTGTCGAGTTTGTTGGCCTTCATTTATAGTTAGTTTTTTGCAAACATCAATTGTGCTTCATGTCAGCATCTCCCTCCCTGATTCCTGTCAGGTACAGTGAGCTGTGAAAACTTTGACTGTAGCTGTGGAGGGTTTTAATTAGATTCTTAGACCTGTACTGCTCAGATGGCTCCTCCATCTAAACATAATAAAAGTTCCTATTACTAAAGAGATCCTGGCATTAAAAATCACTCTATGCTTTGCTTTGTTGTCCTCACTAGAATAAAATTAGGTAGAAGTGCAGTGAAATCATGTTTTCTGTTCCTTAGTAGTTTTTAGGTGTTCCTGTTTGTCCTTTGGTGCGAGGTAAGGAAGTTCAGTGTCTTAAAAAGCTTACCTCCATAAATTTTGGAATAATTAGGATTGCATGCCAACACAGTGAAATTTTTGACAGTCTGTCATTCTAATTCAGAGAGTACCATGAGAATAAAGTAAGAATAAATTATCTTTACAGATAGACCTATTGTTAAGTAATTAAGAAAAATAATATTACATACTTTAACTCAAAATTTTGGGCCATTCTACATTCTACAGCACCCATTTGAATAAAGTGGGTACATTCAGTGGTGTTTTTGAACATGTGGGGCCTTGGCCTGTACCTTGGACCTGAAACCTCTGTCTCTGCCTGAGCTGGGACTCTCTTTGCTTCTGTTCGCATTTGGGCTCCGTCTCCATGGGGAATCTGGAGGACCCTAGCTGCCTGTGCTTCCACTCTGCCCACTGTGCACTCACTCAGTAACATGATGGTACATTCTTATGAACACACACTCACCTGAACACACCTGGCTGCTCAACTCTGCACAAACATGGATGTGTGTTTGCATGCAAACATGCCTGATGTGTAGGATGTGTATTTGTCTTTTTGTTTTCGTGGTTTTACTTTTTCTAGGCCTTCTTGTCAGGTTATCATTTTAAATGAGAATTTGTTCTTAACTGATCCTCCTAGTAAAATAAAGGTTAAAAAAAAGGAAATGCATGTTCATACACACATATATGTGTGTGTTAGCTTCTATTTTCAGTATGTGCAGTTGTGTGAGGATCTGCTTGAACATATGTGCGCAGGATGGTCTAATAATACATATATTTGTGCTTACATGTGTGTGTGTTTATGTGTGTGTGAATATGTTTTATTCTGCTCAAGAATGCAGTACGGTACTTGCAAAAAGAGTAAGTTTAGGCATTAAAGTTAATCCTTAAAAACTTTTGTTGTCTCCTTAAAATGTTTGCTCTTTGGATCCAATCTTTTTCTTTTTCTTTATCCTCTCTCCCTTATTCCTCATTCTTTTCTCCTACCCGTGGTTTCTCTTTTTCACCATCCTGTCCAGAATTCAAAACAAACAAAAAAAACCCTAATAAATAGGAATTTTTAAAAAGTACTGTTTTATTTTTTAAAATGAAAGGATTTGTAAAAATATTTATCCATTTTGCCCAAAGAGGATATAACAGAACCCCAGTTGTAAACCAAAAAACTGTGCAGAACTAGAAGCTCTCTGCTTTTCTCTGTTTGCTCAGCTGCTGGACAGGACAAAGAAGAAAAAAGTAATTGCGAACTTAAATCAGGTGTGCAGAAGCAGGACAGAGACAGGACATGACTGAAACACAAGACATAGTTAATGAAGGCTGGAACAAAAAAGGGAGCCAATTCTCAAATTCCAGAGTTCAAACAGCATTTTGTAATCCTGCAGTTTACAGCAGCTGCTGCCAGTCTGTAACCAAGGAATGGCTGTGCGTATGTAAGCTACTTTTCTTTTTTCTGCTGTGGATGATGATGGTTTTAAGCATTAATGTGGACTTTGCTTTTCTCCGTTAGGTTGTTCAAAGACTTGGCTGACTTAGGGACTTATTAAAAAAAGAATTTAAAGAGATTTTTTTTTTTAAACAGAAGCATCTAGTTTAATTTAATAGATTGTGATTTTTATCTCACCTAAAAGTCTATTTTTTTATTTGATTTGAAATTTTTTTTTTTTCAAGCAATCAAATAAGAATAATACACAAAAACATTATAATTATCAGTTATAAACATTAATACAACGACGTATCAAGCTTTGGATGATTAAACATAAAATTAAATATTGCTTGAAAGGGAGTGGAAGGAAGCAAATTTATATAATCCCACCCTGTTCTACTGTAACCATTTTATTACATGATTTATCATTATCCAGTTCATTAAGAATCCTTAGGTATTTCAATAAAGCACATGACAAAGATGAATTACTTAAATTATTATGTAAAAAATAAGTATTTTAGAAATCAACATGGCAAATGCAGATCAGTTATCTAAAATATGTGCAGATTATGTTAATTATAAAAATCATGTATATGATTAAAAATAATAGAATATCAGTAAAATCGACATAACACTGTTTCAAAAATCTCAATAGCAAAAATTGATCAAGTATCAATATCAAAAATATTTGCAAATTACGTATGGAGCTGTACAAATTACAAAGTGGTTAAATTGGTTATATTTTTACTTTATAGGTATAGTGATTCATAACTTTATCGCAAACTTTGTGGCCTTTTTAGAGTGGAAGATGATTTAAGGTCACGATGAAGCTCCTTTATTCTTTGCCCTGCTATTTCAGCAAACATCAACAAAAATAACAGATTTTAACACAAATTCTCTTCTTGAATAAGCTGAGGAATAACTCTGTATCTAATTCATAAATTGTATTTCCACCCCCCAAAAGAGGAAGGGGTTTTTACTAAATTGCTGTTTCATATTTTAATGTCTAATCTGTGTTAAAGGTCATAAAAGCATGCTAAATGATTGAACAACATTTTCTTTATGTTTTTGTTTGTATTTTTTCCTTTCCAAGATCTGGAACTTGGCCTATTTTTTAAGCTATACCATAAGAAAGATGATTGGAATTGTATATGACTTTATCACCTCCACATATACCTACAGTAACCAGCACAATGGTATCTGTAGAACTTATTTTAGCAATGTCTAACTCTAACTCTCCTCTGCTTGAGTTATTTAACACCCACAAATACTGTTACAATACTTTAAAGGGCCTATATCTTGCTTTCCTTAAGACTTTCAGAGTAAAGTATATCCAGATATATGATAATATATTACCTTTGGCCCACTAAAGAACGATTAAAAAAATGAAAATAATTATTTGTTTTTTCGTGAGTTCTTTTTCTACCCGGAAGTAAGACGCACCGTGTGGGTGCCGCCCCTTTCATAACGTCATCCTAGAGTCGACCTCGGCAGCGTGTCTGCGTTTCTTCCACGAAAACGAACATCCAAACTTTTGCAAAGCTGGATGTGCATATAAAATAAAAGCGTTTTAGCTGATCACTGCTAGCTCCACAGAGAAAGTGTGTGTGTGTGTTAGCTTGGGGGCAGTGCTGGCAGCACAGACTCCTCCTGGAAGGGGCTGTTCTCACTGGTCTATGTCACTATGTGAGAATCCGCTCATTTTCATGGATTGGGAGGGGCTGGTGCCCAGCGAAAGTTTTCAGAGGAATACTCAGAAATGTGTGAATGGATCAAAGTATTGGTTTGGGATATCTTTTCATGAGGAGTGAACATTATAATACACTTAAAAGCTTAAAAAGTTGATTTTGCATAATGTAGGTCCTTTAACTACAACACAAATCCACTTATTTCCTCTTAAAGCTGTGGGGGAAGAAGAGTTTGGTCTTCCTGCTTTCCCAGACATCGATCAGGCACACAGCCCCACAAGGTGTAAACATGTCACCTAAAAAAGAAAAAACATCTTTTGATGGATGCATATCTCATATTTTGTTATTGCCTTGCTGACATTAGTGAGTCATAAATGAATTTAATGGGCAGCTAACTGCTTTGAAATACACGTGCACTGTGCTGTAGACAAGACTGGTTCAAGCGTATAACTGTCTCTCAACATTTTCAGTCTCGTGGTGATTACTAGACTTTTTATTTTTTATTTTTGTCAAAACTCTGCAAAACTGGCTTGCATGCGTCACTCCAGAAATCGGCCGTCTGACTGCAGGGAATGCAGTTTGACCTTACATCCAAAATGCCATGTCGTCTTTTTGCAGTTCCCTCATGTTAACCGTTCCTGCTGGGCTTGCAGTCGGCATCCAGCTGTTTGGGACAGAGTTTAATTATTTTGAGGACTCTTTTGCATACCAAGCAAAGTGAGTGTAAACATTCTTGTTAATCATGGGATTTTGCACATAATGCAGTAAATCAGCCATTTAAAAAAAAAAAATACAAGAGTGAAAAAAAATGCCCTTGCGGAAAAATGATAGACATTTAATGAAC
Organism: Oryzias curvinotus; assembly: GCA_023969325.1. Lineage (NCBI taxonomy): Eukaryota > Metazoa > Chordata > Actinopteri > Beloniformes > Adrianichthyidae > Oryzias > Oryzias curvinotus. The sequence goes on along the minus strand of CM043714.1, from coordinate 11,266,664 downwards.
TTGCATCAGTCACACCTTCACTGTGTCCTGCTGAATGATGAAAACCTGCTGTTCTCTTTATTATAGCCTCCCCCCTTTTTGATCAATCTTAATCTGCTTCTATGGGTCTCAGCCTGTGGCATAAACCCCTGTGTGTCCAACAGCTGCTGAAGACAGTGAGGTGGGGGGTAGGGGGTGGGGATAAATCAAACCTTGTAGCCTCCGTACTAAATCCCTCATGGCTTGCAGCTTTTAGCTCCCACTTGAGTCTTTACTTTCAAAACTTATCAGGACCAAGAGGATGGATGGTTTCTGTAGGGTTATGTCCAAATTCTTTCCCTCCTACCTAACTACTAAAAAAACTGTGTAGTGAGGGACTATCCAGTGTCCTGGATTTTAAAAGCAATTTGGACACCATGCTCACTACTTTTATTTATTTTAATGCCAAGTATGACGTCACAGACTTCCCGAAGTAAAAGCCTGATAAGTATAAAAGTTATATGAAGACTATTATGACTGTGTCCTGATTATAAAAAACTTAGATAAATTATGAAAATAACCTAAAATACATTTTATTTTACTTGAAAAATCCATTAACTAGATATGAGGATTGGACTAAGTGCCCCCCCCCCCCCTTGTGTTCTAAATAGGAAGTACCTACTGGCTCCAAGATCCATAGATTTCTATTGAGAAATAAACAGCTATCGTTCTATGTGTTAGAATAACCATTCTTTCTCTACTTCTTGATTTTAACATGTTTTTGTTGATCCAATTTTTTATGGTATCTTTTTTCTTTAATGCAAGTTATAAATTGATCAGATGCCTCATTAAAATATGGGGGCCCGCCATAGACTGTATATGTGAACTGGACTAAGTAAACTCTCCCCCTTGCATTCTAAATAGGAAGTAGCTGTTGGTCCCAGACATTTAAAATCCCTTAAACTTCAATTGAAGAATAAGTCATTGCTTTTGTCAGAATAACCATTTGTGCTCTGGTGCTTTTTCTTTTGAAAAATGTTCTTGTTATTCAAGTTATAAACTGACCAATCACATACCTCAGTAAAAGCACGTGGTGCCCACTGGCCCCACCTCAAACGTTCGAAACATTTGATTGACAGATTCTCCTGAGCCCACTTGCAACAAGATTACTCCTGATTAGTAAAAGTGGTTGCCATTGAAACGTTTACTCAGACTGACTCTGACCAATCACTGCTTACTGACATTGTCTAGTTCCAAAATGGCTATGTCCATTTCATGGAAAAATGGCGACTGAATTGACTTTTTTTTGTTGGAGCCGTAAGCCATTTTCTATGGTTATCGTCATACTCACTTTCTCCAGCCCTCATAAACAGTCAATGTAAAAAACTTTCTAGCGCAATGCATTGGGGTCTATATTTGAGCACAGTAGTTTTTCGCAGAGACTGCGAAATTTCTAGGTCACTGGATTTTGGAATTGTAGATTTGGACAGCTCAAAAAAAAATGATTAACTAAGTGCACCAAATATAGTGGGCTAAATAAGTAGTGAATCTTGAGCGAATTTAGACACAACACTACCGGTACGAAGCCCATTGAGATGACTGTTGTTGTGAATTTGGGCTATATAAATAAAATGGAATTGAATTGAACCTTGGACATGCTATTCCACAGGCAGAATGTTTCACTCTATGTTGATCACGGTTTGGCCGAGTGCATTAAAACCTCAGCTGGGGCTTAATGCTGTCGGAAATCAATGCTTTAGGGCCAACTTGCTTGTTTTGCAGATGTTGTAGGGTTGTCTCACCAAGCTTTTGTTTGCCAGTACAAAACAATCAGCAAAGTGGGGAAAGTTCTGAAGTGGATTATGGGTAACAAACATCTGAAGAGCACTTGCCACCTCACATTAGTCATTTGCTGTTAATAGCCAGGGATAACTCAGGATGATACACAGCCAGCCTAATGTGTAGATGACCTGTGGTTCACCTTGGAGACCAGAGAAAACCTGCAAAGCTCCCAACAGGACAGAACTGTCTCTTCCTCTGGAGAGTGTTTGTAGAAATTAACTTGAATATCTTTGGACTCAAAGGCATCCATCGTGTAAAAGTATGTTTTGGCAGTTATAGCAGTAGAGTTACCATTAAATCAAAATATCTTCAAGGAGGTAAACATAGTACAACAGATTTGTTGTCCGTGATGCTTCATTTTTTTTATTTATTTATTTTTTTGCAGAGTGAAGCCTTGCTGGCAAACAATAGACCAAAGCAGTCTATGTGCAAATCTCTGGACTGCTGTAACCCTGGTAACGTAAGAGAGAATTTGGAGGATGGGTTACAGAATATTCTAGGTAAGCAAGTTCATACTGTATGTTTCTCTCGTGTGTGAGCAGTTTCCACAACTGGGCCCTAAGCAAGCCTCCTGTGGTTTTTAATTTCAGTTTCTCCACAACTGCAGGGACTCTTGATATCAAGGAAAATTTTTGTGGCAGTCAAACATTCAAAATGTTGCAGTCTCTACTATGTCGTATGTTACATTTAATAAATATTCCAACTGAAAGTGGTTTTTGGTTTCTTTTCCCCTTTAAAACTGTTTTATTTTAAGGTCAGATGTTTGTGTGTCTGCACTGCTTGGGTTAGAAGTAGTACAATTGTTTGCAACAGTATTGGTTTTGCTGCTATGTGAAGCAGCTGGTTTTCTATATGTGTGTGCTGGAAAACATTGCACTGCAGCATTTTGCTTGGGTTTGTAAGTAACAGAAACCACATGAATTTTTCACGGGGTATCAGTAAGAAGGCTGCCTGTGCTGCCCATTTCATGTCAGGCTCATTTCCATTATTCTGAGCTGCCTGCCAACTTCTGTTTTCTTAACTGACAATGCAAAGTCCGCCTCCGTGGGAAGACCTAAAATTGTTGATCATTTGCAACTTACTACATCAGATCAAGTGTGTTTAAATAGCAGTTCCAAACAAAATGGGGACTAGCACTGCAAGCATCTTTTCCATATTGACAGAAAAAACTTGGAAAAAGCTGAGATTTCCTCGCTATGATGCGGCAGTAAAAACAATCACGAGATCCAGAAGCATTTGAACACACAGCATTGCTTTGTAACTACGAGGAAATTCCCTGCCCACAGAATTAAAGGGAGTTAAGGCCTCCAATCTGTTTACATTTTGTTTAAATACCCTGGGAGTTATCAGGATACATTCAAATGATAGGTTGTTTCAGTATTTTGCCACATCTTCCTGAGCAACTGTGATCCACAGAGTGCAAACTTAAAATATGTTATAGGAAATAAAAGTAACAACATTTATTTTTGTCTGGAGACACTAAGCTGAGGACCATCTGCTGTTAGTTGGGGATTATATGAGTGGTTCTCTTTCTACCTTTTCTGCCTGTTTAGGACTCTCATTAAAATAGTTTTTTACTGTACACCTATTATTTATAGAAGTTGGGTTTTCGTCAGTGCATGCTGATGTGGCGGTTCACTTCACCACTTCACAGCAAGAAGCTGGTTCATAACTGTGCACCAGTTTCACAGTTTACATAACACAATCAGGTGATCTCAAGCCCCTGATGAAAAAGCTCTTTGTTTGAGGACTGTCCTTAACAGGGGTCAGTATGAGTGAACCAGCTGTCCCCTGATCTCTGAGGGCATCCAGCAGATGTATCTGCAAATCAACAAACACTTAGTAGACATTCTGTTCCTGGTCTTTCTGTGTTTCATGTTTCTGCAGGTTTTCTCTGCCACACCTGGCTTTTTAATTCAGACATGTCTCTGGCCATACACAGCTTTCAGCAAACCTTCAAATTCAATAGAAACAAGGAAGTATATGTGAGGGTCTAATTGAAAAGCACCTTAGGAAACTATTAATTGACTTGATGTTGTCCACAGTGTTTTTGTGCTTCTTTCACTTTCAGGCAGAAAATCATTGATTCTACAATCAATTGCTGCAGTCTGTCAGGAAGAGTCTATAAGATTAAAATTTTCTGTTCGGATTTTTGTTTTAGGTCAGGAAAGTGACAAATTGCTCTGGGGGGAAAAATGCAAAATATTTTATGGTCTGGTTTACGTTTATGTTTAAATTATTTAAATTAATTACATTTTTTAATTTTTAAGATTAATAACCAGTCATTTTAGGCTTTCTATCAGAGTGTTAGTTTCTAGTTTCTAGTGTTACTAGTTTCTTACTTTTTCAACTAAACAAAGCTAACCAGAATGGACAGCACTATCCATAGACTGTACAAAGAGACAGACACAGCAAGGTGTGACGTCACGCAAAGAAAATGTTTTACCTTCAGCTCTGGCGAAATGAAGTCAATTTAGTTGCCATTTTTCCTCGATCTGGGCGCAGCCATTGGAGCCAGTCAACAGTGATTGGTCAGATTCAGTCTGAGTCAGTGTTTCTATGGCAACTACTGTCACCAATCAGGACCAAGCTCTTTTTACAGCACTTCTACTGAAAGTGGCTCGGCAGAATCTGTCAAACGTTTTCGGTGGAGGCAATTAGGCACCACATCCTTTTACTGAGGCATCTGATTGGTCAGTTTATAACTTGTATAATGTGCGATGGTGAAAAAATATATCATAAAAAAACAAGGATCAGCAAGAGCATGTAAGCAAAAGGTATCTGAGCAAGATTGGTTATTCTGACAAATAGAACGACTTAATGGCCATTTTGCTTCTCAATAAAAGTCTGTGGGATTTGGGCTTCTTGTAGCAAGCAGGTACTTCCTGTTTGGAGTATAAGAGAAGAGAGGTCAATCTGTCCAGTTCTTATTTACAGTTTCTGGCACTAACAAATGCACATGCCATTTACATGTTCACTGCTAAAATTTTTCACATTTAAATTAATGACAGTAAATGAGAACTGAACTGAAAAATCCGGCCCACCATGTTCCAAATAAAGTAGCCCCTGGTCCCAAAAAGCCGAAATCCCATAGACTCCTATTGAGAAATCAAACCACTAACACTAAGTTATTACATTCAGCAGAATAATCATTCTTGCTCTGATACCTTTTATTAATATGTTCTTGCTAACCCTAATTTTTTTTCATGATTTTTTTTGATGTAGCGCAAGTCATTCAAGTTATAAACTGACCAAACGTCGTACGTTTGAACTGTTTGATAGATTTTTCCGAGCCCACTTTCAGTGAAAGGGGCGTGGCCTTTTAACGTGCTTTGTCCTGATTGGAGAGAGTGGTAGCCATAGAAATGTAGACGGACAAATCTCGGCTTACTGAGGACGTCTGCTTCCAACATGGAAATGGATATATTTCGGAAAAGTGGCGATTGAATTGACAATTCATCCAGTTATATTCTACAGTTTATGATTTAAATTTAGTCTATTAAAAATATTCTTCGTTAAGGTTTGATCAAGTTGGGACACAGGCAGTTGGGGGGGTGCCTTGAGTGTGGGGCGGGTCTCCCTTCAGGGGCTTTGGCTCGTGCCAGGGGTTGGGGTGGGGAGATGCTCAGAACTCCTGGGTGGTGGTGGGATACTCGTCTGGGGCTGGGAGTGCTCTCCCGCGTTGGTGCCCTCCTAGCGTGGCGGAGGGCTGCTCTTCTGGTTGGGCTAGAGCTTGCACTCTCTGTCCCCCTGTGCCTCCCTGCTCTCTGGCATTGGGGGCCCCTCTGGCGGTCCTGCTGGCCCTGGTCTGGGTGTGATAACCCGGCGGGCAGTTGTTCTCTATCTGCTACTGTGCGGGTGTTGGGGGGGTTCCTGGCTGCCGCTGCTGCTATGGCGGGGGTCTTGGTGTGGGGATGACTGGGCACTCTTTTTTTATATTCCATCATCCACCCCATAAGAACATAAACACTCACTTGAGCACAGGTGCTAGCTCACCTTTGCACAAATAGTTTGCGTAACTTAATGAAATGTTTCACATGTGTTAGTCTGATTACATAAGTATGTGTGTGTGAACGTTAGTTGTTTTATGTCCATGTTTCCTTGTTTGTTTGTGAACATTATTGGAGCCAAAAGGTATGTTTGTAACATCTGAGTGTGTGTGTGGACAGGCCTCGCCCCTTTTAGATTTGTTCTACTTCTAAACCTGACAGTAATAATTATAAACATCCAGCAATTTGTTGCTTTATGATTATACCCCCCCTCCTTCTATAATCACCCTCCTATACCCCCCTCTCTAACATCCCTCTCTCTTCTTCCCTCCTTTTCTTTTATGTCCTGTCCAACAAAAGACTGTTACAAATATAATTAATATGAATTAAATTTAGTCTTAATGACAAAAGGAGTTTATTCAAATATACATCTGGTGTTTCAGAAAATTCATGACCCCCTGTAAGTAAAATATGTCCAACACAAGCGGCCTTCAGCTCTCATCTGTTTGCTCAGCTGTTAGACAGGACAAGTTAAAAAAAAAAGGTTGGATTAAGTGGGGACACAAAAAAGCATCATAACAAACTAAGTTCATTTGGGAGTTTGATGTTCACAGCTGTTGGAACATTTTGCATTTACCATATTTTTTGGACTGAAAGTTGCACTTTTAGGAGAATTTAACAAAACACCCAACCAAGAACCCCCCCCACGGCTTATAGGAATATAGTGTCTTTAAACTTTGACGCTACTGCCGACATGCCGAACATCCTCAGCCTCCTCAGGAAGTACAGCTGTTGATGAGCTTTCTTCACCAGCTGTGTGGTGTTGAGTGTCCAGGTGAGGTCCTGGCTGAGGTGGACCTCCAGATATTTGAAGCTGCTCACCCTCTCCAGTTCCACTTTTGCTGCATATACGTGCATTTACATAAGTGTTTCATTGGAAATAGTCGCTCAGACGAGCATTTTTGAGCTCGCCGTTCATCAAAGTTTCTATGTTTTAGAAATTTTTTTTAGCTCTTGCCTTTTCTAAGTATTGAACAATGTCTTCCACATAGATCTTTTTAATCCTGAAGCTGTAGACTGATGCCCAGAGCGGCTCAAAGCCACTTTCCTCTCTCAATCCTTCAGTGACAAGTCTTTTAACAACGCTGACTACAGTCCAGTTTGCTCAGCTGCCATCAGTGTGGCCTGTCTGGGAAAAATAGAGGTCAGGTTATACCACTCCATGGCGGTTTCTGGGGCACACAATACATCAGCACTGTCGTGGAGTTGACATGCTCTTCAGGCTGCTTGGGGAGGACAGTAAAGTGTGTGGAGTCAGCCCAATCCCCCCTCCCCCCACTTCATAAACATGGTGTCAGTCCAAACCTCTGGCTCTTAAGGGGTCGTTTTTCTCTCGTGAGCCTCTCTCAATGCCAACTGGAGTGTCAAGAAGTTGCATGCAGTCGGAGCACATAAGCGGTTCATCTGGACTGTGGGACTGGTCCCTGAATTGTGTGTGTTGAAGTTAAAGCAAGCAGCCAAGCTGAAGCTGTGTAAGCAATCACTTTATAAATTATTCATTGTCAATGTTGCATATGTCCCAAATCAGAGACTACTTAAAACAAAAGTTTCCTTTTAAATTCATAGTTTATGTTGAATAAAACTCTGCTACCATTTGTTTATTTCATATAATACACAGAGTTTGTCTTTTTGGTTTTCCTTTTTTTGACACACATTAACGTTCAGTGATTATTCTCACTCAGTAAATGAGAGAAACTGAGAATTGAGAAACTAATCTCCTTTCCCTCCCCCCTCCTTCCATGGATGCTATAATCTCACAAAGTCAGTGTGATCAGATTTGGGGGTTTCTGTTTATTCTTGCTTTAGTGTGTGGATTTTTTGGGGGATTTTGATGTAACTACATTTGGGAGGGAAATGTCGTCAGGCCAATGATAAAGCAGATCTGCCTCCCCTATAGAGCGTGGTGATTATCTGACCGTGTTTGAGAGAGTGTGCCAACTGTGCCGCCACACAGCACAGGCCAAGATAAGATTTATACTGTAAGCAGTTTGTAAAGATTCTGGGTATCTTTTAATGAGATAGGACAGTCCAAACTTTAAAAGTAAACTTTTTCTGTAAATAGTGCTCCACTTAGCATCTTTTTTAAAAAAAAATATATCATTCCTCCTTAGGCAATGGCATTTTGATCCTACTTTTAATTAAAAACAAACTAAACCAAAAAAATTGGGACATTGATTTAAAAAAAAAATGTTTTTATTGATTTAACTGTTAAATCTGATGAATAGATAGAAAATATTAAATCTCAAAATCAGTTAAAAACGGTTGGTTAACTAATTTTTACTTTGAATATAAACCAACCCTCAGGGAAATATGCCATAATGACTTATGGTTTGTTTTAATTTTCCTAAAAGTAATCTGTAATTTGAAGATCATGGGGAATTCAACTACTACCCTTCTTACTGATAAATGACAACCCCCCCGTGACACAGTTGGTAAATTTTTAAACTGCCAGGTTTATGTACAGAATTGGTTCATTTATCAACACATAGATCAGCTCCCACTGGCTCTAACCCTTTTGTCCCTTAGAGTCAACTGTTGCCATAGATACAGGCCATACCATTGTAGAGCCTCAACATTTTTGAGCTAGCAGCATTGAAACTGCTCCCGCTCTCACTGAGATTAGAAAATCAGGTTACTTAGGGATTTTCCTATCTGTGCAAGAGTTTCCTCACCTTACTGTGGAGAAGCTCTTGCTTTTCTTTGTATTCACACTGAAATACAAATCCCTCAGCAGAATATTGACACTCCACAGAAGGATAGCAAGAATCTCAAATTTTAGTATCAAAGGATACAACTTTATGTATTTAAATGTATTGGATTTTCATCAAGAATTTTAGTAAATGGTAAATGACGTACACTTGTATAATGCTTTTCTACCTCCCTCCAAGGCCCAAAGCGCTTAACAGTCACAGTCCCGTTAACACATTCAATTTTGATTTTTTATTTTGATTTGAAATGGCTTATTTCAAGCAATCAAGGAGTAATGCACAAAAAAATACAATAAGCATTCATACATTCATTCAAAGACGTATCAAACTAAGGATAATTAGATACATTAAATCAAAGATTGCTTAAAGGGGAGTGGAAGGAAGCAAACTTATAGAATCCCACCGTAACAATTCAACAATTCAATTCAATTTTATTGATGTAGTCCAAAGTCACAACAACCGTCTCAATGGGTTTTAATTGTAAAGTAAACATACAATCAAAAGGATTATGAATACATAGAATTCTATTGGAAAATTCTAAACTGAACTAATTGAACAGACTAAACTAAACTAGGCATCCCTGCCCTTAGACCCTCCATCGCGATAAAGAAAAACTCCTACAAAAAAACGGATTCGGAAAAAAGAAGAAGCCTCAGGGGTTGAAGGAGAGATCCTTTCCCATGACGGACAGGCGATGTACAGAACTTTTAGAGAAGTATTAGCTTATCTAACTCCACAACTACATATTTAAGTAGTCAAGCAGATGAGCTTCATCCAGATGGAGTTGGGGGATGCTGGGGGGGGGGGGGGGGGGCGAGACGAACCAGAGGCAGAATCCACAGCCAAGTGTAGGAGCATGAGCAGAGACGAGGTACACAGTCAGGTAGAGAAGCATTCACACACGTTGATGACTGGCGGCAACCTTCCACCAGAGGCAACGTGGGGTTCAGTACCTTGCCCAAACACACTTCGACAATGGGCTGGCAAGGCCCCACTCTTGGTAAAGTTTTGCTTGCTGTGTTGTCAGGCATGGTTCAAAGACAAAATAAACTTTTCAAGGTTGTAAAATTATATAATCTTCCTTTTATAGTGTTGTACAGAGAATGATTTCCTAGCAAGTAGAAGTTGGATAATTGTGATGATGCTTGGCTGAGAGCCCAGGCCAAACTGACAGGTGTTGGAGCGTTAAGCAATCTTTGACAAAGTTAATTTGGATTAATCACCTTGGCACAGACAAGAGGGTGTTTTCACTGTAGGCTCTTCGAGTAGAATCCATCCTTCTACATGTGCCTAGAAAAACATTAGATTTTTAATCCCTCCCACCCCCCCTATTCTTTTTTATCTTTTTAATTTGAGACATTAACATGGTTATAGATGGGGAGGAGACTGTTACTTTTAAAGGTTTTGAACAAATGTCATTTGGTTTTAAGGAAAGAAAACAAACATTTATTGAACCTAATACACATTGTTATAGTAATTAAGACTATAAACGGTAGAGAACTTTGTTCTTCTACCCTCAAATCGTTTTTCATGACCAGTCCCTCTTTTCTTGTGGAAAGTTTGTAGACATGTTCCTTTCAGCAAACTGTGGAATTTATTATAAGGCTATCTTAGTCTAGAAAATACCTGGACTTTGTGATGTTGATAATGAAGTTTCTTTGTTAATGAACATGTTTTTCACAGTTTTCGTTCCCACTGATAAAGTGTTTCCCCAAGTCATTTCATACCTGTCTGACTAAATACATTGATTTTCATGCACTTCATTTGGGAAAAGTATGGGGTAGGGGAGTTAAGAATGCAAGTCAACTAGTAAAAAGTAGCATTTTTTTGCCAAAAAAATTATATACTGCAGCAAAAAATGAATGTATTGGCAAATAATTTTATTCTGTGTTTTGTAAATTTCTTCTTGATTTCTGGTATATAAATTTATCAACAGTCGACTTATGAAGCTGATTTCTTAACATTTGTATAAAAAGGAAAAAAAAATTCTAAACAAATGAAGCATTTTGTTCAGGTTTTTAATGGCTGGTATGTCATCAGGAGAATTTAGGAAATGATGGCCACTGTAAAAAGTTTTTTGTCGGAATCTCCTTTTGTAAAAATCTTAAATAACTACTTTTACAAAAAAAAAGATGATTGTGCTCTATGTCCTCATCTTCACATTGAAACTTGTCTGCCATCATACCAGCCAGCATTTGTTAAAAAAGTAAGCATTTCTCCCAAGATGCACTGATGGTAAATGAGTTCCTGGGATGACATTACTTGGCATTAATACAAAAACGGCACTCAAGTCTGACTAATCAGCAATTACTTTAAAAATGTACAAACAGGCAGGAAATTGTGCAGAAATGTATTAGTAATATGTAAATCTTAGTAGTTATTATTCAAGAAATCAGGCTTAATAAGGTGTACTTATTTTGGTTTAAAGTTTGGGTAAGGTCAGAAAGTTTTCAGTGGTTTCTCATTCCTTATTTTTATTTTGAAATTTTTAAGAGGGATTACATAAAAACTTAAAGGTTGGTAAATCTTGATTTCAAAAATCATGCAGAGTAGTCTTACGGACAACATATTGCCACTTCCAAAATACTTATCAAGCCAATAATTAGCAAATTATTAAAACATGTTGTTCTTACATCAGGGTGGTCGATCACTGGAGCTTGAATAAATTAATGCCTTTCATTTAATGAGTACTGATTCAATATGAAACCTTTGTCATTGCAATTTAACAATTGCATGAACAAATAATTAGTCTCCAGTAATTTGCGTATTGCTTTAACATTTTATTGTGGCTTTAGGATTAAGGATAGGCTGCCAGTTAGGAATGTTTGTACAGATTGTGGTTTTTTTTCCTTGCAGTCAGATAAAACATATATGCTGAAGGTATTCATGACAGTGTCTGCTTTATTCACATCCTGTCTGATCTTCTCTGCTCTGCCTTTTTAGTGATGAACTGCAGCTCTGATCCTACTTTGCATGCTCTGGACACCTGGCAGCCCAGCTTAACGGTTTCAAATGCAGATCCAGTATGACATGCACATTAAAATAATCTAACCTGCCTGAACAGTTTTTAAGTCCCCTTTCTAATGCTTAGTTTTTACCACATCAAACCGTAATTGTCTATAAAACCAAGTGTCATTTGCGCTCTTTGGAAATGTTTTTGAAACGCGTGCAGATTTCTTTGATGGTAACATGACATTGTCTTTTATGTGTTGGAAATCATTATTTGTGAGTATGTGGTCTTTTTACACTGTTGATAAATTATTGTGGAAAGAGTTTGGGACTGAATGTATTCTTTTAGCTGTTTAATGTGGTTCAAGGGTGACATTTCTCATAGACATTGACGTTACGTCTGTTTTAAATGCTAGCATATCTGGTGGGATTTGCATTTTCTTCCCATTCAGTTAAAAATTGAACTTTGCACATGCTTTCAAGGATTGTATACCAAAACAATTAATCACACACTAATTTAGATTGTTTAGGTCAATAGTTTGAGCTGAAATAATCTTTTTGTATGTGTTGCATTCATGCATTTTTTCATCATTTTGTTTATCAATTAGAAGGCAGAAACAGTGAGTGAGTGCAGGACAGTGTAAGCTTGTGAATGAGCAAATCTATGACCAAGCAAGTGACTTGGCTGTCTGTGTGGGTAGGTGACTGAACAAACAAGTCTGTGTATTGAATGAGTGAGTCATTATTACTGGTAACGGAGTGTTTTCTCTCAGTGTTACCGAAACTGTTGGCGGGATGTGTTTAATGTCTCCTAGGTGCCTGCAGTCCAGTTAAAAGCAGCTGCTGCAGTAACTTGTATAGCACTGTGAAGGATGCGTCTGTCCAGCTCAGAGCTTCTGTCTGCACAGCGGGGAGTTTTGTTCCTCCTCTGCTCCTCTGTGAGACCTTTGGTGTGGGTGACACTGCGCACCAGCCAGGTCAGATCCCTGCATCTGTACCTGATCTTTGCAGCTCAGAACATTTTTGCAGTCGTGCATCATCAAGAAAATGTTCTTTATCTTTGCAAAAATGTTCTGTTGTTAATTCTGATGATCATGTTAACTCTGCTTTTTTTAATTTGTATTTTTGCCAGGTATTGATGAAAGGTTTTTCCAATCCTAAAAAACCTGTTTAAAATTGGATAGATATTTAAAAAGGTTGTATTAAGAATTTGTTTGGTTCTTTAGCAAGATATAAATTAGCTTACACAATTGTCAATAGCAGCAGCAGGGAGCAGAAGGCTTGTAAGAGACTGTATACAGAGGAATGATAAATGTTTCAGTAAGTGTAAGCAATAAGAGTAATCTACATGTCATAAACTTTATGTTAAACTTCTTCCATCCATTTTCTTAACCTGCTGCATCCCTTTCAAGATCACAGGGTTGCCGGAGCCTGTCCCAGCTATGCGAAAGGCATGGTACACCCTGAACAGCACGCCAGTCTGTCCCAGGCCTCACAATCACTCTCACACTAACACCCAGGGACACTTTAGAGTCACCAAATAACCAATGAGGCATATTTTGTACTGTGGGACGGAGACGGAGTGCCTGCAGAAAACCCACGCATGCACAGGGAGAAGATGCAAACTCCACATAGCTGGGATTCAAACCAGGGCCTTACTGCCGTGCTAACCCCCGTGAAGCCCAGTTAAAATTTTATAATGGTGAAAATTTGCATGTGACCTTGTAAAGTGAGTTTTCTTTTTTTGTATTGTTTTTTTTAAATTATTTTTTATTTAAGTTTTATTGTCAAAGCATTTTGAAATTGTACAATTGTTCAACAAATGGATGCCAAAGTATTGCCTTACCAATTTTAACTAATCTTTACAAGAACATTGATCAAACATGGATCAAATCACATTCTTTTACATAATACTTGGACGACATCCTATAAAATGTGTCTAGTTTTGTTGTTTTGCAAATATTTGCTCAATGTCCAAAAAAAAATTTTTTTTTGTAAAGACTAAAATTTAGGCATTTCTTTTTCTGCTTAATTTGAAAAACAAACGTTGCAAAAACAAAACAAAAAACTGAAGAAATTAAGTAACAATCAGTAATTCATTACTAGGCATTCTTTTATTATTTTAACATTTAATTGAAAAAAGAAGATACATGGGTAACTTCTTAGGCTCAGTTTTATGAAGTTCTTTCTAAAACAAAGGCTCAGGATGTAGAATTTGTAAAAGTAAAAAAGGTAGAAAAGTTCCAAAATTAGCTTTAACCAATTTTTGACTCCTGACACTAAGAAGTATTCATAGTTGGACTACTCTTCTCTTGAAAAGTAACATACATGTTCTCTTTATTTTAAGTTTTCAGATATCCAAATCATCTTTATTCCTTTGATTCCCCTGAGCCTTTATTGGCTCATCCATCACAGCGTGAGGGTGTGATCGAGGAAGACGTCAGAGTAGCTGAGGATTTTTTTGCAGAGCAATGTTTTTCCTTGATCTCCAGGGGTTTCTGCTGCAGAGAAGCCTGCCGATTAAGCAATCTGAACCATGGCCTTCACTGAAGCTTTGAAGCTAAGTCAGCGTACACACAAATCTCATTTGTTTGGGCCCTCTCTGAGAAATGCATGCTTCCACCTTCTTTATCAAGGTTTCTGTTCTCTGCACAGCACAGTGAAGGAGCAAAACCAAACACTGTCTTTAGCTTGTGTTGTGTTGAACTTGGCGTGAAAATTAAGAGAATCTGAAACCGACATGAAGGGGTTTGTGGTACAGCAGGTTTTGACTTGAAATATATTCTACAAGCACATAAAGTTAAGCATCCTTCAGATACTTAACATTCCAGTCAAATAAAAACTGCTGTTTTAACAAGAATATTTGCCCCTCTGCAAATGTGCTTCTAGTATGATCTTACACCCATAGAGGGCAGCTGTGATCTCCATATTGGTTCGTCTCTGACTAAAAGGCACAGACAGAGGGAGGGAGTCACATTTTTCTGTGATTTGTTCTGGTAGTCATTTCACACTCTGTGGTGTTTATGGCTTCGGCCTGTTGGTGATCTTGTGGGCAGATGCTTGGTTTATTCAGACTTGCTGTCTGTGTCCGACTCTTTCAGCTTGATGGTTTCCATGAAGTTCATTTGGTGTGATACTTGCAAATGTGTTTATTTTGACAGATAAGGAAATAAATGGGAGCAAAGGGAGGCGAAACTGGCTGTCTTGAGTCAAAGTCTTGGCTGGCATTAATGAATCAAACCCTATCAAATTAAATATTGAGGTCTTCCTTGACCAGTAAATGAACATGGTATCTACATCTCTAACCCTCTCATTAGTGTTTGTTTCATTCAGTTGCTCATAACTAACTTTTGTTGATGTTTTTCTTTCGTTTGGCTTGTCTGCACCCGATAATTGTCCTTTTTCATCAATTAAGTGGCACATGTTGGTGTTTATCCTCCTCATGCCGGAAAAGCGGAAGCTCTGTCTCCAAAGGTTAAGTCTGCTTTACTGTGCCGTCACACGTGACAGATGGTCGCTCTGCTGCTCTGTTGTCCAAAAGCCTCAAGACAATAAATTAGAGGTAAAGAAGCTTCTGCTCAAACCAGAAACAAGAATGGGATCATTAAAGACCCACTCAGATGAAAATTGTGTTTTTAACATGTTCTTGTGGCATTTTTCTCATGATGGAGGACATTTTTTAGGAAAATTAATCTTAATATTGCATTTCTGATTTTTTTTTAATCACTGTGAATCAGGAGAACCGGTACATAAAAAAAATGGCTATTGGAAAAAGCTTGGAAAAGCGGCACGACACTATTTCCCGAAAACTATTTCTAAAACTATTTCCAAAAAAAGACACGTTTTTTTAATTTTGGCTAAAAGTCACATAATCATAGTTAAAAGACCTAAGTGGGAAAATTATCAGAGCTGGGAAAAATTTTGCAATGAACCTCCATTTTTCATTTTAGGATAGACTTTCTTTTCACTCGTCTTCATCCAAATAAAGTTTAATTAAACTTTGAATTTTAGAAATTTGATACATTTCTTTGACATTCTAAGACATTCTAACATAGTTTGTTTTACCAACCATTTCCTTAACAATTCAAATATTATGACAGGAAACTGAATTTCTTTCAAAGTACAGCAAGAAGCAATTAATTTTGTTGGAGCTTCAAAAAATGTTAAAGTCTAAATAGTTCGATAAACTTCAAACCAAAGAGTTATATTTTAAGGAGAATTTATTGAATGTTTAAAGATAACAAAAACTATTGTTGTCTGGCTTTTTGCAATTACTTTTACAGAATAAATATTAATCCTACCAATGGAGTAAGCAAAATAAAATAAAAACTGTATTCTGTTATACACTTTGTCGCAAGAACCAGTAGATGGTTTGTTCCAAATGCAGCCGGTTTTTTAGCTCAGCTAAAAGTCCATAAAGCTAAATCAAGGTCCGGCAGGAGTCGATAACAGGCATCAGATCATCAGAGGAGAGACAGGGTGGTCAAAATTCAGACGAGGGTCTGGGCAGGCAGCAGGCAAACAGAGTCAGAATCAGTCAGTTTTGCGGTTATTTTCTTCTCTTATTCTCAGAGAAATCTATTTTATGAGGAACCACATGCCTCATGCAAGTAGGCTTAAAGGAATCCAGTGACTTTAAGGAATCTTACAGTATTACGATCTGTTGCAAACTCCTCTTCCTGTGTAGGTTTTAAGCAGGGGCTCAAATGCTCATTACTTTATGTGCTCAGCTCATTATAGCTGATAGGAGAGGCACACCATTTTAAAGCTGCCTGATTCAGAAAACTGTTCACGCTTTTAACTAAGTCTGTTTTACCTAATCTGTGTGCAGTGAGAGGTAGAAATGTTAAGCTCTTGACTCTTTGCCTTTTCACAGAAATGATTCCTCTGTCCCAGAGACAAATGAAGTGATCAGTTTCTCTTTTGAGGATCTTGATGACCTTAAGCAGTATTTCATGCTGTTCAGAAAAAGATGTTAAAATTTGACCCTGACACATCAGTTTCTGTGATATCCTGCATTACAGCATTACAGATCAAGTTCAACCAATGCATCTGCTGGGGAGTAATCGACCGAATTAATGTATCGATTTGCAAGAAATATAAGAAATATAAAAAACTATTCCAGAGTAGTTCAGTACCCAGGTATTTATCTCTGAATCACACCGATTGCATTTTTGGCAAAAGATGTCCTGGATCGATTTTAAGTCAGTGAATCGGGTCGAATTAGATTATTCATAATGAACTAATATCAGCTATGAATCGTATCAGCAACCACTAATTATGATATACATTTAATTATTATTGAAATAAATTGCTACAGTATCTGCAGATCCAAGCAAATACTCATGAAACTATCATTAAAGTGGTGATAGCTCCCTTCAGTCATCTTTCATTCATCTTCTAAACCCGTTTTTCTCTTTCGGGGTCACGGGGCTGCCGGAGCCTATCCCGGCAACTCGTGGGCGAAGGCAAGGGACATCCTGGACAGGTCCCCAATCTGTCGCAGGGCCACAATCACACACCCATGCTCACTCACAGTCACACCTTGGGACAATTTAGAGTAACCAATTAACCTATATAGCATGTTTTTGGACGATGGGGGGAGGCCGGGTTCCCGGAGAAAACCCATGCATGCACAGTCAGAACATGCAAACCCCACACAGAAAGGTCCCCCAATTGGTGTTCTGTTTCAGGTCCCCCAGGGACTTGAAGTGGGGGCCTTTTATTAATATTTATGATCCTGCAGTGAAGATTTCTCTTATTTTAATGATTTAAGGAGGAATTCTAACTGATGGTATAGACAGAAAAAGAGTTGTTGTTTTTTTAAAATTGCTTTCTTGTTATTTTATGTATCTCTTTAATAAGTTATCTGAAACCTATTCAGGTGTCTATTAAATACTGTTTAGGTTGTACTCTTTTTGTTTTGTTTTTCTTAGAAACCTTTTTCCAACTTTCCACCAAAGTACTTTAAATGGCTGCTAACCTAGTTTCTAATCAAAATTCCTCCCATGTTTCCCAAATTTTCTGCCACGACTGCTGCCTGCTGCACGTAAGACTATAAACTATTCATATGCACCTGGTTTAACCTCTCTACAAAGAAAACAAATCTGCCATCATTGTGTGACAGACTTTGAGTGTGTGCTTTATGAGGGAAGTTCTGAGGTGGATTTAGATGAATAAATCTACGGCTCTTGTTTCCGGAGAGACGAGTATTGATGCTGCTCGACAGCATCACTGACAGCCTGCTGCGAAATTCACTTGTGAGGAAAAACTGTGAGATATTGAAGTCCACCGCTGCTCCCTCAATCCCTGTCAGGGCTTGCTTCACCTCCCTCCCCTTTACATCTTTATTTCATAACCTTTTCGTCCATCTCCTCTGTTTCCTCTGTTCCTGTTGACCGCTGTTTGAGCGGCTATTCCTTTACTTCTCATCCTACCTTGCTCATTTTAGATAACCTCTCATGGCAGATTGCAGATGCTGTTTAAACTGGATGGAGTTTGTGCAACTGCAGCATGGAGGGGAAGCTAGGGTATTTATTTCTCTGCAGCAAATAGAGAAGGCTGCTTCGATCTGACTGCTAATATACCTCACAGGATACAATAAACCAAGTATCTGCGTGTGTGCTCCCTTAAACAATAAGGTAGTGTTTATTTATGCAATATTGTGTAATCCTGGCAGTGCTCAAGCTGCATTTCCACAAAGAAAGCCATGGCCCACAGGGAAAACTTTATTTTACCATCAAGGTAATTTTTGATCGTTCTGCTATTGGACTCTCCTCCTCATGTGTTTCCAGCTTTACAGCTCCCCTCCCGACTGAAAAAAAAAACAGGCCAGCACTATATAACAGTAAAGCAGAGTAGCTTTTGGCTGTATGCCCATGAGCTGCAGTGCAAACAGTTGATTTTCACAATGTGTTTTGTTTATGTAATAGTACTAGCTATTTATGCAGCTTAAGCTCAACATGCAGGCCTTTTTATTGCAGCGGTTCTGCTGCTTCTGCTCGAGTATTTACAACTCCTGGACTGGCTCCAGACGTGGATATATGGCTGCAGGCTTGAATAGATGTCAGAAAGGTCTGTAGTTGCGTTTTCTAATGGGGAAAACTCAATAACTTGCAACTTTGTTGGGTGGGAAAGGATGTGTGAGGTGAAGTGGGCCAGAAGTTATTAATAGACTAGCCTGCACTGAGTGAGCAAAATATTGGGGACGGGATGCTGAA
Organism: Oryzias curvinotus; assembly: GCA_023969325.1. Taxonomy (NCBI): domain Eukaryota; kingdom Metazoa; phylum Chordata; class Actinopteri; order Beloniformes; family Adrianichthyidae; genus Oryzias; species Oryzias curvinotus. The sequence goes on along the minus strand of CM043714.1, from coordinate 11,247,938 downwards.
TTGCAGCTCTCTTTTTGCAGCTTAAAAAAATCAAGTTTTTGGCTTTCCATTCATTCAGCAAACACATAATGAAACTTAAATATCAGAAAAAAAGAGAAGAAAAAGACTTTTTTTATTTAAATTAGTTTCCAATAGTTCATAATTGTTAATTAATATGCTCTAAGTATTGCCTATTACATGTATAATGGATGTACTGAAGATATGGGTGTATAAATTCATCTTAACAACAACTCGATTCATATCATAACCTGTGGTTGCTGATCTGATCCAAAGTCAATATTGGTTCATTTTCATTGATCCAATTCACTGACCTCAAATCAATCCAGGGCATCTTTAGCCAAAAACTCAATTAGTGTGACTCAGAGATAAATACCTGTGTCCTGAACAGTGCAGGTGAAGATTTCCAGAGTCCTTGCATTTCTTGCAGGATAATCAAGTGCAAATTCAATATGTGTACAAACAAACAAGTAAACAAGAACAAATGTCAAATCCATTCACATTTTAGTTTCATAAAGTTTATTCACATCAAAATAATCCAAAGGGAACATTAGAACATTTTGTCACACTGTATGGTCCCATGTCTTTGCTAAATTCAAAGTGTTTCCACACATTGGACTGGGATTGATCATTTTCTGCTGCCCTCACATGTGTGTTGTCTGCACTTAGTTGTTTTTATGTTATAGTAAAATAAACCTACCATGCTGCAATCCAAAAAGTATTTTCCAATAGTGATTATAACTGATTTAATTGATTTTAAATTGATTTTATAATGTGATACGTTGATTTGATTATCAGCTTGCCTCAGACAGATCGATCTGGTTGGATCGTAGGAATGTAAATCGATTCATCGATTAAGTCGATTAATCGTTACATAATTATTCACCCATACGTCCTTACAATAGATGAGGTAGGGGAGTACCAAGGAACAGTATAAATGGTAAATGGCGTATACTTATATAGCGCTTTCTACCCTCTTACGAAGGCCCAAAGTGCTTTACAGTCACAGACCCATTCCCCCAGTCACACACACATTCACACACTGGTGGCGGCTCCGCTGCCAAACACTGGCGCCAACCTCCCACCAGAGGCAAGGTGGGGTTCAGTGTTTTGCCCAAGGACACTTCCGACACATGGCCGTGCAAAGCGGGAATCAAACCTGAAGTCTTACGATTATGGGTCGACTGCCCTACCGCTGCACCATGGCCACCCGTATAATGTACGCAGTGAATTATAGTCATGGAAGAGTTTAACTTTGTTAATGATTGAAAGATTTTTTGAGATTTTTTTTTTGTCTGTTGTGTGTTTTCCAGGATAGTTTGCTTTCTAGCATTATTCCCAAAACTTGTTCCGTTGTATATTTTCAATTGGAAAACCATTTATGTGTATTTGTAGTTCAACATTTCCCTTGCAGTTTTGTGCATGTACCATCAGGAGCAAAACAGCGGAGTGGGTTTAGCATTTTCTTTAGCTCCGTAGAGATGGGCACGTCAGTAGTTAGGAGATTCCACAATGCATTTAGTCCATCTGAATGGATTTAGTATTTTTTTTATAGCGGCACTGAATCACCATTTCCATTTCCCTAATTCTCTGCATCTTTTGTTGCATACAGCAGACTTGGCAGCCATTGTTTGACACATCGCTGGTGCCAGGAAAAGCTGTCTTTAAGCTTGTGTGTGTGTGTATGTGGGAGATTTTAGACGGGCTAATCCATAAGTCATAATAGGAAACTGTTGCTTTTAGTGCTTCATCCAGTCAGTGTCTTTGTCTTTATTCATTTGAGGAACTACTATGGGATGTTGGATGTGACGGGCCAGGCCACGCACTTTGCTTCTGTTAAACGGAGTCGAAAAAAATCAGGCTGGAATTACTTTCTGCTGTGGCTGTGTGGTAAGTTTCCAGAGTCACAAAACTTCATAAAAAGACAAAAACAGTCGAAGAACTGAAAAATGAAATGAGTGTTTTGGAAATTCTGTGCAACAGCAGCAATAAGCCGGTTTATTAGACTGTGCTCCAAAGGTAAATGAATAATTTATGTCTGAAGAACGAACTGGAACAAATTGATCATAAAGCCAAATGATGGCATAACTGTTTTGAATCTGTTCCAAGGTTTGAAAATTGGATTTTCAGTCTTTATGTGATAATTGTGAGAAAAAAAAGATTACTTCACAAGCAGCCTTTGGGATAATTTCCTGAGGTTTTTTTTTACGATTCAGCTAAATTTCTGAGAACAGTCAAGAGAAACAGTGAGCCATTCTAAGAGGCGGACCAGACAGATGATCAAACTGTTTTTTTTTCTGTGAAGAGACTTGAATTCTAATTGCATCTTGATTGTCCTCAGATAAACTCTGCAAGGTCAGAGTCCAGATAATGGAAGATGTCAGATTTTTTTTTTTTTTGACAGTAAGTGGAACTTTAGACAAATTAAAGTATAGCAGCCATAATTTAGGGCTAATGTAATTGTACACATTTGTGCATTAGTGCCTGGCATTCCACCACTTCTGGTTAGTGTCAGGTCGTAGTTCCCTAAACATTATTTTCAATTTGTAAAGATGTCTTTCAGCGGTGATATTATAAAATCACTGAAATGCCCATGTGGACAAAAGGTGCTGTAAAATCGCCTTATTGGCAGAGTAAACAAAAAATAGCATTGATGCACATAGTAGAGAGAGACTCAGATGCTGCACACAAGGGAAGCACAAGGCCACTTTTACAGTGTACAGGTTTTGGGGCTGGCTGAAAAAAAAATCTGTATGACGTGATTGTGTCTCACCCACTTCCCCCTTATTTACATGTTGTTTAAGACCAAATCTAAATTGCTTCCCTTCTCCTTCGGCTTCTCCCTACCCCTAAACTTATCCCTCCAACCAGAGAGTTATGGAAAAAATACTGGGTTAGGGCATAGCTGCCAGTGCTCAGAAAATACATAACAACACTGGTTTTATAACTTTAAAAAGGGATGCAAAAACAAACAACTCAATACTTAGATTTAAATGTAAACTTTCCTGCTTCAGAGCACACCCACGTGAAGAAATGTGTTTTTCCTTCACACCATAGTGCAATGCGGATCATAGGGGTGATAGTCAGCCCTACATTGCTATGACTCCTCCTTAAAAAAAAGCTTTTGGACCTTGGATTCCACTACACCTTCAAATGCCTCTACAATTAAAGCAATAGGGAAGAGTCAGAGGGGTAAGAAAGCAATTCAGATTCGTCTCCCACCGCATACCAAAAAATGTACCTGTCGGCCACCTGTGTGCTGAAGACACATCTGTGAAACAAAACTACTGATAGCAATTAAAAAAAAACAAAAGGTCAAACTAAAGTCAAAATAAAAAAAAAAATAAAAAAAAGCTGAATTAATTTATTTGTAATTCACAGTTTTCTAGGATCATTTTGTAGACATGTTCATCTGTTACGAACTGTAGTTTTTTTTTTTTGTTTTGTTACAAGTTTAACAAACTTTCATGATTACTTATTAGCTTTTTCGAGGAAAAGTTGCCACTGTTACATTTTGGCATATTGTTTTGATGTGAATAGCATGTTTATTTGTCATGAAGGACATATATCCTTCCTCTTCTTAACTGGGTGCAACAATCAAAGCCTTACTAACAGCAATGAAACTTCTATTCTAAGTGAGACACAGAGTAGGACCTTTAACCACTTGTTTAACTTAAAATAATTTCACTTGCTACACTGTGATACATTTTTGGTTTTCAGCCAAAAACATTTCAAACAGATCAGCTTTTGTAGTATTTTAGTTGAGCTCTAACATTTCACATGTCTAGTCTTATAGGTCATACACGGGTCTACTTGGAATTTCTCTACAGTGTTTTTTTAAAAAACCAGAATGCATTACACAAACTCAATTCTATGTTTTTTATATCAAAAGATGAGAAACCAAAATTTGGAGTACTATTTTGTCAATTTTACATTCAATATAATTACTTGATAAAGTTATATTTATACAGTATCTGTCATCACCAAGTATGAATGAGGAGTGAATGAATAATGGACACATTGTAAGCACTATAAGCGTCTGGAAAAGTGCAGATAAATCTAATCCACCATTATTTTTTATTATTATTTGTGATTTTTCTTATTTTTGAATATAAAAATATGCTTACAGGCAAACAGAACTGCTTACAAAATTTACCAGATTATGCTCATCTTAAAATAAAGACAGATCACCAATCAGAAAGCCACCAAGACTATATTTCATACTTTTGCTCAAGTTTTATAGCTTAAAATCAAGAAATCTTTAACTGCGGGTGATTGTTTATTTAGTTTGTCCTAAAACAGGTGATTTTTCCGTATAAAAAATATGAGCCTCATTCACAAGTCTGCTGTGCTTCCTTGTCATCAATCTGCCATCACTGTAAGAAAGATCATGAACCATCTGGAGAGAATCACTTCTTTTCAGCTTCTCCCTCCAGAGATTGTGGAGTGCAGCCACTGATAAAGAAGCCAGACCTGACTCCAAATGACTTCCACATTACCTCATTCATCAACATCAATTAACCCTCTGCCAGTGAAGCTCTGCTCCCTCAAAGTGCAGCAGACGGAAAGAACAATCTCTGGAACAGTTTCCGAGGAAAAATGGACTTTTCTGCACATTAAACCAAATGATGCATCTGTTCAACACTTGCACTGACAGACAAAAAAAAAAGTCAGATCTTTTAAAAAAATGAGTAAAAGCAACATTTTTTTTGCTTTTATACAATTGATGTTTACATATGACTCCTGATCAAGTATCTGATGCAAAATTTCTCTACATTTTTGCAACTCAGTTTTATAAATGATGGCTCTTTACAAAGTAGCTATACAATAATATACAAATACATTGCATACATTTGGGGCAGCCGTGGTGCAGAGTAGGGCGGTCGACCCATGATCGTAAGATTGCAGGTTCGATTCCCGCCTTGCACGCCCATGAGTCGAAGTGTCCTTGGGCAAGACACTGAGCCCCACCTTGCTTCTGGTGGTAGGCAGGCGCCTGTGTTTGGCAGCGGAGCCGCCACCAGTGTGTGAATGTGTGTGAATGTGTGTGTGACTGGGTGAATGGGTCTGTGACTGTAAAGCGCTTTGAACCTTGTAGGTAGAAAAGTGCTATATAAGTATACGCCATTTACCATAAATCCGTAAAGTATTACAGTCATTTGTGGTTAAAATCATCACTCTTGGTATTATTACTACTATTGGTAACTATAGTTTCTTATCCTTCTATTTCATTTTTATTTTTTTGACAAATCTTTCAGTTTTTTTCTTTTATAGTTTTTTATAATTATATTGGCTTTGAAGCCCCAACATACATACAAAAGAAAGAGGTCTTAATGCTCATTGATTTTTGGCATCTGCAAACCCCCACTTAAAGTGTGAGTTTTACAGCAGTTTTGGTTTCTGCTCAGTCAAATACATTTAATGACAGTTTATCTGAAATCTCGTAAGGCCATAGTTTAGCCCAGCCCTTTTACTCCAAAAATACCATAGGTAGGAGACCCCCTCCCACAAAAGTCAGGATTTGAAAACATTAAAGACCAGGGGCCTCATTTATAAAACTTTGTGTAGGATTTGCATCAGAAGTGGCGTACGGATGAAACATAGGACGTGCGTACGCACAGAAATATTTGGATTTATAAAACCGTGCGCACGCACATCCTACGCATCTTTCCCTTAATAAATCACAATCTTTTCTAAATGTAGCGCAGCTTTTGCGGTTTCATGACACGCCCCTAGTTGCCCATAAATAGTCCGTGAAACGCCCACAAACACAGAGAGGAAATCAAAAAAACGTAACTTCACTCAATGTGAAGTAGAAGTTATCGTTGGCAAGGTGGAAAAGAGGAGAAACATGTTGTTTGGAGGGCACAGTGTGGGCATTACTAATGCCAAAAAGGCACTTGAGTGGCAAACGGTAGCAGACGCCGTAAATGCTGTAGCCTCACAACCTCGGACCGTGGCCGAAATAAAAAAGAAATGGTCGGACAACAAAGTTGAGGCAAAAAAACGTCTGGCGCTCCATCGCCAGAGTGTGTCTGCCACGGGTGGGGGGGTGGTTGGGGGGGGGGGGGGCACCGGAGCTGACCCCTCTTGATAAGAGACTGGCGGCAATAATTGGGGAATCCCTTTTAAGTGGAGTGGTGACTGAGGCGGCGGGGACCAACGCGCCAGATGCACCGGGTGACACACCCCCAAAAGCCCGCAGAGGTCCAACAGGACGGCTCGAGGAAGTCGGAACCGGCTCATAAGCCACTCATCCTCGTTTGCCAGCAAGTCTTCTTGCTGTCTAGAAATGCGTTCACTCTGAATTCTTCAATTTGCCACATCTTCTAAGAGCCAAGATCAGCCATTGTGCGTCATTACGCATTGTGATGGAGCATTTTATTTCCATCCATTTAACTGCATCTGACAAGCTACAGATGTCGGTAATAATCCACGTGGAAATGGGAAATTGTTCAGCGCAAATGTAATTTCTTGTTGCTTTCTGAATGGTTGAGACATACGCCATACATTGTTTTATCAAAAACAAAAAAAACTAAAGGCATATGCATGAATACCATAATTCCGTAGCTTATGAAGAAATGTTTTACTATGAAAACAACTTTCCCCAGTGGACAATTAATACGTCTGTCTGTCTGTCTGTCTGCACCTATTTCTATCTGCACCTATATCTACTCCACCAGACGGACACATTGACGAGAATATCAGTTTTTTACATTATTTCGTTCTGTTAACAATATTATTTATGAGGATGAATTGCACAACATGCCAATATTGCAGAACATATTTCACTTTTCTTTTTGCAAATAAGTTTTCATTTGAATTTCTGTTGTAATTTTCGTTTGATTTTTTTGTCTGTTTCACTGCTGATCGATCAAACGGGTGTTCGTGTAGGCTGTTCATTGTAAGACTTGCTTTGTGAAGTCTTCATGTTATTTATGAGAGGCAGTATTGTCATTTTCACTTTCACATGTTTCTTCCATCTGCCGACGGTGTCGCCGTTTCTCATTTCACCCGTTATTGTGCGTACGCCTGGGTCAGAGCTTGCGTGAAGGACCGCACATTTTCTCGTCAAGTTTGCTTTTTTATAAATCTCAATTATTGCGTAGAGAGTGGCGTACGCCTTCTTTTGTGCGTACGCAACGTTTTTTAAACGAGGCCCCAGAAGAGCAGGAAAGGTCCAGTGTTTGAAAATGTTCTTCCCACTTAGTCAAACAGACTGTACAGTCCATATGGTTTATCTGCCCTCCCCCATCTTTGCTTCTCTCCAGTCTGGTCCCAGCAGGTGATCAGGCACTCAAACATCCTGCTTTTCAAACCAAGAGTTCCACTGTTTATTGAATGCATATAAAATATGATGAAAACAGTTGTTTAAATCAACTGTAATGATGTTAACCACACACAAAAATCACTTGTTGGTTGACTATCATAAAATTATGGAAAGAATTTCCACTTAAAGCAAATCTGTTAACCTAGCAAAACACTTTTTTTTGAGAGCGATCTAATTGTAAATACGTAGGTGGAACATCATTTATTGTAACATGATACCAAGGACCAGTCCAACTATTGTAAAGATAAATGCAACAAAACAAAGTATGGTCTAACTTGATCTTCTTAGGTCATCTCAACTGGAATTTTAAAGTTAGAAGATACTGATTTTAATTAGCTACTTCTTAAAATAATAGTAAACTTTTTAGTGAATTGTATACCCCAGAAAAGACAAGTTCAATTCAAAATCAGAAAGGGATTAGGCTTAGTACTGTCATGGCTGCTGCCAGGGTAGCAGCAGTGCAATATAAAATATGAAAGTTAACATCCATATTTGTTCTGAGAATTGTAATTCATTGCAGCACATTTATGTTGAACGTCATCATTTCTTGAAGCTTGAGCGGGCCAGGGGGCATGCAAAGGGGGAGGAGGAGGAGCAGTGAGACTTTTGTCCGCCCTGATTCACTGCTTTCGATTTACCACAATTTGAATAAAGAAATACCCAGAAATTCAAATTTTATCTTAAATTCTTTTATATATGTCCTCCATCAATGCTCCTAGGAAATGTTAAAAACTGCAAGAAATAAATTTTCCCTGGAGTCGGTCTTTAACAACCAGAACACAGAAAAAAATCTTAAACAGAATAAACCATTACAACCCACAATGCAAAGGAGCAAGACTTCTGCCACCTTTTATGTTTGCAATCTTATGACTTTATAAGTAATTTGAGTTGGCAAAAGGTCCAATGGTTAAGTTGTTACATGAACATAATTTCCAAATGGGAATCCACAAAACACAAATTAATAAATTAAGTGCTACACATTAGATTTAGGTTAATGCAACAAACGCCCAATTTGCTTTTATACATTTGTTGGATGTGCCGTTACAAGTTGGGAGAAATGGAATTGTTCTAAACACTTTTAGATTTCCTACCAGAAACAGCTCAAATTTTAAAAACTTGTTTCCAAAAAAATGGAAACATCTACAGTTGAAATATTTAACAGGAATGTAAAATGTTTAAGGTTGCATTTAATATATTGGTAACATTGTCTGTGCTACAGAAGTTGTGGCTCAAACCACATATCCAGCTGAAAAAAAAAATCACATTTAATTTGGTTTTTTGCTGCAGGCTTTTGTTCTTGCTAGTTCCGGCTTTATAAATCCTCTACGCGTTAGAACAAAGTTCTGATTTTTATCTTCGACCAGCAGGAGCTGCCAGGATGTTTTGCCCTGACTGCCTTCAGAGAGCCCATCAGACTGTAACTGAGTCTCAAGGTTTGACTAGATGTTGAGTTTGTATGTGAAACTGGGGGTCTGTATGCTGTGAATGGAGGGGCATAAAGAGGCAGACTTTCTTCTGGAGCCCTCCAACATGACGGCTCTTTATGATTTGAATGGAGTGGAGGGAGCTCAGCGGATAATTGATCGATAAGAGTTCCACACAAAAAAATCCACTGCCTGCAACTAATTTTTATCCTCTCTTCTGACTGTCTTTAAAAGGAAAGCAGAGAGAAGAGGGTTTGTTAATGACCCTGTGTGGTATATTTCTGCTCATTAAAATTGAAAACTACAAAGACAAAGAGGTACTCGTTGTTTCAAACGACACAAAGCAAGCTGTTTGGGTGGCAAACTGTTCTTTAGTTTCTGCAGAAAAAGTAATAGCAGAGCAGTGAGGCAGAAAAATCAGAGTGCTTCAGGGCCAACAAAAAGAAAAGTATTAAACGGCATAGGGCCAATGTCAAACATGTCATGTTCTTCTGCAAGAGCCAAACAAACAAGGCAGTTATGACCGATAAATCAACTGGTGTATTTATTGGACTTATTTTAAACCCTGATAAGTTTCAGTGAGTTATAGTTGGATGATTAAAAGTTTAGTACATTTTTATCACACTCCACACAGATGGGAACACAAAGCAGGTCCAATCCATCAAGGCCAATTGGGCCACCTATGGTTTAAAAGTGGGCAGAAAATGTGGGCCCCAAATGGGTTTGTCCGCAGTTTCCGTGGTGGCCCCACCTGTGTTTACTGACATTGGTTTAAGTGGGCACGCAGTGGTGGACAGCATAGCGAGCGGCACCGCCCATGGGCCGACAGAGCTAGCTACGCTGTCCACCGGGCGCAACCCACCCCACTGAGTGCCCACTTAAGCCTATGAATGAAACCAATTCACTGATGTAGTGTGAGGGTAAAAAACACACATGCTACACACACAAACTGCATTGCCGACGAGGGAGTCACATACTCATCTGTGGGGGCGGTATTGTTTTTGTCAGGGTCTTGACACGGTCTCACCCCATGAACAAACAAGACACAATCATCATCCCCCTTCCTCCATCAACTCTACACACACAACAAACATCTGAGTGTTTTGCTCTGCCTAATCACTCTTAGTTTCTTTCAACACCGAATCTCCCACCTAGCCACCCCTGCTGTTCTGACTGATTTAGTCAGTGAGTGTTGATTTTTAAATTATCAATCCAATAGCAGCCAGTCAATATGGTTAGCATCCGACATGCTGGTATTTCTCTTTTAACTACAGTAAATCGATACGTGATTGTTGTAGTGCTACTTCATGTCAGTCCACATAGCTATGCTCTGCAGTTTCAGGATGTGATTTAGTTTTGAAAAGTAAAACAGATGGAGTCACTGAAAACATTTAGTATTTTTGATATTTGAAAACACAAACCATCATAAAGACAGCTCCAAATAAAAATGACCACATCATTAGTGGGTGTTTTCACCATTTGCTGCAATGACAGTTTGACAGCAACGTTTCATGCTCCTCACTAGCCTCATGACGTTGTTCTGAGGCAATGCAATAAACCCTTCAACAAGTTCTACAATTCTGTCAGGTCACTTGTGGATGGTGTTACGATGATTCAGTATCTGCTTCAGCTGGTCCCAGACATGCAATATGGGGTTCAAGAGAGGGGACAATGTTGGCCATACAATGTTAGGAACTCCCACCTTCTGAAGTCCAGCTGTGGTAATTCTGGTACGATGTGGTGGAGCATCATCATCCATAAACAGAAGGTTTAGGGTGTGCTGGCGGAATTGGGAGATGATGAAGGTTCCATGATGTCTCTGAGGTAAGAACTTACAGTGACTGGACATTTACAATAATCAAAATGGGTTTTGCACTGACTGGTGGTGTCTGCCCAGACTGTTGCTCATCCTCCACCAAAGTGAACCCTGAGGACCATGTTGACTTCTAGTATTGATTTACCTCATCTTGTCCAGGAAAGCTGACGACCACCATTTCTTTTGTCTGGAAACCCTGGTATCCCTCACTCACATTTGGTAAACGGGCCTGCAGCTGTGTGTCATTTGGTAAACCATGTCTGTGTGTACAGGTCCTTAGGCACTGATCTGATGCAAGTCTAATTATGAAAATTTAAGTTCACCTGCAACATCTGACTCCCTGCTACCAACCTGAAGGCGCGCTATGGCCAGTTGGTGTTGATCGCTGTTAAGCTACGTCATGTGTACATGCCTCTTTAAATGATGAACTTGGAATGGCTTACTGGCAAAACTTGATTTTTATACATACAGAATGTTGAAACTGATGCCACATTGAGAAGTTTTTCTTTTAGGAATTGTTTTGGTTTAGGACCAGAATAAGTAAGACACAGAGAGACCATTATGTGGAAAACACTAAATGAGGTGTGTCTATCATCCTAGAACAATTGACTCTCTGTCCTGAAAATCTGTGAAGTGAAACAAACACTGTAAACACGACATCCACTGAGTTTTTCACCATATCCCTAACATATTGGGAGAAGTGTATTTATTTATTTATTTATTTGAATATTGTATAATGGAAATGAATACTTGGTCCAATAAAACCTTTTGAAAAAAAATCAGCTTTTAATTTTGCATGTTTTTTGTGACAGCTTTTCTCTATTTTGTCTCTTTCAGGTTCAGCTTTGTGACTCCGCTTGATAAATGTCAGCCCGCTCCAGTATTTGTATGGGCCTGTCTCATCATCCAAACGTAAGTTAAATCTCTTTTCCAACCAGATCAATCGTAATTTATTGTTGACACTCAGGAGCAGCAGAAGCTTATTAAAAAGATCCACAAGAGTGTGTGTGTGTGTGTTTGTGTGTGTGGGGGGGCAAACACTGTGTGTCTGTCACGTTTGCGGTGTCTGTGTGTCACTAAATTAAACTGACAGAAGGCTGCACAACCAAAGGATCTTATTGGCCAATATATCGCATAGTAATGATTTAACGTCATTGTGTTAAATGCGTCAAAGCTCTGTAAAATTTCATTTAGTAACATTTTAACAACATCATTGCATTGTGTTATCAAAGATCCACTTTTTACAGACTTACTGATAGTCGACTCTTCTTTTTCGAATGCATATTTAATATCTTTGACATGAAAGACAGATGTTTGTCTTTTTTCTTCAAATTAAAGCCAGATGTTTGGGTTTGCTTTCTGTCTGCAAACCAGACAAAAAAATACCCAGTAGGTCTTAGTTGAGGGTATTTAAGGGATATATCCCCTGTGACACAGGAGTTGGATCACTGTTTCATTTAAGTAATAAAGTAATCATAAATGTCTTGAAGAAAATTGTGAGAACATTTACTGAATTGACTGATACAAAAATTCTACAAATATTCAGATAAAAAAAAAAACAGCTTAAGAATAATTCAGAAAAAATGCTGGCAGTTGAAAATTCCTTGTAAATATTTCATTAGATTTGAATGCATTCAGTCAATATTTTATAAATAGAAATAAATAAAAAACAGAGTGATTGGTCATCAGTACTTGTATCATTAGTGGTTTAATTCTGTTGAAGAAGATGCATTTCCTGTCTTTTATTAAGGCCGGTTTGATGCACAGTGTTTGCATCCTTTGCACAGTGCTGCTTTTGCATCCTATCTAAGTTTAAAACAAACCAGGTTTTTAGGATTCTGTCATTGAAGTGCAGGGCTACGGAGCCCTGGAAAACCTGTTCCGTCAAATAAATAGTTTGTTGTAAAGAATTAGTAATTTATTGAAACAAATTTTTGTGTGCACAATAAGTATTTCCCGGTCAGAAATGAGTAATCAGAGTAGTGGGAATAAAAAATGCTAAAATACGTTTGTGTGCACAAAATTTTGTATTTTATTTCCACACAAGTGAGTATTCTGTGGCCACAAATTAGTAGTAGGAATGGAAAATACTAAAATACGAATATTTTCGCACAAAATGCTAATTTGTCAATACTGTTATTAATTTGTGCACACAAATTAGAATTTTATGGGCACAGAAATGAGCATTTAATGGTCACAAGTTAGCATGTTGTGGTCAAAAATTCATAGTAGGAATTAAAAATACTAAAATACAAATTTTATGCACGAATATTTGTGACCTCTAAAAGATCACTTATGCACACAAATTCATATTTCATATGCACATATGACATTTCATGTCCAGGGCTCAACTGGGCAACCCAAAAGGAGGAAAGCTTGGGCAATACTTAAGTAAGCACAAATGATTTAATTACAAAAAGTGCAAATTGAGTTGAGTGGAAAAAACGTATACAACTCAACAGGCACAAAGAACCTAAACAGTGGAACTGAAATACTACTTAAACAAATATTCGTGGTTCAGGCTGTATACCACTCCACAGAGAACTACAGGTGAGTGGGATGGGTGTTGCCCTCCAGGGGGAGCCACAACCAGCCTGCACAGAAAACAGAGGATGAGGACAGCAAAATACAACTCAATGTCATAAACCTTCAGTTTCTCCTTGACATTGTCTTTATTAGCCATGAACTGAGGGTGAACCTCTGATTTTGAAGGTAAATTATGGGGAATGGCAAAAACAGTTCTGAAAATTCTTGAAGTTTTAAGGCTTTTCTTTGGTTAGTCTGACATCAAGAGTATTTTTTATTCACAGACTACTTATAAACAAAGCCTCATTTTACTTCAGAGGTCAGTCATGTTTCTGGCAGTTAAAACCGGTAGTTTGAATGTTTCTGGTGAGGGGAAAAAAGTGTTGCCAGGTCATTTTTTATTTGTTTGTCCTGTTTTCTCTTTAATGGGATCCAGCTCCCTTCCTGGCTGCTCTTAAGGGAGCTGTACATCACCTGAGCTGCTTCTGGACGCCTCGACCAAACGTTACAGCCTGGGAGAAAGATTTAACGACTGGGAAGATAATTCACTCAAAATGCTTTGGGCTGCTAGGCTGACATGTAGTTATTGAAAGCACTTGCATGGAAGATTAAGTTGGGGCTGTGTTTCTGCACCCGCTGGTCTTTACTGTCCCACTAAGAGACATGGATGTGTCTTCACTTCCTGCTACACTGCCCGTTTACAGCATATACATATAAAGGCCATTAGAAATGCAGTCATTCTGCTTTTAATATTCATTTTAGTTTTTTAGCTCTTAACAGCCACGGAAATCCTTCCATCTTAATTCATGGAATGAGTGGCCATCTGTGAACTGTGTTTTTGGAATATTTTAAAGCAGGTCAATTCCAGGACACACTCCACTCCAGTTGCTCCTCAAACTCCTTGGAGGTCAACCAGGAATCATTGTATTGATGATTTTTTAAAACTTTTTGAACCTGAGCCTGTATGAATTATTTATAGAAGCTGTTTGGATGGGTTTATGGACCTATGGACATTTTTCAAGTATCTTATGATGGAGATCATTTGTAAAATACAAGTGAGGCTGTGATTGCTGAAGTATAACTGAAAAAAAAAAATACTGCATGCTACCAATTAAAATGATTAGAAGATTGTTGTACGAAGCCACGAAACTGTTGATCCTCGGCATGACTAACTGGTCATGAAATTGATCGAAAAGTGGAGGATGATCTCTGTATTTTTCTATATTTCTTCAGAACATTAACACAGTTGTCTGTGAAACAGTTTGGTACTCCTTTTATAGGAGTTTTGGGTTGTCCAGGTTGTAAAGGGTTGTAGAGTGTGGGTGTGCTTGCAGTTCCCTTGTGGCTCATGCAGCCATATTAAGAGATGTTATAGAAATGGAATTTTTGATTGTTGTGTGTAGGCAGTGTTTAGTGAAGTATTCATAAGGATAATGTAAGTTGAGCTACATTTATATCACTTTGAGAAACACGCACCACTTCCAATGAAAAGTCTATGTAAACACGCGTACATGTGCGTTTCGGGCTTACGTTTTCAAAACTTTTGAGTTCATCCATCGCTACACAAGTTTCACGACTGTTTTCCGGATCTACGTACATAACGTGTGGCCACTGAATGCGTGTTAAAAGTTAAACCAGTTGAACTTGGACCAATCAGGAACTCGGATTTGGTAGTGACATTTGGATGGCGTCCCTTTCAGTTCACAGAAATGTCAGCCATTTGAAAATTGAACATGGAGGGGAAAATAATAATAATAATCCTGGAGCCTGGAGCAAGATTGGCAGATTTGTACTGCTTTGACATTTCGCACCAAGCCGCTTCCAACTACAGATGGTAGATATGCGCTAGACTTTCATAACGTCAGTCCAGTGTGAACACCTTTGGCTAAAGGCAGGTTCAAGAACAGCGCGTTTATAAACCTGCGTCCCATGACTGGTGTGAACTCTTCAGTCACAACCAAAATTCCCATCTCTGTCTTCCACATCTGCACCAAATGCCAACTTCTGGTGTGAATGTTGACTGCAGAGTTGTTGAAGTGATCATAACGGCATCCACAAGTCTTTCCTCTTAACGATTCTCAAATTGAGCCTTTGGGGAAAAAAGCTAGTTTTAATGCTAAGTGAGGGCATATTAATCCGCTGGCTAGGGGCCAATTAGGGTTTGCTGTCACTGTTCATGCAGACTACCTATGGACTAATTTGACCTCTCCAGGCCTGAGCTGCATGATTTAAACTCCCGTCTTCTCAGGTTTTCATGTAATTGAATTTGAAAAATGATGGTTGACACGTTGATCAGTCCATTAAAGGAAAGAACATTAACATGCCAACTCCATTTTGCTGGAAATTTGGTTCTGATTTCTGTTACCTGAAAATTTGGCTGCACAATTTCCTTCAAAGTAACTATGAATTTTGTTTCAATGTATGTAATGAAAGAAATATTTTACCACTTTCTGCTGTTTTAGCCCAAGTATTCTTTTTGTTTGCTTTACAATGTGGAATTGGCATGGATATATGCTTTACAAATGCACAAACAGCAGTGTGTGTTGCATAGCAACAAAATCCTCCCTGTGTGCAATGCCATCTTGATATAAATCCAGCGCTGGTATAATGGTTCCTCACTCAGCTTTCACAGAGACAAAAGCTGCTGTTAACTTGGCTGTTACATCAGTTAATGAGCTGCATTGAGGTGGGTTGACTGTAAAACCACAGGGTGTTGCAAGAGTGCAGTCGATTTTTTTTCACCCCTCCACCACAACCATCTATGAAGTTCTCTTTCTGCAGATGCAAGACTCAAAGCTCCCAAAACCTTGAACACATCTCAACACGAAGAATGTTTTTTTCTTTATTATTATTTTTAATCTCCTTCATGCTTAAAATCAATGCTAATCTTGAGGTTATTTTAAGGCTGGATTCTACTCTCTTGCACGCTGAAAAGTAAGTCATGTCTCACAGTTGCAAGTTATAAGATCTAACTGTTCACTGCGAATATACCCAAAATTTTTCATCTTAAAACTAGACGTAGACTAGACTTGATTTTAGATATTTATCAAAGTAAGTTTATTTGAATTTAGGAATTAGTGGCCACTTTTTTTTTCTTAGAATAAGTATATCACACACATATCTGCTTTCAAAAATATATTTGCTGATGTTGACCAGCTCACACACTGCAATCTATTTGATACTTGCAAAGATTTAAAACCCTGTTTTTAAATATTCAAGATAATAACTAGAATGTAAGTTGCTTTAACTTATCTTTGCCTTTTCCAAGCTTTTCCCAAAATAAGCAGTCAATATTTTCTTCTTATCTCATCAAGAGCTAGGATCTAGAAATAAGGAAATTATTATCAAGATAAGTAACAATCCTTTTGCTCCACATACTTAACAATGGAAAAACTTGATTTAAGACAAAAGAACCCCAAATTGTTTGATTTAAGAACTGCTAAGAACTGTTCATGAGACATCTAAAGACATTATTTTGAATCAAAAATTTAGATTTATGTTCTAAGAATACGTGCTATTATTATATTTATGATTTATGATTTATTTTATTAAGATGGGCCAGCTTGTGAGATCATATTCTCATTTTGTTCACATTTTTTTCTTAAAATAAATCATTTACTCCTATTACACTTGTTTTTTTTTTAATGTAATCAATGTGAACTACAATAAGGTGCATAAAAACTCCAAAATACAATTTATTCAGAAATATAAAAAAATACTTATTGCGCTGTATAACACTCAATTTGAAGTACTGAATTCTATCAAACACTTAGCTTTTTCAGCTTATTTTTTCCTTTTTTAAGTGCTAGTGTGGAACCTTTTTTTTCTATTCTATGATGTCTTATTACAAGAATAATACGTAAAAATTACTTACTGCACGGACAGATAATTTTCTCCTTTTCTCCTGTTTAGTGTTAGTGTTAGATTAGTGTTCTTTCCCTTTTTTAGGCTGCCTGTACCTATGTCTCGAATTTAACTTCTCTCTCATCTGTTAACAACTACTGTGTGATGGTTCATAAATCGGATTAATGTCAGCTTTTCCTTAATAATTTCTTATGGCACCAGAAATCGTAATTTCTAAGCATCTGGCAGCAAAACAGCAACAACATGGCAGCAATTTGCACGGACATTTATTTTTTAAACTTACTGAAGAAAAAGAAATCCACATGAATCAGAGGGGAAGAGGGATTTGTTATTAACTGCAGCTCCTGAGGAAATGAAGAGAGAGAAAGTCAGATCACGCCTTTCAGCCCCTCCTGTGTGATTAGCATGACCCCCCAAATACACTCCACATTCTGCATTTCCACGTCTAACCTAATATACACAGCACTGCAAAAACAGAATCTTAAGAAAGTAAAAACACCTTTGTTCCAAGAACAATTGTCTTATTTTTTGTCTTGCAAGAGAAAAAGAAAAGTTTTTCAATTGTAAAATAATTTTTGTTTTCCAAAACATGGTTCAGTGAATAGAATTTTTTTCTTAAAAAAAGAAAAACTGCTATTAGGGAAAGAATTTGACTTTTTTCTAAGGGGTCTGTTTTTGCATTTCGACAGACAGGTCTAAACCTTGTCTTTGGAAATGTTTTAAGGACAAGAAATCTAAAAAATTCTCTTGTGAACTGATTCTGAGGCAGCCTCAGACAACAGATTTGATTTTCATTTTTTGATGAGCAAAAGCAAAACAGTTTTTCATCAGCCCTCCAGCACTGCTGTCCTGGTGTTGGAGTTCTGCCACTTCTTGTTAGCGGCAGACGGGTCGAACACAAAAATCATTACCTCCTATAGAATGAAACATGGACGTTTGACCCACAATTCCCCTCAGCCGTTTGCACACATTGCCAACATAAAATGACAAAACTTAATAAGTAATCTTATTTGTATGATGTACTGCATCTGAATAGAAATGTAAACAGTGTCCAAACCTTGAGAGATTACTTTTTCACTCCTGTTGAATACTTTTTATAGAAGGAGCCTCAACAGAGTCAGGGCTCTGAATTTATTCTCTAATATGCTGCTTCACCTTCTGTCTCTCACACACAGAAACCTTTCAGAAACCCAGATTTTCTTCATTCCAAAAAGGGCCATTCGCTGCCCCGTGCAGCAGCTCAGGGATCTGCATTGGCCCAAGATAATCATACTTTTAAATAATATAAAGCCCTCGGTTTTGCTTGCTACTTCTATTGTCGCTTTTACACTGTATTTCTGACAGAAATGGTCTTTTATCTCTGATTTTTAGCCAAAATCAAAAAAACGGTAATTTTCTTGGACATAGTTTCTGCAGAGCAGCAGGAGTTCATTAGATATTCACGTCTGAGTTGTGAGTGGGACTGTTGGCGTGGAGTAAGCCTGCCCACACTTCCCAAATACAAAGACATTCAAACCATAAATTTGACACAATCATTTTAGAAAAAGGGTACTAAGTCTTTTTTTCTCTCTGGCTGGATCTGGAAACAAATATCAAAAAGAACAGAGTTTGTAATGGGTTTCTGGCTGCAGAGTCAATTTCCAGTTTACAGCTAAGTGTGAAATCTTCTTTGGAAATTACAAGTTATAATGATAAGCCTTCAAGTCGTTCAGGTCTGAATTTACTGCTTTAATGAACCCGACTATACTTGTATTTTGCTGTCTCTCCTGTTTTCTTTGTAGCACAGTCTTCAACAGAGGAAAAAAAAACCCTCAGGATTACAGCGTCCTTTTCCGTCTCACAGTTGCAGTCCAAAATATTATGAGCACACTGAAGAGTGTGGTTGGTGTGAGGCCGATGTTTGCAGTCCATGCACAAACTCGGTGCACTTGGTATTCTGGTCAAGAATTTATGTTATCTGTAAACAGTTACCATGCCCCGCATTGTGCGTTTCCGTTCTCTTGCAGCACCAAATTAGAAGAACTATTAAACATGCTTGGGGTCTGAAAAAGCCATTTCACTAGAATAGTTCATAAAGCATTGAGGCGTGTGTTTACAGCTTCTCTCAGTGATAATTACAGCCCTCATGACAATCCTAACAGAATACACCATTTTCGTTTTCAATAGGCTTTAATTTCTGCCTGACAATTTGAAACATTTATTTTTAAATGGGTGCAAAGTAAGTAAAAAAAGGAGGGGGGGGGGGTAATACTGGTTTATTAGTCTCCGTTAATGCAAAAATGTCTTATTTAGTGTGAGTTTGGAGTTTTTCAAATAGTAAGCTTCTTTTACAATTTATTGAATGACATTTTCATCTTTCAGTGGTTATAATGCATGGATTTAAATTTTTAGAACAAGAATGCTGCAAAGTAGCTGAACATAACTAATGAAAGCAACAGAAAAACCAAATATATGGAAAAAAAGAGATAGTTGCAAGTATAGAAACATTTCGGCCATGGTGCAGGGGGAGTGCGGTCAACCTCTGATCAGAGGTTTTCAGGCTCGATTCCCTCCTTGCCTGCCCATGTTTCATGGTGTCCTTGGGCAAGACCCTGAACCCCACCTTGCTTCTGGTGGAAGGTTGGCACCAGTGTTGGGAATGGGACTGTGACTGTAAAGCGCTTTTAGCCTTCGATGAAGGTAGAAAAAAACGCTAGACAAGTTTGGGCCATTTACCTTTTACCATTTATTGTCCCGGAGTGACTTTCCTCACATCTACAAAGTGTTTCTCCCAATTCATTCAATTGTCATGTTGTTTTCCAGAATAGTTAGCAGGGCACTAACCTTGTGCTTTTTGTGCAGCGTTGCCCTTGCTGTGTTTTGAGAATGTTTGGATGCAGCACAGGGCAGCATCAGCAGAGAGCAGCTGAGCGTGTCTAATCCAGGGATCTCCTGAGCTGTGTGTACGGCTGGCCGACCTTCATGCCTCACGACTCTGTGAGTGAGGGCGCTCACCCACAGCTTCACACGCTGATGGAGTGGTGAGACTTGGTTGTAGTCTCATGTGGAGCTCTCTGCTCTATTGCAAAATGCGATATACTTTTTGACTGTTATAGTGAACTCCTACAGATGCCTACCGTATTATGCAGACTATAAGTCGCAGCAGACAAAAAATGCATAATAAAGATCATATATAGGTCACACTGGAGTATGAGTCACACTTTTGCGGGAAATGTGTCTAACAAAATATTGGTCGAAGAACGGACATTTCATCCTGAAAGGCAAATCATACCAACAAAATAGATAAAAACAATACACTGAACATCTGCACGCTTCACTACCATAACACATTGATGCTCATTTAACTTAATGAAACATAGGAGGAATGTATTATATTTGTGGAACATATGAACAATTATTAAGTTAGCCATAGCATAAAGAACTTGAAATCACTAAATCCACACTAAATCCATTGAGTTTTTTGTATGTGTCACTGGAAGAATTCTGCTAAGCTTGGCGTGAGACTGAGCTTTGCTTCTTCTTCTTCTGCTGTCAGTGGCAAATACTGATGCAGACATCTACAGTGAGCTCTAGTGGTTGATGCCATTTATTTATTTTTTAAAATCACATAATTTGCACGAGTGTAAGTCGTATAGAAAAATCTGTCTCACTGGATTTGTGTGTGCGAAATTCTTAATTTGTTTCTCATACAATACATTTTGTGTGTAGCTGTGTGTACTTGCAATTGTGTATTCACATGCACACTCCAATATCAAAAACATACTAATGCAAAATACAGTTTACACACACGCAATTTTGACACTAGCATAAAACTAGCTACAAATTCAAAACTGCTCTCTTACGCATACACATTCTGAAATAGTACGCACCAATCGCCTGATATTGTGATAACATGATGATATATAATTCACAACCTAAGTTCAAAGTGGCTGATAAGAAAATGCTGATGACCCAGCATTGTAGGAGCGTTTAAATGCATCATCTACACATAGTTACCCACAAAATGAATGATATACAAATCAAGTATTTGGCACACATAAATCCAGTAAGACTAATTTCTCTCCAAGTTGCACCGTTAGCCCAATTATGAAAAACAACTTAAAAAACTAAAAAAAATAAAATAAAAATACAAAACACACTTTTGGCTGAACTAAACCCTTTAACTTAAACCCCATGTTTTCCTTAGTGAGGTTACTGTCCTTCGAGGTATCATGTAATTTTTTGGCAGTGAATGATCTGTGTTTCACATGAGATATGTAGGTTTGACCTTTGTGCACCGCATTCTGGGTCATTCCCTCTACTGGTTGTGGAAAAAAACATCCATTATCAAGAGAAATAGCATTTTTTTAATCCCGGAGCAGTTCTGTTTGAATGGACTGTTTCCACGTGTCATCTGTCACATTCAGTATTTTGGTCTTTGACCTTTTTCTTGACTCAATAGGCTTCACTTTGTAAGAATTCTTTCATTGCTGCTGCCCTTCAGAGACCTTCATTTAGTTTTAATATGGCAGTTTTCATCTTGCGTGTTAGAACAGAACTGACAAAAGTGATGAATAAGAACATTTGCCAAAGCATCGCCTTCTTAAGCTTCCAAGGAAGGAAATTGGAAGTTAATCTTTGTTAATGGGAGCACTTTGTTCTTATTCAGCTGAAGTGAGGGAAGCTCACATTGGCTGATTGCCTCTCAACTGTTCTAAATTCCTCCAAGTTTAACACAAACATGAGCTACATACTCTTCTCTGTTGTAACAGCAGAAAGGGAAAAGTATTTCTTCTGAGTTTTGTTATGTTTCTGGCGCCAAAACACCCCCTGAAAACTGCCAATAAATTTTGTGTTGAAACACTATATAGAGCCAAATGAAAGACTCTTTAAATCTTTGCATAATTATCAGTTGAAACAAATTATATCTGCACTGTAAATAACATGTGGTTACTTATAGCAAAGGAATTATTTTGAGGTTAAATCTCCCTTGGCTTATTATCATTTGACTTCATTTTTTTCTGGGTCACTTGGCTTAGCTTGTGGTTAGTGTTTTGGCTGAACACAACGTTATAAGAAATGTAAAAAAAAAATGGTATCCTGCGTTACATCTTTGGTTGGGGATTTCTAGTCTCAAATGCTAATTTTTCATGTTTTACCAACTCAAACTCAAAATTCAAACTCCAAATTGCCTTTGCCAGAGTTCTCACATTCCCTGAGACTTTTAAAGAAAGGAGTTGCATGAAGCCTGATTTCTTTATTCTCACTTTAACAATTATCCATTTTTGCAACCGAGTATTAGAGCCAACATGAAAGTAAAAAAAGTTGAATTAATAATTACGAGAATAAAGTCATGAAAGCATGAGACAAAGTTGTCATTTTATGAGAATAAACTCATAAAAATTATGAGGAAAACATTATTTTACAAGACATAAGCCAAGCTTTTTTAAAGATAAAGTTGTTTGTGTAAGCCTCCATCCACATTACATGCAGCCATTTATGGCGATGCTATAAGGCTTCAGTTTATTATAGGAATTTCAGCCCATAATGCATTTGGACCTCTGTAACTATACTGCCAATGGCATCAAGGATTTTATCTAATTCCCGCCAACACACAGCATTTTTTGTGTGTGTCAATGAAAGGGGAAAAGGCAGAAGAAAACTTCTAATTTCTACCTTTTTTACTTAATTCATAAAGTCATTGGTACGCTTGTATCTCATCACAATACACAAAAATACCACCAAATATGAGTAACTTAGTTAAAACACATAAGATAACTATAAAATATAGACAAAATAACCAACTTTTCTTTGTTTATGTTTTTGGAATGTTAAAAATGTAAAAAAGTGAGTATTGATTTAGTCTCATTAAACTGTGGTTGACTATCATTCCATTGCACATCTTTTTTAGTAAGGTTTTTCAAAATCTATGATTTGGTTCAAGTTTTAGTTGTTTAATAATTATGTGGAAGTGTCATAAGAATGTGTTTGTGTGTCAATGGAAGTGGGAGTTGGACCTTCTTTTCCCAGGCTGCAGCAGCATTGTACTGGAATGTTAATTGGCAGGACTGGTCTGCCTCCTAGATAAGACACAAGGCCACGATTTAAAAGAAAAACCCAGATGGGGACGCCCCAGTGTCATCCCAGGAGACGGAGCGGAGGAAGAGGGGCTGCCTTGGTCTTTTTTTTCCATCACTCCCTCATAACTCCACATCTCTTCATGACAATTAGAAATGGAGGACGGGGTTGTGGGGACGCTCAATGCGTGTGTATTACTAAGACTGGAGCTGTGAGGTTTTGAAGTTATGCTAATGAGGATCCTGTCAAAGCTACAAATCTAACGGTTATTTGAATAATTTCTCAGCCTGTCCTTCCTTTTCTCTTGCTCTCTTCGTTTTTTCCTCCCCTTCATCATCTTCTTCATTCTTTTCAATTCAAGGACACAGTTCTGGCTTGAAACTGCACATGCTGTCTTGGGGAGGTGAAGTTAGATCAAACGGTAGAAACAAAAAGCTCAGTGTGGACGCCTGATGGGAAGCTTCTTCTTCATAAGGGATGTAATATGAAGCTCCTCTCATATTTACCTCCCCCCTTGTCATTTGCATCTCCTTTGATGTCTTAATAATTCTGGAAACTAGAAGGTCATCTAAGCGTTTAACCTTAAGGATGTTAGTGTGACTCATCCAGGGTTTACTCTGCTTTCAGACAGCAGTAATGTGCTACAGTGGAATTACTCAAAACAAGGATGGATAAGTCTGTGGATGGAGTTTATTCTGTCATTAAGTGTCATGCTGTGTATTTGTATTTTAAAATAGATTTTCCGCATTGACGACGAAGGCGTGCTTAAAAGCCTTAAATATTTTCCAACAATGACAGTGCGCCTTATAAGATGGAGTACCTTATATAAAGAATAATTCTGGGTAGGTCCGTTTTTGTATGAGCTTCAAACAAGGTTGACCATTATTGTAAACACGCTAATGCAGTGGCGTTGGACTGTGTTTTTTAACGTGCTACAACAAGGTTGGGAGTCAGCGTAGTCACAGTAACAGTTTTAGCAGTTATCAATCTGTTTTTACGTGTTGCAAACAATATTTGGAATTAGAGGTATTGCATTCATAATTGAGGGTGCCCTATATTGGTGACCTATAGTGCAGAAAATTGGGTATATATAACCAATGCAGTAGTAGACTCCATAGTGTTAGTTTCACAAAAGTATGGTGTACATAGTGCACATATCCCTCACTTTCATGCATGAAAGATTAGATTACTGCTGCAGCAGCAATTAAATGTCTGGAACTGAATTACTCCAGGATCATATTTCTGCTACGTTTTCTCAATTATTCATGCAATACTCACACATTTCAGTGAGATTATCTAGAACGACGAGCAGAACACCATTGAGCACTTATGCAAGAAAATGATCTTACAATTTAAATCATGTCTAATATATGAGATGAATGAAACCTGGTGCAGAATGGATTATAGCTTCATTAAAAAAAAGTTTCATCTATCTAACACAAACTAAGAGACAAACTAAGTTTTTAGTTTATTTGATCTTTTCTTCAGCTTCTGTAGAGCGTAACAGCCCAGTACATGAGACATGAGTGAGGTGAACAACAATGTTAAGACTTTCAGTGGCAAAAAGTCTGAAAAGACCAGACGTCCAACCTCTGATAGGTTTTTGCTGGCAGAGGCTGCAGCCAATAAAAGCTTAAGCCTGGATTCACTCACCCCGGAAAATTAGCATTTGTTAGTAGATCATTACAACACTGATTAGAGTGTGCAGTTGTAAAACATTTGCACTTTTCAATAACGGGCACAGCGGTCTAGAAGAAATGTGGCAAATCAAAAAACTATTTCCAGATTGCTTTTTTTATTATCAACAACCGAAGCATGGCTTGTTTTTTTTTTTATAATCATTTCATTCTTTTTTGTAGTAACATAAGAAAAATTAAACTTGGGCCAAATTCCCAATGTAACTAAAAAAGATTATATTTGACAAGCTATAGTAAAAAGACAAACAATCTCATCTTTTGAATAAACTTGATGACTGAATAGATTAAATTGAACTAAAAAAGTGCACAATAGTCATGGAAAGAATGAGTCTACAGTACAAGTGTCGAATGTGGCCTTTACTCCATCAGTCATTAATGCTGATTTTGCTAGAGGAAATTGGGAGACGTCCATTTATTAAACGTAGGCTGGAAATGATTTCTGAAAACAGCTACTGCCGAATTTAATGACTCATTTGCATTAAATGAAAATCTGCCATTTTTGAGTGATGGCCTTAATTAGGTAATTAAAAAGTTGAAATAAGTACAAAATGCAAACAAAAATATATGTATATATATATTGTAAGGCAATTACTTTAACAAAGAATAACCCCCGTCAGCCTACTCTTATTGGTTAAGAAGTAACGCGATACTTGGAGTTAGGCCTGGGCGATAAATCGATCAAATGAATTAATTCGAATTTTTTGTTACGGGCGATTTCAAAAATTACTAAATCGAGTTTTTATGTGGGGCATTTTTGGCCCCTCAGAGCTTCCGTAGCGTTAGTTACACACGGCACGCGACAAACAACACACGAAACAGCACGCGACAGCAAGGCTACTGGTGAGAGTGGGCAGGTTGTTCCCAAGAAAGAAATAAACTCATCTGTTGTGAGGAACTGGTGTGGCTTTACTGTCTCAGACGTGGAGGAAGAGACCCCCCCACGCTGCAACATTTACCTAAAGGAGCCCATCGGAGTCAAACAGGCTCTCACGCGCGGCCGCGTGGTACGCGCTCAGTCTTCTTACACATGCACGTGCCCTAACACACACGCGACTTGACACACATACTCATTCTACAACGCCTGTATAGTTAGTTCATTAGTTAGATAGTTATTTTTTGCTGTTATTTGTTAATAAAGAATACTGCATTGTAATTATTGCTTGTACAGGTATTCATTTGCGACGCGGCCACCGTAGTATTTTGTTTTCGGATGGGGGGGGGGGGTAACCGCGACTCCTGCTGCTTCATCATCAAGACGGGGTTTATTAATTTATTTAAAACTTTAGACCCAGATATGAGCTGTATTGGTAACTTTTTAGAAAATGCTGCTA
This sequence comes from Oryzias curvinotus, assembly GCA_023969325.1. Classification (NCBI taxonomy): domain Eukaryota; kingdom Metazoa; phylum Chordata; class Actinopteri; order Beloniformes; family Adrianichthyidae; genus Oryzias; species Oryzias curvinotus. Next base: position 11,221,896 of record CM043714.1, on the reverse strand, counting down.
CTCTCAAGGTGAATGTTTGTCTCATTTTAGTCTATAGACTACAAAGTGGGACTTAAAACACAGCTGGGACTTGAAGTAAGTAACCTTTTTATTTTGGACAAGTGAAAACAAGTGTAGAATAACAAGATAGGACAAAAACAAAACAAAAATTATATAAAACAAGAAAAAATTATATAAAACACAACAAAATTATATAAACACAAGTCCAAAAGGGAGTGAGAAGAAGAAAAATGTTATACTTAACTTTGATTCCAAGAGTGTGTTTATTTATTTATTATTCATCCCAGAAATGGGGGGTTACATTTGTCTTGCATTTTGATTAAATAAAAGCAACATTTGCTTTAAGTTGTCTGCCGTTTGTACTTATTGCTTTTCTTAAGTAGGGGGAAAAAAATCGGGAAAAACATCGCATAGACAGGTCTCTCTGCTGTTCTGTGCCCGAGTAAGAGCCCGAGCAAATATTGCAAGCCTGTTGCTGTTAAAAAGCATTATTTGTACTTACCTGCTCAAGACGAGTAAAAGTTTCCGAGCAAAGAGTGCTTGTCGTGTGCAGTGATTTCCCTCCCCACGCACGTCCAGAAGAGTTGCGCAATCGCCATCATCACCGGGAAACCACAGCACGACAAATGGTGCCAGAAGTGGGATTTTCAAGCTTTCAAAAAATTGTGAGTACAATCCACCTCACCAAAGAAAGTAAAACCGACTGGTTCAACTTCACAAGAAAGAGAAAAGTCTGCCTAAAGTTTACCTGCTATAAACTGACCACGGAGTCCGGCCTGCAACGCAGTCACTAGCGCCACCTTTTGGCCGGAGGCCATATTACACCAAATCAGTGCTCTGGGAGTTATGTAACCTTGTGGTCTGCGAGGAAGCGCTGAAGAAAAGACGATTGAGGAGTGTTTCCCAACTAAAAACATTAATGAAAAAGAAACCATAACATCAAAGAATTCAAAGTATTCCAATGATGGATGAGGAATTACAAGGAGCTACAGCAAGCACATCTGAGTCTGAGAGTGCCCCAAAATGGTTACAAGCATTGTTAGAAAATCAAAACCAGCAGACAAAACACCTTCAGATGATGCTAGCCCCTGTTTTAACACACATTACTGGGGGAATACCTCATGCACAGCAAGATTTGTCATCCCCTGCAGCTTCAAATAGATATGGAGAAAGTTTGCCCCCTTTAAGCAGGCAACCACCAGAACCTGTTGTTGCACCTTTGGCTACAGAGCCCTCTGTGAGACAGAAAGAGCGAGTCCATGGTCCCTTTACAGCAGAACTGGATGTTATTAACCAACGTGCTTCCAGTTCTGGCCCTGCTAGAATAATATCAAGGCAAGAGCATCACATGAGACGACAAGATGCTAGGGAGTTGGAGCATAGAGCTGACCCTTTGTTACCCAGCCGTGATGAGCAAAGATTTAATACCACTAGCCACAGTAGTCATCATGCTTCACAAGAAATGTATAGACCTAAGCTTGCCACATTTGATGGGAATGATGACTGGGACTCGTTCCTGCTCCCATTTGAGCGACTAGCCCGTAAATGTGGGTGGAGTGCAGCTGAAAGAGTGGACCGGCTGCATGACTGTTTAAGAGGGACTGCAATACGCTATGTGTGCTCTCTTCCTGAAAGAACGAGAGAGGATTATATTCTCCTGGTGGAACAGCTTACCCAACGCTTTGGAAAAAGGGATCCCCCCACAACAGTGAGGAGAAAGTTAGGAGAGCTTCGCCAAGGAAAAGAATCATCTGCTGAATTTGCAGAAGAGGTCCGACGTTTGGTCACCTTGGCTTATCCAGGGGTGGACCTTGATCTTCAAGATCAAATGGCAACTGATGCTTTTCTAAAAGGACTGAGAAACCAAAAGGTGGCCTATGAAGTAATGAATCGAGACCCTTGCTCCCTTTCAGAAGCTCAAAAATGTGTCGAGGCCCATGAGCATAATTTTCGAGCGACTGTTGGACGTGAGACCGATATAAGGAGCCGGACGAGGCGAGTCTCTTGGGCTGAAGATGGAGACACCTATGAAGACTTTCCAACGACTTCTCGCAGAGTACAGTCCCCTCAATATGTGACTACTGCTCAATTTGCAACATTGACAGATCAAGTTAAGAACTTGGTTCACACTGTAGGAAACCTGCAGTTACAGCTTGAACGTCTACAATCTACTCAATCTGAACATCAAAGAGCCAGATCACCAACTCACTCCTCAGTTCAGTTTGAAAGACCTCTGAGTCTCCACCAAGTGCAGCCTGGCCGAATACGGTCCCAATCCCCCAGTCCCACACGTGGACTCACTGGCACATGTTTCAGGTGTGGAGAGTCAGGACACTTAAGAAGAGACTGCGTCAGGTCAAAGAGCCCGCCTGCTTCACATAATCAGGGTGACAAAAACTCTGACAAAGGCTTACGGTTAGAAATGACATCTGACACAAGTCAACAGCAACATGGGTTACAGATTGGCTGCACCAAAAACCAAGGGGAGAGCCTACAGATTCCAGTGAAAGTGAATGGCATCCCAACACAAGCTGTGGTTGATACAGGAGCTCAAACAACTATAATTTCTGAGGAACTTTTTCAGCAGTTTTCCAAAGAAAATGAGAAGAAACTATCTAAAACAAACCTTCTAACTGCAGGAGTTGGTGACAGCATGGTTGCAAAGCGTGGTCTAAATGTTAACTTCAAAATTGCATCCAAGTCCATTGACTGGGATGTGCACGTGGCCCCGATACGAGACTCTGTTCTTCTGGGACTGGATCTAATGAAGTGTCATGATGTTGTCATTCATGCACGTGGCAAAGTCTTTATTGATAATGAGCTTGTGCCCTCCAAAATAGTGAGGGGGGATGGAACAGACTATTATGTTACCAGGGTGATGCTGAGTCAGACTACAACCATACCACCATCATCTGAATGTGTAGTTTGGGGTGAAGTTGACGACCCAAGACCTGAAATACCAGCAGTATTGGAACCAATGAGAATCACTGAAGCTATAGCTTCAGGGGGTGTATTTACAACTATGAAAAAGAGAGTGCCAGTCAGGCTCTGCAACTTTTCAACTAACAAATCAGCAATACCAAAAGGAGCTTGTCTTGGACTGCTGGTTGAAGCTGATCCTACAGAGCTGGAATGTGCAGGAGAGCATCAAGCAAAACCTGACATAAACATGGAAAGGAAGAGCTCGTCAGTTGCTGTGGGGAGAGTAGTCACATCTTCCGACCTCCCAGAACATCTTCATGGCCTCGCAGCAGCTGTCAGTGAAACCTTAAGTGAGGAACAACAACAACAGTTCATCGAGCTACTGCTGACATATCAATCTCTGTTTGCCAAGAATGACTCGGATTTGGGTTATCTGTCTGCTGTTACACACAGGATTGATACAGGATCTGCCAAGCCTGTTCGTCAACGAGTAAGGCGCACACCTCTTGGATTTCAAGGGGAAGAGGAGGCACAGCTTCAAGCTATGCTAAACGCTGGAGTCATAACACCATCTTCATCTGAATGGACTTCCCCTGTAGTCTTGGTACGGAAAAAAGATGGAGGAGTCCGGTGGTGTGTAGATTACCGCCGTCTCAACAACCTGACCACCAAAGACGCATATCCTTTACCCAAGATTGAAGAGTGTCTGGATGTGCTTGGAGGAGCCACTGTGTTTTCAACGCTCGATCTTCAGTCAGGATACTGGCAGATAGCCATGAATGGAAAAGATCGTCAGAAAACAGCTTTCATCACTAGATGGGGTCTATATGAATATACACGCATGCCATTTGGCCTCTGTAATGCCCCAAACACTTTTCAGAGGGCAATGGAGTTAGTGCTCCGTGGACTCCAGTGGGAAACATTGCTGATCTACCTGGACGATATTATTGTGCTGGGTCGGGGGATAGACGAAAGTCTGGACAGGCTCGCACAAGTTTTTAAATGTCTACACGCTTATGGGCTCAAGTTAAAACCATCTAAGTGCCATTTACTTCAGGATGAGGTGCTCTTCCTGGGCCACATTGTGAATGGTCAAGGAGTTCAGCCAAACCCAGCACTGGTTAGCGATGTGCAGCTCTGGGAGCCACCCCAGAACCAACAAGATCTACAAGCTTTCCTTGGGTTGTGTAACTATTATCGAAAGTTTGTTCCAGCTTTTGCAGAGTTAGCCAGCCCCCTTCACTGCCTCTTGAAAAAGGGGGTCCCCTTTCTTTGGACTGAAGAGCATCAAGATGCATTTGCACAGTTAAAAGAGAAGCTGACCACTGCACCAGTGCTTTGTTACCCCATTTCTGAAGGAAAGTTTATTCTTGATACAGATGCATCCAATTACAGCATTGGAGCTGTACTATCACAACTCCAGTGGGGAGAAGAGCGAGTCTTGACATATGCCAGCAACCATCTCACACCAGCCCAACAGAGATACTGTGTCACCAGAAGAGAGCTGCTTGCAATTGTTCGCTACACACGGCAGTTTCGCCACTACCTACTCGGCAAGAAGTTCCTTTTGCGGACAGACCACAGCAGCCTTGCCTTGCTTTTCCGCTTCAAGCACCCCGAAGGCCAGCTGGCTCGTTGGCTGGAGGAAATGAGCCAATATGACTTTGACATTGAACACAGGCCTGGTCATCGACATTCCAACGCGGATGCTATGTCAAGACAAGTCAGTGCAAACTTCAATCGATGTAACTGTTATCAAGCTGGGAAGAATGTGTCAGACTTGCCATGTCATGGGTGTAAATACTGCAAAAGACTGCAGGAGCAGTGGGAAAGGTTTGAAGATGATGTTGATGACATTGTACCTTTAGCAGTGAGGTGTGTCGAGTCTAATGGCAGTAATTGTGAACAGCCAATTGCAACAGACCAGGTCAGTACAGAGTTGGAAGCTCCAGCAGTTAACTGGCTACAATCAGTCACACCTGAACAACTCACTGCACTCCAAAAAGCCGATCCCGTTCTCTCCATTCTCCATGAGTGGAAAGAGTCAGAGACACTACCTACTAAGGAGGAAGTGATGATGGAGAGCCCTGCCGTGAGGAAGTTTTGGCTCTGTTGGCCTCAAGTTCTGTTGTACAAAGGTGTCCTGCACTATGTTTGGGAAAAATCAGGAACCGGGAAGTCAACCTTTCTGTTACTTGTTCCAGCTTCCATACAGAGAGACATTTTGCAGGCTTGCCATAACCCTCCTCATTCTGGTCACTTAGGTGAGGCAAAAACCCTGGAACGTGTGTGCCAGAGCTATCACTGGTATGGAATGGGGGGAGATGTCCACCTATTTGTGAAGAAATGTCAGTATTGCAATGCATGCAAGTCAGCACATTCCACAATGAAGGCCAGACTGCAAAATTATCAAGCAGGAGCCCCACTCGATCGGCTACATCTAGACATTCTTGGCCCATTTCCAGCCTCTAGCTCTGGAAACAAGTACATTTTGACCATTATTGACCAATTCACACGGTGGGTTGAAGCGTTTCCTGTACCAGACCAAGGTGCGGAAACTACAGCAAAGAAACTGGTGTATGATTTCATTGCTCGTTTTGGGGCACCTCTGGAATTACATACGGATCAAGGCCGTAACTTTGAGAGTTTGCTGTTCCAGAATGTTTGCAAACTTCTGCAAATTACCAAGACGAGAACAACTCCTTACCATCCCGCATCCAATGGCCAAGTAGAACGGTTCAATCGAACACTGCTCCAGATGATAAGGTGTTACGTGGACCAGAATCAGAAGAACTGGGATGAGCACTTACCTCTGCTTACTTCGGCCTATCGCAGCTCTCAACATGCTACCACTGGGTTTACACCTAATAGACTCATGCTTGGCAGAGAAGTCCATCAGCCTCAAGATGTGCAAACTGGCATCGCTGCACTCAAATCTGACCGTATGGAAACCCTGGAGTTTCTTCATCACCTGGATGAAGAAACCTGGTACAGGGGCGGCCGTGGTGCAAGGGGCGGCCGTGGTGCAGTGGTAGGGCGGTCGACTCATGATCGTAAGATTGCAGGTTCGATTCCCGCCTTGCACACCCATGTGTCAAAGTGTCCTTGGGCAAGACACTGAACCCCACCTTGCCTCTGGTGGGAGGTTGGCGCCAGTGTTCGGCAGCGGAGCCACCACCAGTGTGTGAATGTGTGTGTGCATGGGTGGATGGGACTGTGACTGTAAAGCGCTTTGGGCCTTCGTAAGAGGGTAGAAAGCGCTATATAAGTATACGCCATTTACCATTTACCATGAAGGAATGAAAAAGGCCCATAACCTTGCAAGAAAACATCTCCGGATGGCACAGGCACCTGGTTTATGTAAAAGATGACACCAAAAAGAAAGGTCTGAGCCCAAAGCTTCAAGCGCCATGGAAGGGACCAATGATTGTATCTGCTTGTCGTGGTCCTGTTCTTTATGAGATTCAGGGGCTGAAGCGCAGCAAGATAATGCATCACGATCGTCTGAAACCATACAATGGGGACACCATTCCAGCCTGGGTTAAGCGTAGACGGAGTCAAGTCCTGCAGTGTGAAACAGATTCAGGAGTACAAATAAGTGAAGAAGAGGTGCCTCTGGTACCAGAGCATTTTCTAACGGGACACTACGAAGAGGATCATGTAAAAGGGGAACCACAAGCCATGTTGGATAAAGAGAAGAAAGAGACTCGGCGTGGGGAACAGAAGACCCAAGAAAGGACTATCAAAACCTCCAGGGGGCGTATAGTGAATCGTCCAGAAAGATTTAGAGAATAGTTAAAGGATATAAGTTGTAGATGTTCAGAAATCACTCAAGTCTTAGGTCTGATTAACCTTAAATGTAAAAGTTGTGTTCAGTAATGTGTTCAATTCAGAGATGTATTCGGTAATTCCAGAATACATTAGACCAGTGGTACTTCAGTTTTATTATTTTTAGGCATTAGTACTGAAGGGACTCAGTACTCCTAAGGGGGGGTAGTGTAAGGCAATTACTTTAACAAAGAATAACCCCCGTCAGCCTACTCTTATTGGTTAAGAAGTAACGCGATACTTGGAGTTCAGATTAAGTTGTGGGTTACGTGAAGAGATTTCGGTTGGTGCTCAAGCTCATCGCATAGACAGGTCTCTCTGCTGTTCTGTGCCCGAGTAAGAGCCCGAGCAAATATTGCAAGCCTGTTGCTGTTAAAAAGCATTATTTGTACTTACCTGCTCAAGACGAGTAAAAGTTTCCGAGCAAAGAGTGCTTGTCGTGTGCAGTGATTTCCCTCCCCACGCACGTCCAGAAGAGTTGCGCAATCGCCATCATCACCGGGAAACCACAGCACGACAATATTATAGAGAGCTTGTAATACATTGAGTGTTCTTTGTCATGTCAGTCACATCAAGACAAATATTCACAAGGTCTTGATTTGTGTTAATGGTCCTCAGTATACTTCAGTTCTTTATGGTCAAGTCTTCTCCTTTGCTTTATCCTCTTTTTGTTTCTCAATTTTCCCGTTTAAGCTTATTTATTAAATTTTTAGATTTTTGCCAACAAGCTCAATCTCCTGCATATTGGATCCTACATCTCCAGTTCTTGACCACTTTGGTCATTCTTGCTATTAGTTTGATCCCCAGATGTTTGCTCCCTTCTAAAATATACCACAATGAATTAATCATGACCTGTAATTAGTTCATCTAATTTAATCAAACCTAATAACCCAGCTAGCGGGGCCAAGAGGGCCACATATGGTTTAAAAGTAGGCAAAAAAGTGGGCCCCGACTAGGTTTGTCCACAGTTTCCATGGTGGCCCCACCTGTGTTTGCCCAAACTGGCTTAATTGGGGGCCTTATGAGGCCCACTTGGCCTTGCTGGCTGGGAATTGCTGTGAAAAGCCTCCTTTTGAGATACTTTCATTTAAAATTGTGACACTGTTGTACAGCAAAAGATAAAAATACAATCAAAACGTGGCTTTTATTCCAAGCTTTACTTTTAAACCAACCGGGGGTGTTCTTTTAATCTTAAACATTTAAGAAAAAAGAACAGAAAAACAAAGCACAAGACCAAAACATCAGGTCCAGAGTGCTCTAATTGAACACATAAAACAGTAGCTAAAAAATTTCTGAGCAATCCAAAAAATATTTTCAACAAAGTGTTTAATATACTAGAACACATGTTGATTTACCTCATTCTATAGATTACCGTCTGATGCAATCAACCCTCCACGTACCCCATTAGTTTATGATAACGAACACCTCGTCTGGTTTGATGCCTTGCATAATAGATAATAGCTGTGGCGTGGTGGCTTTGTTTTGGATTAATTCAGTTAAGATCTGCAAAGTCGCACATTGATGATGTCACAGCAACAACATGGATTATTGAGATTTACTGTGTAGATTGACACCTAGACATGCGCTGAAAGCAATATAAGAGGCGTTTTCAGCTGAGTTCAAACAAAACGTTCATGCAAGTTGGACCCTTTGATTTATATTTGAGAACAGGACAATAGTTACAGATAAAAAATGAGATTAACGTGATTTAAAAAAAATTAAGCGCTAATTTGTCTGTAATAAATTAATCGCGATTAATGCCATAATTTGACACCTAGTTTTCTTTTATCCTCTTCAGATCTCAAATTTCTTTCTCTCATTTTAGTTATATATTAGTCATGTGGACAAAATATTTAGTTAATTTGTCATTCCCTGATTTTGGGTCTTTAAAATCCCACTTTGACCATCTTTTAATCTATTGTAAAAGCGTTACTGGTGGTCTTTTAATTAAGTTTTTAGCCAGTAAAATGCTCATATTTAGAATGATTTTACTTCGTGAAATCCTTGACATCATGGTGTTTTAAAATCCAGGGCACTAGATGGTCCCGCACTATATCGTTTTTTAGTAGTTGGGGAGTAGGGAGGGAATTTGGACAGAACCTTAATCTTTAAGACCCCTGTTGGTGCAGCTGCTGGTGTAAGCCTGTTTGCTGGAGCCTTGCAGGTTGTTCTTCCTTCCCACTCAGAAGTGAGTGTTGTTTCTAATTTCCTTTGCAAGAAAGAACGCTCAGTTCTTCTCCTAAATGTTAGCGGTGTTCCTATTGTTGTTAAAATACCACTTACATGCAGAAAAAAAGGAGACATGGCCTGCAAAAGTGACTAAGTCATATTTAAACTGGAACCTCCTTTTGTTTGAGATTAAGCTAAGGATTGTAGTGATCTGCAGAGAAAATAAAACAAACAAACTTGTTTTTAGCTAAAACACATCCATAGACAAGGGTTTATTCATAAGATGTGCACATATGAGTGAGAGAAACTTTGATGCTCACATGATGCTCAACATTTGTGGCAACATACCTAAAAATACAGTTATACAATACAACTTGTTTTCTACAAATCCTGCTTTACTGTCTTTGGCATCCCAAAAACCAAACAATACAGAGTAAGTATAGACATCTTTATGAATACACTTAGTGGTTCATAATCTTCACAGATAGAGCAGCTAACAGATGTCTAAATTTGCCAACTATATCATTTACTCTGTTTCAACTCCCTGCACCCACAAGTAACTGACACAGCAGGATCAGAAAATAACACCATGACGTTTTCCTGGCAGGGGCTCTTCTTTATTTTTTGATTGCAGGCAGGCGACAATTTTTCCCTCCACTGACTCTCACAATGTGCTCACAGCAAGACCTCTGACTCAAGTGGGGCCACACATGAGAAAGGGGCTTGAAGGATGGCTGAGTGTCACTTTGGCAGTTATTTATCCACATGGAGTTATTATCAAATCATTGTCGCTGGCTAAAAATGTAGGTTTGAGCCAAAAGTCTGAGCGTAGGAGGGGGATTTTGATGAGCCAACAAAGCTGGCACTGTATTTGAAGTAATGTAGCATGCGATTCTGTCTTATAAATCACAGCATATCATGAAGTTTTCATGGTACAATCACACTGTCTGATATTAAATTAAATTCAGGAGCATATACGTCACTCTGTCTGACAAGCAGTCAACCCCCAAAGATTAGTGTGTCTTTGGATTTAGATACAAAAATAGGGCAGGGCTGCATGACTGTGCTTACAAGCAATACTCCAATCTTTTCTCATGTCCTGAACAAGACGCTGTCATGCAAATGTACTTGTTGGATCAATTTTGGGATTATACCTTTAGGAATTGCTGGTTCTATCGTGTAAACACCTTTACTAAAAATCAGATTTCTCACTTTTTTAAAAAAAGAATTTTAAAACATTCTATCAGCTAATGGAGCTTGCTGAAAAATATTGTCTCCAGTTTGTATTTTTTTTTTACTTGTGTGGTTTCATCCAAATCCGCCTGGGCGATCTGGCTGTGAATTGTTAAGATTTATGGCTCCACATGCAAACAAATCAAAAACACATCTTTATTGGTCTACAATATTGAGATAAGAGTTGCTGACAGAAATCAGAGCACCGTGTCATAACATCATGGGCCACCGGCTACGCATTATTGAATCTTAGCAGCATGTAAACTGCTGCAATACATGAAAATCATCTTATATGGAAAATTATCTGACTAAATATATACCTATATATAATATATACCTGCATTGAGTGTAAAGAACAGAATTTAATTTAATTTTATTTGAAATAGGGGACAGCGCATATTAATCAACATTTCTGCAAATATGCCAGAGTTAGCCAAAGGGCTATTTTTCATCTGCAGTCCCTCAAAAGATGTTAAAATCACCCTAAAAGATCAAAGTAAAATGACATATTTACATAACATTACATACATATATTAAACAATGCATTCAATAAAAAAAGAATGTTTTTCATTTTGCCACAATTCTATGCCTTTAAAAGTCCCACTCTAATCATTATTTGGTCTGTTAAAATGAATCTATTAAATAAAAGTACAATGTTAGTCTTTTACTCATGATTTTTAGGACAGTTTGTTTTCCAGGACATAGTTTCTGCAGAGCAACAGAAGTACATCAAAAATTCAGTTGCGGGCAAGTCTATTAGTGTGGAGCAACACCGCCCCCACTTCCTATTACCCATAACTGAGAGGTCTCTGTTTACACGCTCTCCCGCTACCTTACAGCTCCTCTAACCCCAACGCATCATTCCTGATGTAGCAAAAATGGCAAGCAATATAGGATCCAGTCCAGTCAGATGCCAGATAGGACAAAGAAAAATAGACAAAAATGAATCTAGTCTAGTCTTCAAGTGGATGCATCGGCATGGAGCTATTGGCCCTCCCAGTGTATTCTCTACGTAACAAATACAATTATTTTCAAACGTCATTTATTTTGTCTGCTCCTGATTCACACCGATTTGAACAAAGAAACACTCAGAAATTCAATTTTAAGCCTAAATTTTTATATATGTCCTCCATCATGAGAAAAATGCCACGAGAACTTATTGAAATCACCAAAAACATGATTTCGATTGGAGTGAATCTTTAATGACGTATTGTGTGGGACATTTGTTTCTTCTGCTAATAGTCAGAACTCCAAAGCCTTTTTGCCCCTCTACTACTCATATTCTTCACTTCTTAACAAACTGTTGATGTCAAAAAGAGAGTGGCGATCTTTATCAAAGTATTTGGTCTCAATCACCAAGAACAACGATTTTCCTCTTTCTGTGTTCAAAAACTTTTCCTTTAACAGCTCAACCTCAGACACAGCTGTCGTTGTTAAATTGGGAATGCACCAGATCAATGGTACATACAAGACGAATCTGTTGCTCGCCTCTTAACAGCAGAAGGAGAGCTTAAATTACTCCAGTAATATCTTTCCACTGATTCTTTTATCTGTTTTTAAAGCTCTTATTGGTCTAAGTCCTTCCTATCCTTCAGATCTTCATTTCACCCTTACAAACCTCCAGAACTCTCAGGTACTCGGATGCTGGCTCTCCAACAATTCCCACTGTAAGAACCAGTCATGGTGCAGCAGCATTACTCTGTTGTGATCCTCACCTGTAAAATTGTCTGATGACCTGAGGGCTTCTGCTTCAGGGAACATTTTAAACCTGAGTTGAAAAACCTTCTTTTAAATAAAGCCTTTAACTAATATAGTAGGGTGTACTTATTTTTCATACCATCTTTTCAGCATTATGGGTGCAACGGATTATAAGGCGCACAGTCAATGAAAGCTCTATTTTCAAACTGTCATATATAAGGCGCACCGAAATATAAGCCGCATTAAGCAAGACTACAGAGTCGAGTAAATCCATCTGTTGGTCAAACATGTACAAAAGAACAGACTGATGCCGTGCACCTCTCAAAATCACTTTGACATCAGGAAACACAACCAGAATTAATCCATGTACAAAGAATTCCAGATTAAAAGGCGCACTTTTGAAAAAATTAAGGCTTCCTTTACCTTGCTCTGTAGGGATTTTTTAATGAAACAGAGATTACAGTGTTTCAATTTATTATATTTCATTCTCACTGTTGTTTTTTGTTTGTTTTTGAATGCGCTTTTATGTCCTACTTTCATATTGTGTGCTTATATTTTTTCAACAAAACTTTGACACCTTGGACTTAGATGTCTGAGTTAGCAGCTGCTCCTGCCCTCACCTGTTTTGTTCTCTGCTCACCTCCCCTCTTTCCATGAATGTGCACAAAGCTCTCCCTCTGTCTAAGCTCCAGTGTTGCCACTGAAAGGTCTTCCTGTCAGAATAAGATTAAGTTCAAAAGTATTACTGTATTTTTGTTAATCTGTAGAAAAATACAGAGAAAGAATCAATAGTTTTTCATTAACCTGTCTTCCTCCTCTTGAGCGAGTAGCTGCAGTCTTGGATAAAGGCTGCAGCAGAGATAGTGGGGAGGATGATATCTCTCTTTCACACCTGCACACCAACAAACAACATTTTACCTGAAATGTGAGCATTTTTTCCCCAATCTGTCAATCTATTTTGGTGTTATTGGGAAAGAAAAAATAGGCCCTACTTAACCTGTATACTCCCACCTTCAACCTTCTTCTTTTTTTGCAAACTGATCATGCTACAAATTGAGCGAACGTGGTATTTTCTTTTTTTTTTTTTCTTTTTTTTTTTTTTAGGGATTTACTTTTCTTCTTGGATGCTGTAAAAGAGAAGTTTGCAAAACTATGAGGTGCAGTACAAGACATAGTCCATTTTGAACCACTCGTACAAAACTACACTTGCACGTCAACAAACTTTTGACAGACTTTCTCAATTATTTAGGAGAATAATTCATCTTACCCAGCTGCGAAACCTGCTGGAAACTGTTCTGCACAACAAAAACCTCTAGTTTTTCCAAGGACAAAAATGGCAACAGTGTGTATTTATCACCTCAAACATACTTTCTTACACGGGCTCGGATTTGCTCTTTTGTTCCTCATAATTGCTTATTAGACAAACACTTTAAAGTTTTCCAGTGCCTTCCATCTTCTACCAAAAAAGATGAATGTTTCACTGCCTTCTTTACCACATGGCTTATTCAATCTTTTAAACCATTCTAAGAAAAAAAGTATTTCAATTTTCAAGCAGTTGCCTGCTCGTCAAATTTTTTTTTTAACCATTTGCAAGCTAAATTTATAGAGTTAGACAAACTGACTAATGGTTAGGAGTGAGGCAATATCAAGAACTGATGCACAGGGGGCTCAAAGCTCAAACATTGCTTCACATAGCTTTGAATAGGTGTTTTTAATTCAATTGTAGGTCTTTCTTGTTAAAGTGTGATACGCTAATCCTATATTATAATTTTGCATTAGAATTTTCAATAAGGGCAAAAAACCAGTTTGTGTAATAAAAAGAAAATGTAACGTTTACATGTTTAGATTTTTAAACAGGGATACTTTTTTATGTAATTTCTTAAAGGATCAGACTTATGTTTGAGATAGCAAAAAGCATAAACCCATTAAATCTACATATATCAGAGTAATTTGTTCAGCTGTTTCAGAATTGTGAACTACCTTTCTTGCTGACTCCAATTTTCCCTGACAGATCGTTAGTATCGCATCTCTCTTTTAACACAATGCATTCTATGTTTGGGACTGACCTTCCTCATGCACCGTTCGCCTTCCAAGTAATAACAGATTAATCTTCCTCGCACTCTGTGTTCCACGTGTTTCAAAGACAGGGATTCTTTGTAGCACCAGGCCTTTGCAGGAAAACCAGGTAGTAGAATGTTTGAAGATGGCATCTGTCAAGTAAGGAAGCTTTATTTTAAACATCACATGCACACCTGCTGGAGAGATGCTGCAGCTGGCGTCATTAACAAATGCTGTAGGCCTGCGCTGCATTGCTGCTTTTCTTGTCATTCACCTTGTCTGCTTGTCTCTGTTGTCACCTCAGACTGTCTCAGTCTGTTGGCGCTCAGAGCTTATCTTTCGCACGAAACTAAGATAATTCTAAAATAACTCAACACTGCATCTCGCTGCGATGTGAAGTCATAAAGGCCAGCAACTGAATCCTTTCTGATAACAACCGGTGAAGTAATGAGTACAAATTATTCAAGATGGAAAACTAATTCAGAGAAGCTGATTATCGCTGCCACTCAAGGTTGAAACTCAACAAATCATTGTGAATTAATGAAAAATTAATTCTCATGCAAGTGCAATCCAAGGAGTTTTCGTTTTTTTGTTTTTGTTTTTTTATAAACACAAAAACAGCAGGCAAAAAAGTGTTCCTTTATCCAACTTCCAAAATCGGTTTCATGAAAAAAGAATCTTTGAATCAGATTGGCACTCTGCCAAAGTGGTTGTGAGCATGGCCAAGTTTACTGGCCACCAAAGTTTTTCAACATTTGGCTGATGGTAATTAGATGACCTGACGGGGAGATGAAGGTAGAACGACAGCCATGGCATCTCCGAGGTCCAGATGGGTCAAGACAGAAAGGGGGTGGAGTTATTTCACTCACAGTTATTAAGGAGGATGTAGGTATTCTTTCATTGATTAAACAAAAAACACATTTTCTTTAAATGTAAATTCTTTGGATTGTCAGAGACAGAAACTTTATCAAAGGCTATGGTTTACCTAATGAGGGAAAGTTTAAGCTTTTGGAAAATAACGCTGACATTAGTCTCATCATTCTGTTTTCCACCTATTTGCTAAGGTCACATATTCATCTTGAATTTTTCTCCTCCTCGCTTCCATTTCTTCTATGCTCTTTTCAATGTGGTACATTTCTTTTCATTGTCCGTGATTAAAGATCTAAACTCTGCATCTGAGTCCAGCCATGAGTTCTGTTCTGAGGCTTTTGCGTTTGTTTCCATTAAAGTTTGGGTCCTGGGACAGTCCACTTTGTTTGGCTGATGTAAAAGTTGGAAATCCATAGCAAACTAAGCAAGCAAACCAGGTCTGTCAATGAAAATAAATGTTTGACTTGGTTTGTCATCCTTAAAATGTGGAAGTAAACACAACCTAATGAATCTGAATATGTTTACTATTCCCTTCTCATTTCAACCGGGTCATAAGTATAGTTCAAGATAATACCTGATCATCCTCCCTGGTGAATCTCCTGTGTCAGAAAGTGGCATCCTGACTTCCAAAGGAAGAAATCTTTTATAACCAGACTGAACGCCAATGTGGCTAATGGAAGCACATTCATGTACCACTCTGCTCCATTCTGTAGTACCCTGAAGGAAGCCCCGAAGTATGAAGCTAGACTATCTTAAATAAGCAACAGCGTCTGCTTAAGGAGGTTTATAAACAGCACAATCAACTTTGCTTGACTGATGCTGAGAAGCTCAAGGAGCGCTGCACCCTCCGTCACTTCACATACCCTCTGTGATCCTAGCGCTAATTAGAGTTCTTTGTTTATATCAGCTTACATTTGGGATTTGCAAAGTCTGAGAAGTCTGTTTTAGATTCAACTGTCAGCATTCTGATCAAAGTGATTAGAACGAGGCCTCCTGTCTCAGCAAACATGTTCGCGCTCCTTCCCAGCGAAGATATGAGCCTAATTTGTGTTTTGTTTTCTTGAAACCCTACAGCTGCCAATTTTGAAATCAGCTGAAGAGCCTTTGCGTAGCAAACCGCTCTAGCTGCAGGCTTCAGCTCTGATAAAGATGCCTGACATGGATCATTTTGCCTGTGTCTTTGTTTGCATTTCTTTCCATGACTTTAATTGCCATTCCCAAAATGCTTCTTTGATTCCTGCTTCCCTTTTGGGCATTTTTCTGCCATTGCCTTAATGTCACAAATAATTAGCCTATTTTCTGATGCAAAACAATACAATCTAATGTTGCAGAGTTTATTGCGTGCCTATTTTTGAAAGCATGAAGCATGTCTATCTGTGCTCTAATTTGATTGTGCGAATACTGTACTGAGATCAAAGCTGAAATCCATTTTAAAACCTGTCTTTGAACTTTATCTTTTTCATCTGGAGCACTGCTCTGCTCTGGTGATGTGATTTGTCTTCTCAGAGTTGAATGTCATGTTATCATCACTCTGTTAGATGTATTTTACTGCCATTTGGAGCATAAAAATGTGCATTGATACATATACACTGTGGCGAAGCACGTTTCTTTATCAAATAGCAAAGAAAAAATTTGCAAAAAATCTAGAGAAGTGGTAAATTGTTACCTCGTGGTTTTTGGTATTTAATGTGTTTTTAATCCCATGACTGAGTGTTTTAGTGCAGCAAAACCTGTGGCACATTAGTGATACTGTTTGTGTCTCTGCACATTTCCATGTCCTTCCTCTTCTCTTCTCTTGAAAAATGCTCATCCATTTGCTCACATTGCTATTTGCCAATGCTCATCAAAAAACAGAAAAATCAAACATGCTTCCTAAAAACAGTCCAGTTAATTTTTACTGCAACCCATTAGGCTCAACATTAAATTTTATTTTCAAAATTCACATAATACATAAGTTATTCTTGTAGGAAAATATCCAGATCACATTTATTTGATGTATTCCTTTTGGATTGTAACCTATTGCACTAAATAAATCATTTCCTTGATTTTTAAAGCTACTGTATATCTAAAATACAGTCCAAATCAAAATCTTAAACCAGTTAAGAAAATGCAAGAATCTGTATGTTGCACATCTAGACCCATCTACAGTGTTCCCTTGCAAACAGGGGTGAACGTAGATTTTTGTTCATGCTGGTACCAGAACAAGTTTAATATACATACAATAGCAGTAAATCCAGATTAGGGGTGTAATAATTAATGAATGAATTGATTTATCCAACCAAATTGATTGGGCTGAACCTTATTAAACTAAAATTTGAATGAATTTACAACTAATTCTTGTTTACTTGAACACATATTTAATTTACGCTTGATTATCTTGCAAGAAATACAAGGAATCTGGAAAACTTTACCTGCACTGCTCAGTATCCAGGTATCTCTGAGTTACACTGGTTGAATTTAATGGATCGATTTTAGGTAAGTGATTTGAATCGTTCAAAATGAACAAATATTGACTATAAATCAGATCAGCGACCACAAACTAGGGTTTGAATCATTGCTAAAATGAATCGTTCCCACACTAATATAGATAAATGCATTTGAGAATAAATCTTGACTGTAAATACTGTAGACAGGGCTTTGTGGAAATAATATTTAAATTGATTATTCAAATCAAATAAAACTTTATTTATAAAAATCCATTATTGTACTAAAGATACTGATAAATGCAGAACATGCACCTCCTTTCTTATTTTCTTCTACCCCTCTACTAATTTGTACATCTTCATCCCCACTTGCAGTCTTTTGACCGAACAATTGTCCCTGCATTTTTCTTTTTACAATGATTTTTTCAAATATAAATTCTTTTCTTTGGTGCATGTTTCACTTCTACCATTGCATTAGGTTTGATCTTGAACTATCAATCACTATAATGTTCAGAAAACTGTAGGAAAAATTTGTTGTTTTTCTTGTCACGCTGCAAATAAACCAACTTCCATGAAAAATATATATGCCTACTTGACTGTGAATGAATTGAGTGACAACAAATGAAACGTGTATGATATGTATATGTATATGCTATTACAAGCAAAATAAACAACAATACACTAAAATAAAAAAAATCAAGGCTCCCATAAAAGGAGTCGGCTCTTGCTCATTTGAACATACCTTTGAATGCAAATTCTGGTCTAAATCAGTTGATAAACATTCAATTTCATTTAAATTGTTATTTTAGTTGAATTGTCTGCTCAAAATGTTTGTCCCTTTTGTTCCTGTATTTTCTTTTTTCATTTTGATGCTCTCCTTGTTAAACTCTGGCCATGCAGTATGAAAGTTCTTGCAATTTCGGGAGGGTAATTGTTTAACAACACCAATACCTCCAAAACTTTCCAAAAAACCAGAGGAAAATTGCTAAATGAAATAAAATGCAACATTTTGATTAATAATAATAAATAAATGGCGACAAGAATCTTGGTTAGTCTTTGAAGCACTGTCCACAAAATTGGACAATAGCATTGCCACAACAGTGTGTCATGGTCAAAACAGTGACATTGTCCAAGTTGAATTTACCTAAAGAACATCTGAAAAGTTTAATCATCGGCAGGATTTTAATTCTTTCTTTAGACAGTCTTTTTCTGGAACATTTTCCTTTTCCTGGACTATGACACAGGTATAATCCATATTGTATAATTCTCTTTTTAGGTCCTCTATACGCATTTTGATGCAAAGAGTTTGAGATGTAAGCCGCTGATCAAGCGGTAAAATGGGAGTCTTTGATTTTTCTTGGAGCAGTTTCTTTTTTTTTGGTTTAAATACTGAGACAAAGAAGCTTCCATTTGCGATTCATACTCAGATGACTATCCCTGCAGCAGAATCTTCTTTCTGTTTGATAATTTCTTCCTTGCACAAGGGAGTCTTTTTTTGGTTTGAAGGTCTCAGAGAGCTGTGCAGTATACTGTATATGTTAGTGTTTTGTCGTCCATCACTTCAGTTGTAAAGTGAGCAGGAGTTTAAACTGTATTATTTTATCAATAGGTACTTTATTTTATTTCTAAAGAGATTTTCTTTGTTAGTTAATTGATTTTTGTCCCTGCCTGTATGTTCATTTGTTTTTAAGATTATTGTTCAGTTTGTTTGTTTTTATTTATTGTGATATTGATTAGCTCCTTAAAAATAAAATGTGCTAGCTTTACACAGGTGGGAACCTTTCTTTAAAAACCTGTGGGAGAG
Organism: Oryzias curvinotus; assembly: GCA_023969325.1. Lineage (NCBI taxonomy): Eukaryota > Metazoa > Chordata > Actinopteri > Beloniformes > Adrianichthyidae > Oryzias > Oryzias curvinotus. The sequence continues at coordinate 11,202,891 of CM043714.1, read as the reverse complement.
GAATCCATTGAACTGAGTGAAGGATGGTCTTTCTCCTATGGATGCATCTGTATGCTCTTGTTGGGGACCTCTATGAGCAAAGTACTGTGGAAATCCAATCTGCATTACCTTTTCAGTATCAGGCAGGCTGACTCACCTAAGCACATTCTTGAAGTGGAGGAAAGTGACTTGTCTAATGTGGGCCTTAAGGATGGGTAGTGGATCGGGTTTAACACCTAGATTGGTGAAGATAAAGAAAAGAAGCTTTTGGCTGAATTTAATGGGTCACAAAACAATGGTTTTTAGCAATTTAGCTCAAGAAAGTTTAATTGCATCCACATCTTTAGTCCCTTCAGGCTAAATGTAAGGAAAAATGTTGGATTATATCTATTTTTGAGATATTGTTGAACATAAAATACGTCAGATGTAGTGAAGTTACTAAAGAAAACTGAGATCTAGAAATCCGTTTTTTCCAAGCCCTGGACAGAAAGTAGGTTATAAAGAATTGCTACAGTTGAGATTCCCTTTATTTGCTTAGAATCTAAGCAAAGCTCCATGTTTTTTTTAACCATAAAACACTTAAAATCCTTGATTTTCTGTGGTACAAGACACACAAAAATCTGTCAAATTGTTTTAGTTCAACTTGTAATATGTACTGTCCTTTAGCTGTTTGTCAATTAGTTCAGTAAAGTTACAGTACGTTTACTTTTATTTTACTTCACTGCTTACTTACTTATTAAAGTTAATAACTTTTAAACTTTTCTTGCTTCTTTTGAGCCACATTGGAGGTGTAATAGAGATAAATGTGGCTTCGGAGCGTCAGGTTGCAGAGCCCTGTTTAAAAAAAATCAAAATTTTCCTTTTCTGAAGGTTGGTAATGCAACAACAGGACTTTGATGACTGCCTGTGTTAAATGTGTTTGTCTTTGACATCTCATGAAATCAGGTCTTTTTATTGTTACTACTGTATTGCTTACAGCTGTGCGTGTGGTTGGCATTTTATTATTAGAATCTTTGTTTTGTGGTTTTATATGTATGTATGAAAGGAGCAACAATACATTTTATCCCATGAGGAGCCATTGCTCTGACCTGTGAGGGGGGCCGAGGCAGTCCACGGTCAATGGAGATGTACAGCCTCAGCTGCACAATCTGACAGACCTAATGCAGCTATTTGTAATGGGATTGTCTGGCCTGAGCTCTGGGCCCTGTTATCAGTGGCCAGGCACGCTCGCTCCAGAGGGGCTCAGGCCAGCTCATCACTGTACCGTTCCACCGGTGTCATCTGGTCGCTCGACAAATGATCACATTGGGCCGACTGTAGCGCAGCTCTGCCATTGAGGCTGTTCATTGGGATACAAGATCAATTTTAGATTTCACATTAAAAGAGGTTCCTGCATAAATACAGTAACACCAAATGGTTGACTCAGCCAAGAACGTGCAACATGACACTCAGTAATTTTTGGGCAGTAAAATTTTGTTTACATTAAGAACTAAAGAAATCTCATTAATCTGAAAAGTTATGAGTGGAAAGTGGCACAAAACCAGTTGCTCATTGCAGGACTGAGCATCATCGTGGGGAGCAAATGGGATGCAGGTGTGCCCTGCAGAGCACAGTCATGGTGGAGCTGGAAATAAAAACACTTCGCAGGAGGTGAAGTTTTTAAAAACTCAAAGGAACATAGGAGGAGAACTGGATTTCACTGGAAGTCAGAAATCATGATAATGCAGAGAAGAGACTCAATTCAGAGATACAATAATCAAAAAAGTTAGAGATGATGTAAACACAGCATTTCACTTCACAGATTTCCATGATAGGGAGGTCATCGTATCAGCGGCACCTGGCCATAGTGCACCTTTGAATTGGTAATAGGCAGTCAGATGTAGAACGTGAACTCGTCTCAAAGTGTCATCAGCAGACTTGCATCAAAAACCAGGTAAAAGTTAAAGAAGAACGCTGACATTTGTACTCATGGCTGGCATTTCTGCTGAACTAGCTGTCTTTTTTTTACTGGGGTGAATGTATTGATTGGAGCAGAGATATACACAGATGGGGATAGCAGATAGAAGCCAAATACGTCTCCTCACCTTCTGTTTATCCTTTGTTCTATTGTACTGTTTTCTGGTTTGGTCTTGCTGAACGGAGAGCAAGACCGAGGCTCGTGTGAGATACTGTCAGGAAATGCTGTGAAGGAGGGGTTGCACTGATTTCCTGAAACAGAAGCAGCTGTGCTAATTACAACCCTGAGTCTGGTTTGATTGACTAGAAAAACTTTAATCACGATAGAAAGTGAAACACGATCACACAATTGTACGAACCATAGCATTCAAAGTAGCCAAAGATGTCAATCCTAAGATTAAAATAACAATGTAAAATCACAAAATGTTATACTGACTCGACAAAACTTGATTTTCAGTGAGTCATTTGCACTGTGCCAAAGTCTAGTTAACCCTAAAGTACAAATTATTAGATTTCTGGGTTAGACTTCTGGTGCTGTTCGAAGTGTAAATGTATACTTTTGCTAATTTTAAGCCTCTTACATCTGGACAGCTACCATTTTTTTTTGTTCCGCTGGGGTTTTAAAAATTTGGCTTTTAACTTTCCCCATAACTTTGCTCTCAGGATAAAATGTTTGAGCGCATGATGGAAACATTTTAATGTTAGTTTTGCATGATCTTCTTCGTCTAGACCAGTGTTTTTCAACCTTTTTTGAGCCACGGCACTTTAGCCTTGACAAAAATCCCGCGGCACACCAGCATCCGAAAAAAAAAAAAAAGAAAAAAAGAAAAATCTCAGTCTGTATTGATCGACAGCCGCCCGCCCCCCGGAATCTCACGGGCATTTTCATGATAATTGTGGCAGAAAAAGCTGGAAGTTCCAGCTGTTTTTTTTTTAAAGTTGTATTAAAAGTTAAGTTAAAAGATTCAAAAACTGTTTGATGTGTGTTCCTTGTTTAAAGACGTTAAGAGGAGAGGCTCACTGTGCGCTAAGACAGTCATTCTAACCCAATGCATCATGGGAGATGTAGTGCCGTAAATCCGCCGACCGCAGAAAGACCAGCTTCTCTGAGCTTCATTGTTTTGTTCTCTTGTTCCACGGTCTGACACTGGATTCTGTGGAAAGCTACACCGCTAAAGATGAGCTTTTCCGCAAACCGGTATAGCTGCAGCTAAATCGCGGTACCGGGATTCTGATCCAAATGTCTTTAATAGAATCAAATAAACACAAAGAAAAAAGTATTTTATGATCTTTCATATCCCTAACTACTCAGTGTTTTATCAGGGCCTGTTTGGATGAACAAAGAGCTGATTTCCTGGAGATGGGAAACGTTGTTAGATCAGTTAATGAGGGCAATTTCCCACGGCACACTTGACCATCTCCCACGGCACACTAGTGTGCCGCGGCACACTGGTTGAAAAACACTGGTCTAGACAAACAGCATTCACGATAAGTGATCTGACCTAACAACACAGAATTTCTTTTAGCTAAAAAATGTCATATTTATTCACATTTCTTTTCTTCAAAGCCACAGAGACCTGAAGTAGAGGGAAGAAAAATCTTCCTGTCTTAGATAATGCATCAAGCCCTGAAAGATTCTTTTTCTTGTTTTATCCAGTGAACTTTGTCCACCTTCCTACTGCGTCAATAAAAGAGCTCCTGAGCTCAGCGTAGTCCTAAAGGAGCAAGTCTTGGTAAAAAAGAAGTTTGCATTCATAAGAAAAATACTTTCAGTTTGCTCTTTCCATCAATTTTACTGTACCTGATATACTTTTGATCTCTGATAATCAATCAAAATTTCCCTCTCTTGTTTTTCTTTATACGTTTCTAGAAAATCGATTAGTTTGTGGTGTTTGTTTCTCTGTGAAGCTTCTTCCCATTTTTATCATATTCTTTGAGAATCTGCAGATCCTGTAGCAAACAACTGCTGCAGCCAAAGAGGCCAATTTCATTGCTCGGTCAGTTCTTCTGGGCTTTGCACAATTAGAAAGGACATTACCAAGAAGTATGCAACAGCATCAAATTCTATTAATTTTTTTTCTTCACACTTTAATATTACTTTGTCACAAGCTACAATACATCAGTTTAAGACAGGAACAGAAAATCAAATCTGCAGAAGTTTCTATAAGGTTCTGGTTTTTTTATTTTGTTCACCTTTTGCTGCATTTGTTTTGAGTTGTAGAAAACTGTATAGCATATTGTACCTATAAGATTCACTTTTAGCCTTATTTTCTATTAAAAAAAATGACAGTGCGCCTTTTAAGCCAGAGCGCCTTAGAAATTGATTATGGTAATGCTGGTCGTACTTACTGATGCTAAAGCGACTCTGAAAGGTACATTACGCTCTGTCAAAATGTCAGTCCAATTTTCTTACAAGTTGCAAACAAGATTGGGTGTTATTGTAAATATACCAATGCAGCTAACGTGTAGCAGCGGGCTGTGTTTTTTTGGTGCTACTAACAAGGTTGGGAGTTAGTGTAGTCACTGTAAAATTTGTTTTAACGGTATCAATCTGATTTTTTTAAGTGTTCCAAACAAGGTTGGGGTAACAGGTGTTTTAAATACACTGACATGGCTAATGCTTCTAATGGCAATGGCTAATGTGTAGTGTTACAAACAAGTTCTAGGCTATGTCTGAATTCCCACTCTAGCCACTATATGGTGCCATTTTGTAGGGCTGTCCGAATCTCTAATTTCAAAATTGAGTGCCAAAGAAATTTCCCAGAAGTCTCTGCAAAAATCCAGTGAGCGTCGATGCTCACTAGATCAGCGAATATAGACCACAATGCATTGCGTATTTAAATGTATTTTTTTTAATAAACCATCAATGTTTTTATCTTTAGAAGACAGTGGACCCATAAATAATTGTCGCAAAACGCTCATATTAATTAGATTTTTGAAATCAATAACGTCATATCCACTGTTAAAAAAAAAAAAAAAAAGTAGTGGGCATGGTGTCCCAATCGCTTTTAAAATTCAGGGTACTATATAGTGCTGCACTATATACTTTTTTAGTAGTTAGGGAGGGAATTCGGACAAAGCCCTAGAGTTACAGTGAACGCAGATAAGTCTCACTGACAGACTCTGCAACTCTCTCTGACTCTTCTTTCTTGCTTAATTTCCCATTTAATTCAGTGAACCTTCGAAAACAGACCATTCATTGGCAGTGCGCCTTATAATCTGGTGCGCCATATTGTACGGAAAATAAAAATTTTGGATGAATTGATTCAAATCTTCTATCAACTTTCTAGGCCTTTCCTAATGTCAGTGGAAGATGGTGTTCGAAAGTGAAGCTGCGTCATCGCCTGTCTTTAGAGATGAACTTCCTTCCTGTGTGTTTCCTCTTTTTATGAGTTTATTTTGTCACAGCAAATAGATGAATTGTCCTGTTTGCATGTTTTACTGTGCTCAACAATCACCTTTTTGTATGAGCAAAACAACTAGTGGCAGCTTTTCATCATAAAATGAATGCTTTGGTTTTTTTTTTCTGGGAGCAGTTACTGACCATTATAATAGGAATTGAATTGTCTCTGGTGAGCTCCGTTCACAAAGCCTTGACATCTGATGCTAAATTATAGCTATAAAATTGGACAACAGTAGGCTGCATTGTAGTGATGAGCAGGCACACTGTGGTAGTTCTGATGATGAAAAAAAGCACAGTTGCTGTCATTATGCACCGACCTCTTTGGGGGGGGAGTATCAACGTATTGTGTAAAATATATTTTAGGTTTATCATCTGAACAAAAGTAGAGGCAAAATATAGATCATATATTATAAACATCAAAATGCATTGACAGAGTGGCCAAGATCTGCTTTTAATATTAATATGCTGCTTTAAGAGTTAGATTTAGTTCTAGAAATTTGTCACTCGTACATTTGAACTCAAGGAAAAAAAATCCCTATTTGCCTATTAAGTTATTCAAGTTATCAAAGTTATTTTCAACTATATATTTTAGCAAATTTTGAGCTCTTTCAGCTCTACCTTTCATGGGGGTATCAGGATGACCCAACTGCAGGACTAGACAACAACATTACAGAACTCTACACCAGAATACCAAATCACACAAGATGTGATAGAGCTAGGAACTAAACATAAGCCACACTCTGACACAGAATGCAGAAACAGAACCACTTAAATACAGCTCAAACAAATTAACCCTAAAATGCAGGAAGCTGTGTGCCAATCCATGGAGAGCCACCAGAGATAGGGTGGAGCCCTCGAGGAGAGCCACAGCCAACCTGCACAGAGAAACACAAGAATGAGGAAAAACAAAACAAAACAGAACTGACAGACTGCGTCATTGGCATTTTAGTCTATCTTAATGTGTAGACGTACAAGCCTTTAAATTCTATTTTTTAATATCAATAATAGGGGTGAGAAGCAAACTGTTGCACAACTAAGTAACAGTTTGAGTCTTGCAAAGCTTTGTAAAGAAAAGTCTTGTTTTTCAGGAACAAAAGTGAAACTTCTCGCTGTTGTAAACAGTTTCAACAATGATTATAAATGTTCACACTACACATTAACATGTTGATGTAACATAACAAAAACATTACATTACACAAATCATATTCAACTTGGATGCGTAAAATAAAATCTCTTTCAATGTAAATGAACAGTAAGATAGATTTCCAATATACTCTGTGAAAAATAATTCAGAAAAAACATAACAGAAAGTTTGCTGCAGAAAAACCAACTGTTAGGGTTTCTAGCCTTGAATGCAACCTTTTAAATGTTTTCATCCTGCTAGTGTTAAAACTACATTTAATACGCAAATACTTTTTCTGTATGTATGATATGAATGTTTTGCGAAGTGAGTATGTTAAGTACGTACAGTATGCGTGTTATGATATGGTATATATGGTATGCATGGTATCCATGATATGCATGGTTTGCACGATATGTACGGAAGGTGTAGCATGCATGGGATGTAAGGTATGTACGTCAACCCTTTGGAACCTAAAGCCTAAATCTCCTTTCTTTTGTTGTTTTCTAAATGTATGTTTTTTGCTGCTGTTTCTTTTTTTTTTTTTTTGTACAAATTTTTCTTATTGTGTCAGTGGTATAGAATTAAAGAATGGTTGTTTGTAGTATAGTTTTGAACATGATCCAGCTGGATTCCAGATGGTTTCCTTGGCTAGAATCTGCTTACACTGGAGGTGTGTCTTACTCCTCCTCTGTACTCCATGGTGAAAAGCTCTCCTTCCAGCAATGGCAGCAAGTGTAACTTTTTGCAGAGCACTGTAGAGTTTTTTTTTTTACAGCGCTGGTGGTCGTGCTCTAAAAAATCCTGTTGCTCCCCATCCAAATTAAAAGGAGGATTGGCCTCCTCATCATTTGGATCCCTGACACCTACCCTGCTAGTGGCAAGCTGGACCTCCGCTCTGCACCTCAATGCTGCTGCGATGTCACCGCTGTGCTGGTATTTGACGTTGACGAAGAAGTCCCAACTCTTTCTCCCCCTGCACCCCCAAAAAGTGAAAGTGAGCCTCATCTGCCTCCTCGCCATCGACTCCTTGGATGACAGCTCTGAAGCCAGCACCTGTTCCATCTGGAGTCAGCTGGAGTCCCTAATAGACCTTCATCATCTGCCTCATTTTATAAAGTAATGAAAAGATTGTTCTATCCAGAAACTACAAATAAATGCTCTATTCTCACTTTCACTCAATAAAATCTCAATCACACAATATTAAAACAAGTTGAAGCTTATTTTCAATGTAGTTTTATTACGGTGATGTCATAGCTGTGTATGAGGATACCCGCAGGCATTGATCGGTTCCAAAGGGTAAAGTATGGTATGTGTAGTATGTATAGTATGCATGGTATGTATAATATGCATGGTATATATGGTATGCATGGTATGTATAATATGCATGGTATGCGTGGTATACATGGTATATATGACGTCTATGGTTTGTATTGTATACATGTTATATATGGTCTACATATTATGTACGGTATGCATGGTATATATGGTATGCATGGTATGTATAATATGCATGGTATATATGGTGTGCATGGTATGTATAATATGCATGGTATATATGGTGTGCATGGTCTATATAATATGCATGGTATGCGTGGTATATATGGTATGCATGGTATGTATAATATGCATGGTATGCGTGGTATATATTGTATGCATAGTATGTGTGGTATGTATAATATGCATGGTATGCATGGTATGTATAATATGCATAGTATGAATGGTATGCGTGACATGTATAGTACGTATGGTATACAAGACATGTATTGTATGTATACTATGGTATGGTATGCGTGGTATATATGGTATATATGACGTCTATGGTTTGTATGGTATACATGTTATATATGGTATACATATTATGTACGGTATATATGGTATGCATGGTATGTATAATATGCATGGTATATATGGTGTGCATGGTATGTATAATATGCATGGTATATATGGTGTGCATGGCATGTATAATATGGATGGTATATATGGTATGCATGGTATGTATAATATGAATGGTATATATGGTATGCATGGTATGTATACTACGCATGGTATATATGGTATGCATGGTATGTATAATATGCATGGTATGCATGGTATGTATAATATGCATGGTATGCGTGGTATATGTGGTATGCATAGTATGTATGGTATGTATAATATGCATGATATGCATGGTATGTATGGTAGGCGTGACATGTATAGTACGTATGGTATACAAGACATATATTGTATGTATACTATGGTATGGTCTGTTAAGGTATTTATGATTTGTGGGCTATGAGTGGCATGTTTTTTCCCCACTTGAATTTACAATCACACTTTCCACCCTTCTTTTATGGTATTCCTAATGGACTCCAGAGGGATGCCTCTGCAATCAGAGGTCATGGGTAAAGAAGTGGAACTGACCTTTAGTCTTGCACTTTGATATTGGCAAATAGCAATCCTACCATTTTCCTTAAGTTTATTTTCTTAACAATCCCTCAAGGCCCTATGTGTATGAATACAGTGTCAAATGTTAGCTTTAAAGCTTAAATTGGTTGTACTGGCAAATAGAAAAGTGCATCTGTTTTCTTCAGCACTGCTAGCCTGATGGGCAATGATGTACCTGACCATTTCCTAATTTTATATCAGCCATTAAATATTAATCACGACCCGCAATTAATCACTTGATACAAGCTTTCCTCTAAAACTCTTGGGAAGGTAAAAAACCAGTGCAAATTCATTTGTCGTTGTTGAAAATCTAGCATCAAATATGACTGGCAGTAGGAACCTGAATCGAGGTTCTGCAAATAAGCTCAAAGGTAGCGTGTCAGTGCATGCAGGTTGGTGCAAGTCTTTTTCATCAATAGTGCAGACGCAGAGCAGGACGCTGCTCAAGTGTTGGGGGAGTGATGGATTGAGGCTGCCTTTCTTGTTGAGTGACGCCTCAGAGACATTGTGTGTTACTTGTCATCAACCCTCCTCTCTTAGGCTAGCTTTTCTTCTTCCTGTCACAGCCCCGCACATCCTGAATGAATATTGATACAGCACGGATCCTTTTGCCTCCTGAATAGTCTTTTCTTTTTTTTACTTAGCCTAAATCCCATCTGCCCATCTCCATCCTGAGTGCTGCTCTCTCGTGTGCTGATTGATTTAAACCTCAAGGTAAAAGACTGCATAATGAAGCTGATCACAGTGGAACACAATGAAAAAGTGGTGGTCACGTCTTTTTGGAAGGATGGTCTATGGCAGAAAAATAGCATTTTCAAGAAATGACAGCTAATATATCCATTAAACAGCACTTAGTTTGGGAACAGAGTGATGTCACCGCATTTTGGTGTGGTGAAGGTTCAAGAATCAGTGGTACCATCAATGATGACACTATTTCATGAAGGTTATCATGACCCGCAGTTTCTTTTTCCCAATCTGCCTTATCGAAGCTACTTGGCCATGTTTGTTAGTGTTCTTCAAGATATCCCCTTGGAAACAGTCTATGTTCAGCAGCTGCATTTAAGCCTAGTCCCATAAAGTGCCTCTGTGGTTTTATGCAAAAACTGCAAGTAAAATAATCAATCATGGAAAACAAATAAACAAAAAGCTGAAGAAAGGTGAATCATTTCACCACAGTACTTTCTGTACTTGTGCAGATCACTCAACATAATGTAGCTGTAAGTTAAGAAAAAGCTGTTTTCATCCCACTTATCTCTTAAAAGTAAAGCAAAAAGGTAAATAATATGAAGTAAATCTTTTGTTTGTAGATTTGTGTTTTTTCTATTAGAGGGTTCTGAATGAGTTCCACTGATTTATAATCAGTCTGTGAATGAGTTAAGAAACTCTGGTGGGTCTAAAACAAAATTCATTAAGCTCCCCGAAAATGGAGGTTTTCAACATGAATAACACTTTTTTTGAAGTTTTAATTGAAGTTCCATTAATTTCTACATGTTTGTTTTTGAAAATTCCTGTAAAAAAGTCATTTTTTTTCCCGCCAGTAAATTAACCATCGACTTTCCGGTCTTTTTGTTTAAATGCATCAGATGTGGATGCTTTTCTACTTGGGATTCTTGGGTCTTAAGAGTAAAAGTAACATTACGTTTTATCTTGCAACAGGAAATGATCTTTACATGCGTCCAACATTTTCACAGCTGTATCAGGTGTAGCTTCAAACTCTGTTTCGCAGTCACCACTGCATTGTGCACAATGCTTTTACAAGTTAGCTGCAAGTAGACGTATCGTAACATTTTCAAAAGTGATTCAGCTGCTCTCCCTTGCAGTTTATGTGAACAATCTGCTGCATAATTAGGCAGTAATCTGCTACATAATTAGGCAGTAATCAGCGCTAACAAAGATTTTATTTTAGTTTAATGAACTGTACAATCATAGTCCACTAACAGGAATTAGGTGCATGATTTCATAAAAAGTGTTGAAATATTGTGGTAAGTTACAATAAAAAATGCATTCAAAGCAGGGCATTGGTGCATTGGTGTTAGTCCTGCTTGGTTTTTAGAGTGGAACTACCTTAAATGAGGTTATTTATGGTGGCTCTGAAGTGCAAATCACACCATCAAATCTTTCAACACAAAAACATATAATTATAAAAGAAAAACAAATAATACAAAATAACTTAATTACATTTTAGAAATCAAAACAAAATTCCAGAAATCAAAACACAATTCCAAAAAAAATGAAACACAATAAATATGAAACATTTCGGGAAACAAAAGTAGTTTCCAGAAATCAAAATGAAATGTTGAAAAATAAAACAAAAGAAGAAGCGAGAAAATGTCGGTACTATTAGTCTGAGACATCACTGATTGGATGATGGACAAACGTCATCATCCAATCAGTGATGTCCTATAGTAGCTACCTTTTCTGATTACTTATTGTGCTTTGTTCTTTAACACTCTTTCACTATTTTTGCGATATTTTATTATTTGTACACAAAAGAGTCAAATGATTCATCGTGCTACAAGCTTCAGGCTCTTCACAGCCTTGAATGCACTCGAAACACAGACAGAAAAATGTATTTAAAGCAAAACGTACCTTTGTTCTCTCTGAGCTTTATTTACATGATTAAAAACATCATCTAGATACATTTTCTTACCTCCTTTAACAGTCGTCATTGAAGTGCTCTCATCTTCACCCTCCTCAAAATAAGGATATGATCTCTTAGTGCAGATTAAGAATTGTATTGGATGTTTGAAGCATTGGAATGCAAAAGACTCCTTTATTACTTGTTTTTTACTACAGTCCCTGTTTCCATGATAATATCTCAGTGCCGTTCTCCTGTAGGTAAAGCAAGCGCCTCGTAACTGCAGCTGACAGACTTGTGTTCCTCAGCTGACAGATTTATACCGCTGTGTCACAGGAGATTGGACTTGAGTGAAAGTGGGATGACTCAGGTGGAAAGAGACTTCAAGTAGTAAAAGATTGACCTGTTCAGACCAGACACAGTTTATGTTTTCAGAGTACTCACCATCTGAGAGGCAAAAAGGTAATTTAGTTCCTATTTTTTGATGAGAAAAAAAAAAAGAATTACATCCACAGTGGCCTTAGTATTATGGTATGTTTGCATATGTTTTATCATATGGTGTTTACACTGGACTCTTTCTGTCCAATGGGTGCAAATATCGATAATCTAAGGCTACAGCCTTTTTCTTTCACAGCTCTATTCCAATATATGAAAGACCGGCTGGGCACAAACTGCAATTATTAATTTCTCATCTATGATCAATTTTCAAACGGTTGGCACTTTCCTGAAGTTAAAGGGATGCAATCCATACATCACTGCCAAATCCGAGTTCCTGAATGGTCAAAGCTCGACCTGGGTTGACTTTCAATGCGGGTTTTGTACATAGAGCCCAAAAACTGTTGTAGAAACTTGCATAGCTATGTGTAAACGCAAGAATTTTAATCAAGTTTTCATAGACTTTATTAAAATGGGATCACATTGCTGAGGGCAGTGTGAAAGCAGCTTTACAGAGAAATATAAATAGTCTGTTTTAAGATATTCTAATTTACTTAAGCAAACATCTGTCTATAGTACCTTACAATGGAGCACATTTCAACATTTTCAACTAAATATTAAGACAAAAGGCTGAATAGTGGCGAAATACTGTGTATTTATTCACATCACCTTGTATAACATATGTTTGGTCTGCCTGGATGTTTTCTTGGTTTACTAATCTTACTTTTGTGTGAAAGTCATTAAAGTAGAGTAAATATGATCTTATTCTTCCATGTTTTGATTCAGTTAATCCCAGTGCTTCAAGAACGAAGCAAATCAATGCCAATGTTTTGATAAAACCATTAGAATTATCTGTTGTTTTAATGAAAAAGGATTTCTGTAGATATTTCCTTGCAAGAGTTTAAAGGTAATGACCAACTTGAGGGCCGATAACATGATGGAAAATTTGACGATCAAAGCAAGAAGCTGCATGATCTGATTTAGTGGCACAGATGTACCTGAGGCAGTTCTCAGCTGATTTATAAACCTGCTGTTTGCATTTGAAGTGCTCATGTAACGAGTCTGCATCAAGTATCTTCACGAAATTGCACAAATTGAGTAATTAATGTGCTAAGTCTAACATCCAAACGAGAAAATCAATTTCTCCATCTTACCCATCTGTCTCCTTCAAACATCTCTTTTTTTTTTGGCAGGATGTCTTTTCCTCTCTGAGCCATAGCATATTTCCCATCACTCCTTCATATGCACTGATAAGGTAAAACAATTTCTTGCTGGTAAAAATAGAAATGGAGATGTTCGCTCTCTCTGGCAGCTCCATTTGAGCCATGAAATCTCATCTTCTCTGTCTTTCACTTTCCTTGCCATGCTTTGTAATAACCTTTTGGAGTTCTTGATAAGCCGCGTTGCAGTTTCAAACACAGTCAGCACATTAGATCATGAGATATTTGAAATGTGTCCCTGCAGTTTTTCTTGGCTTACTGTCTAAAAATCCTAGGAAAAAATAATACATTGGGAAATTTAGGACAGAGCAACAATACATTCACTGTTTTTTTTTATCATCAAAATGTTAAATTGAAAGGGTTAAAGACCCACTCCAATAAAAATGGTGTTTTTGAATTTCTCAACATGTTCTTGTGTCATTTTTCTGAATCAGGAGCAGACATAAAAATGCTGTTGGAAAAGGATTGTTACGTAGAAAATACGTTGGTGCGAGCCACAAGCTCACTGCTCCACTCCATTCAGATGCATTCAGTTGTAGAGGAATAGATCCATGTACGTCTTCGTTTTCCTCATCCGAGGTTGCATCTGGCTGAGAATGTACGACTGGATAGCTCCAATACTGCTCAACATTTTTGTTGCACCGGTAATCTTAGGTTTTTCTATATTGGCTAGCAGGAGAGCTTGTAAACAGAAAGCTTTCAGTTATGGGTGATGAAAAGGGGGGTGCGTGGTTGCTCAACCCCAACGGTCCCGCCCTGAACTCACAGATAAATTTCTAATGAACTACTGCTGCTCTGCATAAGCAATATCCTAGAAAACACCAGGTTTTTTTGATTATGGCTAAAAACCTCATAATCATAATATGACACTTTTACAATAGATCAAAAGGTGGTCGAGAGGGACTTTAAACTTTATGTAATAATTTATTTAATAAATTACATTTAAGATATTTCTTTTATTGATGGACGTAGTACTGGTTAGGGTAATGCATGACAATCCAAATACTGTTTTTTAAGATGACTGTACAACTAACTTTAAATCAAGCTAAACTATCAGTTTTCTTTATCTATATTTGACAGTGTTTATCACAAACTCTCCTCTTTGCCTTTGAAAATCTCCTAATATTTTTCCTCAATATTCTTTATTTTCCTTTTTAGGAAACACCACTCCATTTAAGATATTTTGGACCTTACTGTGCATTGGAAATCCAAATGTAGCTATTTTTATATGGAAGCTTGCTAACCTAAACCCTGGCAGTTGCGACATCCATGCAGCTGCATACTCCATGTAAGCCTTAAACACCTTCAAAATTGGAATAATATCATTTGTAAGCCAGAGAGTGAAGGAAAAAAACCTTCAGATCTTTTTCATCAGCAGTGAGTTTCAGTGACTGCATGGAGTGCTTGATTCATGCTGGCATGACCAAGGCATTTAGCAAAATATAGCAATATTACAATTTATTTAGGCTCAAATAAAAATGTATTTTCTGTGTTTTCAATTAAAGGTGTGTGTAATATGCAGTCATTTATATTTATCTGTTTTTTGACTGTGGTAATTAAAGGCAATCTGACTGCTTTTGGAGCGTGTGCAATGGCTCATTTCCTGAGTATTAAATGCGTGCATTGTATTATGGGGTTGATGCCAAATAAAAAATCCTAAATATATATACCTATAGAGAGCTTCACTACCACTTACCGAAAGACAGTTTGTGATGCATCTGTGGCATGTCTTAATATCCTGAACTGTTATGTAACAGATTATATATATATATATTTGTTCTTTTTCTTTTTTTGCACATTTTTTGTTAAAAATGGTTAAAGACAAAAACTAAACTTGTACCAGACAGAGGCAGTCATTACAGATGAGATGTATTTTTTACTTTTGGTTGATACACTTAAGTGGAGATGGATCAAAGAAGAGAAACTTGCAACTTGACATTAAAGTAAGCAGGCATGAGAATGCCTGATCAACCCTCTACAAGTTTGTTAGGGATGTTTTCCTACATGCGGTCACAGTTTCAGGCAATACAGTCACAGTATGGGAAGGAAAAACGCATTCAGTTTCTTTCAGATCCAAAAGCAACACGACGAATTTCAAACTCAGACACACCAGATTCCTAGTTACACAAAAAGATCATGAAACTTTTAATTTGATGTCAAATCAGGGCATTTATTAGGTTAAGGCTGCAGCTTAAAGTTTTTCATGAAATCCCTTTGCTCTATTCCTCAAATTAATTCAAGAAATACATTTCTTAAACTTACTCTTATCAATTCACAATAATAATTAAGTTCAGGCAAATGTCTTTAAAATTTACTTTACTTTAGCGCTTTAAAATCTTGTGTTTTCAATACAAACCACTAGTAAACCCATTGACTGAACATGAGAACTGAACTAAGTGATCCCTCCCCCCTCATGTTCCAAATAGGAAGTACCTACTGTTTCCAAGAAGCCAAAATCCCATCGCTTCTACAGAGTAATATTTGTCAGAATATTCATTCCGGTTCGGCTACATTTTAACATGTTCTTGCTAATCCTAATTTTTTTTATTCACAATAGGTTTTTTTTTTTACAAGTTCTTCAAGTTATAAGCAGGCCAATCAGATGCCTCAATAAAAGCATATGGTCTCAGTTTGAAAACGTTTGATTGACAGATTTTGTGTTGCCCGCTTTCAAGTGGTAGAGGTGTGGACTTCCAAAAAGCTCACTCCCAATTGGCCAGAGTTTTTCCATAGAAACATCTACTCAGGCCAACTTAGACCAATCACTGCTTACTAACAGCGATGTCTGACTCCAACCTGGCAGCGTCCTATCGCCAAAAAAATGGCGACTAAATTGACTTAATTTCGCTGTAGCTAGAAATAAGTCTTTTTCTATGGGTGACGTCACACTCAAAGGTACAGTCCAAAGGAAGATGACATATATTTTGACATCTTTATGGAGTTTCAACGTTATTTTTTTAATTACTTTATACAAATTTCACTTCAATTTTTTTCAAAATGTATTTGAACTAAGCCAAAATAGGCACATCATCTTTTGAAAATGAACACAATATTAAGCAATAACCTTGTGCAACCCCTGTTTGAGCATCCAAGTCACTAGGTAAGGCTAGTAGAAATAGACACTGTCACTTTAGCTTCCAATATTACTTTATTTTTGCTTCTGATGTGAATCAAAATTAGAGTAATCTTCACAAATGGAGTTCCGGTCCACTTCCTCCATTTGGAATACGGTTCCTTTTCTTTTAAATCACTGACACTTGCATTTACATCATGCAGTACAGAGTAACATGAAATATATATTTGTTGTGAATGCAAGCGAGACTTCAACAAATATAAATTATATTCCTCTCCATGACAGCAAAGGAAAGACTTTGATCAGTGTGACATTCCCCAGACAGACAGCCCTTCACTCAGTCAATCCTTCAGCTTGCTGGCAAAGCCTCACTCTACATCCATTATTAATAACAAAATTACACTCCAGTCCTCTTCTAATGATGGGGGTTGAAGAGGGCAAATCCCAGTAAAATATGCGATTGTCTGCATAATAGACGACTGGTGAGGTATGAGCTTCTGATCCAGAGCAAAATATTGTATATTTTGTCACTTGTCATAGTTGGATCAGTTGGAAGAATCATGTTACACAGACCTTTTTACAAGAAACTGTTTCTGTCTGGATGTAGAAGCCTCTAGCATTGTTGGATTTTGTTTTAATTTGTTCCAAAAAGCAAAGAATTTGTCATTTAGATATCCAGTCTTTGAGCTGTGTCCGCTCTTTGTCCACTTGCTAATACATTTTTAGCTTCAGGAACCTTCAAATGTCACTGGAATAATCACAGCTTCCTCTATTAACCTCTGAGAGCTCCACAGAATCAGGTGGGAGGTTAAGCAGGATAACCTGAGGCACAGCGGATGTATTGTTCCCTCATTTATCATCCCTGACCATCAATCTTGTCTTCTTTAGTCAGCCGGTTGCTATGCCACCTACAGAAGTGCTGCATCGCTTGAAACCAAAATGAAATGCACGTTTGTCAGAGTGGTGAGCTGTGACTGAGTGTCAATAAAATCTCTTATCCCAAGTGATGTAAGGCCTCCTCCAAAACCCAGAGAAGGAGATAACAAATGCAGCCTGGCTTAGCTACACCTTTGATGTTTGTCCTAGAGATCCTCAGTGTTCACAGCCTGTCCTTGAAGTGAACACACCCTGCAATCCTCCAGGAAGGGGAGCTATTCTAATCCTTGGAAGGAAAGCTGCAGTAACGGGAAGATTTTTTGATCCTAGATGTCCCTAAATTTCCAATATTCCCTTTTCCAAATCAGCATACAAATACGATAAAATGCTGATGAGGTCATGCATAACTAATGCAAGAATATGTATTTAACTAAAATGAATATTCCACTAAAGTGAAGCTTTATGGGCCAATTATCCGGCAGTCCTTGCATGGTGTTCAAATTGAAGCTTGAGCGAATGCTGTCCTTCACAAACGTGAGTGAACTGCCTCATTTATTGCCTCCATCAGTGACAGCTTCAAGGAGGGCGTTGCTCACGCTGCCGAGCCTCAGAAAAGTTTGCTGGTCGTGGCAGAATGAGTTGTCAAAGTGCTTTGTTCTTGCATGGTGACCTTATCTCCCTTAGAGTGTTTATATTTCTCACGCATTACAAAGTGACTAGTAAGGTCAGCCTGAGGAATTGGTTTGTTTGAAGTGCTGGGTAACTGTGGTCTCATTATTTTGGTATACTGACCAAAAGGGTTCGGCCTCTTTTATCTAGTGATCTACCTTCAATTAGTTGAGTTTGAGTTAGTTACTATTTGAATCATTTCTTTACACTCAAAAATTGCATGAAAGCTTCCCTCTCCCTATGTACCCCATTGCTAACATAATTGAACCTCTATGTTCTGTTTGATGTTCCAACAAAACAGCGTTGTTTTAATGTCAGGCATGTCTCTTTAGTGCAATTTATTAAACACTTTATGTCAGTGTACCCAATTAAATCAGAGGAAAGGTGTTTGTTTGCAATTTCCTTTGAGGCCAAAATACAAAGGTCACTTCCATGATCGGCTTCAAAAACAAACTGATTATCTGTAAAGCCCAAATAACCATCTAAATGATTTATATCTAAGATCCAAGGCTTTAGATGTCACACAAGCTGTAGCAGTTGGCTAAAATTACCCAGAATTTCCATGTTGCCAGTTTGATCCCCAACGACTAAAATGTGTGTAACAGCCAACCCTGAGTCAGGAAGTCAAATAAGAAGTCAATTCAATCTGCATTTTTGCACAATACGGACGTCACCATGTTGGAGCCAGACGATGTCATGAGGCAGTTATTGCTCCGAATCAGTCTAAGTCAACATTTCAATCAACCAATCAGGAGTGAGCTTGTTGGAAGTTCACACCCCACCACTTGAAAGCGGGGCTTGAAAGAATCTGTTAAACACTTTGAACGTTTAACGTGAGACCACATACTTTTATTAAGGGCATCTGATTGGCCAGTTTATAACATGAATAACTTGAATACAAAAAAATGTGATGGTTAACAAGAACATGCTAAAAAAAGGTTATAGAGCAAGACTGAATATTCTGACAAATATAATGACTGAGTATTAGCTGTCTATTTCTCAATAAAAGTCTATGGGATTTTGGCCTCTTGGAACCAGCGGATACTTACTGTTTTAAACACCAAGTAGGAGGGGTTGCTCAGTCCAGTTCTCAAATATTATTGTGCGTGATAAATTAGTTTCAAGAGAAATTTTTGAAGCTTATTTTGGCTGTTGCCGTCACTCAAACGCAGACCTCTCTGTGAACCTGCTGGACAAACCGTTCTAACACTTTTTGAAACAAGCCCACCAAGACCAAAGCAGAGCTGAACAAGGTCTCTGCAAAATTCCGACATCAAACATAGTAAGGTACAAAAAATATGCTTGAAGATTAGATCAAGAAACACTACTGAACCTTTGAAAATTGTTTCAATGCATGTAATTTCAACCTTCGACAAGTGCAATCTCATTGTTGTCTGAAGCCTAACTGAAATCTCTCCAGACCAAACAATTTTGGAACAAATTTACATTAGAACAAACATTTGTGCCCTTCAGATTCACAGACCATATGTAAAACGTATCATTTTAACTGTATTTTCCGAATTATAGGGCCCACCAGATTAAAAGGCGTCTGAAGGGTCTATTTTTGAACTTATGTCATATACTGTACAAGGCGCATTACATAAGGCCCATTAAAAAAGACAAGACAGTCACAGATAAGTCTGTCAGTCAGTCTTTATGAACGGCGATCACCGTAGCTCCATGTCCAAACTCCCTCCCTCCTCCCTAACTACAAATATAGTGTGGGACACCAATTCAAACACCATGCTCACTACTTTTTTCTTTTTTTCTTTTTAAACTGGAAATATGACATTACCAATTTCACGAAGTGAAAATCTATTCGACTTGAGTATCTCACAACAACTATTTATAAAACCTGAGGATGAAAACATTGATGTTTAAAAAAAAAAAACATTTTCACCTTTTTTTTTTTTTTTACAATAATTGTTCAAACCCAGTGTATTGTAGGCTATATTCGTCTGTCTATTGAGCAGTGATGCACACTAGTTTTTTGCAGACACTTCTAGAAACTTCTAGGGCACTTGATCATGAAATTGCAGATTTGCCACAACAAAATTGCAAACGCACTATATAGTATACTATGTAGTGAGTTGTGAAGACATTTGGACATAGCCTAAAACTTCCAACCTTGTTTTTTGCAACACAAAAACAAAAACTGACAGATCCCAAAACAAATGTTACTGTGACTACACTAACTCTCGACCTTGTTAATAATGTGTAAAAAAAAAGTCAGACACAACTATTTAGCCACGTTAGCGTGTTCACAACAACACCCAACCAAACATGTATACGGCTGGGTAGCTCGGTTGGTAAGGTGAAAGGCTCCATGAATCCAGGGTTTGATTGCCGGAGGGGAATGAACAATCGTAACAATGGTAATGGGGCTATTACCATGGCGAGTAATTAACATCACCCAGTGAGGGCCCTTGGGCAAGCCCCTTAACGCAACTGCTTACCTGCATGAATGTGCATGAATGATCCTGGTGACGGTCAGAGAGGCCGTAGGCGCGAACTGGCAGCCACGCCTCTGTCTCCAGGGCAGCTGTGGCTACAAGAGTAGCTTACCGTCACCAAGTATGAATGAGGAGTGAAAGAATACCTGTACACTGCACACTGTAAACGCTTTGAGCGTCTGGAAAAGCGCAGATAAATCTAATACATTATTGTTATGTAGATAGAGCATCGTGTACCTTCCAAATCCCTTCAACATCAGTAAACACAACCAGAGCTAAAATATTATTTGTTTCAGATTGTAAAGCACACTGTGTTTATTTATTATTTTATTTTAAATTATGGCTTTTGAAAGTGCTTTATGCAGAAAACATGGTTCTCTGACACCATCACCTCTTTGACTTGGACCTATCCATATTAAGGTTTCAACACCATATCTTAAAATTAACAACCCTGGATGTCGCTCAACTTTTCTGTTTTTGAAACTTGGAAAGTCTGAGAAAGAGCCACATTTCAGAGAAGCAGAAATGGGAAAAAGCTTTTAAAGACTCAAGTGATTGCTACATTTGGAACTGCCCTATTTGACCAAATATGACACATTGGTTGAAATTCTCTTCTCATGTGAAG
Source organism: Oryzias curvinotus (assembly GCA_023969325.1). Classification (NCBI taxonomy): domain Eukaryota; kingdom Metazoa; phylum Chordata; class Actinopteri; order Beloniformes; family Adrianichthyidae; genus Oryzias; species Oryzias curvinotus. The sequence goes on along the minus strand of CM043714.1, from coordinate 11,182,074 downwards.
TAATTTATAGATTTTTCAGTGTTAAAACGGAAAAGATGACTTGGATTTTGTTGCCATTTTTTGTATTATTTTCTGTTGGTCATATCTCCATAATATTCTTGTATAGATTTCAGTGATGTCCTGCATAATTGAATTATAAAAGCAGATGTAAAAGAATGACTTGGTACAAAAATTATTCCTAATTTCTGTGAGAAGAGATAAAGGACTACAATAGCTGCATTAATGACTGCTGGTACAATACGCATTATTTTTTGTTTTTCATTCTGTCAGATGTATTTATTTACTATAATCTGTAAGAGCTCAAATAAGTTGTCCATTTTTTTCTCTATTAAACCTGCAGGTTTCCCCCGGTGCACTGAACAAACTCTACAGAGCTACCGGTGTCCTCTGTCAACTCGTCTGACACCAGAAATCGAAGGTACATCTGCCTTTTTCCTCCACATATGCCTTCCTAAATCCCTTTGATCCACTTGTCAGTCCATTTAAAAAAAATATTTTTACTTTTTTTCCCTTTGACTATAGCATTTTTATCTTTTGTCTTCCAAAATATCACATTTTCTCAGTCGCTTCAAGCCAGCGTTGCTTTATCTCTTAAGTAGCTTGCAGGATTTCAGGTTTGAAATTCAGTCTCATTTAAAGCTTTTTTCATTCAGGAAATGTGCTTTTAGTTTAATAATTCACACAGTTATATTAGATAAGGTGAAATAATTTTAGCTCTCTTCCCAGGTTTTAGTGGCAGCTGTTGCAGAGCAGAGGATGATGTTAGTGTCCATCCAGACTTTCTCATTCTTTAATTTTAAAACAAAATACACATTTGTTTCACTTTATCTGTTTATTTTCACTAAAGAAAAAATGATAAAACACTAAAATCCAAGTGATTACATTTTTAGCTAAATAAAAAAAAAAAACTAAACTAAAGTCCATGCACAAACCTAATTTGATCAGACATGCCTTGGCACTCTTCCTCTTGCATTATAACTGATATTAATGTCCATAGGATTAATAATTTGCAGGAATGCTCAATGATGGTTACAGTGCATTTCCTTCTCCCCATAACATTTTGCTGTTTCAGATTTCTACAGCACATTTTAAACATCTGTAAGAAAAAAAGGACATGATTAAACCTGCAGAATTTGTTAAAGAAAAAAACAAAAAGAAAAAAAAAACAGTGAAGCCAAAAATGCTCCTGCCACTGGCAAGTTTTAGACATGTCACATTTTGCTTTAACGCAAATGAATTTTACAATGAAGGCTCTCGTACATTGTCTCATTACCTCCTGAGAGATTCATATGCCATTTCTAATCAAGAAGAAACTTTCTTGTTGAATAAAAGTTATTTTCAGTCCAAATTTGCCAGGTGTATGAATAATTAAACTGTACTTGAGGCTTAGTTCACTTGAAAGAATTGCATTTTTTCCCAGATGAAGTATTTTTTTATATGATAGATCATTTAACTTAAAAGTCCTGACACACAAAAAAAGATTTTGATGCTTAAGAAAGAGGGGGAAAACTCCACATATGGATGCAGCCGCTCAGACAGAAGCGCGGGGGTGGAGCAGGTGCTTTTAAGTACCCAATTGTGCGGGTGAGAGCTGCTGCCTCAGATGGGGATCATATGGGTTTAGGATAGGGATTAATCTGAGCCGCTTCTGAAGACAGTGAAAATTGGTGGTATGGAAGGATGAAGACACAACCACCCACCTAGTTCCTAATCAGGTGAATGTTTCTAACTTAGTATCCAGCACCAGCGGGCACACTTTATTTTTCTGTTCTCCATCTGTTGTCTGATTCCTCTCATGACTTCCCTTTGTAAAGTGTAAGTACACCAACATTTAATTTTTTTGAGTATACTTGAGCATAAGTATATCTAGTCTACCATAGACTATATATGTAGTGTAGGAAGTATACTAACTCAATACGTCTTCTAAATACTTCTTCTTCATACTTCTAAATTGGAAATTTTCAAGTTAAATATTTAGAAAGTTTATAAAAGTAAACTTCAACTATGCTGCTCCACTTCTAGCATAGACTACTTTTTGCTAAGGATTCCTATCCAAAACTTACAATATAACACCAGAAAACATCCTACATTCACACTGATTATGTTGCTTAAAGATCACTTACTCTTAGGGAAATGTGTTATTTAGATGACACCATAACCCCTTGAATGCAATTTTTGTGCAAAATCCTGCAGTCTTACTATACAAAATACACTTTTTTTCAAGAATGGAACTTATGGAGGACCCAAAAGAGGAAAACAAGAATGATAAATGAAATATATAAAGCAAATAAAACATGATGAAGATGTGAACGTACCTGTGACAAAGCAAAAACTCAGAACAATAAAGTATAATTCAATTCAACATGTCAGAAAACAGAAGAAGGTGAAAACATGAGGATGTGGTCCAAAAAACCTCATGTGACAGGCAAAGCGAAATCTGAAAATAGAACCTGACCTGAATGCAGGAAAACGTGACAGAACACAAACCAAAAAACTAGACCATAAAGGGCTCCAATCCCTTACATTTTGATGCAATATTCTTATAAATCTGTTTATACTCTTAGAAACAATGTAGGTAGCATTTTAGTTCTTTACAAATAATATCTAAAAAGATCTCAAACATGGTGATTGAAGAAAATCATCAGTGCTTTGATTCCTTAAACCCATTGCACAAAAACTAGCCAAAATGCACATAAACAAAACAATCAAAAAAAGAGGTGTCGGTTAAATTTCGGTACAGTAGCTGTTGCAAAACATAAACTGAGCTATACAATTTGTTAATTTTTGTAGTCTCTCCTCTTTTCTACCTATTTATCTCTAAGTCCTCTATTCTCCTTCATATTTGACAATTGTCACATATATACATTTAAAATCACAATCAACTAAAGAACAACAAACACTGACAGCTGAAAGTGCAGAACTGCAGTTCTAAACAATTGACTGTAATGAGAACTGGACTGAGTGACCCCTCCCCCTCTCACATTCCAAACAGGAAGTACCTGCTGGCTCCAAGAAGCCAAAATCCCACAGACTTATATAGAGAAATAAAAAGCTGTTACTCAGTCATTCTATATGTCAGAACAACCGTTCTTGCTCAAGTATCTTTTTATGGCATGTTCTAGCTATGTCTAATTTTCTTTCATCACTGCTTACTGACATCGTCTGGCACCAACATGGCGAGGTCCATACAGTGGAAAAAATGGCGAAATAAGCTATTATCTACGGGTGACGTCACACTGAGTCAGTCCAGTTTTCATATACAGTCAGTGGCTCTAACATGCAATCTGTAAAGGAAGTTCTATTCATGAATGTCATTTAAGTCCAAACTAAGGGAGGATGGACCTTTAAATTGCAGATCAAATAGATAAAGAAGATGTATTTGATCAGTCTATATTTTTCCATCTTGTACTTCTTTACCACATACTTTCTCATGATCTGATTTTGACATGACCAACTGTGTTAAAGTTCATACACTCTGGTATTAAGTGTGTGTCTCAGATAAATACCAGTATTATGTCATAACCTGATGCTCTGCCAATGTACTCGAGTGAGACAGATTATCTTTTTGCTATGCTGAGTATATTTAGTATAAGACATTCTTTTTTTCAGAGAGCTGTGCTATGTGTCTTTAAATATATAATGCTTAAGATTTATTAATAATAACGTATAATATGAAGTCTAAAAGAGACCCCCCTGAAGCTAGCAGGATCTTTAAAATATGACTCATAAAAAAACCTCTGGCAACAGCTTCAGCTTTACAAAAAACATGCAGATTTAAATCTGACTTTGAGTGAAGAAAAAAGGGGAAAAATGTTCTTTAAAGATTTAAACATGAAATTGTGTTGTATGCCTTTTTCTCCAGAGCCATTGCTTTTGCTATCCTTTAACTCACAAAATACCTCACAAGCTGCAAAGTATGACGGGTTTACCACCAAGCCCTCAGGGGAATGTCAGCCTCTTTAACAGATGCATTTGGCTACAATCCACATTACTGGTTTCAAATGGCAGCAAGATGCTGGAATCCAACATCAGCAGACTTCAGTCCTTCTGGGTGTGAGCTGACGGTACTCATAAGTGTTCCGAACAGGAGGGGCATGTCGGCTGCTGGGTATTCTAGCTCGCTCTGGCTCTTCAATGTATATTCATTTAGGCATGACTACATTTCTTTGGTAACCTAGAAATTACTTGCCGTCGTAGCATTTGGTTATATAACTAGACCTCTCGCTACTAAAAGAACATCAGTTTAACTGCAGGTCAGTTTACAATTGAGAGAGGAATGCTGACTGCGGTTGATGTTATTAAAGGGAAGTCTAACAACAACAGCCAGATTTTTCAGGAAGCCTTTGATGCAGGTGATTACGGTATTCCATCTGCAGAAAAAAAATTTGGGTTGTGGTTGTATTTTTATTACCCGGCTATTTTTAAAGCTGGGAGTTTTCCTAAAGTGGGTTTATTGCTTAAGAGAAGTCGGCAAAGGTGAAGAGTTAACCTCTCATGGAACTTGAGCCTGTTTTTCTTTTTAACTTTGTCTTGTGTTAACTTTCTGTTCTCATGCCTTTTGGTAAAGATGACCCATGTCTTCAATCTACTATGAAATACAATAAAACCATTATTTATCATCCACATTTTTTTAATCCTTTGCTCATCTTGTTAGGCCTTCTTATCCATGAACATGATTCATTTTAATTTTTGGTCAGGGCTTTTTAGCCTCTGCTCAGCATAACATCAATATCAATTTTAGAAAAATGGTAAATTGTACCTAAAATAAAATTACAAATATAAATAAAAGATTGCTGTGTTACAGTACTATCACCGAGGGACATTACAACATACCGCTTTATTTATTGAACATATTAATTTTACTAACAATAGCTATATTATTGGTGTTGTGGTCAGTTTTGATCCATATATATTAGCTTCAAGAAAAGAACAAAGATTCGTTTTTCATTTTGGGTTACAAAGCCCAGAGTATATGATATTCTGTAAAGCAGAATAAGTCGGGACAAGAAGTATAGATTTGTAAGGATGAACAACTAATTCATTTTGTCGAGTCAATAACCTTTGTCTCCGACCCCATTGTACAAGAGGAAGGTTAATTTGCAATGTTTACGCCTTGAGAGTTCTCAAATCTAACAAATGTGCTTTTGCTAAATTAATTCAACATTATTTGCTTTTTATTTTACCACTTAGATTAGTTATCATGGCCTCTGTGCATTAATTTCCTTTACAGTGGAGAGTGTACTTTGATATGTTTCCCCCTCGTGAAGTTTGGGGTAACTGGGGCATGTGTAAATAAGAATGGGGTTAAATGTGCCAACCTGGGTATGTTTTTATTCCTCTGACCCAGGCCATTAGCAGACATCTGTTGGGCTAAAGCTGTAAAGAACCAAGGCTGTCATACTGGAGGAATTCTTCAAACACCCCTCCTTGTGCATTCTGGGCTATTTTAAGCAACGCCAGAAGGTGGGGTTTAATGATAAGCTTTGGGGCGTAGCTGGCATGCTTGTCATATAATTCCCCTTATGACTCAGGAAGCGATGGCTATGTGGCCCCACCAGGTCTCTGGGGGCTGTGAATCATTAGGGCTTGTCTTCAAGTATGCCCAATCAACATGTGCTATGGTCCTCTATCACTGACTCTTATCACAAGTAGTGGATTACTTTAAAAACAGACACAGAGGATGCTATTTTTGCAAGCTGTGACTGTCGAGCACTTTCCATTTTGAAAGTTTGCGGCTGCCTGTAAACCAATCGTATAAGAGCAATAAAGGAGTTACGGAGAAATATCAGGAAAAAAATACTTTTTTTTTTCTTCAAATGGATGTCAGGTTTGACTTTGGAAAGCCAGGCTCCTTGGCACACACTGCTTGAAGTGAAAGAGTCAGGCAAGATAAATAAATGATCAGCGTGCAACAAACATCAAAGAGGGATTGTGTGCTTCAAAGAGAATAAGAGCTGCATGCTCACCACGTTCTATAGTAAAGAATGAATTCTTTCTATGCAAGCTCACATTTAAAGAGACAGGCACTGTTCTCTGGTTCAGTCATGCGACTTCTTTAAAATTCCAGTGGTTGCATCTGCATTGATCATCTCAACTGAAGCGAACTGCCCATCCACACTTTTAACCCTCATCGCTGAAAAATATGCGGCTTGCTAAAAAGGGTTGCGAATGAAATGTTTTGTAAAGAAGTCATGCTTGTATTGTTATGCAGTTTATACTTTTACTAGGAAACTCCACCAGTCCTGTCGTTTGTCAAACTTAATACAGCAAAGAGGATCATGACCTAAAAGAAAGATCTTGACGAATACATTGTTCACTTTTGTCTTTTAGATATTCTAAAACACTGAATATGGGGGATGTTTATGTTGTGTATTTTTTTTGCCTTCACAGAAATGCACTTTAGATTTCATCATTATGACACATCAAACTGGTTGGGTTTTATTAATGTTCGCAACAAACAACTTTTTCACAGTTTGTCAGATTATTAGAAAGTTGAAAAGATTTAGTTTTAATTTGATTTGTTTCCAGACAAAAAGGAACAACGAGATAAATTAAAACATAGAAAATAAAATGATGTGATGCAATGTGACAGAAACCCATGTGGGGTTATTTACACAGTCACACACCAATAGAATTTCACACAAAAAAAAGTAAATAAATAAATAAATCAAAACTAAACAGAAAATCTAAAACACAAAAGACAACATTTTGATTGCCAAGACCAAATAGTTATGATGTTTAGCTTCATAAACAATTTTTTCTTTTTGTATTTTTAAATACAGACACACACGCACTATCCCACTCACACGTGCACACACACACAGACATTTATATATATATATATATATATATATATATATATATATGTGTGTGTGTGTGTGTGTGTGTGTGTGTGTGTGTGTGTGTTTTTCCATGTACTAAATGCTGTTGAGTTGGTCAAATGATCTAAATCATTTTACAACTTTTTGCGGTGATACCACTAAAAGAAAATTGGACACGTGTTTTATAATTAAAAGGAAGCATTTCCTCTTTTTTATTAATCCTTTTCTTATTTTCTTCCCTTTGTTTTTCTTACCCCTCTCCCACAGCTTTCCGTTTTTGTAATTTCCCTCTGCTTCTGTTAGAGTTGGGGATGTCTGTTTGCTAACGCCTCTCAGCCTGCCTCATCTCTTGGTCTGTATTGTTGAGGATTTGTATTCACTCCCTCATATGTTACTGTGCTGTCAGCTCCCCTGATATCACGCTGCCATCATTTATGGATATTAGGGTGTGTGTGACAGTGATTTGCTGAGTGTGTGTCTGTGTGGGCCCGAGTGTCCGTGTGGGTGGCTGTAGGATGCCTGCATGTGTTGTAATTTTGCCTGCAACAGTGCTTGTGTGTCAGAACGCATTTCGGCGCCGTGCATGACTGTATCCAAAGACAGAGCTGCTTCTCAGATGCTGGCTGTGATTGCTCATGTGGCGAGCTGACATAATTTCTTTCACCCTTATTTGATGTCTGGAGTGGTGGTTTTAGTGAGTCTGCAGTCTGCTCTGTGCTGTCTCATTCTCTTTGTCTGTGGAGCTGATTCATTATGTTTTCATTTTGTTGAAATTAAGAGTTTCTCTATGCTGCCTGCGTTGTGTTAATTATATGAAACCTCTGTAAGCAAAGACATAATTGGCACCCAGCTGAGAAACCTCATTATTGTGTTAGCTGTGCATGACCCGACTTTAGTCGTGTTGTCAGTTTTGGCAAAAAGACTTTAATTGTGTCCAGTTTTGGTGCTTTAAAAGCGCAACCAGAGTTAAACAGATACTCTCTACTCAAATTTCACCTACCTGGTGTAATTTAATCTTTTTTTGTACTGATGACGTGATATTTTGGTTCATAAATCAGAGCCCTACCATACTACACCATCAGTGTTCCATCTTGAATGTGCATTAATCTTGTATGATCTTTGCACCATTCATCCCCCTGTTGGTTCCGCTCATCCAGCCTGTTGGGTTTGGGATGTCTTTAATGACCTGGTACACCTCCCTCCCCTCCTGTCTTTCCTCCCATCCTGAACCTGGAAGATCCGTATAGTTTCAGCCACACACTGGACATGGGGGACTACGATGTTCGCTCAGCCGCCAGCATCCTGGCCTCAGTGAAAGAGCAGGAGGCACGTTTTGAGCAGTTGACCCGAGCCCTTGAGGAAGAGCGCCGCAACGTGACCCTGCAGCTTGAGCGTTCCAACCTGCCTCCTAACCCCCCAACTAGCCAACCGCTGGCATGGCAACAAGTGGTGATGCAGGTAATTCCCCTTTATGAATAACATGCTTTGTGGTAACTCATATTTTAAAGTGGGCTAAGAGGATTCAGGCTCTCATTCTTTCCTTGCCTCCTCCTTTTTAAGCTACTTCTTGCATGTCTGATTTCCTTGAACCCACTGGTCTCTGAAATTGTCTTGTGGTGGTGTTTCATTGGAAGTGGCCTTTAGCTTACCTGCTACAGTTATCAGGGGGACGGAAACCAGGTCATCGGTTCATAACAAGGCTGTTTAAAGTCAAATGAGAGAAACAGCTATGCAGGTTCAGCCCTCAGCTATAATCAATTTAGAGTCCCAGCTGAAATTTAGGTTGTTGGAGTGTGAGCACAAGCCAGAGGAAAACCGCTCATTCACACAGGGAACATGAAAAGTTTCCTAATGCCTTAGTCACATGCACTCGTGCAGGTCAACCCCTGCAGGTTTTTGGGTTGTCTGCACCCGTGAGGGGTCGTAGACAGTAGGGACTGGATATTAAGGGGAGCACAGGTCTGTCTTCAGTTACCTTGAGGCATAAATGGCCACCATAAGGGATGTCTTAAAAATAGAACAGGCCATTGCCATGCGTGTGTTAGGTGTATTGTGAAGTATTGTTGAGGATAATGTAAGTTACACACACTAATGATGCACAGGTGATGCTGTCGCATGGTAGCCTTTGCGTAGCACTTAGTTAGGTGTTTGCACTGGTTCTTTACTGATCACGCTCAAATGCCTACGCACGGGGTGTGCACATGGCACATAGATGACTGTAGGATGCCCACACAAACAATACCCACTCCACTTCATCCTTACTTACCCTTGGGTGTTGTCTAAGTGTTTGCTATGACCTATCACCCATTGAAAAAAAAGTTCATAACCATTTTAGCCCTACACGTTCACCAAATGATCTTCAACTGTGTACCTCACAAAGATTTGTCAGGGTTTTTTTTTCCCACAGACAGCCCATGTCCATTTCTAAGGGCAGTTGTGACTAAGGCATAAGCAGATCTGCACAATTCCTTAGACACTTGGATCGTTTGCCAACATGAGACTGACCACAATCAATATTGGACTGTAAAGTAGTCCCACCTCTGATATGAAAATGTTGTAATGGTTTCTCATTTCTTTGATATTTATTTTAAGGCCATTTGTTTTTCATCTGCTTTAAAAGGACAACATAAACAGGTCAAGATACAAATAGGACAACAATTACAATTTCCATCTAGACACCCAGTCTGTTGGTTGAATAATTAACACAGATCATCAATTAGTCATGTGTGTTTCAAATTCACAGCACAGAGGCCAGAGTCAATGAGGCCTGTCACTATTTAAAGTGGATACATAGGAAAAACTTAAAATTATACTATGCAACTAATGAGTGTGATAAACCAATGATCTAGATGTCTCTGTGATTTAGTGCATTATTTTCTGAACACACTGGGTTAAAGCGTCATTGGACAGCCATCCCTTTTATGCATCATCATCATCTTAATTATTATCTCAATAAAAGAAGACCAGCACTTAATGTTGCATCAAACCTGGATTGGTTTGATGATTTTAAAGAATTCAGATCTCCACTCCTCTCAGAGAAACACATGAAAGGATTTGGAGGAAGAAAAAGGGGTGTTTATGCTTTGTTGCACACTAAGGGGAAAATTGGAACAATGTTGTTGGGCAGTCTGTTGGCTAGCATGATGAAATCATTTGTGCACGTTCAGTGACCTGGACCCTAGGAGCAGTCCTCACAAGTGATTATTCACATGCTAAGATGATACCCTTTCTCTACATTGTGTCTTGTTTGTCTGGAAATTGATTTTAGCCTGAGGGAAGGTTATCGCCAAGACTGTGAAAGGTCAAATGGCGGTTATCCGTGTGCAAAGACAGACAGACAGCGCTTAGGGAGAAGGTGACCTTGTTTTGCTTACAACACACACACCTGATTTATTTGCCCACAGCTAATGTCCAGAACATGCATAAATCTTAAGGTACACTTACAATTCATTGAAAAAAATAATATAGTCATTTTAAGCACTGGAGTTTGTTATTGTGGGGATGTATTTAGCATACATTGAGGATTTCGGAATAATTGTATGTTTTCTTACAAATATTGTGTGAAGTTTTCAAAGTTTGTGGGATCTAAACCGAACAATGCCGTCTTTGATCTGTGTTGCTGTCTGTGCTAAAGAGGTGCCGGCAGTGGCACCTCTGTACCCTCCAGCCTCCCTCCACCCTCTTTTATCACCACATCCCACAGCCTCTAAAACCTGTCTGGGCACAAAGAGTACAAAAGACTGAGGGTGCTGTAGCATTAGACAATCTATCCTTCAACTGGCAGGACCCGGGAGCCCCTGTACCCTCGTAAATCACCTGCCTAACAACAAGGCTGCGTTTACCCCCCCTGCCTTTTCTCCATTGCCTCCTGTCTTTTTCTGTTGCTGTGGCATCAAGAAGCTCATTGCCTTTCATAAACCCCCTAATCACCTTGTTGTAAAAGTGTCCTTTTTGTGTACCCCACTGTTCCCATATCCTTCCAACAAGCCTTTCCTCTCATTACTGTGGAGTCTCTGAAAAAAGTCACCCTAAATTTCTGTCAAATTTGCTGCTTGCTTTCCTGGTTTTTTCTGTTTGGTCTTCAACAACAACACCATTCTACTGATGCAGTGTTTTTAAGTAAACTACTAAGTAAGGCAGTGGAGAAATCTGTTTGTCTGAAAGTTATTAAAAATTCACTTATTAAAATAGGTTGTTGTTCTGTCTGGCAGAGGTTTTTACGCCAGATGCCCTTCCTGACACAACCCTGTATTTTATCCGGACTGGGGACTGGCACAAGGAGACCCAGGCTTGGGCTCCTTTGTTGTAAGATCAACAAATGAAAACCTTTTTTTTTGTCACAGTAGCTAATATTAAAAACAAATACATTATGTTTACTGTAGGCTAGATGTTTTTTCAGTTTTTCATTTTAAAATTGCAACAAAAATTAAAATGTTAAGACCTGCTTTAGGAGTCAAAAAATATTGAGAGATTCTTAGTCAAAATATGCTAATTTTTTAGATTCATTTTTGTGGTGTGAAACTAAAGACACTAAAAATATATATGATAATAAAATTGTTATTAATGAGAAGATGAAAACCATTTTGACTGATTTGGTTTGAAAGCATTGTTTCTTTTTCATGTACATAAAATAAGGAAATGACTATCTCACAACTGAAAGAAGTACAGGATGAAACTTTGTAAATTGGCAGCACAAGTAAAACTTTTTTTATGTTACCCATTGTTTTTCTACTGCATTGGATTCCATTTCTACCCTTAATTGAGCTGAAGAGGATATTTCCATAGTTGGAAACACATCTGATTTGTAAAACCTGCTGCTGGATGCAACATATGTGTAGTGATTGTTTAGGACAATGTCCAAATCCAATTCTCTGCTCTTTCCGGGCTCCATGAAGGGGTCAGAAATAAGGTTTGTGGCTGATGTGAAAGGACTTGTTTTTACTAAAGGATAAAATTAGATGAAAAGATAAAGGGAACATTTTTAAGGAAAGGTACTTTTTTTTGGTCAAATGTCATCTTTCAAATCATTCCCAGTGTTGTTAGACTTAATGTCTGTCTGGCTGAAGGTATTGATCACAATCCAATAGGTGATTCAAAATGCAGGAGACCAGGATTAGCGACAGGAAAAAACAATTAACAAAGTGAAACATGACAAAACTATGGGGAGAAACAAAACTGTGATACAACAGAGCAGATGACCTGACAAGGAATAACAGAAACCAAGACACTTGAAAAGGATTAACTGAACTGAAGACAGCTGTGGATCATGAACCTTAAAGTGGAGTGACTGACAAAAAGAAAACCAAAAACATGAACAAGAACAAAAACAAAACCAAACCACTGAATCATTACAATTAAAAGCCTAAACATGTTTTGTCTATACATTTTTCTGATGATGGAGGATGTACATAAAGAAAAAAATATAGATGTTTTAGTGAGAGGGCGTGTAAACAGAGAGCTCTCACTTATGGGTGATGGGGAGGGGTGTGTGTGTGTGTGTGTGTGTGGGGGGGGGGGGGTTAACAGTCTCGCCAACAGCTCAGAGGCGATTTCTGTTGGCATAATTATAACTAAAAGACCAATGGGAACACTTTCACAATAGATCAGAAATGATCAGAATGGGGACTTTAAATTTCTGAGAGGAGTGGAGACTCTTTTAAACAGTCCACGATGACATAGAATTTAATGTAGTTTCTTTAAAGAAAACCACAGTAAACAGATGTTTAAGTTGGTTGATTAAATCAGAAACTGAGGTCCACCACATGTGTTTACAATATAGCTCTTCTTCCTTTTCACAAGACCCCTCAAGTCATTAAAGGAATGTGACCTCGCCCCTCTCAGTGTCCAGCAGGACAACTAAAAACAGCTTCAAGCTCAAGCACCTCAGCTGAGAGACAACAAATGAAAACCAGTCTTTGTATTGGTGGGTAAAATCAAAGCCTTGACTTCATTATCTTTATGAGTCCAACATACCTGTTTGGCTTTTTTACTGCATGACATACAAGCACATAAAAGACGATCAAATGAGAAACAGAAGCACTTCTGGGTCTTGTTGTGAAAAGCTTCCATGCATAAATTCACAGCTCCTTCAAATTATTGTCCAAGGTACTGAAACAGAGAGTTTGTGTTCTTGTCACTTCAGTAGAAAGTATTTGTTGTGAATTACAAATGCTCATCTGTTTTGCTATTGCATCATTCTTTTACATTTTTTGGAAGAAAAAATTATTTAAGGAAACAGATCAGAGGGAAGAATCAACAAAAAAATATAAATATAAAATGAAACAATTACCACTTTTTTAAAAGTCCAACTCCAATCGTCTTTTGATCTATTGTGAAGCGTCTCCAGTGATCTTATAATTATGATTATGCCGTTTTAGCCAAAATCAAAAATGCTGTGTCTTTTTCTAGGACTTGGTTTCTGCAGTAGTTTGTCAGAAATTTGCGGGAAAGTTGGTGCAGAGGAAGCCTGCACTGATATCCTATCACGCCTTTGTTTACACTCTCTCCCGCTAGCTTACAGCCCCACAACTCCAAGCGAACATTACAGGTGCAAAAAAATGGGGAGTAATATTAGAGCTATCCAGCCACAGAATTTTGAGCCAGATACCAACTCAAACCAGGAAAACAAAGACGTACACGGATCTAGTCGTCTACAATTGGATATTTCAGAATGGAGCAGAGCAGGGAGCTTGTGCCATGCTGATTGTAGTTTGTATGTAGTACAAGCTTTTACCAACAATGGTTTTTTGTTTGCTTCTGATTCACAAGAATTTAAATAAAGAAATACTCAGAAATGCTATTTTTATCTCAAATTTCATTATATATGTCATCCATAATGGGAAAATGCCACAAGAACATGGTGAAAACACAAAGAAATATTATTGTGTGTCTTTAAAACAGCAATAGTTTCACCTTTTACATTTCTACACAGTCTAGCGATAAAGTCAAAACTATGGACTTTTTACTTTGAGTTACTGATGAGATAAAGCTTGGCATGGCCTCAGGCTTATGAACGCTGCAGATCTGGGCAGACTGACAACGTAGCGTGGATTTGGCAAGCCTTTGCAGTTTTGTGTTGCAATATTGCTTTTATTCTCTTCATTTAAGAATCACATTTTGTCTTAAGTTCAACCAGGATGAAAAGTTGTCTTCATTTATTGATGAATTAAATGGGGTAAAAAGTAAAAAAAAAGGTCCCCAGCCCCCAATTTGTAAAAAAAAAAAAAAGGAAAATGTTGGACTGTTTAAACATGCTTGTTGTAGTAAGCAGACTACCAACTGAAACTCATTTGTTCAAAGGAGTGTACTGAAATTGATTGTACTGAAAAGTAAGTTATTCTTTATATTTTGACTATTTGTTATTTTTAATTGGCAGCCTGCTTTATTCAAATAAAATCTTAACTGAAAAAACTCTCAGTAGCAGAGATATTTAGGTGTTTTCCCCAAATTACCCTGCAGGTTTAGGAATCCATCTCTAACTCTATCATCTACCATCACCACAAGACAGGATCGGTAGTAAATTTGGCAGAAAAATTAGCATTAATGAACGAGACATAACATGGCTTTAAACTGACATCAACAGACCTGCAGGGATGGAAATCTGTTAGTTTCCAGCCTGACAAGGGAGGCTGAGAATCAGCTGCCAGTTGACTGCCTTTATCCCAGAAAAGGTTGATTTAATCACAGAGGCAAAGTGTGTGTAAAACTCAAATCAAGGTTTACGGTGTGATGGATTGAAAAGTAAAGACTTGCTGAGTGCTAGAACCTCCAAGTGTCCACAACTAAAAGAAGAACAAGAAAAAAACAGACAAATCTGTTTTCAAATCTGTCCTGCCACAGTCCTGCAATGATGGTGATCAAGCAGAGCTTCATTTTTGTTCTTTCATTATTAAGGGAAGGCATAAGAGAGAAACGGATGTTAACAGATGTAGCTTCACTGGAGGTGCGTGACGGTGCCGTGTTGTTGAACATTAACCTTTCTACCATCTGTTTCAGCACATACAAGCTAAGTCTGGCACTAGGAGTCAAGGAGACAAATTCAATAAAGGCGGTGTGACGCCTTTCAGTAATTTTCCATATTAAAAGGCTCAGTCATAAAAGCAAGTAAAGCATCTTAAAAAAAGAAAGTAAGATTGCAGAAAATGCCAACATTAATGTCATTTTTCCACAGTCCCCCTTACTCTGCTTTGAAAGCAAAAAGAAATGAATTATTTTAATTTATGAAGCTGTTGTGACAGACTTTTTCACACAATTAATGCTCATAAAAACATATGGTCTTCTCTTTTATTTCTCTGCATCTTTAAATTGATGTGTTTTAAATTGATGTTCCTAAAAGCAGAAAAGGAGAACATTTTGATTGATCTTATTTCACCTAAACCTAAACTAACTGAAGAGCAGTTACGAAAAAGATTAAATTATTCCAAGCAATAGCATGTGGGAGCATTAAAGTATTAAACGTCCATCGCAGCAGGTGCTCATATGTTTTTGAGACAGAGGTGTGCTTAACAGAATGGATTCTAATAAATATGCTCGTAACTAGACTTTAATTTGTGCCATTAGCAGCTCCTTTATAGTTCCAGACACATCCTGCTGACTCTGCTGACTTTTTCTCCACAGAGACAGAGAAATTATTCAGTCTATTTAGACACTTTGCCTTGTGAAATGACTAGGACTTGGAAATGTTTTCCCCTTCATAACTTTATTTTGGGTGTTTTATTATTATTTTTTGTAGTGACCCTGTGCTATAAATGCCAACTGTTTTTGTAAAACCTTTCCATGTGAATCAAAGATAAAGTGTAGAAGTTTAAGAATAAATTACAAAAATCTTCTAAACACCATTGAGCACTTTGGAAAAAGTAATAGTCGTGATTATAATAAGAAATAACGTGTTTGAAAATGAAACTGTCTTAAGTTGTTAAGGAATTTAGATCCATAAGTAAAGGCACGGTGGTGGCAGAATCAGACTATGGGAGTGTGTTTGACACCATGCTAAGACTAGACATTTTTTTGCTATAATACACCCTGTCTTCATAATTTGTATTTCTTTAACATGAGGGTGGAAAACGAATATTTTTGAAATCCTACTGCAAAAATGCAAAATTCTATTTAAACAACAATCAGTTTAATTGTTTAAAGACACATATGTTCTTTTATGTGCTACTAGAATCCAGGGGTTGGAAAAAACCATCGGACAGATATAATATAATGTGTTTTCATGTTTTTGTTACATGGCTTAATGCATTACCAGATACAAACATAGTGAATCTATAAAGTAGCAATTGGGAAAAATCCTAAATGGAATTATTAGTCTAATATATATAAATATAATACAATATAATAGATATCTATACTGCAAGCATGACACTCTTTTAAAGTCCCACTCTGATCATCAGCCATGCAACCCCTTCCCTTTGCTGAGAGCTCTCCGTTTACACACTCTTTTGCTAGCTTACAGCTCCTCACACCCCTAACCCAACATTACCAGTGCAACAGTATGAGTGAGAAATATCAGAGCTATCCAGCCATACAGTTTTGAGTCAGATACCAGCTCAGATGGCTACAACAAAGATGTACACGGATCTATTTTTCTGCAACTAGATGCATCAGAATGGAGCAGAGCAGGGAGCTTTTGGCCCATCCAGTGTTTTTTTTTTTAATGTAACACATACAATCTTCTTTAAACCGCATTTTTTGCTCCTTTTCTGCTCCTGATTCACAAAGAAAAACTAAGAAAAATGTTTTGAAGGTTAAGTTTCTTGAGATACAGTATATTCTCCATCATCAGAGAAATGCCACACAAACAAGCTTAAAAACACAATTTTCACCATAGAGGGTCTTTAAAGACAAACACAGCAAAATAATCATGTGTTCATTAATACTTAAAGATATTCCCAAAAACCTTAGAAAACGTGTTTTTTTTCTGATTTAGTGGTAAGCATTATCTACATGTCATGTAGATTTGTTGGTAAATCAATAAGCAGAGCACAAAAAAAACTGAATTAGTGCGGGAGTTAAGAATTAATGGTAAAGTGAAGAGTAGTGCTGCCTTCCTCATTTGTTCCCAGGGGAATTCCAAAGCACCAAATGGATTTTTAAACAGGGGTATGAAAGTTACTCAGTGTTTAAATGCCTCAAATGGAATTTGATATAGCAAATCTCATAAAAAAAATTTTAAAAAAAACTACTGGAGCCTATGGTATGTGGCTTGTTTTTTCTTAACCACTTTTCTACAGTCACATTGGTGTATTTCCCATTGCTATTGTTCAGATTATAAGATCTAAATGTAATGGTGCCTGTTTGAGCCAGGGCTTTTATTAAGAATAAATGGAGCAGTAACATTCTGAGGTATAAAACAGCACTGCTAAGCTACTGGAATGTGAAACCTCAGCCATTTCCCTCCTTTCTTTTTCTGTTTTAGCCCAATCATCCTTTTTCTTTCTTTCTAAGGACTCTTCAGTTAAGCCTCCATGGACGTTATTAGATTAACATTCCTAGTCAGTCTTGGTCACAGTCATAGATATTTGAATGTGGATTCTAAAGCTCCTCCCTTGTATCAAGTGCAGTGGGAGAAGTGGCACAAAGAGCTTGGGAAAAGGAGGTGCGTGTGTGTATAGGGTGTAAAAATGTGCAGAGTAGCCTATAGGATGCCTCCACTTGAATAGAGGCAACTTTTGTTTTGCACCCCCCCCCCCATCCCTCATCCGCCCCTTTCCACTTTTATTTTTCTACTCTTTCCCTCCGTCCTAGCCAAAAAGGGGGAGGGACGACAGGCTGACAGACAGAAGCAGCTGGAGAGCAAGGAGGGAACTGGTTCCACCCTACTGATGCCGAAGATAGAGCGAGAGACATTGACCCAATGAGAGGAAGAGAGAGCTGCTACTTTTCTAACTCTGGAGGCAGTCTGGGAACCCTTGTTTCTATTAACACCCCCCTTCTCTTCAATTTTCCTCAGTACTGAATGTTTTTGTTCACTTTCTGTCCAAGTTCTTTTCTTTAGAAAATGAATGTGTAGCTATCTTCATGAATTCCCCTTTTCTTTTTTTTTTTTAAATGAGATCTTTTTTTTTGAAAAGGGGAAGATTCAGCCTTTCTGCATCATCTTTCATCCCTCTGAACTCAAGCATCTCTACAAAGACAAAGCAATGTGCTTTTTAGATTCTGTCAAACCAGCCTCACACTGCCAGAATTACAATGTTTGCAAAATGAATCTCCTTTCAAAGTAAAGGCATTTTAGTTTTGACCCAAAAAAAATGCATTTCAGACTGGTGTGTTCGTTTCTCTATTTTTTACTGCAGGGGATATGCAGAAATTTCACTATAAAGGCGCTGTCTTGAAGCAATAAGGTTGCCGGTTCAAAACCCAGCTGGAGTTCATGTCTATTTCAAACTTGCATTTTTTCCCCCAATCCATGAGCTTCCTCCAAAAACGTAACTTTTCTTTCCACAATCCAAAATTACATTTCGCAGGCTTAGTGCTGAATCTAAATTTGCACCCAAGAAGTGAACTTGAAGGTGTGATTGACTCTTTGTATGTGGCCTTGCAATGATCCTACAGACTGTGAGGATGTGCTTTGCCCTTGCCCCATAATCATTAGGGTGAGGAAAAAAACATGAAACCTCTTTGGATGAAGCAGGTAAAGACATAATTTCTTCCAATAGAACTATTTCATAGTTGTAGCAATGCTTTTTCAAAGGAAAACTTGGCCTGTTTTGCTGTTCTCTCTCTCCCTCTCTCTCTCTATATATACCGGTATGTATTTCTTCTAAGCTGTTTTGGCCATTTCAGGGTCACGGGGCTGCCAGAGTCTATACTGGCCACTCGTGGGCGAAGGCACATGACATCCTGGACAGTATGTCGCAGGGCCACAAATCACACACTCATGCACGCTCTTATTCACAGGAGGGACAATTTAGAGTAACCAATTAACCAATAAAGCAGGTTTTTGGATGGTGGGAGGAAGCCGGAGTCCCAGGAGAAAACCCACACATGTACAGGGAGAACATACAAACTCCACACAGAAAGGTCCCCCAATGGTGTTCTGTTTCAGGTTCCCCAGCCAGGACTTGAACCGGGGGCCTTCTTGTTGTGAGGCAAGAACGCTAACCACAGCCTGCATACTCCCTAGCTTTGAGTATAGTCTAAGTATACTTGTAGTACCATAGACTACTTTTTGCTAAGGGCAGAATTGTACCTATGTGATGGGTCAAATGTGTGGATTGATCCAGACTGATCCACTTGGTGGTATTTGATATTACTCCTGTTCAGACGTTAGTTGTAGCCTTAGCCACTCCACAAGGGAAACTCAGTACTTTGATCTTTGATCCATCTACAATTCTCCTCAAAGAGTGAATGGCTGAGTAAGTCTACATGAGACTCTGGGTTTGAATCCACAGGCATACAGAAGACACAACAAAATGGGACTCAATGACTCCCGGCTTATTTAGCATGTAGGATTGGATTTTGGACTTAAAACCATCAAAAAGGTTCCCCAGCATTGCTGGACTACAGCTATTGCTTTCTTGATAAATTTATTGAATTATCCAAACATTTCGGAAAAATAAAAACAGAAACTTTGAAAGAACTTTATGAATTTGAATATCAGTTTCTATCAAATCATTAGAAACATTACAGTTTGCAAAAATTGCAGCTCAATTCTTCAAAAAATACAGGGGAAGAAGGACAAAATTGTGTTTACTTAGAAAAAGCTTTACTTCTATACTATAGCTGCTATAGTATAGCAGAAGTAAAAGGCTGGCATTAGTGTAAAGCAAATTATAAAAATTCTTATATTTATAAATAATAAAAATAAAATACAATTTTGACGGTTTACTATTCTTCTTAAAAAAGGGAAGTCCTTGTAGAATAAAAAAAGGTTGAGGCCTCATAAATAGATATGCACAAGTTTTTCAAATTATAACTGCAGGTAAATATCAATAGCGCAGTGCCATACGAATAGTGGTTACTTGAGTAATATCACTAGTTGTCCACCAAATGCAATCATTTACAAACAGCATTTTTTGATCTGCCACTGATTCACAATATAAATAATGAAATACTCAGAAATGCAATTATTAACTTAATTTTCTTCAGATAAGTCCTCATCATCAGAAAATTGCCACAAGAACATATTAAAAACAACAAGAAACACATTTTATCGAGTATATCTTTAACACACATTTACCGTTGAATCTGTCTGTGAACATAGTTTTATTTTGAAGTGCACGGTGGCACTTCCGGCAGCTTCCCGTTTTACGCTCGTGCAGCTCGACGTCCGTAAGCAGAGGATGGCCGCCTTCGCCTGAGCTGCTGCCTCTGCCACACAGAGAGAAAACTCCACGTAAATAAACACGTTAAACGTGAGTCCACGAGAGGAAGAGAGGTGGGAGTGGATAACTTTTTTTCCCCCACGAACGGAACATAAACGTCACAGCATTTTCTGGATTAGCCTTTTTGTTTGAAAAATCTTTTTATTTTATTTTATTATTTCTCTCTTTTTCGGGATCGGAAGGGGGGGATTCTAGACACCATGCCCGCTGAAGTGAAACAGGTTAGTGCTACTGTGGTGTCCTCTTCTGCTGTTTGAGCCTATGTTACTTCTTTAAAATCCTCTTTTTTGCGTAAATGGTGCTGTAATTTGTCTCATTCCAACAGCTGAATCTGTGACTTGAGTTTTGTTTGTTTTCTCCTCAGTTTTGTCTGAGATAGAGATGATTGGATTTGTCAGTGTCCGGCAGCGACATCAGAACGTGTTTGTAATGTTTGTGCACAAATATTTAGTCTGACCGTGAAGGCAGGTCCAACACATGTCCTGCATCACAAACGTTAGGCATCATTCATTTGAAAGGACTGAATGACCATTTCACTTATGGTCTTAAACTTTCTAGACAAAAAAACAAAAATAAAAAGTTCGAGATTTAAGGTGATGTTTCTGTGATGAAATGAAAGGCTGTGAAGAATTGAAAGTTTGTCCCTAATTATCCCTTGAGCCTGCAGCAGGATTTATAGCTCATGGACTGTAGTGCCAATTGTGTGAAAGACATGGCATTACACTGTTTTTGTCCCACCACTTGAACAGATACCAGAGGAATGCGCTTTTGTTAGCTGTAGTGAGTGTGTAACTGTGTCTGTGTGGGTGTGTGGGTACCAAAGCATGATGTGCATACATTAATGCAAGCACTTCCTGTGTTTGAAGCTCATCCACAGGCAGCCTACACTATCTCAACACTGTGTTCCCACCAGACTTGGCAGCAATCGGATGAGCAGAAACAAAGAAACAAACCTTAAAAAAACGAATTCATGCTGAACAATGCCAACTTATCCTCATCCCTGGTTTTATTATTATTATTTTTTTGGAGGATGGGTGGAGTGACCCTGCCCTTGTTTGGCTGACAAAACTATTCTGTCAGCCCCCCTCATTCCTCTGATAATGATGAGTTAATCATTGTCCTCGCTGGATATAGTGCCACCTGATAAGTGGAGAAGCCAATGAGAGAGTGTGTTTTTTTTTCTACTTCAATCTTTCACAGACTGAATTTCCATCTAGCTGATTCTTATAAGTTTAAAGCCTGGACTCGAGTGTGCTGAGAGGTGTGAGCAGATGAATTCAAGTGGAGGAAAGAGTGGCTGGTGTGTTTTCAAAGACACAGAGCATAGAGAGCATGTGACTCTTGAAATGCATTCCAGAATGGGTCCAAAAGGTTGCCCCCTTGTGTGCGGGACCCCTGGCAAAATTTAGGTAGTTGGCGTGATTTTAACTTGGCCGCTGACTTTTTGAACTGTGGTATACATTCTTCATCTGGCTCGATCCGGCAGTCACCATTTGTCAAAGTCACACCAAAGCCATAAACTAGGGATGTCAGCTCCAAAACTGTGGTTTTAATTCTTCCTTTGATGTCAGCATGGAACAGAAACTGATTTATGGTTTGATTTCTTTACAGTACATCTGTAGCTGTATTCTGTGTGTCCTCTAAGATTTCTGTGGGTTTATATAACGTCTATGTAGAGACATATTGATGGCAGTTGAAAATCAGAGATGCTGCTGTGCCATCTGGTCATAGTGAAGGTGCAGGAGAAGTTTTATAAAGTTCAACCCACTGTTGTTTTTCCACATGAAAAGAACACAAACAGAAGATTATTAGAACGTACCACCACACTGTGTGGTCACATGACTTTGCAAAATTGAGTGTTTCCACACATTGGACTGTAATGATGGCTTGATCAGTTTTTGCCCGTATCATATGTGTGTTGTCTGCTGTGATACACTTGATAGTTTTTATGTTATAGTAAAATAACCTTGCTGTGCCTTAATCCAAATGGTATTTTCTGCTAGCAGTACAATCGATTTTTTTTCATTTTTGTTTTTTACTTGAAATAATCTTTTTAATGGTATAGGGTTATTTGATTTACAACTTTTCACTGGTTTGATCAATTCATCGATTAAGTTGATTACTCTGTACACCCCTTGTTGTAAAAGATTACTAGATGGTCCGCAGTTAGTAGGGGAGCTTGCACCAGAACTTGTCAGAATTAAAAATTAAATAAAAAATTAATTTGCAAGCTCCACCAGCAGAGTAAAAAGAGAAAATCCAGTTATTCAAAAAAGAAAAACTTTTTTATTCTCTTTATTTATTTATTTATTTATTTATTTTTGTCTTGTCACGAAAGCTGTAGCATCAATGGTTCATGAAAATAGAATACCAGATTTGTCATGAGGGATAACGGGAAAAAACATTATGAATAATCCAGCAGTCATCATCTTGCCACAGCCTTGCAAAACCTGACGTTTCTTTTCCTCTGCCATGTAGACGAATCTGTCTAAAATACAAAATAATTTATATGCGATTCAGCCGAAGACTAGAGGAGGTCTTGTCTTGAGACTGCAGGTTACTGCCAGATCACTGACAGCAAACAGGGGTTTCAGATCCAGCCCCCCCAATGCCGTTTCATTTCTTGCTGAAATTAAATAGCTGTCAGACTCCTTTCTGTGGGGGTGTTTTTGTACGACAGCTCCAAAGTCGCTGCCTGTCTCCTTTTTTCCCCCCTTATTCCCTTCCCCAGGCTCTCTGTGTATGCCTGCAGAAAATGATGCACAAATCAATATTTGAAGACATGTGGAGCAAGAGGAGTGCTATTGTTTGGGGAGGGGGTGGCAATTCAAGTATGCCAATGACCGGAAACAAGAGCGTTCAATAGCTGTAAAGAGTCTATGAGTGCATGGGGGCTGGGTGAGGGTTTGCAAGTGTCCAAAACGATCTTCTAAATTCATGTCGAGGCTGTCTTGGAAGACTTTTGAGCCTGTTGGGCTGCCCTTCTAGTGACCATTGATGCCAAATGGCCTTTTCATCATAGTCCATCCATATTTTCCATTCCCACCATGCTTATGTCACAGCATCCTTCGACCCACTCATCATTTACACCTCTCATATTTTCCATTGATTGACTAATATGGTTTGTAGTGACATACGTTCATTTTACAAGTAAGGTTAGGCAAGACGTTTTTGTCAGTCGTTAGGTTGTCCTATTTAAAAGAAGAGGGAGGTCTGTCATGTAGATACACTTCAACTGCAAAAGACAGAATGTAAAAAGATGAAATCAAGAAAATTCTATTGTAGGATTTTTTTTCTTCTTAAATGATGTATTTGTATATTGGTGTAGAAAATAAGTATTAACCTCCTACAAACATGCAAGAATTCCGTCAGACAGACCCCTTTCTTTTTCTTTAAGAAGCTCTTCTGTCGCCCACTCCTTACTTGTATTAATGGCATCTGTTTTGAACTGGTTATCTGAATAAAAGACACCTTTCCAAACCCTTAAGCAATCAGATGCAACCTTTCTACCATGGACAAGACTAAAGAGCTGTCTAAGGACAACAGAGACAAGATTGGTTCTTCCTAGTCTTCATCCTGGTTCATCCTGTGATTTGTGTCCAGCTGAACAGTCTACAATAGACAAGGAGCTGTGATCACGGAAGTGGAAACATCATGGTTTGGGACTGCTTTTCTGCAAAGGGGTCATAACCACTGATCCTTATTAAGGAACAGATGAATGGGGCCATGTATGGTGAGATTCTGGGTAAAAACCTCCTTCCATCAGTGAGATCATTGAGGATGAAGTAATACTGGATCTTCCATCGTGACAATACCTTACCACACCAACTTTATTTATAGAGCACTCAAATTATCTGTGCAGACCTGAGGTGCTTTGCAATAATGTAAACAGAGAAGAATATGATCCTAATGATCCCAAACACATCAATGGCCAAAGAAGTGGCTATGTAAGAAGTATATGAAGGTTCTAGAGTGGTCTTGCCAGTCTCTGGACCTTAACCCAAAAAAGAATCTGTGGAGGGAGTTGTTTCCCAGTGATGCCCTCAAATCATTGCAGCTCTTAAGAACATCTGCATGAAAGAAAGGACCAAAATAGCAGCTAGTGTGTGCAAACCTGGTAAAGACTAACAGGAACGAATTGACCTCTGTCGTTGACAATGAGGGTTATTTTACAAAGCCTTTCAGGTGAACATTTGTGATAGACCAAATACTTTTCACCTTTAAAAAGATAAATTCTTTAAAAATCTAAGAAAGTGGTTTCCTGGATTTTTTTTTACATTCTGTTTCTTGCTCTTGAAGTGTAACTGAACATTGGGCCATCTTTCATCTTTTTAAGTGGAACAACTTGCAGAATCGGGGTCTAATACTTTTTTGCCCCACTGTATATGGATGTCCATGTGATAACTTCCACCATCATTCCATTAGCAGGGGCGTTTTTTTCAGAGCACACAGAGTAATTTCTAATTACTGCCAACCTTAAACAAATTTCATCTTCTAAAAATGTGCCTCTTTTATCCTCTTTTATTACCTCAGTTGTGCAATTTATTTGACAACAGTGTTACCTTGGCATATATCAAAAATCAAAACAAGATTGGAAGAAAGGAAATTAAATTTTTGCCCATTTCATCAAATAAAAATGTCTTCAGCATGAAGCTTCAGAGAATTTAAAATTTACAAAACACTGAATCATATTTGTATTTGATTGCTTTTTCCTCTTATAATTATAATTAGAATTAAAATAGCAGTTATAGTACACAAAATACTTTGTTTTCATTAAGAAAAAAGGACAAGGAGCTATTTAGAAGTATTGAGTGCTTGATTATGAACAATAACTCTCTCTTTAACCCTTTAACATCGGAGATTCAGTGTTCCAGTGTTGACATTCTTTCGACTACTGTAATTCTTCAACCATTTATTCAATTAACTTAATTCTAGTGGCTTCTGCAGCTTTTATGAAACACTTTACATTAGTAATGAGTTGGATATCAGTGCAAACCTGATATGAAAAGCCGTTTTTCTCCGTGTTAAAATCGGTTAATTCAAGTTGATCATGTAAACGGTTGACGAGTTAAGGTGTGTCAAAGAGCACCATTTAAAGGCTAAAAATGAATAAGCCTTTGTTAGTTTATAATAATAGACACTTTAGATTAGTTTGAGTTTCAAAGGTTTTTTGGAAATACAGAAAACAAATCAAGAATGCCTCTTGGATAACAGGTACAACGTCTTCAACTGAAAAAACTAAGTCTAAAATGACCACTTTTTTAAAAATTTCCCCAATGAAACTTTCCTGAATGAATGAGGCTTCACAGATACAAATAAATTAAAGTGATCATGTTTAAAAGATGGCAATTATCCTTGATGATTGGGATTATTTGATTAATAGACAAAGCTAGATTTAACAACTGGGCTAAAAACCCCTTGCAGCTGTGGATAAATGATATATAATTTCAGTATGTATCACTGAAATGACTCGACCCCTGGTTTTTAGTGTTTACCCTGTGATTATGTTCTGTGGACGACCAGAGGTCTATGCTTGTCAGCCTTTGGCACAACAGAGCTCCCCCATCTCCTCCGCCTTGGCTTCCCCCCTCCATCTGTCCCAATCCATTTGGCTGGCTGACAGTGTGACCGATGCAGGCCTGCACCTGCTCCCTCACTGTCCGACCACTGGCGAGAGCCATAATGCGCTTTCTGCTTTCATCATCACGCTGATGGAATTAGAAAAAGGTGAGTGCCAGTAATTTGGGCGGCTGGAGATGGATGCCTTCATTCATCCTGCTACCTTTGGAGGACAAAGTGGTTCATTAATGAGATGGCAGCTTATTATCTCGAGAGAGCTGTTTTTGTTTCACCTCTTCAGTTTCTCAGTGTGGTATGAAAATTAATGCAAAAAGATTGTTGTACAGTTTGAATGTATGGATAGGGATTTAGACAGATATAGTTTTTTGACACAATCTAGCTGACTTAATCTTGGAAATTAAGATTTTGTGTTTTAATCAATGACTAAACATGAGAACTGGACTGAGTGACCCCTACCGTACTCGCATTCCAAATTGTAAGTAACTGCTGGTTCCAAATAGCTGAAATCAAATAGACTTCTATCGAGAAATAAACCCCTATTATTCTGTCCTTATATCAGAATATCAAATCTTGATCTGATACCATTTTTTTAAATGTTCTTGCAAATCTCTATTCTTTTCATATTTTTCTTTAGTGTAAGTTATTGAAGCCATAAACTGACTATTCAAATGCCTCAATAAAAGTCTGTGGTCCTACGTCGAACATTCAAAGCAAGCCTGAGCCCATTTTCAAATGGTAAGAGTTAGACTTCTAGTATAGTCACTCCTGCTTGGTGAGAGTGGTTATCATTTGAATGTAGACTCAGACAGATTCGGACCAATCACTGCTTACTGTCTACGTCTGGTTCCAACATGGCGACGTCTGTTTTGTGAAAGAATGGCGACTTAATTGACTTAATTTTGTTGGAGCTAGAGGAAAACCATTTTCTATGGGTGACGTCACACTCCTTTGATCCAGTTCTCATATACAGTCAGTGGTTTTAATGCTTCGAAACACAATAACCCTTTAAATCATATGACAAGAACCTTTGCTTTGGCGCTGTAGCATACACATGTACACACCCTACAGCTTCCAGTGTAACATCCTTTGGATGCTCCTCTTATTTACCCTACATCCGTCTGCAGCCTCCTGACATGGCAGCCCTATTTATAAGAGAGTGCCATTCCAGGTTCCAGCGACTTTGTCCAATAAACACCTTCTTACCTTTGCTGCTGGAAGCCAACAACCGCCGTGTTTTCGATCAGCGAGATAAAAAGCAACTTGCCCCTGAAGAAAGCGGAGGATGCTCTGTTACGCTGCGATAAAGACTGCCCAAAAAGTTGGTGAAGTAAATTCCTCATCACAAGTTTGAATAAATGTGATTTTGTCCCCACATTGGAGCTGTAAATATTATTTTGGCAACATTAATGACAAATTCTCGACCTTAAGCTTGTATGATTACATTATATCAACCTTAAGCTCTATTAGGTGTTAAAATGGATTCAACTTAAGGCTCCCAAATAAGAAAAGGGCTGTTTAAATGTCAAACCATGCAGGTTCAAAGGGTTGCATGAGTGCCCTCTTACTCTTAAAGTTATCTGAAAAACCTTTTGGACTGTACTTGTGTGTTTGCTTGTTGGGTTTGGATTTCAACACCAGCTTTCAAAGCTGAGGATTACTGATTTCTGTTTCAGAACATTCACAAAAGAAATCATTCAGGGCAGTTCCTACCTTAAATGACAACTAGACTATAACAGTCTAAGGGAAACAAATAATATTTCATGTTTCATTTTTTTCCTTGGGATAAGAGTAATTTTTAAAGACATTAAATTCCTATTGAAATGGAGCGTATAGAATACAAAGGCTACACTTGGAAGGATTAAGTATCTTGTTGTACCAGTGCTGCTGAACTCTGAGTTTAAACATAGTAATTGTGTCAGCTTTTAATTACACAGTGGTCAGGTTTGTGAGACATTTTTTAGGGTTTCCCTGACTGTTATGTATAGTTCATGAAGGCCCCACCCAGTTTTCCTGCAGACGAGAACTTCTTTCAGGGGCCCAGAGGGGGGAAGGTTAAGGTCCTCATAAAGCTTTACTCAACTAAAATAAGAGACCAAGTGGCTCCCTACACCTTTTCCTCTTTTTAAGCCCCCTTCAGTACATTTCACAGTGGTGTCTGGGAGAACATGAGGCATCGCAAGCTCTCTGTTTAGTCTAGAACTTTCTTTGGAGGGATTAGCCCACTTCCTGCAGCTTGGCCAGCGGCTGAAAGCCTTCAGGATGGCGAGGAGGGCATTGATCGTTCACCATCATACCATCTGTTCTTAGCTGCCTTTTGGGATTAATGATTCACTCCGACAGCTTTCCACTGTGGATTTATTGATCCATATCACACAGTCATGTGACAATGGATTTTATTATTACTCAGCTGAATAATATGTTTTTTTTTAAATCCTTGGGTTTCTATAGCTTTTGCAAAACTATTGACTAATATCTACTTTTCTGTTTAAATTCACAAACCATCACTTAACCCCACACTTATGTTTTAAACTGCACTGTTACTTGTGTTGTAGCTATTTATGTGAACAATTTGATTCATGCCATCGTGCGTGTTGTCCACTGTAATGCACTTAATTGATTTTTCGTTCTAAAATAAACCTTCCATATCTTAAACCAAATGGTCATGTTTCCCAATATCAATATAATTGAATTTTTAAACAATTTTATAAAGCTATAGGTTGATTTGATTAACTGACTATTTATTAATAGTCATAATTATATTTATTCATTTATTATATATTAAGACTATTTAAATAACAGTGTGGTGTTAGTCTGACTGTAATAGATTCATGCTCATTCAGAGGTCCTTCAAAAAGCATTTTGGGTGTTTGGAGTAAATATTACCCATTACTGACCTCCTGGCAATTGAGGTGGGCTGACCCTGCATTAGAATGCTGTTACAATGCACACAACATTTTTGGTGGAACTGACCCATGGCCAAAGCATGGGTACATAAAGAAAATGTGATGAGTTATGCTTAAAGAGGATTGAGGGGAAAGAAATGTTGGGCTGCTTTCACTAATCCTATACTGACCAGTAGCAAAAGTTCAGCTGAAAGACTTCCTAATATCAGAAAAACAGACAAGTTTCAGGCATTCTCTATTTGTTTGTATTTTTTGTCCCCTTTTAGGAATATAGGCATGTAAATGCTTTTTTGCTTGTCATGCACTATTATGTATGGCTGGACAAAAAAGTTGCATATCTCATGATAATCTCTTAATTGTGCTGAGCTCATTCCCAGAGGTGCTGCCAATGAACAATGAAATTGCTGCTCCTCTTCCTACATTCCACGTGGCTCCACTGGGAAGTCTAATTAACCTCTACTGGATGTACATCCTGGGCTTGCTGATGGTACTCCACAGAAATACCGTCTTGCATAGAGCCCCCCAGGTACATGATTTGTTTGGAGTGAGTAATAGGCTGTGAAGTAGAGCGCAGTGCAGCGTTGATCTGTGCCAGCCAGGTCTGTAGAAATGGAGGGACAGGTGCCAGCCATCCCTGGAAGGTGCAGTACTTAACACTGTGCACTGGCTTGGATGGCGTACAACCTCAGCCCCGTGTCACAGCCTTTAAGAGCTGCCAGTATCCTGTTGCTCCAGCCAAGGAAGCTTTTAGTCTAGTAATAGAGCAGTGTGTGTGTATGTGTGAAGAAGGTGTAGCTGAAAGGTAGCAAAAGACATGTGCCTGAACTCAATTGCAGACCAGTAAGACCACTTTTGGCAATTCACTTCATTCTCTTTCAGCTCCAATTCTACTCTCTGTCACACCAGCAGTGTGTAGAGTAGGGGTGCACATTGTGAGGAAAACTTGCAATGTGTGATATTATTGATCAGTATTGCAATGGCAGTATGACTTGCGATGCATGAACAAATGGCAAAACAAAAAAGTCAGCATAACTTAAATTATACTCCACACGACCCTCGCTAACAAAAAAGGGTCCATCCAATTGGTCAAATGCATAAAGGGCTCTATTTAATTTTTTAAATACTTCAAACTGCCATAAGATTGCTTTAACATGTGTGTAAACATTCATAGTAAGAATTTATTGCAATTTATGCCGTCTTTACCGGTTTGCACAGGCTGATATTCCGATGATGATACATTTATTGCGCAGGCCTATTGCAGAGGCAGGGCAGAGAGACTGAACAACTTTCTTTTTTGCCACGTTCACTCAGTTTTGAATTGATTTAAAATTAAAACCTTGATTCGCTACCACCTGTAGTTACTTGTGTTCATGTTTTTGATTTAAATGTAAGAGGAGCGTGTTGGTCAAGGCCAAATTGCTCAGTCACCATTGCTGCCAAGTGGAGTCCTTGTCTTTTATCCCCTTTTTTTAGACTTCAAATAGACAACTGAATAGGCATTTTTAACCTCTTAACTTTAAAGTCTGCTGCACTTTTGAGCTTTGTGGCATGGAGAAAAAAAAAAAACATCTGTGAATATTCAAACTTGAAGTTGTTGCCTCTAAAACAAAACAAAAAAATCCCCAGTGTGTTACAGCATATATTTTCCTTAAGAGGGTGTTCAGAAAATATCTTACCATTACACTTGTATGGGTGTTTATTTCTCTGTGGCTTCTTTCACGTTGCTTTTGGTCACCAAGCTGCTTTCCTAGACTCCTAGAGATTAAAATAGAAGCGACTGCACTAAGGGTTTTTTTCGTTTGAACTTTCTTAGATTTAGTATGTGCAGAAAAAAGTGCCCTAAACCCAGTAAGGTTCTTAAAGTTAAACAAACAAGTCCTGTTGACACAGACCTCCATGAGTTCCCAAATTCTTTCCAACATATTCTTTTACAGAAAAATAAGCGTAATCCAATCAAAGCCATTCTTGGTTTGTTTTGTTCTGTGCCTCTTTTGAATCTGAAGAAAAGGGAGTGGCCAGCTGCAGATTCTGTTGTCCAGGCCATAATGTAGCACTGTGGGTGTTTTTGAGGTCATAAGCATCGACATTCCTGAATCCGGAGCACTCCAAAGCCAGACTTTTACGTCTCCAACCCACCGCCTTTCTTTTTCTTTGTGCTAGAATTGAGTGTTTTACAACAACAAATGCTTAATATGGCTGCTTTTAATAGAAACTGTCTATCGAGGGAAAGGAAAAAAAGTCGCCATTGCCACTTACTCAACCAATTTAAATAACGTGGAGTTTTGTGGCTTTCAGGTGGTTGTGTATTTTACACACAGTGGTTATGCAGGAGGTGGTGGCCATGCACTGATTGCGTGTGCCAGCAGGGGGGAGCCTGAAGAAGTTGATGCATTTCTGAGCTTGTGATGCATTCAAAGGCTGGCAAGTGCAACATGCATTCACACTTTGTGTCAGTGAACATCAGAGGAAATGTAGCTTCAACCAAACTATTTATCTTATTAGGAGGGGTGAACACATAAAGAGTTGGATGGAAATAGTATAAAAATCAACAAACAATGCTCGTCTGATTAAGATAAAATCTTTATTATGTTTTTTTTATATGACAAAATACCTGGGATAATACTTACAGTTAAGTTAAACAGGGACTGCTACATTTTTAGGATACACAATAAAACTGTCCAACTTGCAACCTTCAGCTGACATCCATTTCCCTCTCCCATTTAATGTCTTAGTGCGCTCCAATCCGTACCAACCAGATAACACAATAATCCATTTCTACTGCATTCCATTGCTTTAGTTTTGCCCATGATCAAAACTCTACTCTAAAAGTCCATGTCATGGTATGTTAGCAATGTAAAAGAGCCTTCAAGTGGCTTAATTTCCTTTATCCAGTGTCTCTGAAATATGGTTATTGCCGCATCCCAGTCAGTTGGATGCGAAAGCTGTGGGACTGCCTTCAAAGGAAAGAGAATCGTGTCTTCTGCCGCGTTGTGGTGTGAAAATCACACTGGGAATGTGCACAGACACGGATCTGATATTACAGGCGTCCATACTCTTCCTTCTATCTGACGCTTGCAGGCTGCATGGCTGGCGTGTTGTCTCCTGCACTTCGATTCCTGCAGTGCCAGCGCCTCAAGCTGCTGCTGTCGCACTCTCCTCCAGTCTCTGTAGGAAACAAGCCCAGTTGTTTCTTTCCAATAAACCTAGTTAACTCTTGGCCAAGCGCTTCTGTTTTCTTCTGCAGCTGTGCTTTAAGGAGCACTTACCGTTTTGAATGGTCTTCCAATATGTTGTTGCTTAAATCATTCTTATGTGGTACAGCACCAGATTTCTGAGGTTTGCTTTGCAGTCAAACCCGAGCAGACTGTAAATGACCTGTCCTGGTTTGGGAGAGTTGGGTGCAGGCCCTACCCAGGCAAACTTTTTGATTGCAGACAGCCTCAGACAGCACAGAGGAGCTGATGTATAAATGAAAGAGTTTCTTTCTTAGTGTTTTTCATAAGAACAGCTCTTCATCGCCTTGTGTCTGCATGTCTTGAATGCTGATGCTACAGTGGCTATGAATTGAGCTGTGGAGAACTTTGTTAGCAGCAGCACTGCAGCATTGTGCTAGGAGTCTGTAAAGTGGGTCACCTCCTCTGAAGTGCTGAAGCTTCTGTTAACTCTCAGAGGAGGCGGTTTGAACCTGGAGAAATCCGTCATGGGTGGACATAACTGTAATTGTGACTGCACACGTTTCTGTTTCGAATGGAGAGATCGAATGTGTCAAATCATTTTGCACTAAATCAATGGAAACCAGGAGTTATACATATTGATGCATTACAGAGAAAAAGCTGTTAGCAACTCCACATGAAGACAGAAGTAAAGTAGAAATAAAAGCAAAATTTCTGCTGCAAATTAATTCAGAATGAATGCTAAGATGACGCAAAGAACTGCACATTTAGGCCAGAATCATTCAAAAATAGCATGCGTCTTATGCAGACTTACCCTTACTAGTGGATACGGGCAGCCTGCAGGTGAAAAATTGGCAAACCTGTGGAGGGCATGCAGGTGGCCCACAAGAAATTTTAACATTGTAGACCTCACAATGAGCTTGTTGAGCAAAATTGTTTTGTGCGCATTTTTCTCTGTTGCTGTCGATGACAGGTCATTGAGGACACTTCTTGAACAACATATATGCAGGCATGTATGGATTTTTCATTTTTTTTTCAACTCTCCCAGAACCTGTACATTGTGCAAAGGGACTTTTAGTGATGTTCAAGTGATGAGCGCATGCTGCTTGCGCACCCATTGTGTGCTTCGTGTTTGGGTTATGGCTGTTAGAAATGAAGAAATTAGACAGCGAGATTGTAGTTTGTGTGGGATACCTGTGAGCACCTGCACACTCTGTGCGTGCAACATTTGTGCACAGCAAGTACAAAGCACCGTATGATAGCATCACCTGTAAGCCCAAAGTGTGTCTTACTTGTAATGTCCGTACAAATACATTATAATACACTTATCACA
Source organism: Oryzias curvinotus (assembly GCA_023969325.1). NCBI lineage: Eukaryota > Metazoa > Chordata > Actinopteri > Beloniformes > Adrianichthyidae > Oryzias > Oryzias curvinotus. The sequence continues at coordinate 11,148,939 of CM043714.1, read as the reverse complement.
TGCACAACAATCATACCTTTCATTTCAAGTTTCATTGCTTATCCTAAATTTGAGACTTCTTTGTATGAATGCTGAACTGCTGATTGTATTGTTTTGTGCATTATTCTTGCTTTGATTGCTTGAAATAAACCGTTTCACATCAAAATCGAATCCAAAATTTTATTGTTGTCCCCGAAGATGGTCTCACAAACCACAAGGGGACTGGAAGACACACCTGCGGGCCACTCTTGTCTACAACTTCCACGTGCCTGGACAACCCAAAAACCTGCAGCACCCATACGTGTGCATGTGACGAAGGCATTAAGAAAGTGATCATATGCAAACTCCAGCTTACCGGTGAAAAAACTACAAAGGAATTGTTAATGCCACATTTACCTAACAAACCAAGGGGGAAAAAGTGTGACTTAGTTGCATGGAAATCAGCACATGTACAAAAAGTATTTTTCTCTCTGTGACAAATGCAGTCAAACTTTCAAAAATGCTCTGTTGCTTTAACCATGCATCCAATTTACTCAAGTGTATCCCACTTTTTCTTGGAAGTACAATATTACTCCTTGGTTGGTTTCATTATGAGGCAGCAGTAAACATGCTGTGGAATCATTGTGGTTAATATGATGTTTTGTTTACACTGTTATTTTCCCCTTATGAAGTTGCATCTTTTTTGTGGTTTCTGCTTGGCTGATCTGACTGATGGGTATTTGGCTGCTCATGGGTCTTTTTGTCCTCCCTGGCAGGCAGAGCCACTTTAATTGTTGCATGCCTCTGGAACGTGCTTCGTTAATAGGGCTGTTAGGGTTACAATCAGTCAGAGCTGTAATTTTTTTCCATTGCCGCACAGTCTTTATAAGTCCTTTCTTAGTTTTTAGTGTTACCAAGCAGGTTGCTGTGGCCGCTGGATGCTTTTCGTAACTATCTGACATGTGATGTTGATTTATATGGTGATAACAGTTTAGGGTGGTTGTGTGGGGTTGTTGCTTCACTGGCGCTCGCTTGCATGACAACGGATTTGATGAGATATGACACCCTTGCACTCAGACATTTACAGGCTAATTTCTCAGACTGTAACAGCCTACACTAATTCATGGTAGATGAGCAGAAAATCGTTTTTATGTTGCTCCTGAGAGGCCTTGATAGGGGGTTTGGTTGTGTTGTTGCCTTTACTGATGGTGTTCTACTCAGGGAAAGTAGCTCAGTGAACGCTCAAAGCTGCTAAATCTCTTCGATACTGCTTAGGAATCACACAGGTAAAAGGGATTTCTGTCACCATGAGGCTTTTCCTGTAAAGTTTAGAGATTTGCATAATGGGAGCTCATTGGCCAATCCATGGACTCCTGTGGACTGAACTGGAGAACACCGTACAAAGGATGCCCAAAGGATGACTCACTGCATGCATCTCCACAAGTCTGTGGATGGGATTTGGCTTGCTGGAACAGCAGTGGTCTAATACTTCAAATGAGTCAAAAATCCATGAGATGAATCCTCTATTGGCTTTTCCTTTTTCACTTACTACAAGTCCATTTTTGTTCAGCCAAAGAGAGGAGTTTTAACCAATAGTTAAAAAATATTTTACACACTACTTTTGGCCTCCTTACTGCTTGCTCTTTGTTTTGGCTTCAGAGCAAGTGCTGGAACTGCTGGCATGGAAAAGAAAACTAACAAGGGGAAATGTGAGCACCTTGTCACCATATGAAGCTTGGAATTCCACACAGTTGCTGTCTAATCTTCACAGCATGTGTGGAATCTAAGGGCCTTGCTTTTTTAGGAGAAATGGAGCTGTCTCCTCACTCCATAGCTTCTTCCAAGGTGTCAAGTAGCAACTGTAAACTGCAAGGGCCAATGGAGAATGGCTCATGTGTTGCAGGCCAGTCCTTTTGTAAGTGTAAAAGTCCCCCTCTGATCATCTTTTGATCTATTTTAAAATTATCCCATTTGTCTTTTAAATAAGACTATGTAGTTTTTTTTTTAGCCATAATAAAAATTAAAAAAATCTGTCATTTTCTAGGACATAGTTTCTATCTGTTTACACTTTTTCCCGCCATCTTATGGCCCTACGCACCCCCAACCAAACATTGGCGGTGCAACAAAAAATGGCGATAAATATTGGAGCTATTCAGCCGTACGGTTTAGATCCAGACGCCTGCTCAGACCGGAAACCAAAGACATACAGGGATCTATTTGTCTACAACCACATACATCAAAATGGAGCAGAGCAGGGAGCTTGTGGCCTGCCCAGTGTATTTTCTACGTAACAAATACAATCTTTTTCAAAAAGCTATTTTATGTCTGCTCCTGTTCACACTCATTTGAATAAAGAAATACTCAGAAAATGCAATACTGAGTTTGATTTTCTTTATAAGTCCTTCATCATCAGAAAAATACTACAAAAACATGTTAAAAACGCAAAAAAACAGGATTTTCAACAGTCTTTCAGTTTTTAAAAAAAAAATCTATTTCGCGACCTTCAAGCAACAGCAGAGTGAACAATATCCAATCCCAACTCAAATGGAGGTGCTATGTGCCAGATGTGCGTGCTTTAATCCTGTGGTGGAGTAAAGCAGCACAGTAGCTTTCTTGTTTCTCAGGAAGGCTTGGACATGTGAAATAATTTCTCTTAATTTAAGGCTGTGTTTTTTTTTATTTTAGAAATTCAGTTATTTCCTTTTTTCATTTTAAATAAAATGGTTTATTCGTCACTTCCAAATTCAAATTTTGAATGTATTTTCTCATGTTTTCAAATTTGCGCAAGTTCTTTGTGCTTTTTCTACCATTCATTACATTTTCATATTGCTTTAGTTTTTTGTTTTTGTTTTTCTTGGTGATCATCTTATTGAACTTGATTGGCTTTATCATAGGCCTGGGCGATAAATCGATTAAATGAATTAATTCAAATTTTTTGTTACGGGCGATTTCAAAAATAACTAAATCGAGTTTTTATGTTGCGCATTTTTGGCTCCCCAGAGCTTCCGTAGCGTTAGTTTCACACAGCGGTTTGGCACGCGATAATCGACACACGAAGCAGCTAGCGACAGCATGGCTACCGGTGAGAGTGAGAGGTTTGTTCCCAAGAAAAGAATTAAATCCTCTGTTGTTTTAAACTGGTGTGGGTTTGCTTCCCCCCCCCCCCCCCCCCCCACATACTCATTCTACAACGCCTGTAAAGTTAGTTCATCAGTTAGATAGTTGGTTGTTGCTGTTATATGTTAATAAAGAATACTGCGTTGTAATTATTATGGGATTTTGTTTTCGGCGCGGGGGTTCTGACCGTGACTCCTGCAGCTTCATCATCTTCTCCGTGGAGAAGATGGGGTTTATTAATTTATTATTTAAAAACTTAGACCCCAAATATGAGCTGTATTGTTAATCCTTTAGAAAATGGTGCTACTCTCAAGCTGAGTGTTTGTCTCCTTTTAGTCTAGACTATAAAGTGTGACTGAAAACACAGCTGGAACTTTAAGTAAGGAAGTAACCTTTTTATTTTGGACAAGTGAATACAAGTGTAGAATAATGAAATTAGACAAAAACAACACAAAATTATATAAAACAAGACAAAATTATTTAAACACAAGTCCAAAAAGGGAGTGAGAAGAAGAAAAGTCTTATACTTAACTTTGATTCCAAGAATGTGTTCATTTAGTTATTATTCATCCCAGAAATGGGGGTTACATTTGTCTTGCGTTTGATTAAATAAAAGCAACATTTGCTTTTAGTTGTCTGCCGTTTTTACTTATTGCTTTCCTTAAGTAGGGTGGGGGGAAAAAAATCGGAAATCGAATTAAAAAAGGCCATATTGCCCAGCCCTACTTTATCAAAGTGTCATTTTAACTTTAGCTTCTTACTTCTGGCTGACGAGCAGCTTTTGCTCAACCATGACACAGAAAGCTATGGTCTCCTTTTGTGGTAAATGGGAAAGTCAACAGTTTAGGCAACACAGCGTCACTCCTGTTGAGAGATGTTGTTCATGTTGGCATCAGCTCTGAAGCAATTGCATTTGAGTTTTGAGGCTTGGGGAGCAGCAGTTTGTTTGCCTCGTATTGCAAAATCTTTAGTTGTATGTAGACAAAATATTTATTGTCAGAATTGCCAGTGATTTTTATTCTGTTTGGATGCAGTTTTTCTTTAATGATTGTCTGGAACAAGTCATTCTCTGTCTGATGCATTCCACAGGTTTAGCTGAGGTCCTTAAATGCCATCAGTCTTTGTTCACTGAATCATGGACTGGAAAAAATAGTTTTCATCATCCTGAGATATTGCCTAGTTTCTTCCTCAGGCCACTGGACTAATGGGCTTTGGCCCGTGGAATCCACTGGAGCGTTTTTCCCCTCCTCTTTGGTCCATTTGCTGAGGCCTCAGTGGGGCAGACAACAATAGTCATATGAAATGTTCAGCATGAAGGGGCATTCCAATGCACACTTTATCTCTGTACAACACTTTGCAGTTAGATAGAAATCTGGTTAGGCATTGATGCCACGAGATCCTCATAATTAGACTGACTAGTCATTTTGTTGTGGCATGCAGCACATTTGTCTTCTCTTTTGTGTTTCAAGTTTTAGCGCATTGACACAAAGAATCCATTTTATTGGTTTGCATTTGTGGTGGTACCAGCTAGGGATGTCCCAATCAGAATTTAGTGGCCCAATTCAGATTCCGACTCTTTTGAGTTTGAGTCCAGATCCAATACTTTTCGGGAAAAAAAAAAAAAAAAAAAAGATACATGCAGGTTGGTCCCTATTTTTTTTTCATTAACCTTCTTTTATCATTCAACACTTTAAAAGTGCGCTTCTGTAAAGTAGCTCTAACAATCAAGTAAAAATGGAAAAATTGTTAACTATTAATTAGTAAAAATAGGTGATAATTGGTCACGAAAGAAAGTTTGGTGAATGTAGCTTCAGGATCTTCAGAATATTGATCTGCTTTTTAATTAATTATGATCCATGTTTAAATGAAAAAATCTTAAAAAATGGAAGTGATTTGTTTTTTTTCCTGAAAACGTATTTGGAATAGGACAGTTGGGTGATAATTAGTCATGAGAGAAAGTTTGGTTACTGTAGCTTTAGGATATTCAGATCTAGTGATCATATGTGATTCATATCTGTATTAAAAATAAAAAAAACAATGACTTTCTTCAAAAATCATTGTTGTAGCATAAAAAATAGTATTCATGACTAGTTCACAGATTTTCAAACTGCCCAAATATGGTTTAGGAGAAGAAGACCAGTCAAGTCGGATGTAGAGCCAGCACATTTATTTGCACTAAAATGAACGCTTGCTGGTAATGGTGATTAATTGCTTTAGTCTTTTGACTACATTTTTTGAAGTCAGGAGGGGAATTATAAATACCTGTCAGGACGTTTTTAATCTAAAAATTGGCTGTAAAACTTTAAGACATAAACGTGGTTTGGTGGGTAAACTCTCTTCTATTTTACTGCAAAACCGTCAGAACACACCAGATATCAAAAAAGGATCTTACAGGTTTCTTTTCTGATTGTATTCTCATCTGTCCCTATTGTAAGTGAAATACCACTGGTAGCTGGTAAATACATGACGGCAGGCAGAGATGTTTAGTATACAGCTTGTGTCACGGAAGACCTCTGCGCTTGAATGCTCACATTCCTGCTGAGGCAGGAAGGAAGAGGACAATGGTAAGGCCAAGAAAGGATGGGATTTTTGCAAGTATTGTGCTTAATGCAGTTGGTATCCGTCCAACCCTGTAGTCTGTTTTTCTGCTTTTGTAACCTTTGCAATCTTGTGTGAAGAATTTGAAAAATAAAAAGAATTCGAGGAAAATAAACGATCTGCCCGAGGAGAACTGACAACCCTCTGGTGAATAAATGCATTTTCCCAGGCAAGGATTTGCTTTCGATTGTTTGACTGCTTTCTTTCACCTAACCTGAATTTGCCCTTCTCTTTCTCTTGGAGGATTTTTGGAAAATCCAGTTTCTATCTAGTTTTGTCCTGTCTTTTGAAAGTATTCCATTTTTTATGTCTTCAGTCCAACCAACATGTATTCCTGGACACAGCTCCAGTGGGGTGTTGTTGAGCTTAATGCACAGTGGTGGAAGTTTCTGAATGTGGCACCAAACCTTCCCCAATCCAACCAAAACACTCTCTGCACTGTCAGTCCAACTACAACCACCTCACAACCTTCACTCTATTTAAAGTCATCAGACAGAGGCCCACTTCCCCTTGGGTGGACCCCACGCCAGCCCACACGCACTCTGTTTGGGCTCCAGCATGGGCCTCTGATCGCTCAAGACACCCACAAAAACAGCTCCTGCCAGTTAATACAAAGGTACTAGCAGAGGTAATCTCCCACATTGTGCAGCTTTACTACACCTCTACCCAGAGTGCAAGTCTGGAAGTGGTTTGGGTTTGCTTTATTACAAAAATTCTTATTATTATCAGAGCTCTCTCTATAAATATGTAAATATAAAAAAAAAAGCCTGTTCTGTTTTAAATTTAGTGACGTTTGCTCAACGATCTAGGTCAAAGCAGCTGGAAAGAACCTTTATTTTGGTAAATCTAAGGAGCCAGATGAGATTAAACTAATTTGTAGTGGCTGCACTCCATGAGAATTGTAGGTAATCAGATGGCTGGCATGCACCGGACATCCTCTGTGCGACAGAGACAAGAGCACACAAACCTCTGAGTGCTTCTGATAATCAGAGCAGTAGACTGCAAGGCCCAAATACTCTGCCAGCCACTTTGTCCATCTAGTCTTCGCTTATGGACTACATTTAAGCTCAATTCACAGAATGTGTCCAAAGAAAGCTTTTGTTTTGTACATAATTGCATTCGAACTGCATGGTTCACATTTCCCTTAGCTGGGTTGTGGCTTCAAATAGTGATGACTCCTTATAGGGAATTCTTGTAGTTCCAATGAACAATAGCCTCTAATGGAATCAACCCTAAATAAATTGTGTCTCTATATGTTTATAGTAATTAGGTTACTGTATGTCTTCCAATAGTAGCCCTGGCGTTTATTCCAAAAATGTGGCAGCCGGCCCGGCGTTTATTAGAGACAGGCGCCTATTGTAAACCGCCATTTGTTCCATTACCGAGAGAATAGTGATGGCTAACGGGTTCATTTTGTGGGGAAATTTGGTCAGGAAATGCAGAGAAAAACACCAGATGAACATTTCAGGGTTTATTGAATTATGACAACTATGTATTATGTTATGATTAGCAGCGTTAGAAATAAGGAAAAAAAAATGGTTGTCCTCTGGACAACCTGGCAAGTAATATTTGGTTATCCTCCCCAATCTTTGGTTGTCCTTTGATACCAATATTCAACACCAACGAAACCTACTCATATGTCAGTACTTACATCTTTATTTCTTCTATACATCTAATATCAACTGCCTCTTATGATGGACATTTAAAAAACTCTTTAAATATTAAAAACAAACATTTTACTAAATATTGAAGCATCTGGTTACACAAAGTATTGCCAAAAGCGTGAAACTAATATCTGTATAACTAGTATCTTTACACAGATTTAAATATATTGGTTCTTTTTTTTTTCTTTGGTTTTGATAATTGTTGCTTAAAGAATATAAAATACAAAGACTGTTGTAAAAATTTAGAATATCATATCAATCCAATGGAAAAAGGTTTTTTTCAGCTCATGTCAGTCTGTTCTGTTATGAGTGAAAATTATAGTGTTTTATGAATGTGTTTTCAGTCTTCTGTTAATGGGCTGATTATTTTAAAGACCTCTAGCGGTCGCGCCAGGTACTGTTGTTCAACACATTTATTTGAATAATCTTTATTAAAAAGTGCACATGAAATAAAAAAAATAAAAATAATAATAATTAAAAAAAAAAGTGCACATGTAGAAACAGAAAGGATTCGCTAGCATGCGCGCACTTTGTTTGTCAGTGGAAAGAATTTGCTGCATATTTCTCAGTGCAGAGGTTGCCAAAAACTAACCCTTGAAACTTGAAAAATAGTCGAAAAATACCAAAATGTTGAATTAAAGACCAGGTTGTCACACGGACAACCATCAGGTTCATTTTGGTTGTCCTCCGTTAAATCTGGTAGTCTCGGACAACAGGATAACTGCTTATTACGAACGCCGATTACCGAATGTTTCTCTTCCTTTTAAGATCGGCCTCTGCATCAAAAATCCTCTTCACTTACATGTGGATCATTTTCCTGGAGACACAGGCACCTTTCTGTCTTTGCTCAATAATCTATGTCAAAACCAGTTCTTCCAATTCGTTGCTCACTTTTCCACCTCCACCACACAATTGGTTAGTTCTTTTTCCGCAACCATTTTCTCAATATCAGCCGTCTGCTTTTGGCTTCCACGGAAAAGTTTGGGATCCACTTTTTAAATCCAATGAGCATTTCTTGGCCATCACTACCTGATGGCTACACTGGCTCATAGACCCAGTGTATACACAACTGTGGAGGGGGGGTCTTAAAGTAGCCCGGTCACAATTGGACCGGCGTCTAAAGTAAAGAGCACCTGTTAGATCTGGCGTTTATTGGAGATCATTGTCTATTAGAGACCGGCCACTAATGAAAGATATATGTATATGGTAAACTTTTTCATGTCCCAATGAAAACCATGAAAAGTGTGTTTCAAAGGATTCTCACTACAGCTTTTTTTAAGTTATTTCTAAAGCCAGTCCTTATAATATCTTTTGGAAAATATAAAAAGCTTGTATCTAACAAATTTCCAAAAAGAGAGAAATTTCATTCATGGTGTCAGATGAGCACCGTGTATCTTTATTGGCTACACCTATGTTTTTCAAGCAGTGTGCCGTGGGAGATGGTCAAGTGTGCCATGGGAAATTGCCCTCATTAACTACCGGTAATCTAAAAACATTTACCATCTCCAGGATATCAGCTCTTTGTTCATCCAAACATGCCCTGATAAAACACTGAGTAGTTAGGAAAATGAAAGATCGTAAAAGACTTTTTATTTGTGTTTATTTGATTCTATTAAAGACATTTTGTTAAGAATGACTGGATTGTGAATTAGCCGTAGCTACAGCTTTATTTGGAAAAGCCCCGCCCCTTCAGCTGTCTCCACTAATCATTCTTGGAGGCTTAATCTCACGTCATTAGTCTGACCAATCAGAAGTGGTTAAAGTCTTCCCTTCCTTGTTCCGATTCTACTCATAAAGTTGCTCAGTTCCAACAAAAATACCAGCTAAAGTTCGTATTTAGCGGTGTAGCTTTCCGCGAGATCCGGTGTCAGACCGTGGAACAAGTGAACAAAACAATAATGCTCAGAGAAGCAAGTCTGTTTGCGTTCGGTGGCTGTTCGCACTACATCTCCCATGATGCATTGTGTTAAAGTCACAGCGTCTCAGTGCACAATGAGTCTTTCTTGTCAAACGTCTTGAAACAACAACAAACTAACATCACACAGTTTTTAAATCTTCTAACTTAACTTTTATCACATCTTTTAGAATAAACAACTGCAACTTCCAGCTTTTTCTGCCACAATTATCACAAAAATGCACGTGAGATTGGGGAGGGGCTGTAGATCAATACTGACTATGAGTTTCTCCTTTTTTTCTAGAAGATTTTGGATGCTGGTGTGCTGCGGGATTTTTGTCAAGGTTAAAGTGTGCCATGGCTAAAAAAAAGGTTGAAAACTTTGGGCTACACTATATCAACCTATTCAAGCTGTATAGTTACCTGACCATGTCTGCTGTTAACAATGTTATCATTTCTTATACTGCTTGGACAGAAACTTTGGTGTTGGTTTTTATTTTCTTTCTTTCTTTTTTTTATTCAATGTTTTTTAATGGCCAATTGTCACATTGCTGTGACCAACATGTCCAAAGCAGTAAAATTCTGTCTCTAAACTAAACAAGTTTTAAGAAATCTTTGGTAAAGAAACTACATTTCAGATAGTATTTTTGAATGCAGCTCAACAGATCCATTTGTTGTGAGAGTCTGGAATTATAGTAACAACTCTTGTTTGATGTCTGGGAGAATTATGAAGGGCTGGGCTTCATTTCCTTCCTGTATGGTAATGCCGCCAGCAGTAATCTGACGAAGGCTGACACACAAACTGTCCTGATCTTGTAATCTTCCAGTCTGAAGTGCCTGACCTGTCATCACTCCTTTCTCAGCTAATGGCTGTTTTGGGTGAAGATCCTGTTTACGGGATATTTAAATGTTCCAAAGCCTGCAGTTCCTATTGAAAAGAAAACACGGAACAACAGCAGATAAAAACAAAAACAAAAGAGAAGCGGGTCATCGTGGGGTGAGCTGGATGGAGATATTTATTGGTGTGTTTGCTTGATTAAAGACCAGTTTGGAGGGGTGGGTGCAGTCTGATGTGGGGCTTGTAGCTAGTGGGGCTGGTGGGGCACATACTGAAGAGTGGCAATAAAGTTAAGGTTAGTTAAAAGAAGGTGGGAAAAGTATATTGGCATTTATTAGTTGTTCCTCCCATACACCTGCAGAACAATTTACTAATACAGTATTATACACGGTGACAAAGAAATGAGAAAATACTAACTGACAAAAAGAGACTGCTCTTCTTATCCCGTTTGGAAACTTTGAAGAGTTTTCATTGTTGCTGGGAGGAGGGAGTAAAGCTGCATTCACACCAGCAGGTTTGATTTGAGGTTTGAGGGCCATTTCCTCGGATGGTCCGCTTCATTTAGTAAATATGAAAGTATACTCAAACTCTGGTTTGGATCAAACAGGTGAGCCCTTGAGAGCAAGGGTCTCAGTTTACCTTTAAATGTGGTCTGGTACGTTTTACTTGTCTGTCTCCTTGATGTCAGATGAACTTTAAGTAGTGCAAATAGAGGAAGTAACCCAACCCAACCTCTTCACATACATTCCCAACCCAAGGGGAGGGAATGTATGTGAAGTGAAGAGGCTGGATTGACTGTATTAAAATGTTAGAGATTTATACTCCTTCATTCCCCTCTCCCCACTTGGACGCTCTGATAACAATCCGATACACGAAATCCCAATTTTATTAAAATGCACAATTATTTATGTATCTGTTTACTTAAGTGAATTACTTGAGTGAATTTCTCTCTGTGAGATAAAGTTTGATTCAATTTAATTCGAATGCTGTGCATTATAAGTGAGTAAAGAAAGAAATAGTCCACAGAGCAAAATTAGATATATAAATGATGAAAGTTTCAGATGTAGCTTATTGAGGAGGTACAAATATGCATGATTCTCATAGGACTTTGTGTTTAAGAACCCATTTACTGACTGCATGTGAGCAGCCATTGACCTACTGGAGCTTGTTAGGCAGTCTGCTTCAGCTTTTGGTTCTCTTCATAGAGCGGTGTGAGGAAAACCAAACCAATCCAGAGAAAGATGTGAAAATTACTGGCATTTTTTTTTGCCATTTAAACCAATTTTACAGGACTATTTTTGTGTGAAAACAAGCTAAGTTTACTTACTTAACAAACTTTAAAAAGTATGCACTTTAACCCATCTTTGGAGCTGATACCTCACGAGATTTTTCTATGTGTTTAGAACAGACTCTCTGGAGAGCTTTTCTGATGAAATGAAAATGAAAACCCTGCATTTCTGATGTGTTAATTTATCCTACAAATGTTTATGATAAAAGTCACACTTGCAGTAGATGAGCCACCACTTCAAAGCCTGCATTTCCTCTTGGCATATGGTTGGTTTTGAAAATGTACTTTCCAAATAATTTAGCATGCAAAAAAGGCACACTACCAAAACTGCATTCAGATATTTGCCTAGTTTTAAATATTCAGAATCAGCTTGTAGCTTTGAAAAGCAGCTTAAAAGACTGTTTTTGCACACTTCAGCTCCTCTCCTAGAAACACGCACATATCAATGCAAACATGCTTTAAAAAGCACCAACACTTTTTTGGTTTGGCTTGCAAAGATATTTATAAGGGCCTACCTTTTTTTAGATTAAGGTCTCAATTTGACTTGTCATTTACAGAAAACTGTTTCAAATCTTGCACCGCTTCAAATTTTCAAACTTTTTTGATCCGCTGGTTACTTTTTAAGGTTATTGCAGGTATGAGAACTCATAAAACAAAAAAACCCTTAGGGTTTTTACTTAAAAAATGCTGCAAAATAGACATCTCGGTCTCTCTCTTTCACTCTTTGTTTTGGAGTGATGAAGAGGACATTGTGTCTGTGTACTCTTTTTGACCTTCACATATCAGATGTGTTTGCATTTTGCAGTAATCTCTGGCTTTAAGCTCTTCCAACTATAGAGAATTGTTCCCGGGGTTTTTAATATCTTTCTCGAGTAAATGTCTTTTTAACTAACATGAAATATTTAGCTTAGCAGAAATAAAGGAAACCAAAGAGTGTACTGTGCTATTTATGAACCAAATGGTTTGGCAGCACATATAGTTGGTTGTACTTTTAAAATTATTGGCACTGTAGCTCTACACCCTATACAATGACTATTAGTGGGACATACAAACTCTAGTTTCTTTTTAGCAATACAAATTATTTTCAGGATGATAATCTAATAATTGTCAATATTACAGGGAAGAGGACAGTACAAACTCTTACAGTTGTTAACCTAAGTCAAAATTCAGAGCACACATGGAAGACATGAAGTAGAAACAGATTAACCTGGGGGGGGGGGGTAAACAGGTGAATGTTTCTGGATATCATCAAGTTTGGAAATATTTTTGAGTGCAGCAGTAAGAAGCCAAAGCACTTTCAGTTACACATGTGCATTCCTTTGCACTGGTCATAGCCTTCAGAACAGAGTTAGACGGGAAACATGAAACATCCCATTTATTTTTATTTGACAGAGCAGAAAATAATAAATTAAGTATTTGGGCTGCAGCTCAGGCCTCCTGACAGATTTGTTCAATGGCACAATGGCTCTTTATATATGGCACATATACAGCCAGCCTCACCTTATCACTTGACCCATAGGCTGTTAGCTGTAAATCAAGAGTTTCCTTCCTTGGTAGGTTCTTGCTGCCTGCCTTTGGTGTATAGCTCTGCTGTTGTCTAAAAAAATGACAAATTGTTATTCATACACCGGCACAAAGCTGTAAAAATATCCCCTGGACATTCTCCAACTTGTCTTACCACAAATTTATAAAGGCATAGGCTGTTATTTTGATGGACTTTTGTGGTCCTGTGAGTTGCTATTTTAGTGACATTTTATGTAATTTAGACTCCAAAATATGTGGTTTTGTACCCGTTAACAGGAGCTTTAGCTTTAGCTCCAGTGTTAATGATCTTTGAATCACCGTAACTCCTCGACCGTTCACAGAATTGATTCCAACAGATTCTGAAGCTGAGAAAAGCTGCTTTTGTGCTGATATGCAACTCTTTAAAGTAGTAAAGTATTTACGCAATTTATATAAACCAACTGATTCTGATGCAGACCATGGCGCTTTAGGATCCATGGGATTTTAGGTCATTTGTGTACACTAGGGGTGTAGGAAAAAAATCGATTCGGTAAAATTTCATTTGGCAATATTTGTATAGATTTTAAAATGCTGTCAGGATTATATTTATTTAATTATTTATGGGCATCCTTCAGCGTCTGACTCTTGTTTTCCACTTAAACCCCCGACCACTAGTTGGCAGCTCAGCACACTGAGCATCTTTTGAGCAGCTCTTTTACTTTGGATAGGTACTGAACCGAAACTCTGTGCCATGCTGCTGCCAGTATCAAATAAAGACGCGGATTGCGGTGCTTTGTAGCGGTCTCAGATAAGAATGAGTGAAGCAGGGCTGCTGCACAGCGGGTCATGCACAGAGCATCAGCCAAAATGCTGTCGGCAAAGCGGGCCAAAGTTCTGCGGAACCTCACAGCAATAGATTGTAGTACGGCGACCTGATGGATCAGAGCGATGTGTACAACACTCTGAAAAAAGGCCAACATCGTGTGATGAATGGTGAAATACGTGTTTACTTCCTGCGTGTGAAAACGTGGAGCTTCAGCGCAGACTGTCATGTAAATATAAAGCGCTCTTCTTCACCTGTCATGCTGCCTCATCACACTTTATTGTTTCTGGAAAGAACTGGTGGGTTCTTTTTTGTTTTTTCTTCCTTCAGGCTCCCGAACCGTTTAAAAGTAATGGAGACGATACATTAAGCAATGTTGTAAATAAACAGCATTTATTTCATCAATTATACTATTAGAACCTTATTGGTTAAGGCACATGTATTCTTTTTATTTTTTCTTAAACTGAAATTATTTGTTGTAAGAGTCAGACAATGTTGACTGTTCCCTTTAAGAACAAATATATTTTAAGTTACCAAAATAAAAGCACTATGAATTTGCTTGGGTAAAAGCAACTTGTATGAGATACAGTTGTAGTGCTTAGCATTATGATCATTAAATAAAATGAATGTCACCATTTTATTACAATGAAAGGCATATTATTATTCAGGTAGAATTTTTTTCCAAGCCATACCCTTAATAAAAAGAAAAAAGAAAATGTCTTCTGGTACAATATCCCAATATTTATTGTGTCATGGCATGCATATTTAAATGCTTATCGTATCCCCTGACCCTTGCCAATACACATCCCAGTGTACACAAAAGAGTCAGAGATAAGTCTGTATGTCAGTCAGGCTTTAACTGCGTTTGCTGTAATTCTTGAACTGTTTTGTGACCTGCTACTTTTTTGCCAGATTAGAAGCGTTAGCCACGTTAGCGTATTCACAATACCTGTAAGTCCAAACCTTGTTTGCAACACGTAAAAAACAAACCGATACCGTTAAACAAACTTTACTGTGACTATGCTAATTCCCAAACCTTGTTTGTGGCAAGTGAAAAAACCCCACAGTCAGACACCGCTACATGTTAGCAGCGATTGCGTGTTTACAATAACTTCCCCTGGTTTGCAACTGGTACATAAAACAGACTGACATTTTGTCAGAAGGCTGTCTACCTCGCAAAATTACTTGAAAATTACTTCAACATCAGTAAGCACAACCAGAATTAATCCACATATAAGGTGCTCTTGTTTATGAGGTGCTCTGTCGTTTTTTGAGGAAAAAAAAAGGCTTTTAAGTGCAACTGAAAGAGCGGAAAATACGGTAAATGATTGCAGAATTTCGGTAGATTAAAGAGCATATGTTTCCTTTTTTACTGGCAACAGCAGCGGTATAAAAGGCTACTTAAAGTGGTAGTTTAATTTGCCCCATAGTGTCCTAACTTGACATTCTGTTGTGCCATGTTCAGCCACGCCTCCCTCTGTGCAGAACGCTTTTTACCATGTACGCTGTAAAGACGTTGACTTGAAAAGATGGTTTGTATTGTTTATGTCCAAGAAAAATATACAAATATATGTCTGTCCCTTGACCTCCAAGTCCCCCCCCCCCCATCCTGCCTCTTTACATAAACCAATTCAGTCCCACAGGAAAGCATTTGGTATCTGTCCCAAAACATCCAGAAAATAGCACTGAGCCTGCCTGTTGTCCCTGGTTTTAACTGCCTCAGGCTTTGGTGTTTTCAACACAAGACGGTTGAGAATAAAGAGCCAGTAATAGTGGAAAGAGAGGGGGTAAATATCTGTTAAATGGGAGACCCTGAGGCTTCACACACAGACAGTTCTGGATATAGGATGTCAGGGGGACAATAAGTGTTGCATTTGTAGCCTGACAGGAAGTGGAGCGTATGTTCCTTTCTTCCATTTCTTTACATTTTTGGTAGACCTCACATGAACTAAGCTCTGGCTGAACCTGTCGCAGAGCCCCCTCTGCATTTTCCAGACCCCCCCCTCCAGTTGCTAGCAATTTGACAGAATTGTGCCGACAGCAATCCAGAGGCCGAGTGGAGGGCCACAGCAGACAAGTCACCCTCCTGTAACGCTGCTTTACAGTCATAAGAGATCCACCCCTGCCCCCGCCCCACACCCTGCCCACCGCCCTGTGATTGCTCCCAGCTCCTTCTAATCTACATCTGCAGAGCCAAATTCTTCTTTCACCCTGCTGTCCAAACAATCAGGCCCTTTCTCCAGCGCTCACTGAATCAGTTAGTTTGACAGGCTCCAGCGATTTCCCCTCCTTTGGGTTTGTTCTTTGCTACTAACTGAAGAGCTGGACTACTTATTTCTTGCTGCTCTTTTGCAGAATGTGGCCTGCGAATTCCATGCATAATGCGACTTTCTGGATGTTTAACTCCTGATCTGCTTCAGGTTATGAATTACAGGGAAAGCATATGTGGTATGTGACTGTGTGTGCGAACCATTTTGTATGTAATTGATGGCATATGTGATGAATTATCCAAGGTTATAAACCATCTTCTGGTCAATTTGCATGAGAATATCAGCTTTTACAGATATAAAGGTGGTGTTTTTGTAGGGGTTCAGCTGGGGTTCATTCCAGGTCTGGGTGTGGAAAATATGGTCATGACTCCCCGCTGAAGTGATCAAGCATGTGTGCGGGAACCTAGGTAAGTTTTATACTGTGTGAGGGCGCTGTTGCAAAAGCAACAATGGGCACATCGACAAAAGGGGGGGATGAGGGTGTCTATATGTGTGTGTGTGTGTTTGTGTGGTAGGGTCTGGGAGAGGTAGAAAAAGCAGCCCTAAATTGGGAAACCAAGAGGCCGAGCATGTAAGTCAACAAGGTGCAGGAAAAGCTCCTTTTTGGCCCGGGATGAGTCGCCAGTGGATAGATTAAGACCCCGTCCTTCCCAGCTGCATCATTAGCTTTTCGATGTGTTTGGCTCCTTCTGTAGAGATCTAAAGGGTGATTGGATTTGAAAAATGAATGTGTATTACATTTAATGTGTGTACAAAGCATTACAATAAGTCAGTCAAACTTCCAATTATTCCTCATAGTTGGGACCTACAACCTGCCTAACGTGCCTTGGATGTGATTGAATGATTACCTCCCTGTTTTTTAGTCCGTGAGAGTCTGTAGTTTTGGTCTTCTGCCATGCATCGTCAGCTTCTCTAGTTCCCCCATCTTAACTCAACTTCCCTTCTTCCTGATCCTGCAAGCAGGCCTTGTTTTGGATGTTTGGATTACACAACCACAGCTCACATTTGCATTTCACCCCAATACATGGTGCTGTCCAAAGCTCCCTGTCTGTCCCACTTCCGTCCAAACGTTATCATGTGATTCTTTGCCATAAGGAGGGCTGTTGGGAGAGCAGGTGGAAGAATCAGATGGGGTTGATGGAAGAATTGGATGGTCTAAGGGTTGGCTGGGTGATCTTTTGCTAGAGGATTAATTGTGTAAAAGCCATGTAATGATTGCTGGGATGGCTCTGGAGTAAAATCCTGTTAGTCGCTGCGCAGGGGTCAGGCTAAGTCTGAGAGGGGAATACGTATGAGTGTGTATGTGTGCAGGGGTGTGCATTGGGAAGGAAGGTGATTCTGATCACACCAGAATGCATGACCAGGTGGTGATCTGTGCATGCGTCTCAAACCAAACGAACCAGAGCCTCCCTCCCACTGGGTTCAGACTGAAACACAGAGATCTAATTTCTCCTCTCATGTAGGAGTGAGTAGGAAATGTGTTCCTCATCCATCTGCAGTAATTTACAATTGGAAACATGTGACCCTTTTCACAGGAACTGTCTGGCCCCAATGTCTCTTTTAAACTACTTTTTAGGAATCTTATTTTGTCAGGATGTCATTATCTTGCAAATGTTTAGGTTGGGGGTTGAGGTAAATGGTAATGCTGGTGCCCTATTGGATTTCGTCATTCCTCAGAGGCAATCCCTCAGAACTGGTAATGTTTATTTTTGGTTATTTTTAATCAAGACCACATCGTTTTCATTTAGGAGTATTCATCATTGTATCGTGCTTAAATATTTCACTGCAATCTCGTAAAACTCTACTGTCACACTCAAAAATGCCATGTGTGTCTTTGCTCTCATAAGAACTGAATCACTGGGGATATAATGTTCTGTCAGCAATATGTAAGGATATAAAATTGGGGGGAAAAAAGCTATGTGCCATCTTTTGTAGTAGTTTTACAATGAATAGCTAGAAAAACACTGGGAACACCAGTAGGAAGGTCATTCAGCTGAATTGAGCTTTTTGCTGCAGTTGTATCACAAAGGTCTATAAACGAACAGAGAAATCTGAGGGCTGAAATTCGATGTGCATGCAAAAAGCAAGCACAAAGCTGGGGAGTAGAATTACTCGAATGTGGAGAGAAGGATATTTTTTACTGTGAGCATTGAATGAGTTTGAGGTACACATTGGCAGGACTTTTTTTGTGGGTGACAGTTTTGAAGAAAATGATTACAGTGCCTGTGTATGGAAAAAAAAAAGTCTTCTTGAGTATCAAAAATTACGATTGCAACACAGTCTTTAAATCAGACTGTTCTTATAAACCATCGGTTGTGGATAATGACTTAAAAAGGTCATCTCATCTTAAAAAAGGGGTATTTTTGTTCATACTTTAAGTGTATACTCAAATAAATTTAAAGAAAAGAGAGAAGACATGTTTTTGATTTTTTTTTTTTCTGCGAAAGATTGAATGCTTAGTTTATGGCTACAGTGTTCCCTCGTTTATCATGGGGGTTACGTTCTTATCTGTACGTTCTATTTAATCTCTGATAGGTGAAACCTATAAATTAAAATTATAGATGTTTTAAGGTTGTAAAACTCCTCACTACACACTTTTAGTGAGGATATATTTTTATTGGGCAGACAGTAATATTTTTAACTCTTCTCCCTTCTTTAACCTATAAAAGTTCAAACCTTTGTAGAAAAATAAGTCCAATAATGTAGAATGAAAACAAAGATCTGCTTGCAATCGAAGATTTATGTATAGGAAATATGGCCCAAAGGAGATTGATTGACAAGTAGGCCTGCACAATAAATGGTAAATTTATCATTATCACAATATGAAGTTGTGCAATAAGCATATAGCAAAAGTCTGCGAAAATTGCAATTAATGTTAACCTTAAATGTGCTAAAACAATCTTATGGCAGCTTGACGTATTTAACAAATCAAATAAATCCCTTTATGCATCTGACAAATCAGATGGACGCCTTCACGTTGTTGACCAATCGGATGGAGCTCTTTTATTTATTTTGGAGCTCTTTTATGTTAGATGTCTCCTAAGTAGACGAGGGTCATTTGGAGTACAATTTAAGTTATGTTGACTCTTATTTAAATTAAACTGTTGCAATGAAATGGAATTGTTTTGTTATTTGTTCATATACCGCAACTTACATCGTCATCCCAATATTGATCACTAATATTGCATATCGCAAGTTTTCCTCATATCGTTCAGCCCTATTGACAATGTATACAGCTAATCAGGAAGCAGAACACAGTCCGTTTTTGAAATAAATCATGCAAAATTGCGCTGAAAAAAATCCAGCAAGCAGCTAGACCATGAGAGGTAAATCGTGATTTAGCGAGAGTCCACTGTATGTCTGATTAAGACACTAGTTTGTCAGTGTGTCCCTATCTGCAATTCCAAAATCCAGTGCCCTGGACATTTTCTAAGAAGTTTCTGTGAACAACTAGCAGGTCTCGATGCTCACTAGATTGGTGAACATAGACCACGATGTATGACTATTTGAAATGAGAAAAATGTATTTACGTGTATTTTACATAAGTCATCCAAGTTTTCATCATCAGAACATAGTTGATTTATAAGAAGTTTTCTGTAAAATGTTAATATTTATTAGATTTTAGCTCCGTAAAATGGGTGACATATTTTCGGTAAAAAAAAACAACCTCTCGGCATGGTGTCTGAAATGCATTGAAATTCTGGGCACTGGATAGTACCGCACTGTATAGTCTCTTAGAGGTTGGGGATTAGTTAAGAAATTTGGACATAGCCTGTGTCTCAGAAAAATGATCAAATCCAAGACAATGCATTGGGTTTCAGGCTTTAAACTTTAATGTTGCAGCAACACCTTGTGATACTAGAGTTAAAGCCTAATATCTCTTCTTGTTTACATGAATTTGCTGCTGCTTCAAGGAACATTAAGTAGCAATCCTTCAGGTAAAGAAACATGTTTGCAACTTCCTATTATTTTGCATAAAGCTATGTAAAGAACACTCCTGGTGCAGTGGTGATTAAATGGTTATTGGTGGGTCCCTGGTGAAACTCCTTGGGCCAATAGGATTAAAACAAGTTAGGACTGAGGCACTGTGGTTTTTGCCCCATTTTTGTTATTCCATTATAGTGCCCTTAAGCAATGCCTTAGGCCCCAGTTCCTGCAGTAGAACTGCTCCGGGGCCACAGGTGGATCTGCGGGTTGTACTGAGGATCATTTGCATGCTTGTTTTTCAATAAATTAATTTCCCCTCACTGAACCTGTTCTCTGCAATTATAAGTTAATAATAATAAAGAAAAAAACCCTCCACGTATTCTTTAAAATGTGACCCACGTAGGCTTCCCTGTTTTCCAGCTGAAAGGTAACAAATATGGCTCAATCTTTTACAATACCGTTTATTGTATGGAATCACTGGAATCATTAGAAAATACAGAAATTACATTTTCAGTTGGGACCTGTAACAGGAAGCCGCATTCACCCTTTTTTGGATAACAGGTGACCATGTGACATGTCCACATGGTTGCCAGGATTAAAAGCCACTCCACTTTGTTCACTCTAAAACAGGAACAAAGGTTTATTCAATTTTTGCTATTGTTCTAAAGGTCTCACTTAATTTAGTCAAGAGCACTCATCATGACGGTGTTCCATCTTTATCTGTAAACGCGTCAGTCCTGACTTGCATTTAAGTCCAACTTTAGCTTTCCTGAAATTAGTTTTTGGCAACTCGATATCTGCCTTCTCCTACCCAGGTGACCTTACCTGCATGGAAGCCATGTGATGAATGAAGTTGGATTGTTGGCAGATTGAAGAGTGCAACTGAACTGACACTGAAACTTTTCATGTGTAATCTTTGCAATCATAGTTGTCTTCTTTCTTTTCTCTTTTCCTCACAGCAATCCATTCCTATTAGACTTGGATGTAATTTGTGAGGTAATAAAATGTATCAGAATATTTTTCAAAAGTTCTCCTCAGGGTTTGGTTTGTAGGTACTAATTTTGACACCTGTTTCTATGAATGGGCACTTCTGAATTTAAATATTATATTCCACATTTCTATGTACAACACATATTTTTAGATGTAAAGATTACTCCTAGTATGATCGACTTCAGAAGCAAGTCGGCCAGTGATGTTCCTCTTGGTCACGATGAAGCTCAGACAGGCGGGATTTCATTATTCTTCAGTTCAGCCGTGCTCCTCTGCTGCCGCTGGCCTTCAGCCTCTGTGGAGTCGGACCGTGATGTGGAGGTTGTGCAAATCTTCCAGCCTTCCTCTGAGCCAAATCCCTATCTCTTTGAAGCTTCATCTTCTGTGATGCTGCTGTCTGGGCTGTTGTGATTTCAATTACAGGACTTGTACATGTTCTTTTCTTATTATTAAAAAATGAAGTCTGGCTTTTGCACAGCAAGGAAACACAACCTTGTCAATATATCCTTGTCCTCAGGACCTCCAAAGCTTTCTTGATAGGTCAAGTCTTTATGGATGTTTTTTTCCCTAGAGTTTACAGAAGTATGTGTTGTATATCTTGGAGGTTTATAAACTTATTTTTACTCTAGCTAATAAAAAAAGTCTAAAGACAAAATGAGTCTAGAGAGACAAACCCAACACCAACCCCTTAATCACAATTATCCATACAGGGGTTGACCCATATTTTTGGGGTGTCTGGGTCCACGGAGGGTCATATACAGGAACGGCTGCGTCTTAATGTTAGCACAGGTGTATCTTGCAGCTCCCTTGAGGCTCGTACGGCCACCATAAAGACCGTTATAAAAATGCATTGTACCATTGTCGTGTGCAAGCTGTTGCATCACACTTTAGTCAGCTGGCCTGAACTGGCTCCTTACTGACCATATGGACGACAACTGTAGGATCCCCACTCAAACAACGCTCTGATCACCCGATTTCCTAAATTTGAACAGACTGCAAACATGAAACACGGTACAGGCACGCAAGGATTGCACACTTAGTGCTGTGACGGTGTGGAATTTCTAAACACCGCGGTGATGAAGCAGCAATAATCGTGGTTAGACCCCCCGCCGAACACAAAATTCCCAGGCGGCCGCATTTCAGATGAATGCAATGGAAATTAATAATTACAACGCAGTATTCTTTATTAACAAATAACAGTAACAACTAACTATCTAACTACCGTATTTTCCGGACTATAAGTCGCCCTTTTTTTCAGTTTGGTAAGGGGTGCGACTTATACTCCGCAGTGACTTATACTAGAAATAAATGTAAATAAATACAGTTAACCCTCCTATTGTGTTCATTTGTGAGGAACAGAGATGATGTTCCTGGGTCAATTTGATGTATGAGGTATGTTAAGTGTTAAGAGTATGTTAAGTGACTCAGAGAATCAGCAAACTTTTTTTTACAGTAAGATCTTGAAGGCTAACAACATAATATTCTATTTTCCAATGATTTCATAGATTCAGAAATGCAATAAAAATGACAACTGTTTCTACAAATACAGGATGAAAACAGAGTATTAGTTGGCCAATGATGCTTCATGAAAGGAATAAATAAATATGAGAAAGAATTACTGTGAAATTATGAGATAAACAGTCTGCTATGGTTGTGTCATGTGAGGTTGTGCAAAAACAAAATGCGACTTATAGTTCAGTGCGACTTATCTGTGTTTTTTTCTACTTTCTAATGCATTTTTGGGCTGGTGCGACTTATACTCCGGAGCGACTTGTAGTCCGGAAAATACGGTAATAAAAGAAGGTTACCCCCAGTAAACCAGTGATTGATTATTATTTTACTTTATTGCTTTATTATTATTAACCCGCTCTGGAGTAGAGCTGTGACGGTGTGTGATTTTTGATCACAGCAGTGGAAAACTTTGGACGATATGCCTGCGTCTCATTTACGTCACCTGTATCTACTCCTTACATGGTGTTTAAGTGTTCGCAATGAACTGTGGAAAAAAAAGTGCATGAATATTTTGCGCTATGGGTTCACCAAGCGGTCTACGATTTCAACCTGTGGGCCCTGTACAGGTTTGCCCATTTTGTGCCTATAAGGGTCTACTGCTATCATTCATTCCTTAACCAATAAAGGATCTGTAACCATTGAAATAATGCTAAAGTTTGAACGTTTGATTTTGTATGTTTAGGAGAATAAAACCATTTTGGCGTTTTGTAACAAATTCAATGTTTAGGTTGGTTTGTGCTTATTTTTTCTAAGGAATTGCTTTAGGTGGGATGAAGATGTTGTAAATAACTAACCATTTCCACAAGCTTTTCTTTGAACTGAGCTTTATTCCCGCTCTTTTAGCACAGTTTCTCTAATGCCCTTTATGCCACCTTATCATTAACTCACTCTACCTTATCTCTCTTGCCCATGACGGCTTTCCTGATTCTCCTCAACCCACAAGCAGTGGCTTTTCTCCTGTGGCCGCCATGAAACGGCCCTCAGCCAGACAGCTTTTAATCATTTATTTAAGGGCTGTAATGTTGGGTTTAGCATATCCGCAGATAGGAGGGAGAGAGCGAGTGAAAGACGCATTAATCTTGGATCAAGAAGAGGGTCAGTCGGTGAACCTCAGAGTCATCGACCCTCAACCCCCCCCCCCCACTCCCCCTTTCATACAGTGTGGAGAACAGCCCTGCGTCTTTTAAACAAGTGTGAGATGCTCATTTCCTAAAGCATTTCCTGCTTTAACAGCTTCTCTATTTTTATGTCAAATGTCTTCAAAGAAACGTCACATGACGCCACACATTGCAGGAACGTTTCATTTGAACTCACCTGGAAACGCCTCTTACATCGCTCCCAGTGCACGTTTTGGTGTCTGTTTACCGCTGTGTACGCACACGCTGTGATGTCATCAATGTACGATTTTGTAGTTCTTAAAAGACCTAATGCAAATAGGTGTACCACGCCACAGCTATTATCTATTATGTGGAGGATAAAGCCCAGTGAGGTGTTCCTTATTTACATTAATGGGGTAAACTGCAGCCTGTGTTATGCTATGGATAAGAAGTTTCTCACTATTTTTTTGTCAGAAAAGTGTTCCTACTTTTTTTAATCTTACATTTGAGCACTCTGGACATGATGTCGTCTTGTGTTTAGTTTAGTTTTTTCTAAATTGGTTGAGCTCCAAAAAAATACACTCTTTGTTGGTGTAAAAGTAAAGGTTGGAAGTCTTTTATATTGGGAAAATTTCATAAAGTCATTTTTTTTGTTGTAATTTGATCTTTTACTGCGCCACAATGTCACAAATTGAAATCAAAATATTTTAAAATTACAATTTAGTACAACACATTTTAGTGCAATTATTAGGATTTGAAATAATTGCAATTAAACATAGATAATAAGAATTACAATAATTACAATAATAATAATTAGTTAATTACACAAAAAATTAATCGCATGACAGCACTTGTATTTCTTGTAGAAAATGGTGGGACGTTATATAACGATTTATATTTAAAGCTCACATTTACTGGCGATGCAACTATTCACTTTTGCCACATTTCAGTTTTAAACCTTAACTTTTGGTCACAGTTTGATTTTGGATCGATATATGATTTGAGTTTTACAAAACAGCAAAAATTTTAGACAGACTGGTTTGCAGTAACAATGCAACAACTCACTTTCACTACGATTCGGTACACCAGTGTAACATACGGTTTGGTTTTAAACCAAGAATTGTGGCATCCCTAATGTTTACTACACATTTTAGACGTTACACTCATTGTCAGTTCTTCTTCCAATGATTGCATAGATGTTCCATTATCAGTTTAACTGACCTGTTCTGCTCTTGAACTATATATTATAAACACACCTGTGTTTTTTTACAGTGAGGTTAGAGTCTTGTGTTTTAATTCACATTTTTATGTAAATGCAAGCAACTAATCAGCAGCCAAACTCGGGGCTCAGGACTTTTTTTTTTCCAGAGAGGACATTGAGGCTGCAGAATTCAGGGTTAGTGGAAACAAAAAAGAAAAGCCAACCTTCTGACAAATCAGCAGTACAGAGTGGAGATGAATGAGCAGTGCTTTAGCTTTGAAGCCTGAGAGAAGCTGCCAAATCAATGAAAACTTCTTTAGTGTCTTCAAAGTTAAATTAGAAAAAAAAAACAACATTTTGCTTTCCTCGGACAAGACACTCTAGTTCACTGTTGTAAAGACTTACTCCAATGTGCTTTTGGTATTTCTAGCAGGTTTTTGTAGCTTTTTTCTAATGGAGGACATATATAAAGAAAATTAACCTTAAAATTGCATTTCTGAGTATTTCTTTATTCTAATCGTTGTGAATCAGTAATCAAAAAAATGCTTGAAAAAGAGCTTATTAGTGATGTAGAAAATGCGCTAAGCGGGTCACAAGCTCCCTGCTTCGCTCCATTCTGATGTAGGACTAGATCCATCTTCATTTTCCTCATCTGAGGTGGCATCTGTTTCGAAACCGGATGGCTGGATAGCTCCGATATTGCTTGCCATTTTTGTTGCACTGGTAATGTTAGGTTGGGGTTGTGAGACTTGTAAGCTAACAGGAGAGAGTGTAAACGGAGAGCTCCCAGTAACGGGGAAGGGTAGGTGGAAGTGGGATTGCCCTGCACCAATTTCTAATGAACCCCTACTGCTCTGAAGAAACTATGTGCTAAATGATACAGGTAGATACAGGTATAGGTAAAAGACCACTGGGAACACTTTTACAATATCAAAAGAAGATCAGAGTGGAACTTTAAAAATAAGAAAGGAGAAGAAATAGGTTTGGTGGTGACATATTGTTACCTTTTGACTTTTTGTGTTACAACCCTTACCTGAATATAAGTTTCATCCAAAACAGATTAAATATGTTTTTAAAAAAAAAGCAATATTGAGACTTTGTTTTTTGTTTGAAATAAACCTATTTTGCAGTGTCAGTGATTGTGGAGGTTTTTTATTTTTTCTGCATATTGCGGTTTACTAGAAAATTTGTACATACTTCCTTTATTTCATGTGATCATTTTACTAGACAGTTGTAACTATTTACTATTATGGAGCAACAACACACTTTTGATAACTTGATGATTTAAATACTATCTTGATTCTTTTTTTTTTTCTTTTAAAACCGATATCAGAAGTTTTACTCTTTTTGGTGTTTTTTTTGCTGTTCTAAATACTCTCAGAATCCATCTTTTGTAATGTAGGTTAGGGTGATGAACAGCTCATTTTTAGTTTAGAGGATTGGCTCTGTTTACAGTTAAAAGAAGGTGCAATCTCTTTCAATTCCAAGGTTTTATGTATCAGGTCAAAAGAAAAGAGCTTTCTTTTCTCAAGGGGTCGTAAAATAAGCCTTGCACAGAATTGGTTGTGCAACAAAGCTTATTGTGTTACATTTTGTCATAAATTATTCAGCAAAAATGGGGCTAAATTCTATAGTGGGTGTAAAAAAGAAAGCACACACCCAATTAACCTGGGATTTAAAAGTCATGGTTCAAATAAAACGTTCATGTACGTAACGTGTACCCTGGTGCTTTACTCTATGAGTTGATAGTAAGTTAAAGGCACCTCTATAAAAGATTTGCAAGGAAATGGCATTGATTGTGCAGTTGTTCTCAGATTTGGGAAAGCTACATTCCAAAGCTTATTTCCAAGCAGAAAAACAGTTTACTAGTAAAAAGAAAACTGTCACTTTTTCTTCTATTTGAGGTTTTTACTGTCATGTATAGTGACATCTAGGACAAAAAAAACTTGAGATAAACCCTGGTACAAATGTTTCCAGACAATCTTTTTTTTTTCTCCTGACCTTTCTGTGCCCTGATGGAGCAGCTTTGCTGTGAGTGAGCTTACTTCTAAACTCCTGATTTAAATGCCACTACAGCCAAGACTGGCATTGTTGTGGATGCTTTTATCCGACCACATTGCATTTGTGGAAAGAGCAGCTAATGGTTGAAAGAGGCATTATTTTGCAGACTGTCTTTACTGTCTGTTAACATGAAAACAAACAGATTCAAACTAAGAAGCTTCAGTAAAATTCTAACTGTACTTAAAAGTATTTTCATCAGCTAAAAAAAGGGGGAAATAAACTATATTTCACTTTAGAGCCTGTTCATATAACTACTAATTATTATAATTATTATTATTGTCATTATAATGCTATTACAAATTACATAAACATACTCTTACAAACATACATAAAACATATACACTTTTTCAGGTTAGAACATCTTATTCTGGAAATTCTTGAGAATACTGTTGGGTTAAATATTCATACTGGATTTTCAGTTGATTTATAATGCAGTTAGTACTGGAGATAACAATATGTGTTTGTTTTAAATATGATTTATGTATTTATTTTTTACTTTCCTCAAACAAGTAATTTACAGCTGCACCAAAGACAAAACACATTAAACCTTCACAAGACTGTCAAACATGGTGGTGGGAAGATGATGATATGGGTTATGATAAAGTCATGTGCATTAAAGAGGACTTACAGACCCACTCTGATGGAAATTGTGCTTTCTGTGTAATTTTTAACATGCTCTAATGGCATTTTTTTGATGATGTAGGACAAATGAAAAAGAAAATTAACCTCAGATGTGTATTTCTGAGTATTTCTTGAGTCAAATTGTTGTGAATCGGGAGCAGATTGAAAATGTTGTTTTGAAAAAAAGCTTATCTGTGACTTAGAAAATACAACGGGCAAGATAACAGGGAAGGGGACGGGGAGGGGTGCTCTGTGCCAACGGCACAGGTATAACAGTCAACTTCTGATGTCTGGTTCAATTTCTGCTCTGTCCACCCATCTGTGTTGAAGTGTCTTTAGTTAAGTCACTGACCAAAACATGTTCTCCCAGTGGCCTGGTATGAGCCCATGCATGAAGAAAGTGTGTGTCAGTGGGTGAATGGGGCTGTGACTGTCAAGGACTTTTGTTCTTAAAGAAATAAGAAATAGCTGTGTAAGTAGATGCCATTTACTATTTGTCCAAGAGCTCCCATCAGAAATGAATCAATTTTTGCTGCAAAACAACAGAAATCTTCATGAGAGATTGCTGATGTTTGTTGTAAGGACTATGCCAAATATAAAGCTTCGTGAACTCAAACATTGGTCTTTGAATGGAAATTATGGAAGCATGTCGCATTCAATGAAAAAAACTTTCTTTTTCATGCATTAAAAAAGAATTAAACGTATAATTAAATAAAAACAACAACTAAAATATTGTAATGCTGACAAAGAATACAATTAATACACTTGTATATATTAATGTGTTTAAAGTGCAAGTCAATTTTGTTATTCATATCATGTTAATTTGGTTTTCATGCCTTTATATCAAAAATGTTTTTTGAATCCATTTATTCCAAAAACTAAATTAAACTTTTTTAATTGATTGTATTAAAATGCATGTGGGTTGTTTTAGTCTCTCGGTCTAATTGATTGTTTGATGTGTCTTTGTAAATTGCAGGTGTTGTTAATATTGAATAATCCCTGTTTCCCCCTGTTGCATTCTAATGTAATTTAATACTGCCATCGCACAATGGAAGATTAATCCTTTTGTTTCTGAAGAGTCCCTCTTGTTTTTGGTCTTTTGTGCTTGATAGCAATTATGGAAATTTGCATTAGAAGTTTGGATTTCTTCAATTCATTATTGCCCTCACACTCTGTGCAGGAGCAGAGCCCCATTAACACCACACCCCTGGCCATGATGCAGGAGCCGCAGGAGGTGGTGGAGGAGACGGTCACCATAGAAGAGGATCCCGGCACTCCCACTTCTCACGTCTCTGTGGTCACATCCGATGATGGAACTACGCGGCGGACAGAAACTAAGGTGAGGCAGGAAAGGGTGCCATGCTTGACATTTACAGATTCAAAACAAAATTCTTATTGGTTTCTAGATTTTTTCAAGATTTTAATTTGAAAATTGTAGAAAAAAAAAAGATGAAATCTGCGTTTGGATTATGATTATCGCACCGTTACATGTTAGAAAGACACCTGAGAAGAGTTGCATTGTTGCGTTCTAAGGATCACTGTCAACTCATTCCAAGAAAACCCCACTAAGTATATTATCCATTTCAATTTATATTCAAATTATGGATTTGGATTACTGCTGCCAAGAAACACACTTCCACTCCCTGATTCCCATTCTTAAGAACTCTAAATCCCACAATTCTAATGCCCAAAGTGGCTTTAGATCCCTCACGTAGCATTACTTATGCAATGTTAAGAATAATAATTATTATTTCTAAGATGTGTGCTTCTAAAAAGCTATTCTCCTGATTCATCCTGTACTGTACTCTGTCGTTTTTCTGTAAGGATGTGTCAACAAACATGAAGGTGAGTTTACTTTTATAGCACAATCGCTTTTGTCACCCTGCTGAGTTTAATACGCACAAATAAAGTGGCAGTAGCAGCACACATCACATTCTGCATAATCGCAAACTAAACACAAGCCCTTTTCTCTATAGTACTTTTGTTTTAGGCCACCGCTTGCTGCTTTCTGCTCTCTGAGTAGAACTCAATGTTTTTGCATGTTTATTTCTCTCTCTAAAAGCAGTTTTAACATTTTGTGTGACAAATGAAATTGATTAAAAGGTATCTTCTGCAATTAGACATTAAAGACCCAGTCAGATTGTTTTTTGTTCTGTGTTAAGTGTTCCCAGTGGTCTTTTAATTATAATTTAGGCGTTTATAGCCAAAATACATAAACCTGTGGCACTTTTTTTCAACCTGAGCTGTGGGCACCTGCTAGTTTACAGCCCTTCAACCACCAATCTAAAATGAATAATACAACAAAAATGGTGAGCAGTGGAACCATCCATCTGTAAAGTTTTGAGCCAGATGCATTGCCAACTCAGACGTGGAAAACGAAGACGAACATGGATCCAGTCATGTACAAGTAGATTCAATTAAATTTTATTTGTATAGCCCAAAATCACAACAACAGTTGTCTTGATGGGCTTTGTATCAGTATTTCAAAAAGTGAAACATGAACTCTAAAGGATCATGAATACATAGAGTTCAATAGGAAAATACTAAAATGAACTAACAAACTGACTAAGCTATACTGGCATCCCTGCCCTTAGACCCCCCTTCGCGTTAAGGAAAAACTCCTAAAAAAACCGGATTCTGGAAAAAACGAAGAAGCCTCAGGGGTGCCCACATGAAGGAGGGATCCTCCCCCAGGACGGACAGGCGATTTACCAGAACTCATAGAGAAGAATTAACTTATCTAACTCTACGACTACATATATAAAGTCCAGCAGACGAGCTTCATCCAGCCGTGGTTGGGGGGACAGTCAGGGGTGCGAGTCGAGCCGAGAGGCAGGATCCACAGCCAGGTTTAGGAGCGGGAGCAGAGATGAGGTACACGGCCAGGTACAGAGCAGAGACGAGCCAGAGGCAGGATCCACAGCCAGGTGTAGGAGCAAGAGCAAAGGCGAGGTACACGGTCAGGAACAGGAGGACGGATGAGCCAACTGGAATCTGAAAGCACTCCCACTCCCCAGGAGGGGAGAGGGAATGAGGGACAATGCATGAATCGTACTGCACCAAACAGAGGCATGGAGAACTAAATGATGAATAATCAAGAATAGAGAAGAGAGGAAGGGTAGAGGTAGATGAGAAAAGAGGACAGAACCCCAGTGCACCATGGCTACCCCAGCTTCAACTTCTAGCAGCCTTTTAAAACAAATTGTTATTGTTATTAAGTTTAATTTAAACACATTAACATTAAGTTAAATAATCTCTGAATACTAACTAGTCTGATAATAAGCCTGTCCAAAGAGGAATGTTTTCAGTCTAACTTTGAATGTAGAAACTGTGTTGGCCTCTCTTACATGAGCTGGGAGCTTATTCCATAAAACAGGGGCTTGGTGGCTAAACGCTCTACCTCCAACCGTACTTTTACTAATTCTAGGAACCACAAGCAGTCCTGCATTTTGCGAGCGAAGTGTTCTGTTTGGGTGGTAGGGGACTATGAGTTCCTTAATATAGGACGGGGCTTTTCTATTCTATTCTAGATGCATTAGAATAGAGCAGGGAGGAAGCTTGTGGCCCACCCAGCATAGTTTCTACGTCCATCTACAAGCTTTCTCAAACTGTTTTTTTAATCTGCTAATATTTCACTGCGATTTGAATAAAGGAGTACAATTTGAAGCTTAATTCACTTTATATATGTTCTCAATCATCACCAAAAGGCTGTTAGAAAATGTTAAAAACACCATTTTCATCAGAGTGGGTCTTTAACAAGTAAAAATGTTAGTACTCAATAAAACAAAAAAATTGAATTAACTGGAAGAAATACTCTTCAACCCACAAATTTAAGTATCTGAGTTCTGATTGATTAAAAGTGTTACTTTCCATTAGTATATTCCAGAATAAACAGCTTGTTTAAGAAAATCTAAATGTTTATTTCAAGAGCTTTATGAAATAGTTTTGAAAAGTGTTATTCTTTCTGTTTTCTTTACAAACTTACAAGCTTTATTTTCCTAAATTGTATTTCCAACCTATGTAACTGCATTGTCCTATAATCCTGCCACTGGATTTCTTGTAGGGTAGTTTGGAATGTTTACATGCTTAAAGACTGACTAGATGATGATTACAAGCTTGTGTTGCTGCACTTTATACACAGATTTAGACACAGTTACAGTTGGCTGTTATCAAGACTTCCAGAGAAGTGGGGAGCGCTGTGTGGAGCTCTCACTCCAGGGAGTGTGAAACTGTAATTAAAAAGCCTGGTCTAATCCCACATCAGGGAGGACCCATTGCTCTCCAGTCTGTTTACTGCAACGGGATTGGCCACACACTCGCACACTTGCAGGCTATTAAGCACTGGCATAAAGAACTTGTTAAAAATTATTTACAACAGTAGACACGGCAAACTGCCTTACTGATAAAGGGCTTTAACAGAGGACATGAAGAGAGAAGGACAGTGTTCTACCCCCCCACCACGACATAGAAGACTTTTAGTTTTCTGAACGTCTCTTTGGCATGAAAACAAATTCATGATTATGGTAAACTTTGTGAGCATCATTGTTACTTCCTCCTCAAGCTAGGTTCGGCAATGTGCGTTCAAGCGTCCACATCCAGTGAAACATCTATCTAAATACGTATACATATGCGCGTGTCGGGCTTCTACGTTCAAAACTCACGCATTCAGACGTTGCTACCAGTTTCTATGCAAGTTTCTACAACCGTTTTCAGGCTCAAAGTAAAAAAGTTAAACCAGGTCAAACTTTGACCAATCAGGATGTTCAAGACACGCTTTTCACCCGTTCTTAAATGCGCGTCACATACGCATTAAATGTCTGGTGAAACAAAAAGTAAGTGGATACACTCTATACCAATTAACTGCTATCATTCAGGCCAGCTTTAATCCCAGATATTTTTTGGGGTGGTATTTTTTTCTTTAACTTCAAGATTTTAGTTTTTATAAATAACTAAACCTTGACAAAATGGAAAAAAAGACTCAATAGTGGCAGACAGCCATGCATCGGCTCAAACCAGGCCACTGGGAAAAAATGTTTTGCTCAGTGTCTTGACCAAAGACACTTGAACACAGATGGGTGGGTAGAGCAGAAATTGAACCGGACATCAGAAGTTGACCATTCCACCTCTGCAACATAGCTTCCCAAAGAACTAGTCTCATGGGTTCACAGTTGTTAAATCGACATGTGACTCTCTCATTCTGACCTCTAAAATGGCCTCTGTGGCAAACAAACAACTTACTGGAGTTTTTGAACTGCAAGTTTGTCAGTTCTTGTAAACAAACAGGTTTAATGACCTCATATCTGGACGGAATGGCAATGACCATACCACTAAAAAAAGGTTTAAAGGGCCTCAAATGACAGATGCACTCCCTGTTTTTATGTTTCTTTTTTTTAACCCTCATCCTTTTCCCATCTCTCGTCATTTCTCACTAGCTCAGTTTTATCTATGTGCTTTTGAACCAAAGTCTTTGCATACTGTGCACTCTGTGTTGCTCTTCCTTGATGGATTCTCTGCCATCCAACTGTTGAAAGATAAAACACAGAAACTTCTCTCAAGTTTCTGATCTACAGTCTTAGCTGTTTCTTCAGTGGTAAACATGTTTCTTGTGATTTAGCAGCAGCTATATCGCTAAAATACTAGGGAGTGAAAAGAAAAGTGGCAATCTGACAGAATCGATGTAGAAAACATGTCTAATTGATGATATAGAACTACATTTAGTTGTTTGTCTCTCCTCTATAAAACTTTCTCATAAAAAATGTGAAACAACCATGACTGGGTTTGTAGAGTAGATTAACTGCTATTTTATAATTTCTTCACCGATTCAAAGTAAGTTGGTTTTCATTGTGTGTGTAAATTAATTCATAATTACATTTAGTTACAGGCCTGTCCCAGTATGTCATTTTAATGCCCTTGGCCATCATCCAAACCCTCTTTTTCTACTGGAGTATAGGACACTTTAGGTTTTGACCAATAAAGGCTGCAATTTTTTTTATGTTTGATTAAACCCAAACAGAGTCGACCACACAAGAAACATTCCTAACTATGTAACTTTCATGAAAGACTCGATAGGAAGCCAAACCATGTGGATTTTTGCTAAGTTTCCCCCCCACAAGCCCTGTGCTTTTATAATCGCAGGCTGCTTAACAGCATGAATTACAAGCTCTCCTTGTCTCACCAATCCAGCATCAGTCTCTTTAAAGTGAGAGGCTGCAGAGTGCTGTAAATTGGACAGTTTGACACCTGCTGCAGTCTCTTCCATTTTAACAGTTTGTAAACAGCTAATGACTATGTCTAACAGCGATGGTTTGAACAATTTTCATTATTGCTGTCATTCACAGCCTTCAGAGCTACAAAATACAGAGAAATCTGTGAGACTGCTGGGTCTGTCTTAACTCAAACTCTTCACCGATTCAGCAATTCCTTTTTTTTGTGTCCAGTTAATAAAACTTCTGCAAATTTCAGAGGCTCCACTGCAGCTTGAGGGCCTCATCTCACCCTAACATGACAGTTTAACGGCTTTTGAAGCTCGAGCTACATCAGAGTCTTCTAAACCTGCCTGATGGTTCTCTTTGCAGCTCCTTCAAATTGCCTGAAAAGCTGTCCTATGATATCAAGATTTGGTGGCTGTAGCCTTCATTGAACACTTCCTGCAACTTAAATGTGAATTTTTTTTTATTTATTAATACATTATTCAGACTGCATTCATTAAAATGATATAGAAGGAGAAAGTATAGATGCATGGCTTTTAACAATCCCAAATAAAACACCTCATTCTTCAGCATATGATATAAATCCAAATGACCTTAAGACAGGAGTGTCATACTCATTTTCACCGTGGGTGGTTGTCCTCAAAGGGCCAAATATGACTTATACATGTAACTAAATGTAATGGAAAAATAAACGTAACTACTCCTTAATGTTTAATAACTTATTATTTATTTATATATTTATTTATTTACAATTACAGTTGCATAAACACGTTTGCTTGTTACTCTAGCACAGGGGTCGGCAACCCATGGCTCCGGAGCCACATGTGGCTCTTTCATCCTTCTGTTGTGGCTCCCTGTGACTTTGGAAAATAATGAGTATTTTATAAAAATTCAAATTTATTTTAGTTTGTTCATTTTTCATGGCATTTCAAAGGCGCTGCTAGCTCCGTGCCTCGTGCCACGTAAAAAACAGCTTCCTTGGTGGCTCGTGCTTGTCGGGCCAGGGCTGCGGAGCTGATAGCAGGAGGACACGCGGGGCGGCTTCAATAAACACTCCGGGTCTGGAGTGGTTTTCTGCCGGGGGCTTGGCGTGGCGCGGAGCGGGGAGCGGCTTTCTGGTGACGGAGAGTTTGCGCCGGTGTTTTGGACTCGCGTGTGCGGTGATGTGTGTTTCAGAGCAGGGGAGCTCGTCGCGTCGGTCGCGATCAACCGGTCATCTTCGGGCACGTGGGGGTGATTGAAGGGGAAGAGAGTACTTCTTGAAAATCCATCAGCCAATCAAAATCCTCACCGAGAAGTACGGGACTTGATTGACATGCAGAATGGCCAATCGGACATCCTCTGACACATCCTCACTGCAGACGCGGGTTTAAATTCACTCAGCGCAAACTCTTGTCATCAGAGCAGCTTTTTCTCCCCGCAGCACGGGGACGTCCCCGGTAGAAGTCCAGCAACCGGAGTTTATTAAAGCCGCCCCGCGTGTCTCCTCCTGCTATTAGCTCTGCAGTCCGATAAATACGAGCTCATCAAGGAAGCTGCGAGGCACACGCTTTATACTGTTGTGGGTGTGTGCTGAGCGGCGCACGTGCCACGAGAAAGAAGGGGGGGGGGGGGGGGCGTGCAGGTGGAGATGGCGGTGTGAGCACGGAGCGGAGGTGTGTGCGTAAAATACATTGTGTGTTCGGAGGACGGAGCACTAAATAAAGAGTAGTCGTCGTTCCCAGTATAACTTTTCTGGAGTCATTTTTAATCCGCTCTGAAGGTTGAGGGTTCGAACAGGGGAGTGAACCCCGAAGGAGAACCGCCTTCTGCCCTGGAGGAAATCTCCCCTGCGCTTTCTGACCACGGTCGGAAAGACCAGAGAAAAAGAGAAGTCATCGCAGCGAAAGGTTCAACAATACGGAGCGAGCAGCGCCAAAAGCCTCATAATATGCCACGCTCCCCGCATTGCACCGTTTACAGCAGAGCATGAATACGATGGTCACTGCTTTCTGTCTTTGTAATAAAACGCCTCATCTGTTAATACAAAAGTATCTTTATGTAAACTCACTGTGTAGTTTTTAATCATCAGTACATAAACAATAATGTTGAAATAAACATGTAACTAATAAACATGAAGATGAAAAGAAAGAAGTACTTTTTTTTTAATCTTTTCTGGACCGTGATCTACACTCATGTCCTTGAAAATCGATCGCGATCGACTTAATGAGCACCCTTGATATAATATATACATGCATAATAATGATGTCAAAACGGGTTGTGGCTCCGGGTGCTTTTTTTTTCATTAGGGGCGGTCTCAGAGTAAAAAAGGTTGCCGACCCCTGCTCTAGCATAAATCCTTTTAAATTTGATTCTGTCAGGTTAGGTTATGTTGACAGGGTTTAAGTCCTTATGTATAGTTGCCCAATCCGATATTTCAAGTCCAATTCCCCCTAGATATGAATAAATACACACCAACTTTTATTTTTTATTTTAAGAAATAAAACACTTCTATGCTCTCGCAGGCCACACAAAAGGACATGGCAGGCCACATTTGGCCCGCGGGCCTTGAGTTTGACACATGTGCCTTAAGACATTAACTGCAAAAAGTTCCAATGTACTACACCACCTTAAAAACTGTAGAAGGTAATAATTACACTCTTACTTATTCAGCTAGCAGTTCATGTTAATGAAGCAAACAAGCCTTTTATTTTTAACTGTGCAATCCAAGAAAGGGTGGCATCAAGAGGGAACTATTCAGTAATTGCTTGGAATATGGAAATGAAGCTTGATGTTCCTGAAATGGACATTGTTATTTAGCTCAGTCAGAGTCTAATCAAGAAATGAGGCCAGTGCAAACTTCAGCTTGTTTCAGTTGAGTTAATGAGGATAGCTTGTTTAACAACCAATATGTGGTTAGTGCTTTTTGTTTTGCACCCTTCTGTGCAGAACAAAGTCGATCTCAGTTTTTTGATAACTTTCCATACCATCATATTTTATTTTCATTTTTTGCTTTTACACGTGTAATGGTGTTTTCTTGACAGATGGGGATGAGCATCATAGAATCTGCTTTTCTTATAATACAAGACGAAGAAGATTATTATTTGTTTCTATCACCCCTACTAATTAGGAAAATACTTTTCAAGGAGGCAACATAATACCTTATTATTATGTCCTCAACCGTGTCCATTGGGTAGCAGGTTGGTTTCTATATGAGCAGAAAATCCAGAGAGGTTTTGGATTGCAATCTGCCTTTGTTAGGCCCAAGAGACGATACAGGAAGTATTGAATTCAAGCAAAAAAGGAAAATAAGAGTGTATATAGTTCCTCACTAATAATATTCCCCCACCCTGTGGTACTACAGGCTGGTATGGTCCAGTGAAGCAGATGTTACAACACAACCTGTGGAGCTTGTCCTTAAAATCTGCATAACACATTCAGGGTTTACATTTTATTTTAAGCATCCATCTTTTTCAACTCATTGATGAAGAACATTAATATCGACAGATAAAAATCTGATAAGACAGTTGCCTTTTTGAACGAAACATGGTGGGCTTTCCTTTTTTTAATAGTTCAATAATTTTTGCCTTTTTTCTTTACTGTGTACATAGACTGAAATGCTTGCTGATTACCTAGATCTGCTCTCATGTCATGTGACACTGTCTTATTGGTACATGTAATCAACTCTGCAGGTGACCAAGATGGTAAAGACCGTGACCACCCGGACAGTCCGTCAGGTACCCCTTGGCCCTGATGGTTTACCCCTGCCTGAGGGCACATCCCCATTGGGCAGCTATGCAGATTCCATTGATCGCAGATACATGAAGAATGGAAGTGAGCGCTACATCACCCCTCAAGCAACATCCACCTTGACGCGAGGCTACAACAACTCCTACAATGACTCCTACATTGAAACGCCAGAAAGCCAGTATGTGCGACACTACGGCCTTCACGATGGCTATGCAGATTTGACGGACAACTATGGCAGTCTGTCACGTGGGGTTAACTTCAGGCCGCCGCGCTACCCATACATACCCAACAGTTATCGCCCAGAGAACAGCTACACACTACCTATTCGCAAGGATGATTATGGCCATATGGCACAGCCTCAAGTTCCCATGGGGAGCAGCACTGTAGATTTGAACCGCTCACAACCAGAGCGCTTTCAGCCTGAGCCATATGGTTTAGAAGATGATCGCCGCAGCTTGGGCCCTGAAGAGGAGGAGCCATATGAGCTGGAACCTGACTATTCCACTGCTAGTCGTCGCACCCTGCCAGGAACTAACCGGGGCCGGACTCACCGGGAACCTCTTCGTGACATGCCTCGAGTCAGGTAAGGGTCAAAACGTCTTTGAAGTACGAAGTCCTACTCTTCTGTTTTGCCTTTGAAAGCGCATTGTTCAAAACAGTAATATCTTTTTCAAACTTTTGTGTTGTTGACTGATCAATACTTAGTCTAAACAATATAGTCTGGGTTTGAATGCTAGGTGTGCTTACTCTTATGTTTGACAAAGGCTTTTGATATAAAAGAACATCAGAAATGTTGAAAAGAAAAAATGAGTTTCTTTTATACCGTGAAGAACCTAGTTTTTGTTAAACGCTTGCATTAAATGGACATTTTCAGAAACACTCATTTATTGTCCTTTTCCTATAAATGAAAAGAAGGCATTTCTTTGTGTCAAAGGCGAAGATCAGTAATTGTCAAAAAGTGTGGGAAAAAAAGTTGGCTAGGAAGTCCTTATCCCTTATCTTCTAAAAGTTTCCTCAATTTTCAAGCAAACTGATTAGAGGAGCATAACCTCTAAATCCAATGTGTAGAAACAAAGTCCTCAGCTTCTAACTGAAGCTT
Source organism: Oryzias curvinotus (assembly GCA_023969325.1). Taxonomy (NCBI): domain Eukaryota; kingdom Metazoa; phylum Chordata; class Actinopteri; order Beloniformes; family Adrianichthyidae; genus Oryzias; species Oryzias curvinotus. The sequence continues at coordinate 11,110,540 of CM043714.1, read as the reverse complement.
TGCCCTCTACCTTTCTGTCAGGCTTTTTTTTTTTTTACTTTTTAAAAGTAACACTGAATTGAAATCTCAATCTTTAAAGCGTAAATGTCAGACTTTAATACAGTTAATACTTTTATGGTCTTTATTTACCACTTAGACTTTAAATATTTTGGCTGAATCCAGATATAATGGAGAGCAACCACAAAAAGCAAGAACATCTTTAAATCACCTAAATTTAGCTAATGTATTCACACCCACATTGATAGAAAAGCTCATTTATTAATAAATGTAGGACCTTTTAAGAAGAGATTCCTCACAATATTCTTTTGTTATTCAAGTTTAACTTTGCTTTGAGTCGGGAGCACATTATTTGCAAAGTCACTCAATATCATTTTTTTTTGACAAAATGCATCACTCCCTCATTTATCAAGTAAGAGATAATTGCTATGACAAGTCATTTGTAGTTTGCCTTACATGTGTCACAACACAGCCCCAACAGCTGAGTGCATATTCCCCACACACTTGTACGCATACACAAACATGCAGTAATGGATTCATAGAAATGTTTGCACAGACAGAAATCTTGACTTTCTTGTGTTTCTCATGCACAAGTTTTCAGTTTTTCCTGAATTTATGAGATCTGATATGTTATTCTGTGGTTCATATTTATTTCTCAAGACAACAGAACCAACTACAGCTTGAAGTACCGGTACTCACACTCCTCCAGTAAATGTCCAGTTATTCTGCAAAGTATCTTTTAGGTAAAGTGGCATACTCGAATACTGCCGCAGATGAAAGAAAACAGATTTTAAGAGTTAAATATTTTCTGCAGCCGTGCCTCACTTTTATTATTTCCCACCACATTGATTTTTTTTGTGTGCTAATGCACAGATTGAGTAGTGATTTTTTTTTAATTCAGGTTCAATCTCTTAAGCAATTGATACACTGGGCATGTGACATGCATTATAATGCATTAAATGTGGGTTTAAGGACCTAGGTTTAGCTTGTTTAGCCCATAGTGTTCACACTGGACAAGCAGGAAAGGCCTTCTTCTTGTTTTTTTCTTTTTCTACTGTATATCAGTAAATGTCCACCACCTACCGTTGCAAATATCATAAATCTTGCTCCAGGCTTTTTCTTTGACAGCTCTGTTCCGATACATGAAAAACTTTGTGTCATAGAATTCCTTCCAGGCACAAACAGCATTTATTAATTTCTCCTTAACAATCAATTTTCAAACAGCTGGCACTTCCTTGAAACAAATAGGATGTCATTCATTCATCACTACCAAACCCGAGTCCCCGGTTGGTCAAAGTTTGACATGGTTTAACTTGCAATGCGTGTTCAATGGCTGCACGGTTTTTATGTAGATCTTGGAAACAGTCATAGAAACTTGTGTAGCTACGCATGAATGCAAGAGTTTTGAACTTGGAAAACCAAACTGGGCGTTTACATACACCCTTCATAAAAGTGGCCACTTGAATGCGCATTGCCGAGGGTGGTGCGAATGTAGCTTCATGTTACAGTTGTATGATGTTAAACAATGAGAATGAAAGCCTACACTAAACACGAAGATTTGTAAACTGTCAGTTGTGGTGGCAAAATGGCTGACTCTCATCAAACAGGAGGTTTCTTCCTTACAGGAAACACTGATTGGCAAAGTCAACAGCCAATTAGGATGCAGAAGACAGTGTGCTGCAAGAAAAAAATATGTGCAACATGACTTTGGAGTCTGGAAGTTTTCAATTTTTATTGTGGGGAAAAATGTAAATTAACTGTCTTTATGTCCTCAGCCCCTTCTTACTGATCCATTATATGTTTGTGACATGTTGTATGGCCATGAGCACCTATCCGTGAGCGTAGGTGACTTATGCTGCTCTGATTAATAGCCGCTTTTGAACTCTGCCAGAATACACAGGCATCTTTAAACTAATCTCTAATGGCTCATCTCTCCCTGGGCGATCCACTTTGCTTCTCCAGCCCACCTGCACGCGGGGGTCAGCGCTCACACACATGAACATTGGTCTATAAACGCTGCACACATGCTCACCCTCACTCATCACCTAATTGAGAGAGGTGAGGTGGTCTTAATCTAATCCTCAGGCGTCTGCAGGGAATGGCGCATAGATGTGATGTGAAACTGGCCAGCTCTCAAACCTGCCAAGGGGATTAAACTGATAGCTAATCTTTCAGCTTTATGGTTTCTCAGAAGCACACTCTAATTTCATGCCTTTACTGGCACAAAACAAATGGTGACAGTAGTGGAAAATACCATTTATCTGTTGCTCTTACTACTTTGGCATTTTCAGAATAGCCAATCGCTCCACAGAGAGGATCCGAGAAGCTCATTAATGTGGCAGAGATGGTATGTGTGCAAATACGAGATACAAACATCAGACTCCTGTCTGTAATCCTCTGCAGCTCGTCTCCTTCGATGGGACTGCTGGAGAGCAGGGTTAGGCTGCCACTGACAGATGACGAAAATAATTGACACAAGATGAGGAGAAAGCGGGATAACAAGGATGCAAGAAAATAACTAGATGAATAAATGAGTGCTAAAGTTTGCAGACACGTATGCATTTCATATTCAGACAGGAAACAAGAGCCGCCACGCATCTTTGGATAAATGCAGACGCGCACAAATGGCACGGACATTAAGCAGCTCCATTAACATGAAGAGTGATCTGCGGTAATCAGGTTCAGACTATCGCGTCTGGCGGCGAAGAGGCCTTTCAAAACCCATGAATACACTCCTCCCTGCACACACAATGCGAGCAATTTAAATGCAAATCCTGACATTCCCACCACTGCCTCATGATGCCTTCTTTACCAAAGACCTGCTGCATGAGCCTAGATCTAAACAGATCTGCACAACTGTCCATATTATCAGTGCATTGACGTGGTTGCGATGAAGAGACATGATGTGGCACATTATGAAAGAGAATGCAATAAAAGAAGGGAAGGGGGTGGTTTATTCATCCAGATTATCTGATGTGATGATTCAAAGACCGTGGACTATTTGTTCTTTTAGGCAAAGAGGTTATGGCAAAGAAAATCTAGTTTATAGAAATGGAAATATTGGGGAGCAATGAGCATATGTACACTTTTTTCGGGAGAAGGGCCAAAAGCAGCCCCTCAGCCAATGAGGCCAGGTCAAAATTCAATTCAATTCAATTTCATTTGTATAGCCCAGATTCACAACAACAGTTGTCCCAATGAGCTTTGTAACGGTAATTGAAAAAGTTAAACATAAAATCTCAGGGATCATGACTACATAGAATTCAATAGGAAAACGCTAAATTGAACTAACAAACTGACTAAGCCAAACTGGACATCCCTGCCCTTAGACCCCCCTTCGCGGTAAGGAAAGGGGGGGCTCAAAAGGGGGGGCGTGGCCATACAAAGCCTCTTGCTACTTTAACTCTTCTTATATATATTTTTTAGTCTGAAAAACTATTTGGCGCTTTCACCTATTGTAAAAACGGCAATCTTTTCCTTCAATATAAACTGTAGGGTTTTGATGTTGGATTGTAGCTCCTAAGTATCTTTAATTAAACACTACTCATAATGATACAAAGGACAAATCCATGTTGTTTAGTTTTTAATTAATAGCTTAATAGCTTAATAGCGCAGCACTTCCCTTCTTTTTTTTCTTATACTTTTTTGAAGAGAGCTGTAATCCACAGATGGAGAATCTCACTCCACTCCCATGAATCTTCTTTCCTTTCTATCATTACAGAGGATTTAATATCCTGACAGATTGTTTGGGGAGAAGTTAATATCCCACCTCATCTTGTATTGATTTCTCTAGCAGCAAAGTCGCACAAAGTTGAGTAAATGCCTTAAAAGCCAATATGCTACTGTGAGTCTTTTTATTTTTTTAAAGAGAAAATTGCCAGAGCCAAGGGGAAAAATCCTGCGGAGCCCTCTCCTACCTCCTCAGGATGCCTGCAAAAAAAACACACCAAACATAATTAACATAAAACTCATTAAAATGTGTGCTCGATATTACATTTGCACTGACTTTGGATGTCGTTTTGCTGCACAACCAACCACCATACATCAAAGATGGTGAGAGGAGACCATCTGGTCTCTGTTTTGAGGGTAAACAAGTCTTAAACTGGGAGATGGGTATAGAAGAGAAAGAGGGTGATGATGGCTGCATAATTACCCACCCCTCATTTAAGTTCAGTCCCCATCCCCACCAATATTTTTGCTTTTCTTTCTATATCAGATGTGTTTCAAAAAATGTTTTTGCAGCTTGTCATCGGATGTTAAATTGGATTCCCCCCGACTCCTCGTCCTTAGATTGGGTCCTGACTGCAAGTGAAAAATCCCTCCCTTGATTAAGAGCCTAAAGTAAAAACAAGTTGCCTGCACTCCAACAACAAATGATCTGTCACTGAAATCGAGCTTCTATATTTCCCCCCGCGTTGCACTGAAGAATTTATGAGGCTGTCTGTGGAGCAAAAAACCGTAGAGAAGCGACTTCATCCGGCTTCAAAAAAATGGCGACTCAGTGAAGGACAACCCCCTGCGTTCTCTGCTTTGCTGCTTATTTCCATCACTAAAAACAAGTAAAGTCCAATATTTTTCAAGTCCCCAATGCTAACAGTGAGTAACCCTAATAATGCTATCAGGAAAATCCCAGAAGTCCTGGTCATTAAATTTTTGTGGCTGGTGTTAGAAGCTGTGAGTAAAGGGAGTTCTGGAGGCACTGCAGGGGCTCGCAGTCTTCCCTTCGGGGACAGCATAGATCTTTTTCTTTTTTTTTCCTTCTCTGGGGAAAGAAACATCAAATTATTTTTCTGTGATTCATAAAAAAGAAAAACTTCATAAGTTTTGCCATCAAAGCGTCTTCTTTGGTGTTGCCTTGTCTCTGTTTCTTTGTGAAGCGCCTGTCTTTTTTGTACAGTGTTTTCCTGCCTCTCAGTACCTTTTTCTCACGCTTGATGTTGGTTGAAATATGACATGTTTGTTACTGCTACCTGACACAGAATTTGAAGCATAATACTGTGTACCCTGTCTCATTTCCAAAGAACTGCTATCATAAAAAACTTAAAATAACAACTACAAACTATACATAGCCTTTTTCTCTTGTCCTGGTGATCTCTAAAGTTTTATTCTTCTTGGATAGGTCCTAACTGCTCTTATCTTTTGTCTTGTAGATACCCAGATGACCCCATTGAGGCAGAGCTGATTGATGAGCGCCATCCTTATATCCATGGCATGTATTCAGCCCCACTGGCTCAACCAGAGAGAGGAAGCATGGCTAGCTTGGACCGAATGGCTGGGCGGCGCTCCCCCTCTATCGATAGTATCCGTAAAGATCCACGTTGGAGGGACCCTGATCTCTCTGAAGTCATTGCAATGCTTGGCCACCCCATCGATCCCGTCAAGTCCAATGCCGCTGCCTACCTGCAGCACTTGTGCTACGAAAATGACAAGATCAAAAAGGATGTACGCCAACTGAAAGGAATTCCTGTCCTGGTGGGTCTTTTGGATCATCCCAAATCAGAAGTCCATCGGAAGGCTTGCGGTGCCCTGCGCAACATCTCCTACGGCAAGGACAACGAAAACAAAGTGGCAATCAAGAACTGCGATGGCATCCCAGCGCTGATCCGGCTCCTGAGGAAAACCAATGACATGGAGGTTCGAGAACTCATCACAGGTAGGATGAACTTTTCCAAACGTTAAAAGCTAGTTAAAAGACTATTGTAACTTCCTCGTAGTATCTACTGCTTCATACCCAATACATGCGCTGTCAGCCATTTCTCACCTAAAACTGATGCGTCTTGTCCATTTGAAACATTTGAGAACTCCTAATGTTCACACTGAATGCTTTTTTGGTTGTTGTCTTCAACGTGTAGCTGTAATCACTGGACCTGACAGCAAATCTGGTTTGTTTAGACTGTCTTTGATCAAGAACACAATGTAAATCAGGAAGATGTCACTCACACAATACACTGGAACTGTACAACAAGACAGAGATCAAGTAGCTGCAAAGTTGAAGTGAAGCTATGCTGCTTTGTAAGTCCCCCTGACTGAGGGCAGTTTGACACTGGCTGGTGATAAGACTTGTGGGACTTTAGAATTCAACAGCAGTTTTGTTTAAAAAATACTAGGCAGCCATTTCTGATAGCTTTGTCAGAGTTAATAAGACCAGCTGTGTGTTCTTTTAGATCAGGGTGAGGCCAAGCTAAACTATGTGGCTCTCCGTTGGGTCAGTTACATAACCAACACCATCTTCATTGCAAATGTAATACTGTTGAATTATGAATTTTGGTTTAAAGATTGGTTTTAGCCTCTGCGGCGAAAGCAGAGCTTGCTTTCCATCCATAGGACCATGACACATTAAAGACATTTCACACAGAGCTCCTTCCTCTTGTAGACAAATGTTTTGAGTGGGTTGGAAAACACAGAATGACACATTTGCCTCCTCTTGTGCAAAACGAGTGTTAACCCACTGGAGCCAGATATCCACATTATAAATATCTTTCTCCTTGCAATGCTATGTTCTGGCTGCTTGAGGATTAAAAAGAAAATCAGACGAGATGGTGAACCCTAACTGCGGGATAATGTGTTTGACATTGAAGTAATTGTTTTTACATACTTTATCTTCATTTAGTTCTGGACCAACTGTGGCTTAATCCAGTGTTTTTCCACCAGTGTGCTTTGAGACATTATCAGGTGGGAAATTAGTAATTTTAACTGATCTAAAAAACATTCAGCATCACCAGAATATCAGCTCCATGTTCATCAGAATAGGCCTAACTTGGTGACGTCTTTGTGGAGCTTTTCAATTTAAATACAACGGATCTCTCAACATCTTCCATGTCTTTCATAAGCAGGGCGATCTGTGCGGGATCTTATGCCAGACCATAAAAACAATGACGCCCGGATATGCGAGTCTGTCTGGCATAGCACCACTGTTTTTCACTACGTCTCCCATGATTCATTGGGTTACTGTGACACAGTTAATCCACGTGAGATCATGGAGGGACTTGGCATTAATACAGACTACAACGTTTCTCTTTTAAAAATATTTTTGGTTGCTGGTGTGTCTTGTGAAGGAAAAGGTGTACATTGGCTCAAAAAAGGTTGAAAAACACCACTTAACCCTTTCATGTTGCCAGTGACACCTACATTATATAATGTTCTTTGACAATTCAGGGCTCGACATAGCCATTTGTCCTCTGGCCCGGTCCTGTTTCTTGTGCAGTGCGGACCACAAGACTTTATTTTTCTCTTGTCCACTCGGGCCACTAAAATATCTAATGGTTAATATATTTTTCACCTTTTTCAATAAAGTATATTTTGCGAAAACGTGTAGATTTACCTCGTCTTCGTAATTTACGTTTTCTACTAGTCCTGTGTTCAGACTTCAAGGGTTTCTATGGGAAACCTTTGATCACTCTTCTCCTTCTCTCCCGCCTGCGCGAGCAGCTGTCACTGCCGAGCCCCACGCGGCACGCGCTCACTCTACTTTTTTTTTTTTTAAACTTTGTTGAATGTAACAATTCAATACAAAACAATGTTAAACAGCAACAACGAAGGAACAAGCCAGTGGGTTATTATTACATTTACGCAGATATATTGAAACTGACACACAGATCAGCGCGTCCCCTGGTGGTTTTTCACCGCAATGATCAAAAATCCGACACGTCACTGAAGAGAGACTGAAGCATGTCAGAGATGTGGAAGACATGGCAGGAATAGATAGGAATAAGTTAGATGGAGTAATGGGGGGAATTAGTAGTATGGACAGGAAGATATGTAATGAATGCATTGAAGATGAAACTGTATGCACTAAGCTTTAAGCTCAACGTCAAAGAATCAAAGGCAACTCCAAATACCTGAATCTCAGACTCTAATGCAGTAGAATGTCAAAGTACTTCATTTTGTTTTTCTTTACAACACTGTAAGCAGTAAGTATTTCTAGTTAGCTGAATGATCTCAGTAATTTCATTTTATTTAATTTTTCAATTATTTAATTTAATTAAATAACTAAAGTGACTAAAAAGTAAATGTAACTTTGCAACAGTAACAAAAAGCAGAATCTCAAGGCAGTCAGAGCAAAAAAGTAGATACAACTTCTTAACTATTGATTAGGAACAAATGTGAAATAGCAGTGATTAGAAGCAGCATGAAAACTTCTTAACTAGTGTTACCTACTACACTGCAGTGCTCTCTTCAAAAAATCTGAAACAGACTAGAGCAGATTTAAGTTTGATATGGTCTATTTTCAGTAATTGAAAAGTGTATAAATAAGTGCTAGATGTCACCAGAATGCTCCAAATTGCACCATATTAAAATTTTCCGGAGGGGCATGCCCCCGGACCCCCCTAAAATTGCAAGCACCTGCGGAGCGGCGGGTCGTGCTGTGTGCGGTGTCGGGCCAGTAACTTTCAAAAACTACTGGCCCTGTGGGCCAGTGCAAAATTCTGGGCTATGTCAACCCCTGGACATACTGTAGCTCTTCGACAATTTATGCAATCGCCATGAATCAGCTGATTATGACTCAGGGAAAAACAGGTTTGCATCGATATGCAACACATTACTAACAGTGTGGCCTCTCAGTGCAAAGTTGCTTTTCTCTGCTTCAGAATCGGCGTTAATTACATAAATGGTAGAAGAGTTATGGTAGTTGAAAGAATGTCAACACTGGAGCTAAAGAGCTAAAGGAGTTAGTTCATTTCCCTCTGATATTAAGCAAAGATTATCTTGCTGTTATCAGTTCTTGCAGTGTCTGTATATTGGTAACAGCTGTATGACAGGATGCATTTCTCAAACCTAGTTTGTAGTAGATATAAAGCTGCATCATCATATAGTTAATGGTACCTGATGATAAAACACAAAACTGTCCAAATCCCAGTTTGCTGGTAAGTGGCAATAACTGTGTATTTATTGCTGTAATTAGTCATTCTTTATTAGATAATTTCCATCCGAGTGAATTATCTTTCGGAGAGCTCATCTTGTTGCACAATCAGGGGGGCACGCTGTAGTTTAATGAGCCAATTCTCCGTCTCAGAGGCATTTTCCTATTTGCAGGTTAAAAAGGTTACCACTAAACGATGTTGTAAAACAAATAGTGTTATTTCCTGAAACATTATTATGTAACCTTATAATATTTTTATGATGTTATCTGGAAGAGAAGGAGGGGAATGGATAGTATCTCCTATATTGAAATGGAACACATGCAGCTATTGATAATTGTTGGGAAAATTCTTAACAACACTGGCTAATGACATGTGTTTTAATTTTTTGAAGACCCGCTCCGATGAAAAGTGTGTTTTTGGTATTTTTAATTGTTCTTGTGGCATTTCTCTAATGATGAAGGACATCCTCACGTAAAATTGAATTTCTTAGTATTTATTTACTCAAATCATTGTGAATCAGAAGCAGACAAAAGAATGACGTCTGAAAAATATTTTATTTGCGACAGGAAGAGAAAGGGGGACGGTTCCACCCACAACCCGGAGCCAAATTTCGAATGAACTTCTGCCTCTCGATTGAAATTATGTAGTTGAAAAAAAACACAGGTTTGGGGGATTTTTGGCTAAAAATGGCCTAGTTATAATTAAAAGACTCCTGGGAACACTTTACAATAAGTCAAAAGATGACGTGAGTGGGTCATTAAAGAGAGATAATGATTGGGTTGTAATGGCTGTGTTTCCTTGTGTAATAAAAGTCAACGTTTGTCAGCTCACATTGCAGAGTGTGGCACCCAGGAAAAAAGTTTTTTTCACCTTTATTTGAACTTTTAAAATAATTGTTTAAAGTAACTAGAAGTGCCACAGGAGGGTTATGAAACCCTAAACCATACATTTTAAGAGGAGATGTTTGTTGGTACCATTTAGAAGGGGAAACTCTTGAAATTAAGTTGTGTTTTCGACACTTAAGTCACTCAAAAGCCTGGGCTGGTCCAGCTGTTGTGCACGAGCCCCCCTGCTGTGACAGAGATGTTGCAGTGAGCGATGACTCTGCCTCTACAGAAATAATTGCATTTACAGCAGTGTTGCTTTCTACCGTAGCTAAAAATAGCCCTGCAGACAAGGAGGACGGGGCAGAAGGAAGCTTTCTCCCCTCTCTGGCTCATTATTCAACCCTCCCACGTTTAGAGGTTTTCTTTTTTTTCCTTCATTCATTATCTAGACTCTCAGGGATTTCTCTTTATTGTTGGTTTACTGCCTCTCCGGTTTTGGGCGGTCGTTGCCGCTGCCCTGCCGCTGGTGGTGAAAACACGCCTGTCACAATGCAAGCTCAGCTTACATCCTCAGCCACGGGGCTGGAATTGGCCGTGTTTTTCTATAATTAAATATAATTGGAGGGTTTGAATGTGCGCTCTTTTTCTTAGTTTATGTCTTTAGGAGTTTTCTGTGGGAGTTATTGCTGTCCCCGAAAAACCACAAAGAGCTCTGTTTTCTGCAAGGGGAGGCGGGTCACTTGAAAGAATCCCTGCAAAAACCGTTACCACCTCAGACAGGCAGACAGAAAAGTCTTTTATATTTTTAGATCTTTGTACAGTTCACAGTTACTATTTTTCTCCATTGCTCCAGGCTTTTCCCTGTAGCAATTTCCTCTGTTAAAATGTGGATTGATCAGCAGATTTGTAGAGCTCTTTAAAAAGGTAGAGGGGAAAAAAAATTCAATGTTTGTGGTTTCACATGCACTGATTAAGGTGCTGCACATTTCTGAGGAAGGGGGGAGGAGATGAAGAGCAGGCCGGCCTGTTGGCTTCCAACAGCTGGTTCCAGCGGTTCCTGAATCCTATGACTGTTGAAAGTTTGTGCCCCTGCATGGAGAAGTGGCATCAGCTGACTCAGAAGTGGCTGGATAGGCCGAAAAATATAATCACGGAGAAAAATTATCACCTGGATGAATAAAACCGGCCTTTCGTGGAAGAAGCGACACTCAAAACACGGCGCTGCTGCTGGACTGACGCGCCGTGCCCGACGTAGGGTTGGGCGATGTCCTCTAAATTGGCCGTTGACGATGTTTGCTGTCAACCATTGGGATGGACGATGACATCGTTGGGGGGGTGGGGGGGGGGTATTTTTACATTTTTCGTTCTTATATAACTGCTATTCGTTATTTTGCTTTTTTCATTTTTATTTCCCAACTAATGACTAATCCGCGATGATCCAGTATAAACTGAGGGAAGTGACTTCAACAAAAAAGTAACAAACAAAATAGAAAAGAAGTAGTCCGCTCCCGCACTTAACTAGCGAAGTGGACCGGCGGAGTGCGGACTTACAGCTTTGTGTTTGATGGGAAGGGGGGGTTACGTGAGCGGTATGTGTGGGAGATTTAAGACTGCGATCCGTCCCGCAGCTCTAGGGGTACGAGCTGCCGAACTCAGAACCGGGTCTAAAAGTGAGTGTCTGAGCACAGCTCGGATCGTCAGCAGACACAGCGGTTTGGGCTTCAAAGCAGAAATGTCGCTCAGTCCTTAGAAAACATTCAAAGAATGACATGGATTTGTGTTTCCAGTCGTGTCCCGACTAAATAAAGGCTGATGTTATTCTTACATGTTTAACGTGCAGCCAGCATGCAGCGCCACCCAAAGCTAATGTTGTTAGCCTGTGTTAGCATACTGCTAGTCCTGGCTTCGTTCAGAAAAAGCACTGACCACACGGATTAAAATTCAAATGATGAGCGAACAGGTGTTTCATAATAACCGTAACATTATTAAAAGCACGTTTAGATGATCGTCTCGTATATTACCGAGCTGACATGTCAATGAATATAGCCGCTCGGCGCTGTTTAACATCGTTTTGTATTGAATTGTTACATTCAATAAAGTTTGGGGAAAAAAAAGCAGCTCGGCGGAATTTATATCTTTCCGGTTTTCAAACCCTACTGTGCATGTGCGAATGATTTATTCCGACGGAAAGTGTGACCTTAGTGAACGTTTTTATATACTGAAAACATTTTTTCTGGGCCCATGTACACGGTTGGATTCTAATCCGACCATTGATCCCATCAAGATATTTTGTACATGTAACCGCGGCTTATGGGGTCCACTCGCAACGTGGCGGGGGGCGTGGCATCACGATGGTGGTCTCTCCATCGGGATGTCAGTCACCCATCACGATGGACGATGATATCGTCCATCGGCACAACCCTAACCCGAGGAAACATGAGCTCCTGGGTTTAAGGCCCAGAGTGAAAGTTCTACTACAGCTTAGTGAATTGCTCGGAATAAATAAATACAACTCTTTTTGTTGGGCTTTAAGTGAGCTGGAGGCCACATAACTGATGGATGATGGGAAATGGGGATGGTCTTACAGTCTTGCTCAGAACTGTCTGCCACTCTGCAGAAACTATGTCCTAGGAAATGACACAGGTTTTTAGATTTTGGTCATATTAAAAAACACATTGGGAACGTTTTTAGAATGGACCTAAAGGTGATTAGACTGGGTCTTTAAAGAAATCTATCACCCAGGAGGCAAAAGCACTGATGTGTGCTGGGACTGTTGAGGGAATCATACGAGTAAAAACAAGGAGAGCAGAAGTTTGACTACGGCCGCTCAGGAAATGTGAAGCAGCAAGGCTTAAACTGGAACACAGGATCTTCAACCAAACAGCAGAGGATTTGGGTGCAGAAGCAGAGAGCTCAAACACATTGCTCAACAACTCAGCTCAAGCACACTCTGCTCATATTCAGTCTCATGTCTGCTTTAAATTTAAAAGTGAGAAACTGTTGTTCAAGTTTTTACTTTGTGATTAAAACAACAATCAAGTAAAAATGTAAATCTGATAAAACAATCCAAGCTTAATTTTATATTTGACCTTTCATATTTCTTGTCACTGTTCGTCAAAAAGCTTATTGATGCATCTTTTATGTTTGTCATATTTGAATAGTTTATGTAATTATTTACTGATAGGCAGTTGTTTGGTGCTTGAAAAGACAAAATGAAATGTATCCTTACATTTTTGATAGAGGTGTGTTTTACTCTTAAAGATCATTGTGAAGTTTGGAAAATTAGTGCAATCAAGCTTTCGGTTTATGTATTTGTTTTCTGCAACTTTTGAATGTCTCTGAAACAAACCTGGAGGTAAAGATTTCCACCAGGGGATATTCGGTTGTAAAAAGACTTTTATTTAGTCAGAAAGTCTTCTGAGTCTGTGTGTGGATTTAGTATGAAACTGCGCATATTTAAACCCATTGCTGCACATTAAAAAGCGTCCCTCTGAAAAGTTAAAGTGCCTCTTTAAGCCAAAGTGCAAGATCTGCTGGATAAATTCCTGATTCTTCTTGAAGATTAGGTTTTAATGACATCCGATAAGAGCAGGGATACAGGTGTAAGTTCATATCAGGTGTGAAGTGAGCCATTTGACATCTCGGCTGCTCGCTTTCTGCCTCAGGCCTGTGAGACAGCGGGACATCCTTGACATGCACAGCTCTGACAGACTAACAAAGAACCCCAAATGGACCAGATCTGATCCAGAGTAACCTGCATGAAACTGTGGCAGGATGTGGGATGGAGATCATCACTTCTGCAGTTTCCTGTCATTTTAAATAAGAGAAAAAAACTGTCAGTGGGAGGTGTGCATGTTGTTTTTGTCACAGTGCAGACAAGCGGTTTCCTTCTGTCTGCCTTAAATGATCGATATGGAGGTGACTGATTCCACTGGTCCTGGAGGCATTAACTCTGAAACTCTTGACGAAAGAATACACAACCCAGGGGAAAAGAAAATGGCAACTCTGAATTCTTATGCGTATTGCGGATGTTTTGTGCGACTTTTGTTTGTCTGAAACAAAAGTTTAAGACGCATCCTTTTCCGGTGTGTTCTGTAAACTCAAATACATTTCCAGCTGTGTTGGAAGTGGGCCATTGAACATAATTCATTATAATGAGGAAGCAGGAAGACTCATAATAATCTGCATTAATAAAGACATCACATATCATTAATTTCATAGTGAGGCATATCAAATAAATGAATGAAAAAGATGTCTTTTGCGGATTAATAATGCGCTTTTTACTTTTTGTCAACTGCTGAAAATACATCGAAGCATCTTTAAATATGCCCCCCTCCATTGTGAATGACAATGATGCTACTCCAGCAGTGTTGGGGGTAACGGATTAAAAAGTAATGAATTACTGACATTTAACTACTTTTGTCAGTAATGGAGGTACGTAACGAATTAAAGTTCAAATTTTAGTAATTAATTGCAATGACTAGAGTATAGAAACCCTTGTTACTTCATTACTTAGGTTTTGTAGGCTTTTACATTTCCTCTCGGTTAAATGAAACGAAACTGAGGTTAATTTAAAAGAAAAAGAAGAACGGAGTTACTGGCACATACGTGCACACATGTAAGTACAGATTTGGGATCGGTTAAGGCGCAGACATGCCCTCATTGCTGCTGTCACGCTGCTTTCCAAACTGGTGTAAAGATGATACGAAAGGAGTCCTCTCATGCCTGACGAGCAGCAGAGGAGAGACCCGCCCCCCCGTGTACGGATGTGGCGATGGCAAATGAAACGACTCTAAAGCCGGCTCTTTGGTGTGAAAGACAAGAGTCCTGGGAGTCGTTCTTTCTATTTTAATTCACCTTTTCTTTCTTTGTTTTTCTGTAAGCTGCACGAGAGTACGTCTCTGGTCAATATGAGTTAGCGCTCAATGCACTCCACAGAGAGGGGGGGGGGGGTGGAGGGGGGTTCCGTAGACTTGCAGCAGAGCACAACTGTGCACATAAGGCAGATGTAGAGAGAGACACGGGTACAACTCATTGTAACGTAAAGCCCCCATCTCACAATGAACTGTGGCATAGACCACATGTATTGAAACTTTTGTTTTTTTTTTTTCATTTTTCACACTATCGTCTAAATTCAAATGAAGCCAGGTAATGTCTTGAACCAGGTTCATACTCGACACAAGGTCATTTCTTTGTAAATAAAGTTGAATGAAAGACAAGTGGATGTAGTTTGTGCAAACTGTTTTCCCCTTGAGAATGTATATATGAGAGGAAAAAAAGGAAAGTGAAATAAGTAGTAAATTACTTTTTCAAATAGATAATGTGGAAAGTAATTTAATTACAATTTTGATCCTGTAACTTAGTAAAGTAATCAATTACTTCAAAATAAAACAAAAACATGGGACATTGTTTCTGCAGAGCAGCAGTAGTTCGTTAGAAATTCACCTTTTGAGTTGTGCGTGGGGCCGTTGGCACAGAGCAACCTCGTCCCCCCTTCCCGTCCCCTTTGTAGAGGGGAGTGGTGCAGGGAGCCTCAGGTCCGCCCAGCGAATTTTCAACGTCAGCAAGCCAGTAAGCTCTTTTTCAGACGGCACTTTTTGTCTGTTCCTGATTCACAATGATTTGAATAAAGAAATACTCAGAAATGCAATGTGGAGCTTTAATTTACAAATAAATGTCCTTCATCATTGGAAAAATGGTACAAGAACACAATAAAAAAAAAACAAAAGCAAGATTGGTTGTCACTATTACTCATCTCGGACGGATGTTAAAGAAATGCTGTTGTTCTATAAACAAGCAGTCTGCTATGGTGTTTTTTTTTTTCCATGATACCAGGACGCACGCACGCACACACACATACACACACACACACACAAAAGTGAATGTTTTTAATTGGATTCATGCAGAGTTTTTGATACATTCCTTAATTGCTCCCAGACTCCAGACTAACGTTTAAAATGCTTAAATGCTGAGCATTTGTAGATCAGGGATGGCGCACAGGTTCTATTTCACATGAAAGGATTTTAGAGATCAACATGACAGCACAGCGATGCAGCGATTAGACGCAGCGCCTGTGTTGAGCAAAGCTTCCTGGTGGAAATGTGTGGGATCTGTTGGACCAGCATGTCAATATGACTCCTTTTACTAAACAAATCATAGTTTTTTTCTGAGAATTGTTTTCTGCCTGTAGAAAGCTTGAGCTTTTATGTGAGTTTCAGTGTCTTGAGTCATTCAGGTGAAGGTGAGTTCATAATTCCCAGAGGTCTTTGTTTTCCTCTGCATAATGGAAAGCTTTGACCTCATATTGCAAACGCACACAAGTTAATCCATGGAACTAGTAATATTCCTACGCTAAAGGCGTCTTTGATAGCTGCATCACCTTATTTTTGTGTTTAGCTCTTAGATCTTTTATTTATTTATTGCATTGTTTTTCATTTATTTTAATTGTGCAAAATCTTTTGCCTCTCTGCAATTGGTTTAAGAGGAGCTTTAAACTTATTAACTTTAACATCAAGTTTATTTATCTCCCTCTTTATACAATGCAATGTTATAACTGATCAGTCTTTTTATTTTCTTTTGCAAAAATATATCAAACAGTTCTTTGTTTTTATTCATGCAAACAGCTTTAAAGGGTGAAAGAAAAACCGTATTAATATGGTTTGATAGAGTTCTGGGAATGTGAATAATTCATTTTCATTTGTCCAAATGTAGAACTGATGTGAGGATCTATCAAACAGAAAAATGTGTACCCTCCAGAAATTAAACTAGCTTTGCTTAACAATTTGTTGAATAGTCTAGTCCAATGTGTTTAAATTTAGAAGACTGTTTTAACTGTGACTTGGAATGTCTTGATCCAAGTATAATGGTTACTGTTATTTTATTATCACAGTTGTTCAGGTTTTCTCCAAAATCCCAAACTGAATGAGTGGATTGGTATTCAAAGCTTTTATTATTTCAATTGTTTTTGATGAAACATTCGGAAATGTGATTTTTAAAGCAAAAAAAACAAAAAAAAACAACAAGTTGTAAGAATAAAGTCCATATTTTTTTTAATCATCAGTGTATGTGGTTGTAGAGAATCTAGACAGAACTTAGCTTACACCATGTTATTGCTGTTTAATTTAACCAACATGTGCACTGCTTGGATTTTCTTTGCACACTGTTAACTTGTGTTTTCCTGTAGCTTGATTGTCTGGTATATTCATACTACCAGTCCTTCCTGTCTTCGCGTGTCTTCATTTTCGTGGTCTTCTTCTCTCTTTCAGGTACGCTGTGGAATCTGTCGTCCTACGAGCCCCTGAAGATGGTGATCATCAACCATGGCTTGCAGACCATGACCAACGAGGTCATTATTCCGCACTCGGGTTGGGAGCATGAACCCAACGAGGATTCCAAGCCACGGGATGCAGAGTGGACCACCGTGTTCAAAAACACATCCGGATGCCTCAGGTAGAGTTTCACCACATTTCTACATAATTTGTCTTCGGGAAATCGAGGTTCAATTTTATCTTCTGTATCCTTCTAATAGCCTAATATTGACGAAAAATTATGCTGTTTTTTTTTATTTTTTTATTTTATCAGCCCTTACTTTAACGTAGTCAGTTAAATTAAATGTTTCGAAGGCCATTAAGGATGGGAGTCGGTTGATTTTGCCTTGATTTACTTCCACTTCCTTATCTTTAATGATTAGCTCCAAAAGGGAAGGGGTAATACTGAAACCATGCTTGTTTTTTTTATTTTTTTTATTTTTTTGGCGATGCTGAATTTTGTAATTTTTAAAAAATGTTTCACTAGGATGAGGCTACAAAATACAACAACTACACTGTCTTAGAGAGTCATGCTCTGGGATAAAAACAAAGGAAGGGTTGTTGTGTCTGATACAGCATGTGGTGTGTAGTCCAGCCTGTGTTTTTCTGGAAAAAAAATCGTCCTGCATGCGTTTCAGCTATAGACTGCTATAGACAATTGAGAGATAAGGAACCACATTTAGGATTTCAAGTCAGTTTAATATTTTTACATTCCTCTATTGACAGATAACAAAAAATGGTACATCTTTTATAACAAGAAGTTAATATTAAAAATTGTTACCCAAAGGTAACAAAAATGAAACCAAAAATGTGTTATTTTAGGGTAAAGAGTTTTGTTTTAAAGCTTCATCGGACAGAGTTTAAAGCCCCTCTCCAATTATCTTATGATCTATTTTCATAGCATTCCCAGTGGTTTTTTCATTATAACTATGCCGTTTTTTGCCAAACTGAAAAAAAAAGACATCCTGTGTTGTTTCTTAATGAGAAATTTACCTCTGAGTTAGGGGCGGGACTGGTGGTACGGAACAACCCCGCCCCCCTTCCTCTCTCTGTTGCTAAGAGCTTGAAGCAAGGATCTTGTGGGTCGCCCAGCGTATGTTTTGCGTAAAAAATACAATCTTTTTCAAACAATTTGAATATAGAATACTCAGAAATACAAATTTAAGCTGACTTTTCTTTATATATATCCTCCACCATTAGAAAAATGTCACAATGCCACTTGTTAAAAACACCAAAAACACCATTTTAATTTTCATTGAAGTTGGTCATCAAACAAAGCCACTATAAAGAAGAAAGAGAGAAATTGGAACAGAGATGTAGTTTAGCTGCCAAATATCTGATTCATTTTAGATTGATTTTTGCTTGAGTTTCTTGAAAGTGTACAATCGGCAGGGTTTTGAATATAGTAGAAACAGTCTAACTTAAATAGCCTTTGCTTCTACAAACATAGCAGCTGTGGAGGGACACAGGTGTGATGCATTTGAGATTGCTCTCTGACTGTGGGCCAAGGTCAGATGTCAGCCTCTAGGTACGTTATTGATATATGATCCAGCAGATGCTGTTCCTCCTGTCTTGAAGGTATGTTGGTGTGTTCACAGCGGGATTATGGGATGACTTTTGTCCGTGACATCATGAAAGTATTTATGACTTGCAGTAAACGTACAAAGAGAGGTTTGCTACTCTTATATTTTTGGAGGTACCATTATTAGCCGTCCCTTGTTCCTCTATTATGTTACCAACCTGCCACTGAATCAGTGGCCAATCAAACCAGCCTCAGACCTAAAGGCTTAAGTGGGGGTAAATTAAAAACTCAATGTGTAAATTCTAAATGCACAATGACAAGTCCATTAAATGTGTGTTTTAAATACCAGGATTGGAGAATTTAAAGTAACTGTGATTTGACGGATTTAAAACACTTTGTTTAAAGTTACTCAATTTTAAAATGGAATGGCTTTGTCACTCCGCCCTTCTTTTCTAATTTTTTCTGCGGCTGCTATATAAACACTTAAATTAATCTTTAGAAATATATCGCCATATTAATCAAGAAAAGCATCTCCACTTATGCTATAATAAGTCCTGTTTGCTACATGAGATATTTGCTCGTTTGAATATCTCATTACATTATTTTACTTAGAGAGGATCTTGTTGATATAGAATTTGGAAAATAAGCAGCAACAAGTCAAAAAAGCAAAAGTCAGGGCTGTGTGGTCATTTTTTTATTAGTGTAGATATACAGTTTCGGTCAAAAGTAAACTGTATACTACTTACATTTTCTTTTGAGATAAAAAGCCTAAAATACTTGAGATGTATTGAGATGATTTGTAAAGGCTACCTAATCAGTTCCCTGCGTGTGCAAATCTTACGTCACTTCCTGCTGTTGCCAACATTGTGACAGTTAAGTAATTTGAATTTTTTACATTTTTACAGTAATTTTTACATTTTAGTACGTTGTTTGTTCCAAGATTTTAAAACCTGTAATTCATTAGTAAAAAAACAAACAAAAATATTTTTAAAAAGATCAGCTTCCAGTAGTTTTGCCTCCTTTCCTACAGTTTGATACATTTAAACAACGTATAACTCTGTGTGTACACAAATTTAGGTTTTCATCAGCAACAGATGAGAGCTTTCCCCGACTGAATTACAGCTCTGAAAAGTAAAAGAACGTTGCCTAAATACAACACGGTGTAGTTATATATTGTTGTCATTACAATGAAATTGAGTGATATGATGAGAGCCACATGGCTTGCAGTCATTCTCTCCATTTTATCGTTTTCATTTTTTATGTTGGCAACAGGAAATGAGAAGAACTGAGGGCATTTTACTACAGCCGCGGGCTGCTATAGCCGCTTTTGCAGCCACATTAGCCATTAATAACGTGTCTCTGTGTTAACTAAGTTAATAAAGTGGCGGTATCCTCATACATTGGGGAATAAACTGCCTTCAAATGGAATAGCGCAATGCGGATTAGGTAGACCCAGCCGGGGGGTCTGATTTTGCACATGCGCATTAAGAATTGCGCAGTCCTGATCCGTAACATTTCTTTTTTTCATACATTTTTTTGTCGACATTAAAATGAACTTTTTTATTAGCATCCAAGGACCATGAAATGCTTTAGTGGAAGTAGATGCATTTTTGTGCATGCAAGGACGTTTTGCGTGGCCGTTAGAGATCGGGTAGCAACGAGATGTTAAGCTGTACTTGATTTCACATGTGTCAAACTCAGGCCGGGGGCCGAATTTGGCCCGCAGTGTAATTATAATTGGCCCCCAATATCATAACAAATGTGTATTAGAGCTGACCCGCAGTATATTCTGTACCGCTAATACAACAAATCCCACAATGCTTTGCTAACACGTTGGCGCAGTCGAAACCGGCAAGCGCTCCTATTTTCTGTTGACAATCATTGACAACCATGCTCCAACCACATG
The DNA here is from genome assembly GCA_023969325.1 of Oryzias curvinotus. Lineage (NCBI taxonomy): Eukaryota > Metazoa > Chordata > Actinopteri > Beloniformes > Adrianichthyidae > Oryzias > Oryzias curvinotus. The sequence continues at coordinate 11,090,120 of CM043714.1, read as the reverse complement.
AGAAAAAAGATTAACTTCACCTTCCACAAAAAGGCCTAAACGACAGATGGACAAGAAAGGTCTGCTAAAATACTAGGTTTTCCTCAGCTCAGAGCCTGACCCCAGACATTGATGAAAAGATGGCAGGTATCTGGCTTAGACCAATGTGTAGAGTAAATCAGAGTGTAGTAAACTGAGCTTGAATGTATCTGTTTCTTGTGCACTTTTTCCACTGCAAGGCATCGTCTGTTAATAGTTGAAATGTTGGATTTTTATTAAATGAAATTATTTTTGGTTCTTTTGTTGTTGGCTTTGAAAAAAACAAGAGTACTTTCAAAAGGAACTTGAAAAGATACGGGCAGAGACATACTTTATTTATTTAATTTAATGAGAAAAGAATACCACTGATGTGTTTTTTATTTCAAGTTAATTTCTCTTGTGTTTGTAATATCAAGGTTTGGTTGTTCCAGATTCTGTGTTTAAGGAAAACTGAAGTTTGTTTCCATATGAAAAGGTTAATATTACATATCAGTTGCAGTTAATTTTTTGAATAAATATTGAGTTTGGCCCGTGACTTTAATCACTCCTTAATTTTGGCCCACTGTGAATTTGAGCTCGACACCCCTGCTCTAAACCCTGCCTAGAGATCTAACATTTATTGCCTGTTGTACAGCATGACTTTACCAGGCTACACTATTTTCTATCATACTGTATCTGAACAATAGTGACTCTCAAAGACTGAACTTAATATGAATGTCCAATGTGCCCTTCTAGATTAGTCCTCAGGATGCACAGGGCTGCTGTGACTCATGAAAACTGATTTTAAACTTTAATTGCGTTTTTGGTCACAGCTGCATGCAGAAACTGCCTGATTTCCATGGAAACCTGCATTTTAGATGCACATTTGTTTGTCTAGTCTTTAACCCAGAACGCAATTTCTTTTTGATTTTCCCTATTGCTCCATGACATCCCGAGCATTGTAGCATAACCTATCTAGTGCTGGCAGATCCTAGTAGCTCGTTTGAATATTTCATCACATTATTTTACTTAATTATGTAGAGATCATGTTGGTATAAAATTTGTACAATAAGCAGCAACAAGCCAAAGGTTGAAGGCTTGTGATGTAATTCTGCCCTTTTCCTACATTCTATCCAAAGAGTATATCTATATTTTAAAACCCTGGATTTTCAATCACAACATTTCTGTCACATATCACTAAATCTTGCTGCCGTTCTCACTCCTTTGACCCTAGGTTCAGACGCTGCTGATGAGTTTGGGTCTCTATGGTAACTATAGCTGAGCCCCATAGTTGTCTGTATGGAAAGAAATGCTGATACCAGGGAGAATCTGTCAACTGTCACCGACAGAGGTCGGCTTACTCTTCCGTTCAATCAGGAATAGTCTTATTTTGGTCGACTCTTAATTCAAATTCAAATTCAACTTTATTTATATAGCGCTTTTCATGCTTCATAGCATCTCAAAGTGCTTCCCAAAGAAAGAATAAAAAACACATAAGATAAAATATATATATATATAGTTAAAGTAATAAACAAAGTAAAAAGAATGCAATAATAATAAAAATGAATGCAAATAATAAAATAAATGAATAAAACACACAGAAACCCAACACATACTCATCCCTCCATTAAAATAAAATAAAAAACCACTAAGATTAGCTGTTAAAATTCTATAAAATCAAAAACATGAGGACAGGTAAAAATTATGTAAAAGCTTTACTAAAAAGATGTGTCTTAAGTTTTTTCTTAAAAACTTCCACAGTGGCTGAAGCCCTCACGTCCTCAGGCAGGCTGTTCCACAGGCGAGGCCCACAGTGTTGAAATGAGGCCTCGCCGTGGGTTTTAGTTCTGACCTTTGGGACCACCAGCAGACCTGCACCTGTGGACCTGAGGGCTCTGGGAGGGTCATAGACTAAAAGTAAATCTGATAAAAATGAGGGTCCAGTTCCATGTAAACTTTTATAAACTAATAAAAGAACCTTAAAATCGATCCTAAAGCTGATTGGGAGCCAGTGCAAAGACTTCAAAATTGGAGTAATATGCTCCTTCTTTCTAGTTCTGGTTAAAAGGCGTGCAGCTGAGTTTTGAACAAGCTGCAGCCGGTTTTTAGTATTTCTCTTAGCACCAGAAAGAAGAGCATTACAATAGTCTATCCTAGAAGTTATAAAAGCATGGATTAATATTTCAGCACTGGCTTGTGAGAGAAAGGGTCTCACTCGGGCAATATTTCTGAGATGATAAAAGGCAGTCTTTGTAACTTGGTTTACATGTGCTTCAAAGTTAAGATCTGCATCTAAAATCACGCCAAGGTTTTTTACTTTATTGCTCACATTCAAATTAAAAGTTGATAAATAGGATTTGACCCTTTCTCTCTCAGCTTCAGGACCAACAATTAAAATTTCAGTTTTGCCTTGATTGAGCTTTAAGAAGTTCTCTCCCATCCATGTTTCAATATCTAAAACACAACTTAAAAGGTCATCAATGGGTCCCATGTCATCAGGAGACACCGCCACATATAACTGGGTGTCATCAGCATAACTATGAAAGTTTATGCCATGTCTTCTGATGACATCACCTAGCGGTAGCATGTAGAGGTTAAAAAGTGTGGGCCCAAGGACCGAACCTTGTGGCACACCACATGTCAGTCCATGCCTCCCAGATGATGCATCATTCACACTGACAAAAAAATCTCTTCCTGTGAGGTAGGATTCAAACCAGCTGTACACAGTTCCAGTGATCCCAACCATGTCATGCAGTCTGTTTAGAAGAATGGAGTGGTCAACTGTGTCAAAGGCTGCACTCAGGTCCAGCAATACTAAAACAGATGTTTTCTTTTCATCAGAATTGGACCTGAGATCATTTATAACCTTGACCAGCGCCGTCTCTGTGGAATGATGTGATCTAAAACCAGACTGAAATTTTTCTAAAATATTATTTTTATTGATAAAATCATTTAGTTGGATAAAAACTAGTTTTTCTAAAATCTTACTTAAAAATGGCAGGTTTGACACTGGTCGGTAATTATCTAGGTCTGAAGCATCTAAACCGCCCTTCTTCAGAGTGGGTCTCACTATGGAAGTTTTTAAGGACGTGGGAAAGATCCCAGTCTGAAGAGAGCGATTGACGATGTTCAGGAGTTCCTCCTCACAGGATGAACACACAGACTTAAAAAGAGAGGTGGGGATGGGATCCAGAGAGCAGGTTTTACCCCTAAGTTGGGAAATCACTTTACGAAGCTTTGCAGCATCAATCAAGGCAAAACTCTCTAGTGTGTTCTTAAAAGGCAAACATAATGCGACAGACTGAACTGTTAGTGGTCGTTGGGTGATATTAAATCTAATGTTATTTATCTTATCAGTGAAGTGGACTGCAAACTCTTCACATTTTAAACTGCTAGGAATAGAGCATGGGCTGGAAGAGATCGGATTGATTAGTCTGTCTATGGTGGAAAAAAGAATCTTTGGATTAGAAGAATTATCAGCTATTAATTTTGAATAGTATTCCTGCTTTGCATGTTTAATAAATTTGTTGTACTGTGTTAGTTTTTCCTTAAAGATTTGGTAATGAATTGTTAGTTTTGTTTTGCGCCAATTTCGTTCAGCAACCCTACAGATTTTCTTAAGTCTTTTGGTTTCCTCTGTTCTCCAAGGAGGGGGTGCTTTGGCTTTGACCGTTTTTATTTTTAAGGGAGCGACTTTGTCCATTATTGATATGAGCTTGTTATTGAAGTTTTGGACAGATATATCAACAGACAAACTTAGAGTGTTTGGTTGGTTGTGTTCTAGATGTGAGGTGAAGTTTGCAGCCACTTCAGGGTGTAGACAACGCCTTCTAACTGTTCTCTTTGGAAGTCTTTGGGTGACAAAGCCATTGATAGTAAAAAACACACACGAGTGATCTGAAATACCAACATCCACAACAGAGGTCACATTGGCCATCAGGCCACGAGTGATTAAAAGATCCAGAGTGTGACCCCTGTTGTGGGTGGGAACACTGACATGCTGAGTAAAATCCATTGTTGCTAAAGTGTTTAAAAACTCTTGGACATATGGGTCCGATGGGTTGTCCACATGTAGGTTAAAATCACCCAAAATAATGATTCTACTAAAATCTAAGTGTATAATTGAAAGCAGCTCTGCAAAGTCAGAATTAAAAGATGAGTTACACTTTGGGGGTCTGTACACTATCAAACACAACACAGTGGGATTATTAAGAACAATGGCCTGGTATTCAAAAGATGTGTATTCATGAAACACTTTGTCTGTAAAACTAATAAAAGCAGACAGGATAGCAGCAGTTCCCCCACCCCTACCCTGTTTTCTGTCTTTGCTTGTAAAGTAAAAACGGGGTGGAGTCGCTTCAGACAGTGAACCAGTAGAACCACAATTCCAAGTCTCTGTTAAAAACAGGCCATTTAGGTTATGATCTAAAATTAAGTCGTGGGTAAGAAATGATTTGTTTGATAGTGAGCGTACATTTAAAAGTGCCAGATTCAATTGAGTCAGATTATTGTTTTCAGGTTCATGAAGGGTATTTTGGATATGGATTGCTTTTAGATTTTTATAATTCCTGTTAGAAGTTTTGAATTGAGTTCTCGATCTGTTTGTTATTATAGTTTGTATGGGAAGCGTAGCAGGTGTTATTGGGGGTTTGGATGATAACCCATGAAGGGGGCCTAGGGGAAGAACAGAGATTTGGTGTGATCCGGGTTCAGATTCTGGGGAAGTTGAGGAAGCTGGCAGTCAATCCTCTTTAAAACAATGAACAGTATGTTGAATGTTAGCTGTTAAAATACTGCTACCAAGTAGACTAGGGTGAAGTCCATCTGGTCTGTAAAAAGAGGGGCGATTCCAAAAAAGGTTAAAATTGTCAATAAATCCAAACCTGTGCGTGTAGGAGGTGGACAGCAGCCAGGTGTGGAGGGAGAGGATCCTGCTGAAACGAGTAGATCCTCTAGTAAGTGTGGGAATAGGTCCAGAAATAAAAACAATTTTCCCAGTGTTGGATAAAAGAGTGAAAAGTTCCCTAAATTCCCTTTTTGTGATTTCGGATTGTTGAAGTGTTGTGTCATTGGTTCCAATGTGAACTATAATCCGAATGACACTGGTTGGGAGGGACAGCAGAACATCAGGAAGCTTTTGAAGAAGATCCTTCACCTTGGCCCCAGGGAAGCATCTGGTAATGGCATTGATGTACCTTATATTCCTGGTTATAGAGTCACCAACAATCAGGGTGGTTGGGGGGAATAGTGGTTGGGGGTGAGAGGGACGAGCCTCAGCTGGAGTAGTCACTCCCTCCTGGTCCTTTACTTTTGCTCCTGGGGCTGGGGGGATGTTCCGGGCTGGACCCGGAGTTGAACAGACCGCCTGGCCACCGCATCCTGAAGGAGCTTAATCCTCCGGTGGGCAGGGGCAGTGTCACCACTTGATGCTTGGGATGTTTTTGTGGATTGTTCCCTCATCCTGGCACTGGAAGAGATGGATGGAGCAGCTGTCTTTGGTCCCCCATTATCATTGCTCCCTGCACCATTAAGGGGGGCCGACGTCAGTACCAACGTAGTGGGAGATGGATCATGTTGCACACCAGGCCCTCCAGGAGTAGAGATGGCCACCTCCTCTTCCGCCAGAACATCAAACTGGTTGGACAGTGCAAGATGGGGAGGCGATGTCTGCCTTATCTGGGCTCTCCTTGTGCCTCTGACAACCACTTCAGTCCAGGATGGGTGATTCCTTGGTGTGGAGCAGGAAAAAGGCCGAGCACATTCTGCAGAGTCCATAGGAAGAGTGTCCTGGGCAGCTGACAGTTCAAGGATAACTCTCGACTGTTTGGAAGCTACTCCAAAAGCGCTTTCAAGGAGTGTTTCCTTTACTTTTAGCTCAGCTGTTAGTTTATGTATTTGTTCCTTTAGCTCTGCAATAGTTTTGTTTGTTTGTTCACAGGTGCAATTTAAGCTAGCCATCTCACCATTCATGGAAAGCTTTTCCAGCACGGTTGCTTCACTGTGTTATGGAAGCCACGCAGGGCTTCAGTCAACGTCGCGTCGGCCTCTGGTTAACGCCGCGCTGGGCTCCGATGAACGCCGCGCCGGGCTCTAGTAGACACTGCGTCGGCCTCCAATGAACGCCGCGCCGGGCTTCGATGAACGCCGCGCCGGGCTCCGATGAACGCCGCGCCGGGCTCTAGTAAACACTGCGTCGGCCTCCGATGAGCGCCGCGCCGGGCTCCGATGAACGCCGCGCCGGGCTCTAGTAGACACTGCGTCGGCCTCCGATGAGCGCCGCGCCGGGCTTCGATGAACGCCGCGCCGGGCTCCGATGAACGCCGCGCCGGGCTCTAGTAAACACTGCGTCGGCCTCCGATGAGCGCCGCGCCGGGCTCCGATGAACGCCGCGCCGGGCTCTAGTAGACACTGCGTCGGCCTCCGATGAGCGCCGCGCCGGGCTTCGATGAACGCCGCGCCGGGCTCCGATGAACGCCGCGCCGGGCTCCGATGAACGCCGCGCCGGGCTCCGATGAACGCCGCGCCGGGCTCTAGTAAACACTGCGTCGGCCTCCGATGAACGCCGCGCCGGGCTCTAGTAAACACTGCGTCGGCCTCCGATGAACGCCGCGCCGGCGTTCATCGGTTCATAATGTCATATAGGTCTGCTTATATACAGTGTTTATGCTCCAGGCATGATAAAAATACAGAATAGTTATTATTCTGTTACCATTCATTTATGGAGCTCACAACCTAAGGGCTGGTTTATACTTCAGAGCGTTTTGTAATCGCTCGGGTCGCATCGGTCGCAGGGCCATCGGGGCGATTCCACTCTGAGAAAATGTAACACCAGCTGATGACATCATCCACAACTTGAATTTTACTCATGGATCAAACTATGTCTACAAAAATGTTTTTAATACTGCAGATGATGAAAACTTAACTGAAGAAGTTAGGAAGTACCTAACTACAAAGAGAGAGCGGACAGCTTGATAAAAAAAAATAGAAAAAGATATATTTTATATCTCATATCTTGCAACACCATAATAGAACTCACCTTGTTTTTTTAATGTACTTTTTTTTCTCTGCCTCCGTTACCGGACAAACATACCACTTCCTTCTTTGTCTTTCATGTGCCTGCACGTTCACAGAGGCAGCAAGTGTAAGATCAAGATTCCTTCATGTTAAAAAATACATGCTGGAGACATCATATCACTTGAAAAGTATAAACACCACTCAGAAGTTCATCGCAGTTTTCTCGAACAGCCGCAAGCAAAACTAGCCTATGCTTGCATGGTCTAGACCAGGGGTCCCCAAATCCAGAACTTGAGGGCCGGTGTCCTGCATGTTTTTTAACCAACCGGCCATTGAAGCTCCTTATTGGCTAAACACACCTGATCTAGGTTATCAGCAGCCAATAAGGCAGGGCAGGTTTCTGGAAAACCAGCAGGACACCGGCCCTCAAGGCCTTGTTATGGGGACCCCTGATCTAGACCATGCTATTGTGGATATGATTGATGCAATGGCCGATCGCTGTAAAGTATAAATCAGCCTTGATCCTAAAGCAACATTTACATTGTTCCTATAGCTTAAAAATAAACAGGCCAGACCATGTTAGAAAAGGAAGAAATGACCTACTAAAAGGTTGAATAAGTTGGAAATTTAAATGTACTTATTTAAATTGGCTGATAAGTGTAATATAAGTAATAATTTGTTTAAAAAGTATTTCATAAGATGATAAAGTGTAATAAAAATGGAAATAATCCATTTATAAATAAAACCTCAGATCTTTTTATGGCAGCTTTATGACCGAGTGGATCCATGGTGAAAATGAATTTGCTCTCACTTCCACACAAGATGGAATGAAGTTTGTTTCTGACAGTAGCTATTCCATGTCAAATGAACTCATCTTTGTTCATGAGTTGAATCTGGTCACAGGAGTCCATCTGGAGGGTCCTCAGCCTGAGAACGCTTCCATGTTACAGTAGAACTTCTGCCAACCTCTCAGGTCAATGACGGAGGACGGCCCTGTCCTCATCTGCCGTGCTTCAGTCCATTTGTCCCACCGGCTCTTTTGTTCACTGATTGCTGCACTTTCTCCTCTGGATGACCTTCACACCCACACTGTTAGTGGGCAGAGACGATGTCGACACTTCTAGATCACACTGACAGGCCTGTGTCTGCACAGATGCTGAGAGACAAGAGAAGAGACTCTTTCTTTGACCTCAAAGAATGTAAGAGCATGCCATCGGAAAAATGCTTTTAAAACTAGAAATCCACAATTGTCAGTTAAAAAAGCAAAACTCTGTCATCTGCTGTGTAAGGAGTAAAGTTACAGAGTGGCCTTTTCTTGTGGCCAGTCTAAGGCACACCTGTGCAATAATCATGCTGTCTAATCAGCATCTTGATATGGCACACCTGTGAGGTGGGATGGATTGTCTTAGCAAAGGAGAAGTGCTCACTATTAGAGATTTAGACAGATTTGTGAACAATATTTCAGAGAACTGGTTATTTTGTGTATGTGGAAAATGTTTCACATCTTTGGGTTCATACCATAAAAAATGGGAGCAATAACAAAAGTGTTGCGTTTATATTTTTGGTCAGTGTAAGATGAAATACATCTTCATTTGTGCTGTACATCCAGATGTGCAGCACTGAGTGATGTAAAGTCAAACATTGCGAAATAGACATAACTTTAAAGTCCCACTCCAGTAATTTTCATCATATGTATACGTCAACTATGAGAGACGAAATGAGAAAAAAATCCAGAAAATCCTGTCTGATTTTTGAAGAATTTAGTTATATAAAATAAACTAAAATGAATAAATAACGTATTAAATATAAGTATGCACCTCTTTTCGATATGACTAGTTTATAATGTTAGGCACTTCACAGAGAAAACATGTAAATCCATCTGCTTGCATTACATTTTAATCTAGTTTGAGGCAATTATGTTTAATATGGAATATTTAAAGTAAAATAAAAGCTTAACCTGCAAAAAGACAAAAACATTATATCAAATCCATATTTCAATTCCCTGACCTCAGCTTGTGGTTACAAAAATAATATAAAAAATATAAAAGAAGAGCGGCGAGATAAATACTTAAAGAAATGCACATAGTTTGATTTCTTAGAGTAAAGAGAAACAGCTTGACTAAAGAACCGTCTATGAACTTTATAAATCATTACATTTTTTGACTTCTGAAAAGTAGATAGGACGTCTGTTTTTGATCCCAAGCTGAGAGGCTGAGCGATAAGCCTTACAGCTAAAGGCTCTGCCTCTAATTCCACTTCTGGACACTTTGGAAGCCACGAGTGAGACTTCAGTCTAACAGTAAAGGGCTTTGTTGAGAATTTGGAATGATATTGCAGCGGGTCATTGATGCTTTAGGGTTGTATTTTTGTGGGCAGGAACTTCTACATACTGTTCTGATTCCATGTGAGGCAAAGTGGAAAGGCAGAAATTGGACAAATGTGTCTCTTTACTGATGAACTGTATCAGAATTCCAACATAAACCGTTTTGAGTCAGCTGGAGGCTTAAAAAACAGGATAAATCAATAATCCTTACTATCTGAAGACCACAAAGACTTAAAACTAAAATATTTTGTCGCTTGGTAACTACCTTTCCCTGTTGTTAGTTTTAACAGAGGCTGTTTTTTAACCTACAACCTTAGATTTTGCCGACAAATTTGTGCAAATAAAAGGAATTCCAGTGAAACTTGTGTTTCTGCTGGCCTCCCAGTTCACTCCTGTCGCATAAATCTGAGGCGGATGCACCCTCAGATCTGTTTATAGAGAAAGTGGTGACCGTTTGTTTATGTATGAGTGAGACCATCTGTTTGTTCCTGACCAAAGATAGTTTTATTTGACACTTTTTAAACACAGCCTCATCCACATATGGTAAAAATAACTTTTGCAAGCTAGCCAAACGTCACTTGCAAAATTATTTCCTAATGTTTTGAGATATTGCAGTTTCATTTTTCTTTTACAGTCAGGTCAAAACAGTTTTGGATGTCATGCCTGATTGAGTCTACACAGCACTAAAAGCCAGACAGTTTTGCTTACTTTTGCAAGGCTGCCATTGCACTAACTGGGGGTCAGTTAATGGGATTATGTGGGTCTGAAGCTCTCATAAATGAAGTCCCTGGTGGAGGAACAGGGAGCCCCAGCTATCCTTTAACCCTCTTTAAAGCCTTGCCTTTCGCAGGCAGTCAGACAGCCACTGTAAGAGAGCAGCAGCATCTCTGCCTCGCGCTTTGACTGTGGGAGCTGTGCCCAGAGCCCCGACTGATGTAAGAGCCATGGCATTTCACTTTGCAGCACCAGAAATGAAAATTATATTTATCACTTTCAAAAGATTATTCCCAAAGCTCTCTGGTTACAGTGCATTTCAATTTTGGGGAAAATGGGGAGGGTAAAGGTCAAGGGTCACGTTTACAACCAAACCATCTTGTAGCAGGGGCTTGGCAATATGTGTTCCCTTGAGCAGTCTAACGTGTGCCTGTCCTGTAGAGAATAGCTAACTGTGTTTTGGTTTTTGTGGCATTTGTCTCATGATAGATGACTTATATAAAGATATATTAGGCTTAAAATAGCATTTCTGAATATTTCTTTACTAAAAATAGAGCAACTTGGGTACGTCATCCCGAGAAATGCTATTTAGTTGTCTCAGTTGACACCAAGGCACAACCTATTTGATGCTGGGTGGAAAAAAAAAAGAGCCATATCAGTTTACCAGGTAAACATCAGAGACTTGTTAAAGAAGCAAGACATCCCCGTTTTATTCTAATGAGAAACAGCCCAATAATATGGTTGCAAAAGCTTTGACGTCTCATTTACGTTGACGTTGCATTTATGACAGCTATAGGGCTTAAATTCTTTTGTTTTGAGATCAAATAGCTGGAGCTCAAATAAGGGCATGGTCCTATGACTGACAGGCCTTTGGATGTGTCTCAATTGTCAAACATGTTTGTCTCTCCCAATTTGTCTGATTTTGGTGAGGTCGCCACTCTTTGACCCCATATCCAGCTAAGATAATAATACTACTGTATTAACGGGCTGGATTTTTATGCGCTTTTCCTGGTGCTCAAAGCGCTTACAATGTGTCCATTATTCAGTCTTTCCTCATTCTTATTTGGCGATGGGAAGCTACAGACGCATGCACACACCAGTTTAGGGAGAAAGGGATGAGCAAGTGTCTTGGGAATCGAACCGCAGAACCTTCAATCATTGTCTGATCCCCTGAACCAACTGAACCAAAGATGTGAAAGAACACAGAACTGAAAAAGCAGCTTTAACACTGACGATGTCACTGGTGACACCAAATTAACAAACGTGTTTGTTTGACCTACCGTAATTTCTTGACCGATCACGCGATTGACAGGAACCAGCTGATTCTGACGTGGAGAAAAGCGGCTTTTCATGTCGGTTCTGCACCGATATGCAACACGTTACTAGCGTATATTGTCGCATTTTCTCCATGACAGAAATAGCTGATTTACATTGATTGCTCAAAAACTTCACTACTGTGAAGAGCTGCATATCAGCGCAAGGCTACTTATTACCGCTTCAAAATCCACTGGAATTACATTAATTGCGTGAACGGTTGAAAAGATACGGTGGTTGAAAAAGTGTAAACACTGGAGATTAAGCTCTGATGTAAAAGGGTTGAATGATCTCACTCCTGACTGATTTACAATCTTATGTGCAGTCACTTCCTGTCAGTTACAGTCAGTGAGCAAAAATATATCTTCCATTTGTTGTAGAAATGCTTGATGATGCTGTACTGCAATCAGTGATAATAGTTTTATACTAAACACTAGCCGCAATTACATGGGCAAAATATCTTGATCGGATCAATGGTCGGGTTAAAATTCACCCGTGCACATGGGCCCAGAAAACCTTTTTCCAATTAGAACAAACGTTCCCATGGGTCACACTTTCGGTCGGAATGAATCGTTTGGGGATGCGCAAAAGTGTTAAAAAAAATCCCGGAAGAAGAGGAGATGCGTCCCGTTGTAAACAAACCACTGCCACATACATTTATGCAGCAGCTCAGTAATATAAGAGACAATCTTCCAAACATGCTTTTTAGTAATGTTATGAATATTATGAAGCGCCTGTTCACTCATCGTTTTATTTAATCCGTGTGGTCAGTGCTTTTTTGTTGAAGAACGGAGCTGGAAGAAGGGTTAGGACAGGCTATAAACACGGGCTAACAACATTAGCCTTGATGGACACAAAATCCAGGACCGTGTGAGAAACTCTGCAATCTGCAGCTTGGCTGCACGTAAATGTGTGGGAATAACATCAGTCTTTATTTTGTCGGGAGACAGCTGGAAAAACAAATCCATGTGATTGTTTGAACAGTTTCTAAGGACTGAGCGACATTTATTTCTGCTCTGAAAAGTTCACACACCCACCCCAAAGCTACTCTGTGAGCTAGCGGCCAAAGCTCTGCTCGAACACGGTTCAGAGTCCTGCAGACGCTAACCCAGAGCGGCGCGACGGCACGTAGTGTCAATTCTCTCACACATAACAAAACACAACGCAAACGTAACAAAGCACCCCCCCCCCAACACAAAGTTATCCGGCTGCTCTGCTCACTTGGTCCACTAGACCGAAGCGCTCCTGCCTCGCATCCCCCTCGTGAGGGGTGTAAGAGAGGGGAGAGGCAGAGAGCCAGCGGGACGAGAGCGGAGCGGCGCTTTTCACAGGGCGTCCACAGAGAAGCTGGTCGGTCCTGTTTGAGCTCCAAAGCTTTCTCTCAGTGGAACACCATCTATGCGTGACGCAAACCAGAGCAGTAGTGACACACGATCGGAATGAACCGTTTACATGCAACACGATCGGATAAACGATCGGTATAACCCACCTATCTCGATCGGAAAGAAATTTTGATCCGAACGAGTCTGACCGGGGCAGAGTATTCCGAACGGCGCGTTTACATGACGCATTTTCTTTCCGATCAGGCGTTCTTTCCGATTACTTTTGCCCATGTAAACGCAGCTACTCTCTTCTTCCAGTACTTCTTTAAACAACATCTGAAGTCTGCTTTAAAATAGATGCAATAATTTCCCAAAAATCCCAAATTAAATCTTGCAAAACTGCACAATGCGCCACAGCCAGCGGTTTTGTTTTTTCTGTTAGTACTGGCTAACTGATCCATATATGCACTACGCTTTTTCTTATATAATTAATATTTTGTAATTTTGTACAGGAATGTGAGTTCAGATGGTGCAGAGGCACGTCGCCGACTAAGGGAATGCGAGGGTTTGGTGGACGCCCTGCTTCACGCTCTTCAGTCTGCAGTAGGAAAGAAAGATATGGACAACAAGGTAAAAAAAAACAAAAAAACATCTTCTTTTTGAATGTTACCCAGCACTCCTCAGAGTCCCATCTTACATTTTTACCCATCTCCCCTTTCTCCAAGTCGGTGGAGAACTGCGTTTGTATCATGAGAAACCTGTCCTACCACGTTCACAAGGAGGTCCCAGGGGCCGAAAGGTTCCAGGACCCATCGGCGCCACAGGCTCCTGGGTCAGCTGGACCACACAGGAAGAAGAAGGATGACGCTGGCTGCTTCGGAGGCAAGAAAGCCAAAGGTGAGAGCGAGAGGCATCTTAGCATTCATATCACCATCAAACAAACACTATCATTAAAAAATAGCTTTAAAAAAAGGAAAAGAATCTGCAGTGCCTGGAGTTCTGCATCCGTTTTCTTGACAGGTGTGCTTTGATTGTAGACAGATTAAAAATGCCTTAATTGTTGTCGCTTTTTGCTGTCATCCTGCTGCTGCACAGCAATCACGACTCTGTTTTTCAATCATCCGACAAACCACCAGTCAGAGGCCACGGAGTAGTCTGACTGCTCCTCAAAGCCTCTTATCAGCTCAGTTGTCAGTTCCACACAGAGTTTACATGTGTAAACGTGCACACGCTAATGAACTGCAAACATGCACGAGTACAAACGGGCCGTAATGAAACGAGTTTATAGCTGCCTCAGACTTTAAGCAAAGAGGATCAGGTAGTGAAACGTTAAATGACGCAGTAAATGATCTAATAGAGGTAGGTTGCTGAGCTCCAATGGCAGCTCAGGTCTGTGATTTTTTTAGATTAAAGAATTTTTAATTTGTTGTCTTTTATTGCTTGGTGATACGCTGAATAAAATCGTCTTTCAAAGACTTGTTATTTTGTTTAGTGACGCGTTGGCAAATGTGCGTACGCTCTGCAGCGTTAATGCATTTCCCTCTGACTTCTGTCCTTCCTGACAAACAAGGCAAACTGATGCCTGCATTTATGTTTGCACATTTTCACCCAGGATGGCTAGTCTCAACATTTTTTAGTAACATTTTTTACCTCAATTACTGCCAATTATGTCTGTTAGAGTTGGATAGTTATCAATGTTTATTTATTTTTTTATAAAAAATGATGTGTAGTTAATAAAACAAAGTAAGCTTCTGAACAGCTTCCTCTTGACCCACGTCTTTTTTCACCATGCTTCTTCTCTCCTTGCTTTGTGTCCTTTGGCATTGCTGCTGCTTCCTTGGCTAACTATAGAGGAATGGTTTAATCAAGGTGAGTGCCCCTCCATTCAACCCTTCTTGCTGCTGCTTTCCTCTTTGCCTGCAGCTCCCCTTCCTTCGTCTTGTCTGTCTTTCCTCTGGCTGCAGCTAGGAATGGCTTTGAGTAACTTCCAGATACTTCAAGTTCCAAGGACTTCAGAAAATTGTAGCGTTTGATTGAATCCACATGTAGGTGTGGGATTGTAGACTCCACCCAATCTAAGCTTCTCTAGTTCTTTACTGGTGTTTTGCAGTGTGGAAGAAGGTGGTATTTTTGGTCAGTCTATCTGCAGCTTAAACAATAAAAACAGAAAAAAGGCGAGGTTTTCTACCAAAAACAGTCACCGTCAGTGAAAGTTGTCATTCATCAAGGTGACGTTGTCTTGACATTGAAGCATTGCATTTGGACTAAAAGTAAAGAAGACTTTAACCCTGTAAAACCCACGGTATCAAAGAACTGACAGAAAATTCAAAGTGTTTGGAATTAAGACATTTTTTAAGCCCTTTGATGAGAAATGGATGGTGTCAATTATGATTTGTTGATATGTATAAAAACATGGACCAGGTTGGTTTTTAAGGAAAGTTTGGATCATTCTAATGAATCTCAGAAGGGTCTGTATCAAATATGATATGAATGGTTATATGTGGTTAAGTATATAAGCCATGATTCAACTTCAAGACAAATATGGTCCATAAAACAATAAGAAGACTCATGAAAACTTGTGCAATTTTTGTAACATTTTTAGATATACGGATGTTTAATTTTATTAACAATTCCAAGGGATTAAAATATATATCTAAGTAGTAAAAAAAATAAGAAAACAACAAAAACCTGTAAGATGTTTAGTTTTAACTAAAAATTAAAGCATTTTTTAAGTAAATAAAAACATAGGTACAGTTGTCAATCAGGTTACTTTCTAAAAGTAACCCGTGATATGTCAAATCTGTAAAGTAGAAATACACGTTTTAAGGCAGTAAAACTCATCACTACACACTTTTCCTAGACAAACATGAACATTTTTATACTTTTCTATCTCAAAATTTAAATCTTCATAGAAAAATAAGTCCAGTATTATACTGTATAATGAAAACATATATCTGCTTGTGTTTGAAGATTTATGTAGAATTATCAAGCTGAATGCATTCTGTACAGGAGACATGGTACGGAGGAGATTGATTGACAAAAGCCAATCAGCACACTTTGCTCTTATAAAAAAAAAAGTATACAAAATTTCACTGAAGAAATATCCATGAAACAAAACTGCAAAAAGGGAACCACGACATGGAGAGGGAACACTGTATACCTGGAGGGTAGGGGTATCAAACTTATTTTCACTGAGGGCCACATCAGCATAGTGGTTGTTCTCAAAGGGCCAGATATAACTTATACATGTAACTAAATGTAATGAAAAATAAATGTAGCTACTCCTTAATGTTAAATAACGCATTATTTATTTATTCTAACTTAATTGACAATTCCAGTTGCGTAGAAAACATATATTTGCTTGTTACTCTAGCAGAAATCCTTTTACATTTTTACGCTTATTAAAACCCATATAACTCCATTAATGAAGGATCAAACTATCCAAGTGAATAAAGAAAATTAACAAAACTGAGCTAGAAAGAACATGTATTACACGTGTTCTGCACACAGCCTTGCATCCAACTGATGGTTTGATGACAACAATTTGTCCAAACACACATAAGACCTGCAAACATTGAATAATTACAACTGCAGCTACACATAAATAATATGTAATCAACTAAAAAAATATATACATTTTTATTATATGTTTTATTTTTTTTTTTATTTAAGCTGGGCCTTGAGTTTGAGCTGTAGGTGGTATAATGATGCTCATATACCTAAGCTATTTGACTTTTTTTCAGAATATATTACAAATTTCTGATATTTCTCTTTTTTTTGCGTCATGCGAAAACATTAAACAAATAAAACCTAACTTTAAATTTCCCAATTTCAAATCTGTAATTTGGACAGAAACTATCAGAAAATCAAAGGATAGAATAAAATATATAATTTAGAAAGGAGTATACCCGGTGCTTAAATAGACCACAGAAAATATGACCTCAGTCTAGCAGAGGAATGGGCAGTTTTGTCTTCATGTGCCTGTACTGTCCCGTGGGGATAACCATGTCCATGTGAGCCGACCATTAGCTGGCTGAGCTGCAATAACCCCTCACCCTCCTCCTCCCTGCTGCTGCTGCTTTCTTTTATTCTCAGATGTTTCCAGGAACTCTGATGTTTCAGTGGTAAAGTGTGAAGAAGTGGCATGTGGTTACATTGTCTGTGTGTGCTCTTGGGCTTTTAAAATATGCATTTGACTTAAACTACTTGAAAAAGATGGTTTGAACTGTGTATTTGTGTCCATTTCATGTGCGACTCTCAGTGTTGAGTGTAAACCTTCATGCTTTGTTCTGAGTGGAAAGAGTAATGTGTTTTTGTAAAACCTCTGTCTCGAGTAGCACATTTCTGTCTGCTTCACCTTAAAGAGCTTATAGAGATCTACTCATATCGTTACTCCTTGTGTTGTCGCTCAAGTAGTTTACCATGAATAAATACTAATTTGAAACATACTGACATCTTCCCGTCAGACTCATCTCTGTCAGTTTCAGCAACCTTGTCCTTGAAAATCCAGGCTCCTGGGTTATAGGGCACCGATCTAATCTCTTCTTTGTTCCTTCATAGGCAAAAAGAATGGGGAGAATGACAAAAACTACGACACATTGGATCTGCCCAAGCGCACAGAGCCATCAAAAGGTAGGCCAGGCTAGGCTGCCCTTTGATAATCTAGTTTGGCACAAACTTCCCAGGACAGAGCGAGTTCAGGGGTTTGAAGAAAGGCTCTGGAGTGCTGCCCAGCAAAGGTGTCGATTCTGTTTTCTTTTGAACAGAAATATAAGACGCCTGTTTTCTTGGTGTTGATTAAACTGTGTGTAATGACTGCTGGCAGCTTATAGAAGAACCAGTTCTATAAACCCTCTTTGTGTTATATTCCATGTATATTATCATACCACAGAGCTTAAAGTGTGGATGCCATGCTTTGAACAACTTTGTCAAATAAAAAAGCCCTTTAAACGCTGATTCTATTGATACCAATAGTTCGCGTCGAAAAAAATCCGAAGCATATGAATAATAGACATCTTTCGAAGGAATCAGAGATTTGAATTTGCCGCTAAGAGCGCAGGCTGGAAGTGACCCCGATATGACCTGTGACGTCACGAAAGGCATTGACTTTCGTAGTTCCGCTTCGGACAGCAGGTAAACAAAGCAGGTAGTCTTCGTTTCTCTCGTTAATCATCGTTAATTCTCGTTAATTCTCTGTTAATCATCAACATGCCAAGTCGTTGTGTGGCAGCTGGATGTAGCAATACTTCTAGTGAAAGTGTATCTGTGTATAAATTCCCAAAACAAGAAACGCTGCTGAAACAATGGACAAAACAAGTTCAGCGCACGTCCGAAAAACAGAAACGCCCAGTACCAGCACTGGCAGGAGCCAGTACAAAAAGAGAAAATCTGTGACCGAAAAGCTGGCACAAAAGAGAGTGAGTTTAACGTTTATTACATAGTGTATTTATTACAAAAGAGAGTGAGTTTAACGTTCAGTGATGAAAGTCTTCCGGGAATTCCCGGAAATCCGGGTTTTTGAGCAAACCGAACGTACTTTCCTGGAAATAAAGACCTGATCTCTATGGACAAATCGCTTTCCGGATGAAAAAATTGTCTGAAATCGGCGAATTTTAGCTTTATTTTCTATATTTCTCTGCGGATCGCTTCCTCTATGGTCGTGGCCATCTCTCGTCTACCCGGCCTAATTGACCAATGATGGGACGTTTTAGTTGCTTTCGGATGCGTCGACGGCTCTGATTGGCTCTGTCTTTACCACGTGGTCAGCGTGACGGATCCCCTAGAGACCAAAACTGGCGGACACACGCTAAACTTTCACAAACAAATCTGAAGAGTTTGCGATCAATAATGCGGGCATCGTCATTGAGCGTGGTCACGACCTCAGTTGTGAGAAGACGATAAAAAAAAACAAATTTAAGTGGTCTTGGCTGGAAGACGGTAGCATCACTCTGTGCTTCGCTATCGGTGCTAGCCATGTTGTCTGCCTTTCGTTACGTCACAAACAGGGCGGCGCGAATTCGGCGGAATGCATGAAGCCGGTGGCCGTCCTCGTTGTTTATATCGCGTTTTTCGTTATTTATTCTTTTTCGAAAAATATTAAAAACAATCGCAACATGAAATAGAGACTATTTACTATATTTTGGCTTATTAAAATAGGCCATGTCACCCACACTTTAAAAGAACCTTTTTTTAGTTCATGGCTGATTTTGATATAATCTTTTACTGAAATAGATCATTTATATAATTTAATACTAGGATTAAAATACAAAAACCATCAACTTAAAGACCCACTCCAATGAAAATTGGTTTTGGTGTTTTTAACATGTTCTTTTGCCATTTTTCCTATGATGAAAGACATATAGAAAAAAAATTGAACTTAAAGTTACATTTTTGAGTATGTCTTTAGATGTCAGATGCAAGTCAAGGATGCTCTTTTATTTTGTTTTGGGGCAACAGTCATTTCTTTGAGCTAATAATTGAAAGAGAAGTTTCGTAAAGGCCTCAAATTGGAATATCTAATAAAGTATGACTTTAATTGTTTTAACTTCGGTAGAAAAGATGATAAAAATGTGTCTTACCCTTTTTTGAGCACATTTCTTTCTTATTCTATTATTTATGCCTTACCAAATTTAAAATGTCTTTTGCTGGAGCCGAAGGTTTACAGCCCTGAATCCATCTTTCAAAGCACAGAGCACAAGAAACTAAAGTGTTTTTTTTTCCTCCTTTCTTTGGTTGAACTTAAAGCTGTAATTTAGTTCACTGTTATCCAGAAAAATAATTGCTTTGTCACATTTACACAACAATCTTCTCTCCTTCTCTTACTATCTTGCAATATTTCATATATTATTGGCTAAGACAGCATAATGTAGTGAACAGCAATGGAAGTCGTCCCTGGAGACTGCAGATGTTGTAGTTGTGTGTCGTGTATTGCCTCCCTTCTCTTTTTTTTCTTCCTTACGCAAATAGAAATTCGAAACAGACCCAAGCTACTTTGTATGCAGCCCTCACTTCAGCGTATCACTTAGTGAAGAAGTCTGAGGTGTGAGTGTGTAAAAATGCCATGAGATCAGCTTTCCATCCGTCTTCTGATGTCTGTGGAATCGGCCTGCACTTGTCAAACGCATATATTTACTATTTACACTTCAGCACTTTTTCCAGTTTTTAGTGGCAGACCCTGAAAGCCTGGATCCCTTCCCATTTGGCTGGTAATTACCAATATCATTGGAGCAAATTAGGTTCTTATTAGACTAGATCACAATTAAAACTGCGTGTGTTTCCAACTTAAGCCGGTTTAGGCCTTCTCTCTTATCACTCGTCAAGGAAAAAAATATACATGAGCTCCAAGGATAGTAATTAATTTTTTTCACGGTTTGGGGGGTTTTCAGGGCTGAAAAGCCAAGCTGGCACAACAACATTTAAAACACTACAGTGGCTGCAATTGTGCGTCAATTGTGTAGCAAAGTGTGGAGACAACGCCCTTTAGAGTCCCCCCCCCCCCAAATTTGTTGGCATAGGCATAAATGTCGAGCTTAGCTGACATGAGCGTGGGTGATCATGTCATAGAGAGCTGCTTCAGTTTTCTGCTCACACTTGGGAAAATCAAATCGGATGTTATTAGCTCAACATGCGGGCAAACTGGAGAGAAATGCATGGGTGATACGCTAAATTAACCGAGAAAAAAAACAAATTAGGTTTTAAATCACGTTTATCACTTTTACAATCAATAGCTTGAGAGCACATAAGAAGCTTTGTATATCTATAAAAAAGAGGGTATTTGTGTGGCTTTAGCACTCCTACCCAACCCCTTGTCATTGGTCAGCTGTGGAAAAAGGACAGAGTGAGGAGCTCTTACTTTGGGGTGATGATGAGGGAAGATATGGGAGCTTACATGTGTATCTCTGAACTGATCTGTTGTTAGATAGAGAGAGGCCAGGGAAGGTGGCAGACTGAATCCGGCAGTGGACTATGATTAATCTGTTGGCAAGTTGCTGTGCGCTTGGGCAACACAGAGAAATCATATAATGATACACTCAGTTTAGTTGCCCAACAAGTTGCCAGTTTTTCATTTCTTCCATTTGGTGCTTGGCTAATCACTGTGGGTTTTTGTTTGGCACCTCTGCTAGTTAAAGAAAATATATTAGGAAGATATAGAAGATAATTTAAAGATTGTGATTATTTTTAAATTAACAAAAAAACATAACTCACTTTGGAAAAGCGTTAACTTTTTAGCATTATCAGAAACATGCCACAAGAATTTGTTAAAAACACCAAAAACACAATTTTCATCAGTGTGTCTTAATAATCTTAAAAACAAAAAAAACAAAAAAACATGCATAGACCTTTATGACATTATAAATCTTTTGTCCTCTCTTTAGATGGACTATAAAGCCCGGTTTTAGCATTTATTTATTAAAAAAGAAATATCGGCATCCTTCGTTGTTAAAAGTTTCTGTGCATTCTGAAAACTTCCTAGCTTTTTGAGTACTACAAAACATTTTATAACTTTATTTAAACCTGCCGGAATGAGGTCTGTAATGTTCATTATAGATGCACTTTAAATGTGAAAGACCAAAGGTAAAAAACAGAACAAAAAAACTATGGGTATTATCAGTAACAATCCTTCTTTTGATTTTACAATTTAGCCACAAGTATTATCCACATAATTCATTTTTTTTCATTCATTTTCTTCACCGTTTTTTCCCTTTCGGGGTCACGGGGCTGCCGGAGCCCTCGGCCACTTGTGAGCGAAGGCAGGGGACACCCTGGACAGGTCACCAGTCTGTCGCAGGGTAGAATATCAACAATCACACAGCCATTCACTCTCACACTCACACCTAGGGACAATTTAGAGTTTCCAATTAACCAATGAAGCATGTTTTTTGCTGTGAGGCAAGAGCGCTAACCACTGCGCCACCGTGCAGCCTCATAATAACACATAATTGTTTCGTAAAAATGTATCTGTTGAAATTACCTTAATTTTCTCTTCTGGATTTTCTAACTTTGCCCCAGCCTTGTAATTATCATTATGGAATTTTTAGCCTAAATCAAAAATGATATTTTCTCTGTAGCAAATACAAGGCGACACAACACAATGTACAGATGCAATCAGGAGTGTAGTTGCTTGTTATAAGCATCGGGTATGGCAGTCTGGTGGCTGCACATTTCAGGCGTTGCGGGATATAGTTTTATAGTTCAAATATCTGTACTTTGGCGAAGAAGGCTCAATGCGCCAACCAATCAAGAACTCCGCTTTGGCCTGTGATGTATTGATGAGGTACAGCAAACCCAAATTATTATGCAAATGATATTTTTCTATTACTTTTTTTTAAATACTCAATGCAAATGACAGTCAGCATAATTTTCAAGTCACTAACCATTAGGGTATATGTTAAATGTTATCGAAGAAACCTCCTAAAGATAACAGGATTTTAAAAAACTAAAACATTAAAAAGCAATCCAAATTATTAGGTCCAGCAGAGTTCCACATCTTTGATAAATTCTAAAGAACTGAAATTTGCTGAATTTTCTGTATTAGGAGGTCATATTTACTGAAATCAAAAACTATATCAATCAAAAACATCTTAATAGGTCAAGTTATATTTTACCAAACAACCCCTGATTTTGTAGCAGCTTCACAATTCTTGCATCTATTAAACTTTTGCGTTTTTGGAGTTTCTGCTTCAGTTTCATTTCAGGACGTTAGAATAGCCTCTCAGAGCTGCTGTTTGGATGTGAATTGCCTCCCATCGTCTTAGATATTTTGCTGAGGATGCTTCGAAGGTTTTCAACAGGGTTGAGGTCAGGGGAGGACGGGGGCCACACCATCAGTTTATCTCCTTTTATTCCCATAGCAGCCAATGATGCAGAGGTATTCCTTGCAGCATGAGATGATGCATGTAATGCATTAAGATGGTTCTTCAGGTTGTAGGAGGAAGTGGTCAGTCAGAAACTCTACATACTTTTCAGAGATCATGTATCACACCTTCAGGGACCCTAAAGGGGCCAACCCAATAACTCTGATGCAAAACAAGACTACGCCACCTCCTTGCTGATGTTGCAGCCTTGTTGGGTTGTGGTGGCCATCCACCAACCTCCCACTACTCCATCCATCCAGACCATCCAGGGTTTCACGACACTCATGAGTGAACAAGACTGTTTGGAAATGAGTCTTCATGTATGTCTGGGGGAATAGAAGGTTACGTATAACTGCAGGCCTCTGGAGGATCCTACACCTTAATGTTAGTGGGAGTCCAGAGACAGCAGCAGCTTCCAGTATGTGATTCCTGCTTAGTAATGGTATTTTAGCAGCTACTCTCTTACCGGACGTTTTTGTGTGGCAGAAACCTTCCTCATTCTGCCTTTATCTGCACCAACCCGTGTGTGCTCTGAATGTGCTCTGAATGTGCTCTGAATGTGCTCAGTGACAAATCTTTTAATAGTATGATGATCACGCTTACGTTTTCCGGAAATATCCAAGGTTTTTTTTTACCTTGTCCAAGGCACTGAACTATTTCATGCTTTTCAGCAGCAGAGAGATCTTTTTTTCTTTCCCTTATTGTTTGAAAATGTTGGTCTGCTTCATAATATGGAATGTTCTTCTTTGGTTGTTTTTCCTTTAATTGAACTCATTTGGCAAACTAATTATCTCAGGTGTCTGAGATTGATGTCAGGGATCCAAAGAGCCCTAAGACACAATATTTTCCACGAGTTGTTTTCATTAAAAAAACAAATAATTGTTTTTTTTTTTACTTGAATACAATTTGCATAACAATTTGCAGCTGTAATTAGCAATTTAAAACAAAACCAACGTGGAGGAGAATTTGATCATTTTGCTCCTGAACTTTATTTTTTTTCTTATTTGTATTGCGACAATAATAAGTTTCTCCATTTTTTTCTCCTCCCTCCTCTGGCTCTCTGCATGAAAGACGGTAGTTCCACTGAAAGCGACCATCATTAAAACGCAGCTCCTGTAGTAGATGGTGAAGCTCATCACACTGGGAGAATCTCTGAATGATCTCCTGAATCCATGCTCTGTCAGAATTCCAGCCTAACCCCTAAAAAGTGCACTATGTAGTGCGGACGCCATTTTGTAGTGCTGTCCTAATCTACAATTCCCAAATCCAGTGCCCTGTGGGAAATTTCCCAGAAGTGTCTGCGAAAAACCAGTGTCCATTGATGCTCATTAGATCGCCAAACATGGACCGCAATGCATTGCGTCGGAACAATTTTTGCCAAAATAGTGTTTTTAAATGTATTTTTTAAATAAATCATCAACGTTTTTATCTTTAGAAGAAAGTGGACTCATAAATAATCGTCGCAAAACGCTCATATTATTAGATTTTAAATTTGTGAAATCGATGACGTCATATCCGCTGTTAAAAAATGCTTCCATGTAACGATGGGGCTAAAAACTATTATGAAAGTTTATGAACACATTTTTGGACCGGCGTCGAGCAGCGAATTTGATGTGTGTCAAAAGAGAGGCATCCAATGCGAATTGTGTTCTGTGTGAACACAACATTACAATAAGTTAGACATTTAATTTAGGTTATTTTTAAATGTCAATTTTAAATTTTAATCCAGAACAATCAATGCACTAGCAGTCTGTCCCACCACATGTGACAGATACATCTGGCTTTAAATTATACTGCATGCCCTTAAGAGTTTGAGGATTTATACAGAACACATAATGTGGAGACAGTATGACCATGTTTTTTTTTGGTTTTTGAACTTTAACTTAAGTTATTTCAAATACCATAAAATGTACTTTTATATCATCCCACTGATTCGTTGAAAGTGTGTTTTACACTTTCAACCATCTTTTTTGACAAACCATAACCTTTGAAATGAAATGGAGTTTATTTTATTCTTTGTCCCAGTTGTTGTCACCCCAAAATCAAAGGACAAACTCCTCCATCGGAGTTTGATTCATCTTATACCCCTATTATTGCTAAAGCTTAGTGACACCTGGGATAAAAAGTAATCGTGTTTCTCTAAAGGATTGATGAATGTCCTGCTGCAGTGAGCAGATATGCTCAATCTGGTCCATTCTTTAAGAATAAGGATCTTTTATGATTGTGCTGGCACCATGTCTCCCTATAGAAAAGCACAATTCCAGTGGGAGGAAATGTTTTCCCCACTCCGCTTCTATTTTGTACCCAAAGTGAAAGCAGGATGTCATGAATAATTTACTCCACATCCCAAATTCCAAGCAGCGGTATCAATTGGGAGCTCCATGTTTGTGTGACTGTGGAATCTCACACCTGAATAAGGAAGACCAACCTCTGGTTTAGTTGATTTTTCACCAGCTGTCAGTCTCATGGCCGTTGCGGTGAATCATTTGCCCCTTCATTCCAAAGAAACACTGCGCTCTCTTATTCCATTCCATCCTTTTACACAAACTCTTCCTTGCTTGCTTCTGTTACATTTTGCAGGGAGGTGTGACTATTTATGAGAATGGCAGCCTCAAGAGCAACTTACCTAAATGTGCAGGTGGAATGGCAGGCACAAACAGCATGCGTACAAATAAAAGCTTTGCATGCAGACATGCAGACATGTGAGCTCACACGCTGAGCACAATCAGGCATAGCATTCATTTTGCACACTGTTGGTTCCAGACTGTCTGGCACCCTTCACTCCCATCTGAGGAGTATCTCAGATGATTCTGTCCTTACAGTCCCTGTTGCATTAACCTTCCTTATGCCAAATTTACTCTATGGTGGTATTTTCTTTTGCCCTGAATACTGTCCTGTCCAGTGGGAAGTCAATCATGTAAAAGAAAACTGATGCCACTTTATCACAATGTACCAAGAATGACTCTTAGGTTTCATGTTTCTGGTCTTATGCTGCCACAACAGTCATACAATGTAAACAAAAATGGGATACACAAATGTAAACACAACTAATATAAAATCTTTTGAGACAGTTATATGGTCTCAACTATTTCAGTCATAATAGCATATGCTATTGCTACCAAATTTTGAACTATGCCCACAAGTCAGTGAAGTTTTTTATGCATGTTTAAAAAAAAATCTCAGCATGTAGGCTTTTTTTAAATTGTCTATATGCAGTTTAAATGCAAATGTGCATAAAACCAGCAACTCAGACAACAGGGTTGCTAATGTACTTGCAAGCACAGTAAAAACTAAACCAACAATGATAAAACAACTGATTAAAACCTATTGGGAGTGTTTTTGTATTTGGTAGTTTTTCAGACTCCACAGTAAGTTTTGCTCAAAACAGCAACTCACTTTAAATTTACAAACTCCTCTTGGTGTTATTGAAGACATTTGTTAAGTTTTATATGAAGCCTGTGGGCCTTGACCACCTCCTAAAGAGCATCGACTGCTGCTTTGTCCTTGTCCACAGTGTGCTCACAGCAGAGAGCAAGGTTAAACGGTGGACCAATTTTTAGCGTCCTCACGCAGCAGAGCCTTTCAGGCACAGTCAAAGCAGGAGGTCTTTATTGCTCTTTGTCCTAACTTTGACTGAAACCAAGGCACGTGCAGTGAACTGAAAAATGAACAACAGGAAACCTAAAGGCATATGGTTAGGAATTAGATCATGGCATCCACATGGTTTTCAGGCATTAAATGGAAAACAAACTGCACTCCATGAAGGAGAAATGTAAACAATCTAATAAGATTTTTTTTAAACAAACAAGGAAGGTGCAGGGCAATATGTTGTATTTGTATTTATAGTATTTTAAATTCCTTTTATCCCTAAAATGCTATTCTTTGTTCTGCAGCATCCATTTAACCAAAAAACTTTATTAAATAAATAACATTTAAATTTTATTGAGGGAAGGTAGTGGTGTATTACTGGCATTATTACTACGTTCAAACATGAGAATTGAAGGAGGCTAACCACACTCTGACCCATATTTAGAGGTGGTCTGGGTTCGTTTCCAATCGGTCTAAGCTTCGGTTTGCTCTGAGATTCCTCAGTCTGAATACAATCCAGCCTCGCAGCAGAACAACTGAACCAAAACGGCCACCATAGCAGGAATGAAGCAACAAATGATTTGCGGACAAATATAAAGCATAAAGCATATTGTCCTGTTATCAAACAGAAAAAAGGGTCCGGCTGTTTATTTGTTTGAGCGTTTATTTTAACACAGCTGAAAACACTTCATACATGTGTTTCTGTGTCTCAAGTTTTCTCAACAGAAATCTCTTAAAAACATGCTATAACATCACAACGATAAGACACAACAACTCACTGAATTGTGGGCTGATGAATGCTGGCTCATTAAAACAAATTTTTATGTGGTGCACATTGCTGCTCACTGTTTTCCTGACAATCTATATGTCATAAAGATTAGGCAACCTACCTTCATACCCGATGTCTCCTCAGTACCACGGTTGCTAGGTTCGTCTGAGTTAGGGCAAACGTTGGACGTCTCCTTGCCAGTAACCGCCTTGCAGCATGCCTCCACTACACCAAAGTAACAAGTAAAATTTGTTGTTGCCAACGTTCAAAACTGGTCAGCAAATTATAAAATCTTAATAAGTTAACTGTCCCAATAAGAATTGTAAAGCGCAGCACGTCTGTCTTTCTCTTGTTGTTTTGACCCGCCCTCATAGTTCCTGGTCAGTGACTGACGAGATTTTTAATCACGTGGTTTTGTTTACAAGCTTTTGTCTGTAACAGAATGAGCCGCTTGATTCCAGTCTGATTACAGGCTGAAAGCAAAGTTCGTGAATCGATCCGGAACAAAAGATTATTCCAGTCTGAATATACCCTAAGAGTGTTGTTTATGAACTATAGACTGTATATGAGAACTGGACTGGAGAAAGTACCTGCTGGCTCCAAGATGCCAAAATCTCATCGAGTCCTCTCAAGAAGTAAACAGCTATTACTCAGTCATTATATTTGTCAGAATAACCATTCTTTCTCTGCTACCTTTTTTAAACATGTTCTTTTAAACATGTTTTTTATTTTTATTTCATTATATTTTTCTGTAGTAAAAGATGTTCCTGTTAGAAACTGATCAATCAGATGCCTCAATAGAAGAATGCGGTCTCATGTCAAACTTTCAAAACAAGTGACAAATTTTGTGCAGCTCACTTTCAAATGGTAGGGGTGTGGACTTCCAACAAGCTGACTACTGACTGGTATAGTGGTTTCCATAGAATTTTCACTAACTTGGATCAATCACATTCACTTACTGACAACGCAACTGTATTGACTTCTTTCATAAAATAAGGCATTTTCGGTGGTAGATGTCACACTCACTCAGTCCAGTTCTTACATTCAGTCAATGCTATGAACGCCAACCAAATTTAACAAAGGTGGAAACATTGATCAACATTTTCCGTTGAAACAGTGTCCCCGGGACTATCCTGGTGTGAAAGCAGTGAACTTAATCAAAACAAAATATTAGTTTATATCTCCTACAAGTAAATGTTCTGTTTTCTAATACTGTGGTTAGGCATGTCTTTAAGTTGCTTTATATATGACTCTTTTACTTAATATATTTCCCAGACCTTGATATGCTGATTGATGGCTAACCCACTGCTGCTTTCTGTCCAATCTTTTGTTAAAATATATTTGCAGGACCTGACATTTCAACTGGTGGGCATAACAAAAGATTCTCCACAGCCCATTTTGTAATTTCCGCAGCTAAATTGCCTCCCATCTGGCCCAGTGACTTTCTTGCATTTGTTGTTTATAATAAGCGCATCACAACAAAGGAAAAAGGGCTAATTATGGAAATAGACTGTAGCTTGCCACTGACATTTTAGCTAGTGTGCCTCATTTTCTTGCGCCCCAGTCTGTCAGGAGGAGTAGTGATAGCATCCACTGATAAAGAAGTAATTACAAAGCAAGACGTAAAAAAACAAATGAGGGGAAGCAAGAGGTTTGTTTAAATGAGACCACCTTGTGTTTGTTGGAAGTACAAAGAGGCTTGCAAAGTAATGATGCTATTCCTAGGAGGTCTTAAGTGGAGTAGTTGTTCACACATAATTAGCAGAGTGAAATCCTTACAGATTACTATGTACTTTGTGTGTTTTGATTCATTGTAGCTTGTTTACAACTATTCCTGGCAAAATAAAGGGAGTCCCAAGACTTCTTTGATGGCAGTACATAGATTTAACAGCATTTCCACCCCCTCAGCTACCTTTAATGTCCCTGAAACTTCTTCATCTTTAAATATTCTCCCATGTTACTTCCTACGACTTTCAGCGGGACTCTTGAATAATGCCAGAATTCACAGCAACATCAGGCTCTTAGATGATTAGCCCTGTCACTGGAGCATAGTGCTAAGTTAGTGACGAGAACAGGTCCAACAGAGTAGGAGGGAAGTACTGTTGGATTTCTTTCCAACAGCAGCCTTGTTGGCACATGGACACCGTCTCCAGTTTCAGCAACAGAAACTTTAATCTATTGGGCATGCTGACAGTTTTTGAAAGAGCTTACAACGGCGGTTTAGGTAATGCACAATTCAAACTGCCACTTTAAGCTATTGCAGAAGGAAATATTGATCTGCTAAAAATAGAGAGCCACAACTGCACCCCTGGGATTACTGTTTTCATCAAAACTGAGAAGCAGCAAGGAAAGATTTGATTAAACTGACTCTCTGTAGTTTCTTTCCAAAGTGTTAAAACTTGAAGTTTGGTAATTTTTTCCCCAAAAGATATTTAACACCAATTTTTATCCAAAAAAAGTCATTCAAATAGTTTGAAGTTTGGATTTTGGGATCTTATGTCACTATTCTTGGCATAAACTATCTAAAATATCAAAGCATTATTGGTATTTCATTTGAATGACTAATGCTAAAGCTAAACAACAACCTATGACCAGGAAGTTTGGCTCTATTTTGTAACAGAGAAGGTTGGATAGAACCTAAAATGTTTGAAACCTTGAATAATCTTAACATCAGTTATGAAATTGACAATTTAATGTAGGAAAACTGAATTTTGGTCCAACTTTAAACATACAATGGACCGATCCTCTTTGAAATCACCCATTAGATTCTGGACAGTGAAAATGAAGCCTGAAGAGGGAGGAGCACAGCTCGCACACACGCTCATACTGTTGTAATCAATAGAAGACAAAGTAATAACATCCCTAGTGTTTTAAAAAGCTACGTTTATTTTAAAGTTTTGATATCAGTCTTTTCACATTAGAATTAATGGGAACATAGCAACCATGACTGTAAGACACAGCAACTTATTTAGATTTGGTCAGATGAATGCAGAATCACTAAAACAGCTTTTAACATGATACACATTGCTTCTCACACTGTTTTTCCGACAATCTACTGTACAGACCAAAATTTTGGACACACCTTCTTATTCAAAGAGTTTTCTTTATTTTCATGACTGTGACAATTGTAGAGTCACACTGAAGGCATCAAAAACTATGATGCCTTCAGTGGAATGTGGAATTATATACATAACAAAAAATGAAAATATGTCACATTCTAGGTTCTTCAAAGTAGCCACCTTTTGCTTTGATTATTGCTTTGCACACTCTTTGCATTCTCTTGATGAGCCTCAAGAGGTCGTCACCTGAAATGGTCTTCCAACAGTTTTTCCCAGAGACACTTAGCACTTGTTGGCCCTTTTCCCTTCACTCTGCGGTCCAGCTCACCTCAAACCATCTCGATTGGGTTCAGGTCCGGTGACTGTGGAGGCCAGGTCATCTGGTGCAGCACCCCATCACTGCCTGGAGGTGTTTCATATTCATGGAAATAAAGAAAACTCTTTCAATGAGAAGGTGTTTCCAAACTTTTGGTCTGTACTGTATATGTCCTAAACACTCAGAGTACCTACATAGCCGTTCCTTCTTCAAAAACTGCAGCATGCCTCCGCCGTATCAAAGTAGCAAAAAGGTGGTGTACTTGACGATTCAGACGTTCAAAATTGGTCAGCAATATATAAAGTTTGAATAGGTGAACTATTCCGACAACGCTTGCAAAGCACAAGACTTCCAATATTCTTTCTCTAGTTGCCTTGCCCCACCCTCGTAATTCCTGGCCAATGACTGAGGAGCTTTTTAGTCATGTGTTTTGGTTTACAAGCTTAGGTTCGTAACAGAATAGTCTGCTTGACAGCATTATGAATACAGACCAAGCCCCAGGGTGCGGAGTTTGTCCAAACGAAATTAAGTCCAGACCAATGGACTTTTCCAGTCTACACCATAAGTCAAACTGGAGAATTTAAAGGGGCTTTAGTTCAAACATTGTGCAATATTTGCAAAGCTTAATGACAGTGGATTGGCTACATATATTTATAGGCCTAAACCCTTTTGATCATCTTTAGGGGATTGAGGAGATTGAAGAACACAGGTTCAAAGAAGAGTGGAAGATTTTATTGGTAACCTGTGAATTTCTAGTGATTTCCATGCCTCGCAGTTAACAGAATTCTTGAAATAAGGGCAACAATGACTTCACAGTGTTATACAAGCTGTACACTGACTATTTTACATTCTATCAAAGATATTGTTGCTGTTGCATGAAATATATATCGTGCAATGCACAAAATATATGGTTTGTAATTCCTATTGTGAAATACTGTCTGCATTATTTAATCACAAAGGGTTTGAGTTTCAGTGCCTATTTGATTATTGGTTTATCTGAGTTGGTGGTGACATCCTGTAATCTCCTCCTCGCTCTTATTTATTAGACTCTTATCAGCACACTCAAATCCAAATTTACAAACATGCCAGTATAAATGGATTTTACACACAGATACTTTGTTTTTACTACATTGATACTGCTGATAGCTGTGCCCTTCACCATAAAGATAACATTTTGTCTGCTTTTAGTGGTGATGAAACATGGCATCTTTCGTGTGCCTTTTTCGGAGAAACTGAAGGGGGAGCCTTGAACAAAAGATGCAGGTCGACAAAGCCAATCCTTCAACTGTTTACCACCTTCACTACTGCTATCATGCTAACAGGTGTACAGGGAACATTGTTGTGTGCTTGTTGTAGGCATTTCTGCTTTTCTGCAGAGATAGACTGTTTATTATTGTGGGTCAAAGGGGCCAACATTTTAACGCAATATTTTTTTTCACAATGCAACATCCAAAAGAGGTGTAAGAAAAAAGCAATACATACACTTGGAGGAGTGAAAATATTGATTCAACAATGTTTTGTCATTTGTTTTGGAGAAATAATCTGACACTGAGTGTTGATATTTTAAGCAATAAAAAAGGTGCTCTAGACATAATTCTCTTCTTTCACCATTGCTGTTTAAAGCCTTTAGACAATCTATTCTTGCCCCGTGCACGACTGTTTTATAATCCAATTTATTTTATGAGAAAGACTAGCTTTGTCTGCGTATTAAAAACAAACAAACCACATAAATCAACAAGCAGGGGTCAGGTTGGTGGAAATGTGACAATTGGACATTTTATTGGACTTCATGAGCACCTTTACTACTATTTTCCTTTGGTGACCTGCCTCTCATGCTTAACTTTTTTTATACTAACATTTTAATCCTTTCCATATTCCAATGGTGAAGTAAGATTTGAATCAGACTTCTCATGCACTCTTACTTTAAATCTGACATTCTTCACTTGTTGGCCTTGTATTAGTCACAGACATATATCTAGTAATTGACTGTTGTTGAGAAATTGACTTAGTGACCCCTCCCTTTTGTGTTCCACATACGAAGTACTTGATAGTTCCAAAAAAAAACAAAATTCCAGACTTCTATTTATAAATAAACATGTTACTCAGCCATTGTATTTGTCTGCTGCATTTTTTAACATGTTTTTGGTAATCCTATTTTTTTCATAATTTTTCTTTATTCCAAGTTTCAAGTTATAAACTGACCATTCAGATGTTTCAGTAAATGAGAGTGGTGGCCATAGAAACGTTAAATCAGACTGACTTGGAGCAATCACTGCGTATTGACCTCTGGTTCCAATGGCGGTGTCTGTATCGATCGAAAAAAAGTTGCATTGGCTTAATTTGGTTGGAGCCCAAAGTAAGCCCTTTTATATGGGTGAGGTCACACTTACTTGGTTCAGTTTTCTTATCTAGTCACACAATCTTATCTACTCACACAAAGGTTGTGGGTTTTTTTTGTATGGATTTAAGCCCAAACTGCTTTACAGTCCCTTTCATCCATGTACACACGCATTCACACAATGATGGTGGCTACATTGCCATACATGGCACCAACCTCAACCTCCAGTAGTAAATGTGGGGTTCTGTGTCTCACCCAAGGACATTTCAACACATGGGCAGGCAAGGCAGTAACAGAATCTGGCATCCCCCAATCAGAGGTTGACTACTCTAACTTTGCACCACATCCACCACTGTAGTTGAAGCAATCTTTTAATAATAATTTTTTTTAAATCCCTGATGTTTTTTTGTTTTTCTTTATTTTGTCTTTCTGTAGCTGTGCATCTCCCCTAACAGTTCTCCAGACAGTTGTCCTATGATCCATGAGGCTATAGCCTAAACCTTCTCCATTCTTTTTCCTACCAAGGGTCCCAGTTTTTACTTGGCATACTTTTTTCCCCATTTCCTCAGTAAACCTTATTTAGATACTACCTAATTGAAACTTGTTGCAGATGCTCCTTTTCCTTTTTGTTTTGGTAATACTCTTTTTTTTCAAACTCATGCACATTTCTCTCCTGCCTCACTGTTTCTAGTTCCCCATATCCTTCTTTCCTCCTGTTACTTGTCTCATCATATTTGTTGATGTGCAATTTTACTGTCAAACATAAAGACGTGAAGCATGTTGGGAATCAACTGCAAGGTAGAGTTTCCCTGTTTAAGCTTGCATCTCAGATCCCTTGTCTCAAGTGAGCGACCAAAACCCCCAAAGAGGGCATGAAAGCATTGACAAATCTCTGCTGTTTTTGTTTGAGCGATCTGCCTCTGTCTTTTATTTTTGGTGTTTATCTCTTCCTCTCCCATCCTCCTCGTTCCCACCCATGTCTTTCTCTCCGTCAGCCTCCTGCTGTTGCCAGAGTTTGAGTTTGTTTGTGGCTGTATAAAGACGTGACTTGCCTGGGTAAGGAGAGCAGGCACTCAACGTGATGCTGATACACTCCTCAGCCTCAGCAGCGGACATGCACCCAGGCACACATTTGAAAACACTCTAAAGCTCATATGCACCTCTCCACTTGAAACACTTGAGCGCCTGACTGAGCTGTGGCTGCTCCGCTCGGAACAAGCAGTCTGTGGCCACTAATTGCAGCCCTCAGCTATCATTTTTGCCAGTTGCAAGGAAATTATGGCAAATGGAGGCAAGAATGAAAAAGATCCCCATAAACAACCTCAGCAGCCAATTTAGCTTTCAGGCTACTGATCTCAGTGCATTACCACTAACTGAAATTCATCTTGCACCTTTTTTAGAGTGTCTCTCTCAGCACTCAAGCAAACATGTAACAATTTATTAGTAAATCTGTGAAGGGTGGTTTCTATAACTGCCTGCATATGATGATTTCCTGTTTATTGTGAGTTCTTGAAGAAGTTCACTTGAATGTGTGTTGCTGAGGTCTACAGTATCGTGCAAGAAAAAGTGCAGCTTCCTTGTACCCTTTGGGACATTTTGACTGCTTTGTGACTGCACATAAACAGTACAACAGTATAAGTAAGGTTGAGAAGCTACTGCCGAATCAACTGGAATCAAATACATAACTGAAATTACTTTATTATACCAAGATCTTAATATTTGCAATTCCATTACAACATAACATGACATCTTTAGTTAGAAATTTGTCGTAGATACAGTCTTACAGTAGTCTCCTGCCCCCTCACAGATTTTTTTGTTGTTTTAAATTGGATGAATAGTTCTGTAGCTCAGGAGAAAACCCCAAAATTACCCACAAAAACTGTCCACAGCACCATTTGATCTTTAATGGCAATGCCCATAGAAAAGCTTATTTTTTATTTATTTTTCTTTTGAAGCAAAGTTTGCCACAGTGGCAAAAAAAGGGTTAGAGTTAGGCTGTAGGGTGGCTGTAGTCTTTTTCTTTCATCATTTAATGATTAATTTAGGATATTCTCATAAAACTGAAGTTGTTCATGGCCCACATATGTCAACATTTGTTTAGCTACACTATTGACAATAACATAAGTTTTTTTTGGTTATTTAAGTTTGGCTAAAAGAGTATATTTTGCAAGCCAAATCCTGGAATATGTTCTATGGCTTTTCTTTAATATCTTGGATATAAAAATACACAATCTTTAAAGTGATAGGTCTCATAGTATGCAAATCCTTCAGCACGATCCGGGAACAATTCTTTAATCAAAAAATAGCATTCACTGTTTACACATAACAAAATGGGAGCTATATTGTAAAGGAAAAAATAAAATTGAGCTTAAATACTTAACTTTGTTTCAGACATTTAAAAGTATTCAATTTACAATATTACGCTATTCAGCCATTTAAATTTTGCATTCGTTTGATTGTGTTTTTTGTGTTTCTGCTTTCTGAGTTAATTACAAAGCTGTTATAAAGCTAAAGAAAGCTACGATGAACTTGGGCTGTCTAAAATCCCAGGACGAACTAATACCTAGAGGGTTTGAAGTACAACAGTTATGACAGGACGAGCAGTTTCTAATGATCTCACTTTATTATAAACTTGGCATAACAGTCACAGCAGGTGAAAGCTGTATGTTAATTGGGAAGGATGACAAGAAGATGCACTGTTAGCATAAAAACAGTTATTTTTCTTAAAGCTGAACTGAAATAATCACAGCTCCTTAAAGAAAACGATTTTTCTTTTGGAAAAAAGATCTGACCTATCTATGAAAACAGTATTACTACAATATCTTAGTGACACTGTTGGAACATTAGGTAAAGTTCGAAAGGGATTTTTGTTGTATTCCTACCAGCCTACTGTCAAAGGTTTTGTACTCTGCACATTTTGAAAAGTATCACAGTAACGTGTTTTTTATCTGAAGGGGAAAAAAGTGTCCCTCTGACCACGAGAGAATACTGATAGCATTAATTTGCTAAATCTCTGCTGTATATCCAAGGACAAGCTGGATTGCTTTAAGGCACATTTTTGGATGAGCCATGGAAAATCAAATCCAATACAACAGTGAGGGTCTCACAGGTTCTGATTTTGTGCCCAAAGTTCAAAGGCTGTAGCCAGAGAGACAAACTTTTCTGAAAGACTTGGTCAAAGAAGTCTTTTGACTGTTCAGATAATCTAGTGTCAGTTAATCAGCAGGTTTTTCTACCGTTCCTGATAGCTCTTCTTTTCCTCAATGCCCTCAGCAGGACTTATTTTGGCAATCAGCACAGGAAGAAGGAAGTACCCCCCATCAATGCAAAAGCAGCTTGCTGCAAAGCTTCCCATTATACTTAATAGTAGGAAACCAGCTTTTATTGACAAGACTTGTCATGGTTTTGAGCAGGACAACTGCAGGGAAATGGCAGAGAATGAGTGACAGAGAGGTCTGTACTGCACACTTTCTTTGCGCTTTTATCTCAGTCTTCCCCACCTCCCTCCCAAACTCTTTAACCACCCCCATTATGCCCAGGCGTTTTTGTGGCTTAAAACTGATGTGTGGCCATCCAAGACATGGGCTGGTGGCCACCTTTTGATTTTTTTATGCCAGCATCCTGAAAACGAAGGCCAAACACCATTTGGGTATGCTAATGTGTTCTGCCCCAGGGTCTCCCATAGAGATGCCAATCTCCAGCTGGAACCTTCCTGTTATGAAAGATCAAACAAAGCTTTCCCATCTAGATTGTGCCTGAGTGAAGGGGTGATTGGAAGGGCATTGTCCTCCTGCAGATCCAAACAACTTGGTGAGGAGGGTTATGGTTATGAGGGAACAGGTTATGCCATCCCTTCCAACACAGCTTAAGAAATGAAAGGATGCTTTAAACTAATAGGACATATGCATAGGAAGCACAGATGTTACAGTGGTAAACTACCACATAAACTGTAAAAAATAAACCAGTGGGACTAAAAGTAAAAGTCTTCTGTTAAATATATACACGCCAGATAATGTGCATCTATAAATCAACCCATATTGACCCGGAACATACTCGTTATAAGTCATGATGCTTCTCTCAAGTACAAAATAAATAGAAGTCTGATTAACCCAGTTGGTTGGGTTTTTATGCTGTGTTTTAGGAGTGTAACGATGACTTGATTCATTTCATACCTTGTGGTTGCTGATAGGATTTCTTGTCGATATTGATTCATTTTGAACAATGCAATTGGGTTCGATTCACTAACCTAAAATCTATCCAGGACATCTTTAGCCAAAAAATTTAATCAGTGAGACTCAAAAATAAATACCTGGGTACTAAACATGAAAAGATGAAGTTTTCCAATTAAAATAAACCTACCGTACCTCAATCCAAATGGTATTTTCCAGTATTGATATAATCTATTTGTTTCCTTTTAAAATGATTGTGTAATGGTATAGGTCGATTCAATTAACAACTTGCCTCAGATCAATCTAATTAGATCATAAGACTATACATCGATTCATAAATTAAGTCGATTAATCGTTACATCCCTAATTTATACTTTAAAGAGATCAACAACTTTTGTTTTTTCTTCATAATAAATTGTGTTATTATTTACTAATAACCCGTGTTAAATTTTGTTGATGGAGAAACAGTGAAATAATACCTATGTGGTTTGGCTTAACAGAAGGAGATGCAGAAGCATTAGATTGAGCCAGATCCACTGCGATGAAGGGAAAAGTAGAAAGTTGATAAAGACTTTCAAATTTTAATTTCTATGCAGAGCGGATTTTTGGTCTGTACTACCTGCTGGTTAAGAACCAATGGTTCTTTTTATGGTCTTTGCTGTGGTAAGTGGAACAGGTCTGGGACAGCACCCTCTGTAAGGAAGTGGATTTTTTTTAAAAGAGGAAAGGTGAATGTATCTCTGAAAGAGTGTAAAGTCGATCAGTTGAGGCTCTAGGAGCCGATTTGTTCAACACATCAGTACAGTTTACAATTGAGGAGAATATCTCTAAATATTTTAGTCTTTATCTACTGTTCATGGACAGAGTGACCAAATAACACTAGCAGGTTTAGTAAATATATGTGACTGCCCTCAAACTTAATTTGGTCTGCACATCTCAAAAGTAACGTTAATTTATGTATTTGTTTTTTAAACTATCATGTAAATACAATATGACTTAATAGCTGTGCATTCAGATTGGTAGATCTTTTACACGCCTGAGCATGTTTCCTTACAGTCTGCTTCATTTGACAGGTGTTGGAGTTTTTTTTAAACTATGCTGAAGATCATGCAAAGAAAACCCTTGTCTGCTTCAGAACGACAGTCCTTGTTCACTTGCTAATGCTGCCTGTTGTTATTCCCTTTAATGT
The DNA here is from genome assembly GCA_023969325.1 of Oryzias curvinotus. Classification (NCBI taxonomy): domain Eukaryota; kingdom Metazoa; phylum Chordata; class Actinopteri; order Beloniformes; family Adrianichthyidae; genus Oryzias; species Oryzias curvinotus. The sequence continues at coordinate 11,052,154 of CM043714.1, read as the reverse complement.
ACAATGTTCCACAGAGTCTCCAGTGAACCAAAGGGAGAACATGACGTAAGCACATTGTATTGTGAGTTTTGAGACAAAACGACACACAAGATGAATAAAAGGATGTTTGAATAACAAAAAAAGTTGATTGTGGGTAAAATTGTTGGGTAAATGTGGTGTAGTGGGGAGGCGCATGGGTTTAAAAATGCACCATACCTCGAGAACAAAAGACAGTATGCAGTTTTTTTTCTGAGGTCCCTCGTTTATTGCATGAGTTCCATTCTAAAGATAATGGGTGATAAGCAAAATTTGTAAATTAGTCATCTTTTTTAATTATACAGTTATTCTAGATGTCAACACTACACATGTTTCACACTTCTCTCATACACTTTCTCTCTAGTTTAAACTCTCAAAGTTCAAACCTTCGTAGAAAAATAAGTCCAGTATGCTAAAATGAAACCAAAGATCATCTTGCAACTGAAAATGTTTGTAGATTTGGCGAACTGTATGCATTCTGTACAGCACACACGGCATGGAGGAGATTGTTTGATAATGGCAAACATCCAATTAGGTTGGACAAAAACTGTGCTGTCAGAAGAAGCAAAATTATACTAAGGGGAAGCACGTTACAGTGAGGTACAATTCTTTTTTTCAGGCAATACCATCCTTCAATAAGCGGCTGTTGAAAGGAGTAAACATTGCCACTTAAAGTAGTGATGTACAAATTAACTGTGCAAATGGGCCAAATTGAAAAGAAGTATATTCAAGGCAGCCAATGTATAAAAGTATCAAGCCAAGAGCAGTAAGGTATAAATCGCTATATTTTGTTTTTTTATTTACTTGTCCTGTCCAACAGCTGAGTAAACAGATGAGAGCTGAAGGCCTCTTGTGTTGGTCACATTTTACTTTTACAACAGGGGGTTAAGAATCTTCTAACACATAAGATGTATATTTGAATAAATCCCATTTGTAATTTAGACTAAACTTTATTATTAATAAATATGTTTGTTACCGTTTTCTGTTGGACGAGACAGAAAAAAAGAGAGGGATGTTGGGGGGGAGGAGGGTGATTATATAAGGGGTGGGGGGTAAAATAATAAAGCATCATTGTCAGGTGTAGATGTATAATAAATATAAAAGGGGCGGAGCCTGTCCACACATATTCTCAAATGTTGCAAACATACACAATACAACTAACGTTCACACATGCATACTTTTGCATTCCGACTAACACATGGTAAATTGCGTGTACTTGTATTGCACTTTTCTACCTACAAGGCCCAAAGCGCTTTACAGTCACAGACCCAGTCACACACTAGTGGCGGCTCCGCTGCCGAACACAGGCGCCCGCCTACCACCAGAGGCAAGGTGGGGTTCAGTGTCTTGCCCAAGGACGTATCAGGAATCGAGGAATGCAAGATTACGATCATGGGTCGACCGCCCTACCGCTGCACCACAGCTCCCCCACATGTGAAACATTTCATTCAGTCACGCAAACTGTGCAAATGTGAGCTAGCACCAGTGCTTGAGTGAGTGTTTATGTTCTTATGGGGTGGATGATGGAAGACAGAAAAAATTCTAAGACAGCAGAGAGGCGCAGGGGAACAGAGAGTGCAAGCTCCAGCCCGACCAGAAGACCAGCCCCACCGCTATGGTCGAGGGACCCCGCCCCTGGAGAGCACCCCCAGCCCCAGACGAGCAGACCACCACCACCTAGGAGTTCTGAGTATCCACAAGACACAAGCCAGGGTCCCCCAAGGGAGAACTGCGCCATGCTTCAGACAGCCACCACCCAGCCCACTGGATGTCCAGGAGAGAGCAAGGCAGGGGCCGCCCAGGAGGAGGACGCCCAAGAGAAGTGGGGGTCCCCAAGGAGTGTTGTAAATATGGCCCGACCAGTGTCACCCACTGTTGGAATTTTGGAGAAGGCCTGAGCTTAAGGGGCAAGGACCAGAACCCGCACCACAGGGACATGGACACCCCAGGCTCAGATGTGATGTGATCCCCGGCTCTTGGTCTCACCAGAGAACTCAGGGATCCCTCTTCCCGCATGGAGTGAGAGCCGCCAGGCCCTGGAAGCCAGCACCCAAGGGACACGGCCGCTGTTGCCCCCACTAGGGATGGATTGGGGGAAGAAGATCAGAGGTCCCACCTTTCTTGTGTGTGTATTTGTGTGTATGCGTGTGTTGGAGTGTATATTGTTGTGGGGTAAAAGGTGTGTATACTAAAGGGTGCAGTTAAAATAGGTATTAATTATTATCAAATGTTTGGACCTATATGATAATGATGGTGTGCTGTGATTAGGCTTTAAGAAAGCCAAAAACAAGTGTGTATGAATAAAATTACCCAACCAAACAACAGTGTGGAATTCATCAGCATTCCTCATCCATATAACAAAGGCCATAGGGTTATTCTAGAATGAAGGCAACCTGAACTTCTCACAGGTTAATTACATTAACTGTGGTCCGTCTTATTCTAATTAGCTATCATGTAGCATAAAGCGGATGCAGTTTGTTAACACCAGTCATTTTTTTTTGCTGTTCTCAGCAGCTGTAAACAACAACAGCAACATCAAAGCAGCATTGTTAGCAATCGCTAGACACTCCAGTCTGAACTTTTGAAGGGATTCTGCCAGCTTCCCTACCATTTCCCTGCTAATTTACTTGTTTTGTTGATGTTGTCTCACACTCACCTTTTTTGTTTTTAATGAACTTCAGAGCCACAACTGTCACTCTTTTGAGGATAAGCTCCCTGTTTTTTAATGATGAGTTGTTTTTAGACAGCTCATTGTAGGGAAAGTCTTCATTAGCACCAAAAAACGTGCGCACAAACTGGACAAGAAGGGCAGCTTCATCTTCAATAGAGAACGAGGTACTTTAACTAGAAACTTTCCTTTAAGACGGACATTTGACCCTGTAATCCCAGGAGACTATAGCTAGAGTCTTTGTTTTGTAGATGCAGTAAGGAAGAGTTTTTACTAAGGGTGTAGTGAATCGACTTAATCAGTAAATCAATTTATATTCCTACAATCTAACTATATCGATATGTGTGTGGGAAGTTATTAATCAAATTGACAAATGAAAATGTTTCAAAATGTATGACGTAGTTTTAGGGCCAGTTTACAAACATTTCTTTTTTTAATTATGACTTTTAAGTCGTACATTTACGAGAAAATTTTTTATTTTACTATAATGTAAAAACGACCAAGTGCTGCACAATGCATATGGGATGGCAGCAAAAAGGGATCAAGCCATAATTACAGTCCAGTGTGAACACTGAGAATTTTTGAAAACTTTACCTGCACTGTTCAGCACCCAGATATTTATCTCTGAGTCACACTGGTTGAATTTTTGGCCAAAGATTTTGTGGATCGTTATTAAGTCAAGCGGATCGTTCAAAATAAACAAATATTGCTTATGAACTGTATCAGCAACCACAAATCATGATACAGTGTAGTTGTTTAAATGAATCATGACCCCCATAGTTTTTTTTACATAAGCGCTACTAAGTTTCTAAATTTATAGGTTTTCTTTACTAGGGCAGGGTTTCATTTGAACTTTGTATTTAAACGCATCACATTTATTTGAGAAAAACTGCTTTCATTTAGTTATTAATATAAGATGAATGTAAGATCTTTCTTCAATTTAAGTAACTAATTGTGTGAAAACCTTCTTCTTTACCGAGCAAAATTTGCTATGGATAAAATTGGAAACATTATAATCAAGTCGTGTTGCAAATTGTAAATCAATTGTATTGTAAATCAAATCAATGTGTAAACTTGTAAATTTAAGTCTGAATGCCTCAGCATTTTGGCAGTGTTGTCCAGCTCTAGTGTGTACCCAACACACCAATCTATTTTTACTTACCATCCTGTCACACTGAAACATATTTTCTTGAGTTTCTGGGAACTCCAAAGCCACTTGAACCCAATTAATGCTGCAGCTCCCCACTGAACAACACTAAATCGCTTTTATCTAACTTTGTTTCTAACCCAGATTCCGTGCTTCACAGCACTAACATGCCTCTTATCTCCGGTACTGGGGCACTAATTGAGCTTCGCCTCAATTGCAAGAGTTGTCGCCATCATTTTTTGCTTTAAAAAACAACCTGCTGCTCCCTCCCTTATTATCTCATTTAGTGAAGATCTCAGATCCCAGGAGTGTTTCCTCCATTTGCACAAGCTGGACCCGTTGGTATCTGCATGTGTGCGGCAGCGCTGGGTCCGAGCGACTGTTTGTGTTCTTTGGTGTTATATCAAAACTCTGCAGGAGTCGCACAAGAAGCCTGCAGTTGTGTGTGATGTGCTTGTGTTGGAAAAAGACTCACTTGGGCTGAGCTCTCAGGAAACTGGCTCTGATATTTGCCAGACTGTAATGTTAAATTTATAGCATATTTTTGTACTTTTGCTTTGCCCAAGCATGTGGTCCGTGGTTTTTAAAGGGCGTTTGCCAGCTAGTTTATAAATGGAAAGAGATTGCAAAAATATTTGTAGAACAAATGCATTTTTAAGAGTAAATTTGACTTTTTTTTTTACTTCCTGTACGAATTCTGAAGTTTTATGTAAAATTTTATCTCTTAATATGAGTGCAGTATGACTCATATCTGCAATCAGTACATGTTAAAGGGGTAGAAAGTGTTCTTTTGGGATGTTTTTGGTCATTCTTCGTGATAGGTCTGTACTTAGCTTTGAATTTTTGCAGTTTTTTGACAACTCGTTGCTCTTTATATAAATGAAAAGAACTTTCCCTCTTTATTCTGCCTTTTACGTATCAAAACACCTGCTACGGACAAAGAATAAATGCCAATACCAACCTATGAAGGCTGGGGGATTAATTGATTTAATTGATTAATTCGAATTTGTTGTTTTAGACTATTTATTTTTGGGACAGTCGAGATTCAAGAAAGAAAAAAAAAAAAACACTAGCACACATGCCGCGCGAATCTAGTTGCCTTTTAGCTTTGGTCTGAGCTGATGAAGCAGAACGTGTGAGGATTTTTAAGAGGATTCTGAAAAAACTGGAGGATAAACCCGTTGGACTTGCAGCAGCAACAGAAAGTTTAATAAAAAGTGTTGATTTGCAGACAGCAGTGTCGTTATACACTGTTGCTATAATGCTAAATGTAAAATGAAATAACTGGAGGCAGAATTAGGAAAAAGTTTTTTCTGTCAATCTGCTCCCCTTTAGTAAATCTGTCCTTGTTTTCAGAGCAGGTTTGAATTTGACTTTCCAGTTGGTTCAGACTACAGGTGTTTGACTGAAACCCCTCTTCTCAAGGGGGCATTTTTCAGCAAGAAAACAGAAACAACTCAATTGTGAAACAGAAAAAGCATTTTATTGACAGTGTGAAAACGCCAAAAGCAGACAGCAAAGATTGATTAGAAATCAATACAGGAGTTCCTTAGGAGACAAACAGTTGTTTTTATCTGATGTTTTCATTATGTTGTGACTTCCTCTCTGTTTTCATTCAGCATAAAATCATTTTTTTAAATAACACCTATAGTTTTCTTTGTAAAATAATAGAATAGTTTGGTTGGTAGATTTTTTTTTTTCATCTACCAGCCAAACTTGGCTGGTGAGTCAAAAATTTGATTTTGATCTCTGGGGTTGTGACTTCAAACTTGGAACATCAAACCACACACTGCAAAATCTGTCTCAAGGCTATTGCTAGTAAAAATTCTCTGCTGTTCTAGTATTTCTCTTTATGGGATGCTCAAGTTAGCGATAGCTCCCAAAATATCTGCTGCATTGATCCACAAACATTTTTACAGCTTTTATTTATTTTAACTTATGTTGGAGCCAATTTCCAAAGGAGATGTTAAAATAAAACAGTTTTAGTTAAATCTATTCTTTCATTTGTAATTTTTGTTAAAGTGAAAGCAGGGAGAAAATAATAGAATAAAATCGAAAATCAAATTTTTAAATACTAAAACAGAGATTTTATTTTTCTACAATACAGTCATTCTATTTCCTACTATGGTATTTTTTCAAATCCTGTTATTCATCCCATATGTTTTAAGGCGCATTATTTACTGTATATCCATGTAGCAAATAAGAAAGAAGGGAGTAAAACAAAAAAAGGTTAAACGATTCCATAGTTCTAATTAGCGATGTCCTGATCTGATCACGCAGTTTCAGACTCGATCAGAATCAGTTGTTGTATCACACGATCAGATTATTTCTTTAAATTCATATTTTAATATGCGCTAAATCTTTCAAGCTTTTTATCATAGATAAATACTCTACTAGAAATCTGCATATCATCATTTAATGCCATAAATCCGACACTAGTTAGAGCAGAAGAACAGACACAGTTTGATAAAGTTAGCAAGATATTCAAAGATTCTGTTTCTGGGCTCGAAAACTCTCTAAAAAACATTTTAAACTGACAGAAAGCGTCTCTTGTGTTTTGTCTTAAGTCAACCAACAACCTACGAAGAAATGTCAGAAGAAAAAAGATCAGGTTTTTGTTTCTTTTTAATGTGAATTGCTCTCTGTGCTGCTGACAGTTAGACGGCAGTGAGACAGCTGCCAAGGGACCGTCAACAAAGTGCAAGCTCCAAATAAAAGGTGAGCAAAATGAAAAAATGGTTGCATTGAGAAAAGCTAATTAAGAATACTTATCTTCTTATTTATACCACAACTATAAAAAAAAATCCTTTTTAATTTTAAAGAATTTTTTATGGAGAAATTATCAAATTTGATCAGAAATGTTCAATAGTTCTGAAGATAATAATGCTACAGTAACCAAACTTTCTCACATGACTGATTATCACCTATTTTTACTAGTTAACTATTTTTACTTATATGTTGAAGCTACTTCACACAAGTGCTCTGTTTAAGTTTTGAATAATAAAATGTGCTGACCGAAATAAAAAGTGGGGACAACTTTGGATCTGTTTATTAAAGATGTTCATTTTTTTAATATGTGACAAAAGTATCAGATCGGGCCTCTGTATTGCAGATGCTCAAAATCTAATGACTTGAAATTGGAGCAGGGCCAAAAAAACCTGATCGGTTCATCCCGACTTTAATAGTCATAATCACTGGCACATCATCGACATAAAATAAGAACAAGGCATCAATTTTGTGTGAGTTCATTAAACCTACAAGCATCTTTTTATTCACTTTCCTCCTAAGGTCTTGCCATGGCATTTTATGCAGGCCAAGGTCTTTACTTCTTAACATTTTTATTTCCGGATTTTCATTTTCTTTTTTTTTTCATTATTTTTGTTGTTGATTTGGTTCATTGTCCTACTGCATGACCCCATTTCACTCTGGCTTTAGCTGTCGAGCTAATGGGTTCACCTTTGACTCTGGAATACTTTGGAACATCAGGAATTTTTTTTTAAGGCCTTGAAACAAAAACCTGATTCTGCAAAACAAACCCAAAGCATCACCCCTCCCACAGTTTGTTTTGTCCTAATACATAAAACAGTAAAAACCACACACACATTGCAGTTCTTTCTTTTTATCCTGTTTGAATCTTTACCTCAAAACAGCTATCTTCTCCAGCAACCCCTCTGAGATATGAATATTTAAATATAATAAAATATATATACATATTGAGGTATATTTTTCGACTCCAGGGGATCAGGGTGGTACTAAATACGGCATGAGATTTGCATTTAATAATTTAAGCGAAAAAAGGCAGAATCTGAGAGGTTCACTAGCTCACACTCCAGTGAACCAACACTGGATTCATCACATCTAAGTAATTTAATCATGTTTTTGGTCCATCACAGATGCAGGGCTGAGAGTCATGTCACACTGACGGCTCATCTCACTGCCCAAATTGCAATTCTGCCGTGCAAACTGACAACCAGCCGGCCAAACTGGCCAGCACTAATCAGCATGGACCTGAGGGACACGCTGCTGACATTAAGCCCTCCGTTTTGAATGTTGAGAGAAAGCTGTGGGATAGAAATTCTATGCATCAACCAAATTATTTGACTTTTTTCTTGTAATTTTCTACGTTTTGGGTGTTTTATGTAATATACTTGTAACTTAATGGGGTTTTTTGCATTAAATAAACAGAGGAAGTCTAAGATTTCAGAAATATGTTAAGTGAGATTTTAAAACAGAAGGCGGGGTCCTAGAATGTGGGCAAACTTTAGACATCTGTCAACAAGCCCTGGTGGTTTTCGTTCCGCTGAATGTGCACCAGAACTTCAAGTAATGTGAGGCGCATGCAGAATTTGTGCGGTTAGCAGTATCCCCCCGGTTTGTGTTGCCTCTAAGGAAACCTGTCCCTGTGATTTGTATTTTATTTGTATTTTAACACGCGGTTACAGCTGAGTTTTGCAATCCCTCGGTTTGGTTGCTTCTTCGAAAATAGGTTAAAGATTTCTCAAATAGCACCTCCACGAACATTCACCCAATCTGGCAGCTCCTCCTACACACATTCTGGAGGGTTGATCTTAGGGGGGAGCGCTACAGGGAAGGAAATGATCCGAGAAGTCACCCAGGCTTCCGCTCTCTGTAAATTATATGTGTTAGGTGTGGACTTAGAGGCACAAATCTGAATGTATGTGTTGTTGTTACCTCCTTGGTACAAAAATAAATCTTTATTCTCAGTTTATAGAGCAAAGGTTTTTTTTCTTTTAAATAGAACAACACCCTTTAATTTTTTCTATTTTTCTTATTTCCCAGCTTTGATTTCTTTTAATATGCCCCATAATATGCAGAGTCTGCTGAACGTGGACATCCATCAAACATGCTCATCGCAGTATATGTGTCATTTTCTGTATAATTTAGAGATGGAGCCTTTGAAACAGTACATTTTTTAACCTAAAGACATGAAGCTATAATTTCAAATGTCTTAATTCTGGTAAAAAGGGATAATAAAGGATCTTTAATTTCAAAGGATGATGTTATATGATGTTTTACAGCATCTGCTAACTTGTGAACTGCATGAGTTGATCAAAGGCCGCGAGTGACAGCGGATTATGAAACAGTTAATCTTTTTACTATATAATCTCATAGAAGACATGACTAAACCTCCTTCATGTGATTCAAAGAAACACAGGGAACTTAGAAAATAGATTTCAACAAAGAAAAATGTTCTTGAGGTCCCCCATGCCTCCTGCAGTGTAAGGAATCCTGCCATAAAAAAAGCACAACTTCCTTTAGAGTTGTAATCGGCTCTGTGTGACTTTAATTGCCAGTTTTTAATTGTAGCTTTTGTGTTGTCAAATTTGTTCTAAACATAAAAGGAAATTCACGACTATGTTAGGTCTAGCAGAATTTAATATTAAATCAGTCTGATGTTATATGAAACCTCTGTCTGTACATTTCCATCGTAACAGTCTGGGTTTTGCATGATCAGTCACATCTGTCATCCTCCCCTGTGTTATCCTGTAATATTAGGCTTTTCCAGCATTATTTTTGTTGTAGGTGAAACGATATTGGCCATCGGTCTTGTGTTTCTTTAAAAAACATAGTTAAGATGTTGCTGTGAAGAAGTTGCCCAACACCGTGTAATCCAATTTGTGTCACAATTTTCCACCATGTGACGAGATTTTCTAATCTCACCAGAAGTTGGTGCCTTACTTCAAATCCAGCTTTCTTCTCTGTTTTGCTTGGCCAAGAGAAGCTTCTTTTGGACTGAGATAAACTTCAGCGCCGGTCTGGCACCTTCCTTCAGTTGTTGGCCCTGTTTTTGCCAAAGATGTTAACCGGGGTGTTTCTGCTTTTTTGTGTCCCCCCCCTGCAGGCTTTGAGCTGCTGTACCAGCCAGAAGTGGTGAGGCTTTACCTATCTCTGCTGACGGAGAGCCAGAACTACAATACCCTGGAGGCAGCTGCCGGTGCTCTGCAAAATCTCAGTGCAGGACAGTGGATGGTGAGTCCAAAGCAAACAGACTGTTTTGTCAGACAGTCTGTGTACTTACTAATTCAACTCTTTTACTTTTCTATATTTTTGCAGCATTTTTTTAGTACCCTCCACCTCTGGTGTGATAGGCCCTAAGATCTGCTCTACGGGAGCTTGAAAAGTCCTAAAAATTCTCTGTGAGGTCTAGAAAGCTTTAGGAACCCTCTAGTAGTTCATGTAAACAGCACTTTCTTGTTGTTGGAGAAGATAAGCACCTCTCTACCTGCAGCCATACACCTTGTTATACACTTTCTTGAACATATCATCAGTGAAAGTACCTAGGGTCATAGGAGGTTTTCGAGTTTGAGTCTAAGACCCCCCCCCCTCACACAGCTGACCTGATCATTTCCACCTTGTGTCCAAAAAGCATACACCTAACACTTGTCCTTCCTATTTATGACAACCTCTACGCTTTCTTTGCTGCCTCTCTTGCTGATGAATTTTTTTCTGCATGGCCTTGTTTATGCATTATTCTTGCGTTAATTGCTTGGAAAAAAACATTTCCAAGCTAATCCTATCCAATTTCTAGGAAGCTTTGAGCCCTGCAGAGTGACTTTCCCTCAAAGACTTTCCCCTACCTCAATGGGCATGTCCTATGCATGCCGCCCCCATCTCCAATCCTTCACTACAACCTCCAGTTATTTGCTGTTTCCAGCGGGCCTGTCTGGGCTATTGATTGAGGAAGCAGGTGTTCTCCTTCTTTTAAAAATACAATGTTCTCTTTTAATAGCTGAAGGGATTGCTCTGGTTGATGGCAGTTGTAACAAACGTGGCAACCACCTTCAGCACCTGGTCATAGTGCCAGAAGTAGCAGCCATCTTTAAGTGCTCCGGGATTGGTACTAGAGATGGGCTGGTCTCTGGCACAAGGTACATGCTGGTGTCTCAATATTGCCCTAACAAAAAAAATTGGATGGATTGGGCAAAGTGTGGATGCGGAGGCTCGGCTTTCCACAGTTGAAATGTTTCTTTCCAAGGCGTAGCACAATTTAGTTCACAAACCCTCTTACTATTTGACTTGTAAGCTGTTCCTTGCTCTCACTTCTTTTTTTGCACCAGCTTTGAAATGTCCTCGCCTCTTAGTCTTCTGTTGTGTTTTGTTGGAAGAGTCCCTTGTCCTTCAGAACCCTCCAGTTCTCTAAACACAGCCATGATTTTACTTGGCCCAACTCCTGTGCCTTTCACTTTCTGCCAGTCCTAACTTGGATGCCAGCTTTAGTTAGTCCTGGGTTCTTGGATTCCCTGTGCTGAAGCATCCCCCTGACCTGGATATTTCTAGTTGAGCGGACCAGGTGGTTAACCTCTCCAAGCCCTAGAGCAAGTAGTGAGAGAACTCAAGGCCTGGAGGGCCGGTGTGTTTGTATGTTTTCCAGATAACATTGCTCTACTCATGACTGATTATCTGGATCAGGTGTGTCCAGCCTACAAGATCCATCTGCATCCTGGTACTCATATTGTCGTTACACATCACCCATAAATACTTTTATGGAACCATGGCAGATTCCAAACTTGGTTTTGGGACATCTCTATACTGGCTTAGCTGATGTGACCAGCATATTCTTGACTATTTTAAAGCAGATCTATGACACAATGCATCTACTAATGATTTCTTTAACCAGGTGGTGCCACTCAGCTGTCACTCTGCTCAAAGTAAACCTAATTAAAGAATGTAATAATAATATTTAAAAACAAATCTCTATTGTTGGGCAACTTTGCCCCTCTTCCAATATCTCTAGATAAAGCAAGAGCTTGGGACGCCTCTTGCACACCAGATACAGTACATCATTGAGTCCAAGTGCTTTACTGGTTCTGGCAGTCTCGACAATATTTTGGATTTCTTTCCTCCTGGGTTCGTAGACTGTAAGGACCATGATTGGTTCATGTGGTATAATGAGGATATCTGCTCCAATCAGCAACTGCTGAGCAGCAGAGAGCCCGTGTGGCTCGCAGGCAGCAGTAGATTATCAACAGGAAAGGCTCGCTGTTCAAGTGCCAGTTTACGCTAAGCACCTCAAGCACGAACCCCCCACCTGTGTTTTTCAGCATTCGCTGCAGTATTGCTACAAAGCTGCTTCTCTTTAGCCCATAATTCCATTCTCTAGTAGCATTAGACCCTTATGGTTTAATTATTAAGAATATATTTAAAAAAAAAACTCATTCATTTTAGTTTAAATCCAGCTGTTGGATTCACTCATCTAGTTTTCCTAAATGATTAATTTTTTGCTTAAAGATTTGATGTGAAATAAAGTTTTGTTGGGTTGTTTATCCTTCTAGATGACTAGAAATGGTGTCAATAACACATCAATGTCAAATCTTTGAGCTGGATAAATGTTGCCTCTGAAAGGATATTGTAGCTTTTGTTTTAGCTCTCTTTATTGACCTGTTTCTGCATAGCTAACTACTGCCACCCAGTGGTCCATCTGTGGTTTGCCTTTGCCTAATTACATCTCCAGGGGTTGCAGAGCTAAAAAGATAAATTCTTTTATGTCAAAGTTAATATTTCATGTCACAAAAAAATAAGAAGTACAGTCCATTGATGTTTAAGTTGTATCACATTTCTGTTCATATTTTCACTGTGGGAAGTTAACAGTTGGAGAAGGAGCTTTCATGAAGCTGAATGACAGGCTAAGTGTGCATGCATGGAGGTCACAGCATACATTCTTCCTGCAGTGGTCCAACTACATCCGAGCCACAGTGCGGAAGGAGAAAGGTCTTCCCGTCTTGGTGGAGCTGCTGCGCTCAGACTCTGACAAGGTGGTTCGAGCTGTGGCCATCGCCCTACGCAACCTGTCCATTGACCGCCGCAACAAAGATCTGATTGGTACAAAACTTTATCATACAGATCAGACTAATACTAGTGAAGGGCATTGTTATTTCTTGTGTCATCATGACCTTGGTTTGAGAGTCATGAATGGGCTGAAAGGACAGGAAAACGTTTCTGATTATGCAGGATCTTTATAGGAAAATGTTGCTCAAAAGATGCTTCAGTAGTCAAAGTTCTTCAAATCAAATGTAGCAAAATAAGTTTTAGTTCCTCCTTTTACCCCTTTACATCAGAGCTTTAGTTCTAATGTTTACATTTTTTTGATTACCGTAACTCTTCAACCTTATACGCCATTAGCGTAATTCCAGTAGATTTTGAAGCAGAAAAAAGCAGCCTCGCCATTATATGCAACACTTTACAGCAATGAAATGTTTACGCAATCAACTTAAACCAGCTGATTCTGTCACAAAGAAAAGCGGCTTTGCGCTATAATGCAACACTTTATGTTAGTAATGTGTTGTGTGCTGTTAATCACGTAAAGGAGTTATGGTAGTTCGAAGAGCGTGTGTTATTTAGGTGTTTCCAATGACATCACCGGCCTTAGAGGTCATAAAAAGCCCCAAAGTGAATTTGTTCACCCAGAAATATATCTGAAAAGGATTTAAACTAATAAGTCTTTTATTAGCATTTATGAAAACTGGAACCTTATTTAAACTGTGAATTTGTTGACTTGTCAAACCATTTCTTTTGTCTTGTGTTTTTTGACAATTCTTTTTAACTTTGCAAAATATTTCACCATACAGGAAGCTATGCCATGAGAGACTTGGTGAGCAACCTGCCCAGCGGACAGCAGCGGCCGGCCAAGAACCTGGAGGAGGACACTGTGGTGGCCATCCTCAACACTATACACGAGATTGTTACGGACAGCTCCGAAAATGCCCGCTCGCTCATCCAGGCCCAGGCCATTGAGAAGCTGGTTGCCATCAACAGAACCAGGTGGAATAGGACATGATTTGCTTTTTTCTGAACTGAAAGTGTTCAACTACTGAAACCTGTTTTCCAAGACTTTCATTTAAAAAAATCTTTATGGGCAATTTGCCTACCAAAATGTAGCTTTGCATTATTGCCAATATCGTAAATTGATTAAATTTAGATTCACAATTTCAGAATTCTATTTTTTACGCAGTTCCACTAATTTTCTTATCACCTTTGAAGACGTTTCCATTTTAAAATAGGTTGTCTTAGAGGGACATGGCTGCAGGCATGATGGCGCCTGTTATCATCGACCGGAAGCAGAAATGAAATAACTTACCTTAACCATAACACTTACTTTTATTAAAATTTAAAACCCTAATTGGGGTTAAAATAAAGATTTTTAAGCAGCTTACTACAACATTAAAAGTGCTTGTTAATGTCTTATAAATAGTTTATTAAGGACACCTATTATAAAGCGTTACCAAGATTTTTTTCTAGCAAGATGGGGGTACTTCTGGTTCCTGTTGAGGACTTTACGTTCTGGCCGTTGATGTCTGCTGCCAGGTCTCTTGGTTTTACTCGGTTATGGAGCACAGTTTTACCATAACTATTGTTTTAATCTGAAAAGTGGTGAAACTTTTTCCAATTAAGGGATCAATTCTTATGGCGAAAACTGACATAAAATGCTAAAAAATTATTTAAAAAAATGATTCCATGGATTTATGTATCAACCTTGTGAAATTAATTCTAAATCAATGAATTGCCTTTTAGACTCATCCTCACTGTTATGCTGAGTTAATAAAGCAATAATGTTTTTATATGTTTATACCAGAAACACTCTTTTGATATTCTAAAAATGCATTATTCTCAGCATAACAGTCACTGCTAAGCTAGATAAATAATAAGCCTTTTCATTTTTATTCATAAAGGGCAATCAAATGTGTCCTAATGGCTAAAGCTTCCACAGTATAGCAGTCTAATGTGTACTGCATTTCCTTCCACCACTCAGAACCTGAAGGCTTTTACCACTGGAGATTTTGGTGGAAAAGCCTCTAAAAATAAACAAAATGTTTCTAAGATCTGTTGTTTTCTTTTTTTCTTCAAACTACAATGTAAAATGTCACAGGAATGACTGGAGTGGCCCCACATCACAACTTCCCTGTCAGATCAGTAACCCTTTCCAAAGGCTGCTTCTTGTGTGGCAGTTTATTGATCAGACGGGGGGCTGTTAATAGGCACGAGTATTCATTTTCAACCCAGACTAAATGCTCGCGTTTCCACTTAGACTCATGAGATTGGCTTTCTTTGATGTGAACCCCTCCCCCATCCACCTCCATCCCCCCCCCCCCCCCCCTACATTTTTAATTAATACTGGTGGCTCAGAGGTAGCTAATGAAAGGAAAAGTGCGCTCTTCTGGTCATGAATTAAAAACCAGACCTCGAGCTTTCAGGGGACACAACGTCTTTGAGTGTAGTGATTGATCGCAGCAGAGCTGAGGAGTGCACTAGCACTGGGCTTAGATGAAGTTTTTGACTTGAATTGCGTTGTAACTTCTTCTTTTATTTATTTATTTGTGTCTTTTTTTTCACCTACTCTCTTAGTCAATCAGCACGTGAAACAAAGGCAGCATCCCATGTGCTGCAGACAGTGTGGAGTTACAAGGAGCTGAGAAACGCTTTGACTAAGGACGGCTGGAATAAGACCCACTTCCAGGTACAGATCGGTCTCAGACTCAGGGCACTTTTAATGAATCTTAAAGGGTAAATGTCAAAATCAGATTGTTGAAACCTTAAGCCTTAGTCATAATTGCCCTTAAGGGTGGATATGTCTATGGGCGAAAAATGGGCGAACCTGTACAGGGCATGCAGGAAGCACACACAAAATAATCAAGGTTTTAGACCGCTCAGTGAGCCCATAGGACGAAAACTTCATATACATTTTTTTTCTATGGGCCTACTTCATGCAGTAGGTTGTAGTGAACACTTAGACGACACATAAGGGTGAAGTAGGTAAGACGCAGGCGTGTCAAATGGATTTTTCTTTTTTTTTTCAAATCCTGTGCACTGTGCAAGGAGCCTGTTGGGGCTGGTTAAGTGATGAATGTGTGGGTCAACCCCCATATGGGTGTGTGTAACAAAGGCTTTAGTTGATTAATTCAGTTACGTGCATGTAGCTCAAAGAAATGCTAGTGTTGGTGACCAAGTGTCCCATTAACACCGTAGTTTCCAATAAGGATCATGAGTTTAAGCAATACTTAAAAAAAAATGATAAAAGGGATACATGTTTAACCCAAAGTTAAGTGAACTAAACTATATCTAACCAAATTCTTCTTACATTCTGTTTGTTCCAAAAGTGTAATCCAGTGATACAAGAGAAGCTAATCTTTTTGTAAATGGAAATGTATTTATTTGTGTTCTACTTGTTTTTCTCAGCCAACTGTGGCAGTCACCCCGAAAGCAACAAAGAACGGCAAACCGGGTTATGATGACACCACCCTTCCTCTGATGGAAAAGAACCAAGGTTAATTTTTCTCTGTGTGTGTGGGTGTGTTTGTGTGTGTTGCCTATTTAGTGGATTTATCATGAAGGACTCAGTGAAGGAAAAAGATTGAACTTAAGCAACTTTATTATGTTCACTTGATTCCTATGGGTGAACTGGACTTAGGTAAGAGCCTGAATCTGCAGGAGGAAACCTCGGCCAATGATGAGCTAGTTCTCCGTTAGTCTACTTAGTGTGTAGTAGTAGCTGACAG
Source organism: Oryzias curvinotus (assembly GCA_023969325.1). NCBI lineage: Eukaryota > Metazoa > Chordata > Actinopteri > Beloniformes > Adrianichthyidae > Oryzias > Oryzias curvinotus. The sequence goes on along the minus strand of CM043714.1, from coordinate 11,035,812 downwards.
TTGACTGTAGAATATTTAGAAGCTAGGAAATGTTACCACTGGATTTGTTGCATTGGTGGCATCCTATGACAGTTCCACGCTGGAATTCACTGAGTGCCTGAGAGCGGTCCATTCTTTCACAAATGTTTGTAAAAACAGTCTCGCCAGACCAAGTGATTAGGACACCCGATTCTGATTATTTCGATGGGTGAGATAATACTTTTGATAATATAGTGTATATGGATATAGTTCACTCTGAAAGACTTAGGAATAGCATGATAAAGGCCCTTTAAAAGCATTCACAGTGGTCTTTTAATCATGAACATACCATTTTTAGCCAAAAACAAAAAAAAATCTGTGTTGTATTCCAGGACATAGTTTCTGCAGAGCTGGCAAGGGCTCATTTGAAATTCACTTCTGCTTTGTGGGCAGAACTGTTGGCTAGGGGTAATCCCGCCCCCACCATTCATCAACCATCTGTTTACAAGCTTTCTCACAAGCTTACAGCCCTCACGCCCCCAACCTAATTTAGCGGTGCAACAAAAATGGCGAGCAATGTTGGGGCTATGCAGCCATACAGTTGTAAACCAGATGTCAGCTCAGATGAGGAAAACTGAGATCTGGTCATCTAAAAGTGGATGCATCAATGGAGCAGAGCAGGGAGCTTGTGGCCCACCCTAGCGTATTTTTTTACCTAACAAATAAGCTCTTCTTCAAAGGGCATAACTTTCGTCTGTTCCTGATTCACCACATTCATTCATTCATTTTCTATACCGTTTGTCCCTTTTGGGGTCACGGGGCTGCCGGAGTCTATCCCAGCCACTTGTGGCTGGCGAAAGCAGGGGATGCCCTGGACAGGTTGCCAGTCTGTCGCAGGGTAGAATATCCAATCACACATCCATTCACTCTCACAGTCATACCAATGGTCAATTTAGAGTTGCCAATCAACCTATGAAGCATGTTTTTGGACGGTGGGAGGAAGCCGGAGACCCCGGAGATAACCCACGCATACACGGGGAGAACATGCTAACTCCACACAGAAAGGTCCCCCACTGATGTTGTTTTTCAAGTCCCCCAGCCGGGACTTGAACCAGGGGCTGTGAGGCTGTGAGGCAAGAGCGCTAACCACTGCTCCACCGTGCAGCCCTGATTCACCACAATTTTTTTTTTTCTTCATCAAAAAAAATGATTCACCACAATTTGATGGAAAGCAAAAAAACACTCAAACACAATTTAATCTTCAATTTCTTTATATATTTCCTCTATGAAGATGACCCAAGAACATGTTAAAAACACAATTTTCATCAGAGTGGGTCTTTAAATCAATATTTTCAGATTTTAGCGTGTGACTGGAGCCAATTTGAGCACACACGCAATCTTTGAGTGACAGACTTCTTCCACACTAATACATCAATAAAGTATTTCAGGTAGCTTAAAAAATGTGGAATGAAGCCTACAGTTTGTGTAAATTGATCTGTAATGGTCTGTAAAAATGATTTCATTTCATCTGAGCAGTTGATGGGACTGAAGTCACATCAGCTGCTGTTGCTGTTGAAATAAATGATATCAATCAAGAAATACATGAAGGTGTCACTCATCTTTACTCTTGAGTTGCTTGTAAAAGCAACTTTTGAATTTTTCAAGCATTACAACAGACAGAAAACACAATGCTACCCTTTTTTTTAATGTAAATATTTGGAACACAGTCTACTGTAGTACTGAGGAAAACTCTTCATCCACCTCTTCACATGTAACTGTAATCAAACAGTGAGGATCTTCTCATCATTGTTCTCTGACCTCATTAGATGGTTACTCCACCATTGACCAGAGGGACAAGGACTGCAAATACAAGACGAGCGACGGATCAGCCGACCTGACAGAGCGGGAGCCATTAAAGGTACAAGCAGGCCTCCTCTGATCTTATGTGGGATTAAGGAGCAGACGATGAAATAATAATGTCCCGGGGAAACGCTTTCTTAATATTCTCTTTCTCCCTTTCCCTGTCCATGTTTCCTGTGGTGGCCCCTCATTAGAGGCGCTTAATCCTATTGATTCTTGAAAGAGGCAGGAAGTTGTCATTCCCAGTTAATGTTGCCGCTGCGGCTCTCCTCTGCACATCCCCAGATCTGTGAGACGCTGCTTAATTGAGTGTAAGCTTCGGCAGTTTGCAGAGTAATTAATGGGAACCTAATTAAAAGTACAAGCGCCCTTCTCGAGGAGAAGACTTATGATAGAAATAAGCAGACGGCTGAATTATCAGGAGGTCATCTGCTCATACTGACAGGCATAACTGCTGCTTGTTTGCTGTCACGCTGATTGCCGTCCAAGCTCAAAGTGTGTAATGAGAGCCTTAGAGGATTGCTGAAATGTTTAATGACAACAAAGTAACCTTTAATGTGTCAAGATTTCTATCTTTAAAAGTTTGCAAAAGAGAGGATTTTCTAAATCTGCAATTTTATACCAAATGCAGATAAACTTTTTTTTTTTTTAAATCCTAAACAAATATATGTTTAATTAATTGATAAGAAGCTCTTTTTGCATTCTACAGCTTTATGTCAAACCACACTTGGAAAAACACAAGCTTTAGAAAAATAAGTAAAATAAGTTTAAAATAAATATTTTTTGGGGTCATTTTGAGTGAAGTTTTAAAGTTTCATTTGCAAATTGTTTTGACCTTTCAAAACAAACTAAGATCTAAAACTAAATACATTTGAATTTTCAAAACATTTATTTATTTATTGACATAATTAAAGCTGCTGCTATAAGATGCAAAAAATCCCCCCCCCAAAAAACTGTTTATCTGTGAAGATTTTTCATTCATTTGCATCGCATTTGGCAGCAAAGAGCTACACTGACACTAATTTGGTTTACTTGACTCGCTTTTTAGTCTCATTGAGGTAAAATGCCACTGCAGCAGTTAGAGCTGAAGATAGGGCTTGAAAAGACAGACACTTCAACCAGCTACAAACAGCACCGATCCCAACAAGCACTCATGCTCGTCTTCAGAGTACGCAAGCCTTCTAGAGTTACTCCAAAGCTGCCGTCTGTGCTGCCCAGAAGTGCTCTTCTGCCCGCTTTTAAAGCACCTTGGCTGTGGAAACTTGGCTTTACTTTTTTTTATGCATGTTTTAAGTATGCCGTTTTATAATCACTCTGACCTCTTTGCAGAGCCCTCCTTAAGGCAGCTAACTAACTCTGGCTTCTCTCATCCTGAATGCATGAGTGCGAGGAGATTTGTGAAATATGTTGATCTCTTTTTTTTTTTCTTTCTTTCTTTAATATGACTGTGTTTTTTTTTTCTCCTAACCTGTCCTGTGGCTGCAGAATGACACAAATAGGAAACACTATATCAGGAGTAACAGGCCTGCGGTCAGTCTGGTGGACGCTTGTGATGTTAAGCCCCAGCCTGTTGACTCCTGGGTCTAAATGCATGCATGGTAGGTTTGAAAAAATCCAACTTTAATCACTGCATCCCCTGAAGTGGACTGTAACATTCTTCCTCCTGAACTTCGTCATTTCCACCTGTTTCCCTTCACGCCTTTGATCCAATGCTACTCCCAAAGACAGACACCCCAAATTAGCTCAAAATAACTTAACCCTCAGCTGTCCAGAGCCTTGTTGATCTTTTTTTACTATAAAATGTGCTGTATTAATTTAACTTTAAACTGTGGCAATGCTTGATACTTTAATTATACTACACAATAATTTCAAAATAACCCTGAAACTGACCAAAAAACTAAATTTCAAGTGGTATATTTAGTCAATTTTATACTAAAAAAAATTGAGTTCAAACAGTTTTTAGTTTTATAATCAAGCATTAAAGATGTAAAGACAAAATAAAGATGCATAAATCCACAAACAAAGCAAAAACGAGGGGTATCACAACTATGTGTCATAACTCTAAAACAGTACTAACCTGTTTACACCAGGCATGTGTCACCCGCATTCACCGTGTTCTTAAACATGCTTTTAGCATATGGTTTCAACCTGGATTGGCGCTACGCTACACTAGCGCATGTACCTACAATTGGAATAGGCTTGATGCGAAATGTTAAAACAGTGCAAATGTTGCAAATCTTACTCCAGGCTTTTTTCTTTCACAGCTTCTATTCCAGTATATGAAAGTAATTTATCCTCCATGATCAAATTTCAAACAAATGGCTCTTCCTTGGATTAAAAAGGTTGCTACCGATACATTACTACCAAATCTGAGTCCCTGATTGGTCAAAGTTTAACTAGTTACACTTTTGTACATAAAGCCTTGAAAAAAAGTCATAGAAACTTGCGTAGCTCCACATGAACAGGAGAGTTTTAAACGTGGAAGCCCAAAACACGCAAATGCATGGGTACTAATAGACTTTTCATTGGACGTGGTCGCTTGAACGTGCATTGTTGAAGACAGTGTGAAGATAGCATAAGGGTTAAGAAGGGACCAGATCTGACTAAGAATGTCGTATCTTGAAAGAATACTTTAGAAATTCAATGTGCATGAAAGAAAACGTTTGGTTGCCATTCTACAAGTGCCGCTCAGGGGGATTGACAGATTCTGCTCTTTCTTACATGTAAAATAAGGAGACAGACTTTGGTTTCTGTTTACAGTTCGGCGCTGCCTCATTAAAATGCACGTGCAGGTTCATCCACAGCTTCCCTGGCAGCCTATGTTAGAACTCACAGCAAATGATAAAGGAATCATTCTTCAGCGCTCTAAACAAATTCTCCCAGGACGAAGGCTTCCTTTGATAAAAAGCAGACTTGAAGAAGAAAAGATTTGCAAACTCTGTCTGCATTTGTCACCTTTACGGTTTTTGGGGGGTAAAAGCGAGACAATTTCTGATAAATAATTCATTCCACCTCATAAGTGGTGATGGAAGCAAGCACATGTAAGCAGTGCAGCAGAAGATGAACTCGCATGATTTCATGATGTAACATTGTGAGGTTAAAAGTTCTTTATCTTTATTTCTAGTCCTAGTTTAAGCAATTATGAAGGACCTTATCCTGCTCTGACAGCCACTATGTTAAGACACTGTTTAAAAATCTTCTTTGGTAACTTTTTTTTCTCAAAAAAGTATTTTAACATAAAGAAATTAAACAAAAAACATCCTGTCTGCATTGAATTTCAGATAGACATTGCTTGTCATTTACATTTTCGTGCACCCTATGAAGATATATACCTTAATATTACAGTTATATGGAAAAAGTATTTTATTTATTAAAGGACTTGAAGAAGGAAAGGACAGCCTGTTCCTATGTGAAAGAAAGAAATGCCTCCTAATGTCTAAAACCTTGTGAGATTCCAAGCATTTATGTAACAGGTTAAATTTAGTTCCAATCTTTTGAAACTTTTGAAGTTTTTCAGCATGAACAATTTGGTTAAAGTCATGACACAGAAGCTTGAAAGCATGAAATTGTTGGAAGGAAGATTTTCTTTAATTTTTTTTTTTTAGTTCTGATAAGTCGATGGTAAATTCATGCTACTGAAGCTGCTTAAGAAAGCTCAATTCTATCACACCACTTTTCTTTTTTAGTAATGTTTGGGAAGGACAATTTAGAAAGTTTATCTTCTGCCCACAGTATGTACAGTGTTCCCTCATTTATCGCAGGAATTAGGTTGTAAAAATAACGTCAAGTAAATGTTTAAAGGCTGTGAAACCCCTCACTATAAACTTTACACTTTTCTCAGAGTGACATGAACTTTGTCTACACTTTTCTCTCTTGGTTAAACTTTCAAAGTTCAAACTTTTCTAAAAAAAAAAAAAGTCCTGTATTCTAAAATTAAAATATTACTATTGATTGCTATTGAAGATCCATGTACGTTTATGGAACTTAACCCATTCTGTATAGAAAACACGGCACAGAGGAGATTGATTGACATCAACAGCCAATCAGGACGCAGAGCACAGTGGGCTGTAAAAAAATGAAATAAAAAAAACACTCAAAATTGCTCTGACAAAAATTCTGTAAACAACGAAACTGTGAATTCGGTGAATGCAATATAGCGATGGACTACTGTATACATTTTCTAAAGTTTCAAACGTAATCTGGATATTTGTCAGTTATGAGACAGGATTGCCTCTCTCACCGTGAACTTTGAAAATCCATTTTGGACCAATTCTCAATTTTTGTTCAATTACAATAAGTGTCCTTGTTTTTTCTTGGCGTAAATAAAGGTAGAGGTCAGGAAAGTCCTGCATCAATCCAAATGTTCACTTTTACTTTACCAGACAGGATCTGGTTTTTAATTCAGCAGCTCTATGAACAGGCTGGGGTTTGCCTGGGGGAACATTTCCAAAACATATGCTTAATTACATTTCATTCGTTAGGGGAGGCAAAAACCTTTTGGTTCACGTCCAGCTTGGTCTGGACAGATTTGTTTTCTGTAAGAAAGTTATATCCTAAGTTGGTTTATTTTTGCTTTTTGATAATAAAACAATTTTATTTATATAGTTATTTAAGCCTATCAATACTAGTGGTTAAACATGTGCAATAGGGCAAATACCTTTTTATCGTTAGAGGATTTTATCTCACTTTAAAAATCCTACAGAAACTGTCTCAGCCTTGGCATTAAACCATTTTCCCTCTGTATAGCTGTCATTGTTCTGTCAGCAACATTGCTCCTCCTCTTCCTCCTCCATCCTGACAGACCACACTGCCTTCCTCTCTGTCATCCTCATATCTCAGACATCCTTCTCCTAGCCATCAGTTCTAGTCTTTCATTTTCACTGTGGTAGAAAAGCCTCAAACTCTATCTGCCTCAGGAGATGTTTGTATTTTTGAAACACTCACTAGAACCATACTTCTTAAGTCAAAGAAACAACTACAAGTATTAAAAGAATTTATTTCAAATAATGTTATGATCAAAAGGAAGAAGGCAGAAAACCCCCTGTTATCACGAGGCTAGAAAACAGTCTTCAGTTTAAAGACCCACTCTGATGTAAATTGTGTTTTTGGTGTTTTCAAAAAAGCGATTTTCTCATGATGGAGGACGTATATGAAGGAAATAAAGCTTAAAGGAGCATTTCTGAGCATTTCTGTTTTTAATCATTTTGAATCAGGAGCAAATGAAAAAATGCTGTTTAAAAAAGGTTGTTGCTGTAATGTAGAACATACGCTGGGCGGGCCACAATCTGTCTGCTTCGCTCCATTCTGATGCACCCACTGGCAGACAAATATATCCACGTCTGTCTTTGTTTTTTTTGTCTGAGCTGGAATCTGGCTCAAAGCTGTACGACTGGATATCTCCAATATTGCTCCCCCTTTTTGTTGCACCGGTAATGTTGGGTGCAAAAGATGAATGGAGGGAATAGGGGGCGGGCTTACTTGCGCCAGCGATTCCGCTCACAACTCGAATTTCTTATGAACTCCTGCTGATCTACTATCTAATCTAATCTAATGCTAATCTATGTCCTAGAAAACAACACAGAATTTTGAAATTTTGGCTGAAAACAGCATAATCATAATTAAAAGACCACTGGTAATGCTTTTATAATGGATCAAAAGGTGATTGGAGTGGGACTTTAAATGTAGATTATATAAAAACTGATTGAGCTTTGTCATCTCAGACTGAATTTCTAACCTTTCTTCTCTTCTTTCATGCTGCAGGCTTAAGAAAAAACATCCCAGGCCAGAAGAGGATCTCTTGCATCACCACTGCCATTTCACAGAAGATCATTCTTACAGTTGAACTTTGTACAGAAAGAAACATTTTAAAAAGATAATGATCACATCAGCAACCGCATAGTAGCCGCCAGCGTTAAATTGTGCTTTAGAGATTTTTTTTAAAGGATAAACAATGACTACAAATACTCTTCTATCATAACTACATTCCCACTGGACAGCATGTGAATTTTTTCAGTGTTGACTTTTGTTGAATTAAATGGATTAAGATCAGTACAGGTGACAGAGTGAGAGCAGAAGAGAGTGAAACTAAGGCGAAATATAGATGGAAGAGGAATGTGTGCAGGCAGAAAGTCGGCTGGAAAGAGACTTGGGGAAGTTCTTTTCTTCAGTCCAGTCTTGGTCTCCACGTTTTTGAGTTAAGGATTTGGAAGTAAACTGGTTTGGGGTTTTGGGGGGTTACTGAATGTTTATTAGGGGTTTGGTTTGAACGGACAACGAAGGAAAATGAAGGGACAGAAATTGAACTGTAGCATAATGGACTGTACCACCATATGAACTGAAACTCCATGTGGATTCACTGTGTTTTCTCTGTTTTTTTTCCAAAAGATAAAAAAAAAACTGATAAGGAGTCAAACGTGTTAAACAGGCAATTGATTTTGCTTTGTTTTTTTTTTTTAAATAAAGAAAATGTAAGTCAGTGTCTGGGAAGAGGCAAGTGACCCAGTAAGTACAACAGATAAAATATATTTTTTGTTCATTTTTGTTCTCACAGCAGGAAGTAAAAAGGGAGACCAATAAGGATTTCCAATCCAACGGCTCCACTTATTGAACCAAGACTACAAGTTATCACTTGGATTGTGTATTGATGCAGTTTCATAAGCATCCTGGCTGGTTGCTGTTCAGTGATTTGTATTAAAGAAGATATGAGGCATTTTGTTAAAAAGGAAGAACAAGATGAGAAGGAAAGAAGATTTTTTTTGTTTTTGTTTTTATACAGATGTATATTAGATTAAAAAAATGAAGACAAAAAAACAGAAAATTCACATTTCCTGGTTGTACATTAAAATCACAGGAAATGCAGATCTCACTTGACCACGTCTGTAAACAACAATTAACCACTTGTATAATTTCAGTGTTGTCCGGTCATGATGAAGTTTATTTATGTTTGTCAAAATAAGAAGGTAAAAAAAATTTGCAGAAAAATATCAGTGTTGGTTTGTTGAGACAGAAATTCCACAGTGGGAAAAGCAAAAGATGTCAATGTTGTTCTTCCTGATCCATAATCACGTAATTTCCTTCAACCTCTCTTCACTGCCACATCAAGACGAACGCTAAGCAAGAATAAAACCTGTAAAGATGTTTATATTATGTCCTTTCCAAGTGCCAGTTTGTGTGGTGTTATTTGGATATTAACTCATTCACTCATTCAGAAAGTGAGTTCATCTGAATGCAAAAGTGAAGAGCGTCTCAAATAAAACATGAAAAGTTGGTTACATAGTCTATATTTTTACAATGTGGGCAGCTGAGAAGAAATTTGTCATTTATTAGAATCTGAGTTGGCATTACCCACACCTCACTCAAGGCAAACAGCATGTGCCTGCGTTAAAGTCGAATCTGTGTGAAGTTCAAACAGCTTGCATATTTTCCAGTGTTTACAAAGTTGTATGTTGTGGTTAAAACAAATAAAACTACAAAAAAAAGTGTAAATTAAACTTAGATTTCAGAGGTTAGAGGAACAGTTCCCATCATTCCTTCCGTGTGTGTCCTCAGATGTATGCTTTGGTTGGATAAACATCCCTGTGGCACTTCTTAGTGAAGGATTCTGAGTTGTTTTCCGGGAAACTAAGGTGAATTTTGCTTTTGTGGGTGTGCAGCCCATCGTACATTGACACAAAGAAGAGCCATGCAACTGTGCAGTAAAATACACAGACACACACCGAATCAAACAAGCCAACATATGTAGATGTGACTGATTCAAGACCATCAAAATAAAGTAAAGTAGCGTTTGTACCTCTCATGTGCCTTAACCTTTTCCATAGTAGAAGAAAAAGTCAGATGTGTTTTATAATAACTTTATTTCTAACCTTGATCTGTCATTTCCTCAACCCAAACGCTCACCTTCCCCATTTGGGTCAACTTTTATCCCTTTTCTCCTGTCATGTCATCACTTGATCTACTTGGCACCCCACCCCACTGTTGCCCTGAGTTAGTCTAGACTGTTGGTGAGTTTCTGCCTTGTATCACATTGTATTATAAACTTTTCAAAAGCTAGATTTGTCAGAAAAAGGGGTTTGAATCTGGAGAAGTAAGTTCATGCTTTGTCAGCAGGCAGAAGCAATGCCACGGTGACGGAATGTATTATGTTAATTTTACTAATACCCAGAGGCAAATATTACGCTTGTTACACATAATGAAAAATACTGGTTTGTAGAGTATAAATTTGGTGTGTTTTCAATAAATCATGCCTGAGAAAGAATGTGTTGTCTGTTTCATAAAACTTACGAGTCTATTCGTTTTCTTAACCCGGTGAATCCCTTTCAGGGTTGCCCAAGCCTGTCCCGATTACTGTTGGGGGAAGGCAGGGTTCGTCCTGGACATGTCGTCTGTCTATCGCAGGGTCACACACTCACACCTAAGGACAATTTAGAGAAACCAGTTAACCTATGAAGCATGTTTTTGGACTGTGGGAGGGGTGCCCAGAGAAAACCCACACATGCACAAGGTAAACATGCAAACCCCATGCAGGAAGGTCCCAGGCGGGATTTGAACCGCAGGTTTCTTGCTGTGAGGCTCACCTGTGGAGCTTGGTCACTAAAGTATTGGACAGTGGTGGAGTAAATGTTGTTAGTGCTGCCTGAACTAATAAGATTCCACATATTTCCCTTTTTAATTTCTTTAATACTAAATAATACACATAAGAAAATAATATACACATAAGGGATCTGAAACAGAACATCAATGGGGGACCTTTCTGTGTGGGCTTTTCATGTTCTCCCTGTGCATGCGTGGGTTTTCACTGGGGACTCCGGCTACCACCCACCATCCAAAAACATGCTTCATAGGTTAATTGGCTCTAAATTGTTCCACGGTGTGAATGTGTGCACACATGCAGCAGATTGGCAACTTGTCAAAGGTGTCACCTGACTTCGCCCATAAGTGGCTTGTTTCAAAAAAGGATTATTAACTGGAGTGTACTTTTACTGGAATTTCTGTGTTCAAAACATGTGGGAGGACCAATTCAAATTTAAGGGGGCGGGGGGCTATAAGACATACAAGATATATAGGTATACAGGCCAGGGAAATGCCGATTGAGTAAGATTAAAAAAAAAAAAAAAAAAAAAAAAGATTAATTTAATTATATGTTTTAAATGATTTGTTATAAAAACCTCCAAATGAAGATCTAATTACAGGTTACAAATAGCAAGCGCTGTAGCATCAGATGTCATTTTCAATTTTAAATATTAAGCAGAGGACAACGCTCTTTCTGAAGCTGCGTGGACTCATTCTTTTGCTCATGTCTGGTTGGTCAGGTCCTGCTCATACCTTTGAACGACTAGGACCCCAGCCGTCTACCTGCTCCTGATGTGTTCCGCTGTTTTGCCCGCAAATTATGCTTGTTTTGATTAGTCAAATTTCAAAGGTTTTATATATTTTTGTCTTGTGATTTAAATTTGGAGTACAAAAAAATTAGGCTTTTAATTGAGTTAAAAAAACAACTGTTTTGGCCAAAGCCATTTAAGCAAAAATGTATCATTATTTAACTTTTTTTTTTTTTTTGCTTTACCTTAAACTTTTGCCGTGTTGTTTAATTTCCCCCTATTATTTAAGAACTTTTTTTTAATTAGTTGGAAAGGCACGCAAGTAAAATTAAGTGCATTTATTTATTTAGCCGCACTTTATGGTATTTCTTTAAAGGCAACTCAAAAGCCACCCTGATCTAAACGGGGTCCTTTCATAATAACAACATGGCTGCCCTCTGTAGAGGCAGTAGTCGATGGAAAAAGATAAATTGTTTTCACGTTTTAAAAAGAAAACTCACAGGTAACTGTTCCGTTTTTGTAATGTATGTTTTCACACTTGTGTCTGCTTCTTAGAACTATCAGCATATGCTAACGCAAACTTGATAACGTCTTCTAATTCATTGTTGTCTCCAAAAACATGGTTATAGCTAATGTAAAAACAGGTTAATTTTCTATTATTGTTACTCTTTTGAAACATTTTATGGCGAATGACTTTTTTAAAAACCACTAATTTCCTGATAACTACAATTTTGTTGGTCAGCTGTGCCTAAGAAAGAATGTTTTGCTGATGTATGTACGTCTGACATTTTTCTCCACTTTATAATAATCATTATGGTGTGTAAACTAAGCCAAGAAACCGCTTTTCTAGCGGTATTTGCCTGCTTTGTAGCTTTATGCTAACACTTCACTGTAGTGCCATTACAGTAAAGTGACGGTACTCTGAAGTTTTTTAAATCGAATTTTGTCACAGGGAAGCATGACTATGACCTGGTGGTTATTGGTGGTGGTTCGGGGGGTCTTGCGTGTTCAAAAGAAGGTAATGCTAATATTAGTTAGAACAAATTCAGACTAGACAAGACTAATGGGATGATTACTGATATCATGCTATAACTGCTTGTTGTTACAGCGGCTCAGCTGGGACAAAAAGTTGCTGTTTTAGATTATGTGGAGCCTTCTGCAAAAGGTAAACACACTTTTTTTGCATTTTCTACAAAACAAAAAGAAATAAATCTACCCTAAATGATTTTTTTTTTCAGGTACCAAGTGGGGTCTTGGTGGTACATGTGTCAACGTGGGCTGTATCCCTAAAAAGCTCATGCATCAGGCTGCTCTGCTTGGAACTGCGGTCAAAGATGCGCAGAGATATGGCTGGCAGATATCAGGGACAGTCTCCCATGACTGGTAAGTCAAAGCTAAGCTGAACTCCTCTGTGGTAAAGGTTAAAGGTCAACCATAAATATATCAGATTTGTGACATTCTCCAACAATTCGTTTAATTTCTTTATAAAAAAGATTACTTGACTGGTGTGTTATAAACCTTCATGCAAAATGTTATACACATCTCATTAGAAAAATAAAATACATAAATACTTAAAAGCAGGTTTGTCATTTAAAAGAAAAAAAAGATTAAAATACCCAAAAGCTAATACAGTAATTGCTTTATTCTGAAACTCTTAACACTTAAATTATTTTCAAAAGTTTTAAATTGCTTCTTTAATTAAAGGAAACAGAGAAAAAGCAAATGCTTTAAGTAATTTATTACTATTATTATTATTTTTTAATTTGATCCGTTATCAATTATTGCATATTTCTAGATCTTTTTTTTCTCTTACTTTGCCGCAGAGAAAAGTAGCTGAACTGCGCCATCTAGTGTTTGAAATATTGAAAACATTGCAAAGGTCATTGTCTTACTCTTGTTTTTTTCTGAGCTTTTTAAAAAGAAAATTATAAAAAAAAAATGTGTTAACTAGTAAATTTTACTTCATTTATATCTTAAAATATCAACTCTATATCAGTTTATATATATTTAAACAAAAAAAATGAAGCATGCTTTAAGTATTTAGAAAATCACTGTAGTTTTTGCATCTACTATTTGTGTACATCCTGAATTCTTGGTTTGTTGTTATTGTTTTAGGTCCACCATGGCAGAAGCTGTTCAAAACTATGTTAAGTCTTTGAATTGGGGCCACAGAGTCCAGCTTCAGGACAAGTGAGTCACTATTGATATTCTCCTTATTACCATGTCACCAGTGTCTTGTTCTAGTAATGATTATTTCAGTTCCCTCATATAAACATGCAAATCAACAAAGCAGCATCCTGAATAACAGGCAGTAAATTACCAAGTCTATTCTAAGTTACTAAATTACCAAGTTGCTTCTTAGAAATATAAACTGAGAGAAACAAACTGACAGCTTTAACCATAAGTAGTTAATAGACTGTATTTAAAAAGTCCAGGTATTTATCTTAAAAAGTGAACAGTATAAAGTGCTTTAACGCCTATGAGGCTAGTGTTCTGTAGTACTCAAAGACATACTTCTGTCCATCTTGTCAGCATGCAGATGTTCAAGGCTACAAATTGAATCCCTGCCACAGCTGCTCTGTTAAATAATTACTCTCTAGCCTGGATGTTATTGTTTTATTTATTAATTTTCTTTCACTGTGACATTTCCACTCTTGTTTCTTCTCTTTTTTTTATTTAAATACCTAGCTTGACATCGCTGTAGGCTGTACATTAATGTCAGCTGCAGAAATAAACCCCCGCTGCCACGTGTTGATACAGCGGCTAGCTGGAGGGCTTACAGGTGTTCACCCATTTAAATTGATCTATGCGACATCATTCGCTGCACTTCAGAAAGTTAATAAAAGGCTTCAATGTATTGTCTTAATTGTCAACTTCTATTCTTTGTTGTTGTTTTTTTCCATTGTGTTTTTTTCTTTTTCTTTTTTTGCTTTTACAGAAACCTGGCAGTTTTAACCTCAGTCTGCATCAATTTCACATGCAACTAATAAGAAAAAGATATGTGCAGTGTGCAATGATGCAAATGCCACAGTGGTGTGAACAAAACCCTGAAATCATTTAGACAGCTTCTTCTTTTCATCCTTATAGTGGGGCTGGTCAAAACAGGTCAATTCATACAAAACATAAACCAATAAGATCTTAATTTACAGTAAGAAACTTTGCATGAATGTATGGTTAATTTACACATAATGACAAGACATTTACCGTTTTAAAATGCTTAAAATGTCTTATTTGCTGTGTTTTGCAGAAAAGTGACATATCTGAACCTCAAAGGAACTTTGGTGGATAAACACACAGTTAGAGGCTTGTCAAAAGCAGGAAAAGAGGTGGGCTACTTACTCTCACAAAAACACGAGGACTCTCATTTAAACATGAAGTAAAAATTGAGTATTTTAAGCATAATCCAAAAGTATTCTTTGTCCAGTTTACAGTTATCTACGTTTTTCCCTCCTGCAGCCTCAGCCTGTACATGCAAAAGTAAAAACAGAAATTTAACAATGAGGAAAAATGATGATTAATCCTCCTGGAATTGAAATTTTATTTAACATTTTCATACATCAAGTGCCCTTTTTCTGTAGTACAATGCATCAGTAGCACTCAAATTTCCAAAAAGCCTTTTTATTGCAGGAAATGAAGCATTTCATTTCCAATTTTTTTGATTGCCTAAAAATAAACATTTTTCACATCCAACTTTTTATTGCTTGAAATCATTTTCATTTCCATTTTTTGCTAGAAATACCCCCCCCAATGTGATTGATTACATTTTTTTAACACTTTAATTAAACCCTTTAATTTTCCCAAAAGTTTTTGATTGCTTAAAACGAACCATGTCTATTTTCGAAAATTGTTTGAATGTTTAAAAAAATAACCATTTCCAAAATTATTTTTGATTGATTTGAATTAAACTGTTCCTATTTCCAATTTCTTTCATTGCTTGAAATGAACCATTTTCATTTCCATTTTTTAATGCTGAAAATAAGTCTTTTCATTTTCCAAATTCTTTTTGATTGCTTGAAATAAACCATTTTTATTTCCATTTTTTGTAATTGTTCAAAAAGACCTTTTTCATTTGCATTTCCAAACATAAATATTTGAAACAAAATTTTCATAAATCATCTTCTGATTGTAAAGATGATAAAACAAATAACACCTTTAACTAGCATCTAATAGTTTTTCCTAACAGGACATTTTGTGTTATTGTTTTTTTCGGTGACTTCATTGTGTCAAAGAAATAGTTTATTTGAATCTTTTCTCATCCCTTTAACACTGTTAAAAATATTAAACTGTTTTTTTGTCACCCCTTTTCGCGCAGAATGGTCTGGTCACCTACTATTAAGAATTTTATTCCTTTCTCATTTCCTGCAGACAATCCTCACCGCCAAGAATATTGTGCTCG